>OY728161.1:775804836-777054836 GCA_963277665.1 Viscum album
AAAGAATCATTAGATAAAATGTGTGTGCTGAATGTTAGTTTATTTTTGTAAATTTTCTATCATTATGAACTAATTTTGTTTTATTATTTAATATTATGTATACATATTAGTTATAGAGAATAAAAGAATATTTAATATACATGTTTCAATCTATTTTAACCATTTTAATGGTATGATGACCAACCTTGAAGGCGGTATAAGAAAATAAAAAATCATCATCCATGAAGGTGGTGAATTCGACACCTTAGTGACAATGTTTTCATTTTTAGAACAATAGGGGAGAGAAGAGAATAGAGGGTGGATATACCATTAACATAATAAAATTACAGTATATAAAATATAATGAAGTTATCATGCCACTTTAGGATATGTGGAAGTGGGGAGGGAATATGTAAATAAAATAAATTAAAAAAAAGAAAGGGGATTTTACCTCTTGAAGTCTTCATCTTGAGAACCTCCTTAGGGGAATTGGGTTTGGCCTTTTGTTCAGACCATGGGATCTTTGACATGGTGGGAAGACATAGGAAGAGTATTGGGAATAATTTGGAAGTGCATTAGGGCTTTATAGGTTTGAGGATAAGAGGTGGTGTGGGGTGGTATTTATAGTGTGAGGAGAGGGGAGTTTTTGATTAATTTAATCATTAGTTTATTATTTTGGATCATGACAAGAAATAGTAATAATTAAAATGACTAAATACGCTAAAGATATAAGGAGAGTTATAGATTATGGTTCTTACATTACCAATTAATCAATAAATAGTGTATTTAACTTATAATGATATATACCATAAAATTACTATATTTCACTATTCACTACAAATTCAACTATTTTAGAAAAATCCCAAAAATTCACCCTAACTATTTCTTAGTGTTTATAATTAAAAAAAAACTCCATTTTATGAAAATAATTTTTTAAATATGATAAATCAATTTTTAATTAAAATCACTAAATATTCAAAAAATTCCGAATTTAATATGATAACTGATTTTATGACACTTTGAAAAATCACTAAGGTCTCATAAAATTATCTTATAATAATAAGAAAACAAAATATTAGTTTATAAATGTATTTAATGAAAATAAATTTTCTTTTAAAACATTATATTCATTAAAATTGTAAATAAACATTTATCTTTTTCAAAAATACCAAAAATTAATTTATAATTTTTAAAAAATTTATTTACTTATTCTGTGATATAATTATATCATATGATAACTTATAATATGCCTATATTTTATTTACTCCTTTATAGGTGATGTTACTATTCGATTGGATGATTTACTATTACTAATGGTCACATTACTATTTATAAGGTCTTGTTACTATTCCATTTGTTCAAGTTCCAAAATTTCTATAAATACCTCTTATTTAATTAATTATTCATTTGTAAAGTTTTCATTATTTTATCCATGTGAATTTAGGTGATTTATACTCTGTTTCATAATTATGCTAAAGAAAATTTCATTGATAAATTTTTTTGGTAGTTACATTCTTCCCCCCTTATAAAATTTTCCCTCAAAATTTCATTTTAAAAACTAAGGGGAAAACAAGTGAGGGTACTTCTCATTCATTTCTTCCTCCAGTTCCCATATTTCCTCTTTGTACTTATGGTTCCTCTATATTTCATTGAATTGGTGAGTATTCTTGTTGACTAGAACTTTATATATATTGTCCAAGATCACAACTGGATGCTTCTCATAAGAGAGATCATTTTCCAACTATATGACCTATGATTTTAGAACATGTTTGGGATCTGGTATATACTTTATCAAGAGGGATACATGGAATACATCATCTACTTGAGACAATGTCTGCGGAAGTTCTAGACAATATTCCATAGCTCCAACATGATCTAGAACATCTAAGGGGATGATTTTCCTAGGACATAACTTTCCTTTCTTCCCAAATATAATGAGATTATTCCATGGAGATATGCATAGGAATACCATGTATCTAACCATAAACTCTAGGTCTCTTCAATGATCATCTTCATAGAACTTATGTTGAATTTGGGCTACCTGGATATGTTGCTGAATGGTTTTTACATTTTTTGCCATTTCTTTGACCATTTCAGGTCCTAACATCTTACATTCACTAACTTCATCCCATCATGCCAGTGTTCTACATCATTTTCCATAAAGGGATTCATATTTATCCATTTGGATGCTTGAGTGGAAACTATTATTGTATGAGAACTCAACTAGATATAGATATTGGTCCCATCCTCCCTTAATGTCCATAAAACATGCTCTCAACATGTATTCTAGTGTCTGAATAATCTTATTAGATTGACCATTAGTTTGAGGATGGTAGGTTGTAATTAAGTTCATCTAAATGTTTAGAGCAAGTTGGAGACTTTTCCAGAACATGGAGGTGAATCTGAGATCCTGATCAGATAAAATTGATAGTGGTAATCCATGCAACCTTAAAACTTCTCTAATGTATATTCGAGCCAGTTGAAACAGTGATAAGTCTTGTTAAATTGTGATAAAGTGAGTTGTCTTTATATGATTATAAAAAAAACCCATGTAGCATTGTTTCCTTTGGATTTCTTTGGAAGTTAGATAAAGAAGTACATGGTGATGTTTCCCTACTTCCATATTGGTATGGGTAATGGTTACATCATCCCTTTATAATTTTTCCTTTCATCATTCACTTTCTGACATACCATGAACTTTGATGTATATTTAGCGATCTTATTCTTCATATTGTCCAACCAATAGTGGTCTCATAGATATTAATATATCATCGTGATTATTGAGTGAATAGAGAAGGTTGAGCTATGTACATCATTCAAAATCTCTTTCATTATCTCTGGATTGGGAGGTACATATAATTCTGACCCAAATCTTATGACTCTTTCCACATCAATTTTGAACTCTAAGGACTTATATTTTCTAATAGCCTCCACCTTTTTCTAAATTTCCACATCATTTCTTTAAGAGTCCTTTATTCTCTCCATGAGGTATGGTTGAGAAATCATTTGAGAAATAATTTATGGTTTTATTTCCATAACGATTCCCATTTCCATCCTTTATATATATAAGAAGATTGGATCCTTATTAATTCTCATAATTGATAAATATATGGGATCCTTTCTAATTAGAACATTTGACATCTTATTTTAATTATCAGGATGGTATTAGATTTAGCAGTTATAATACTTGATGATCTCTAACCATCTTCACTGGTTCAGATTAAGCTCTTTCTGTGTAAATGTATATTTTAGGCTCTTATAATCATTATATATCTCACACTTCTGCCCATATAGATAATCCCACCAGATTTTCAATGTAAATATTACGTCAACCAACTCCATATCATCTATGGGATAGTTTTTCTCATGAATATTCAATTTCCTTGAGGCGTAGGCTATCACTTTATCATTTTTTATTAGTAAAAACCCTAATACATTCTTTGGAGAATCACTATATACCAAAAAGAGCTCCCCATTTGTCGAAAGTTTGTGTACTGGTGTAGTGATAAGCCTCTTTTTTAGCTCTTTAATGTAATCCTCACATTAATAGGTCTAGAAAAACTTCATTCAATTATGATTTATCTTTGTTAATGGTTTTTAGAATTGTGAGAAGTTATTCAAGAATCATCAGTAATACCCTTGTAGACTAAGGGAACTATGGATCTCTATTACAGATGTTGGCATGTGAAACTCTTCAATTGACTTTGTTTTGGAAGGGTCCAAATATATTCCTTTGATGGTGATAACATGCCCCAATAATCATACTTTCTCCATCCAGAACTATCCTTCACATTACTTTGCATATTATTTCTCCCTTCACAAAGTTTTTAACATAGTATTCAAATGATCCTCCTGTTCCCCTTTTCTCTTGGAGTATATCAGAATATTGTCAATAAAGACTACAAAAAATTTGTCAAGGTAATCTCTAAAGACACTATTTATTATGTCCATGAAAATTTATGATGAATTAGTGAGTCTGAAGGGAATAACTATGAACTCCTAGTGTCCATACCTCACTCGAAAGGCAATATTGGGAATATCTTCCTTCTTCACCATTAGTTGGTGATATCCCGACCGAAGGTCCACCTTAGAGAAATACTTGGCCCCACATAGTGGATCAAACATGTCATCTATCTGTGGAAACAAATACTTGTTCTTTATCGTGATTTTTTTGAGATCATGTTAATCAATTAAGAGGTGCATTGATATGTTATTATTCATGAAAAAGAGGACTTTTTCACCCCATGGTGAACCACTCAGGCATATAATTCCCTTGCCCAGATCATCATGTAACTGCTTCTTCAGTTCCTACAACTCAATGGTTTCCATTCTATATTGGTGTATTTGATATAGGAAGAGATTTAGGTATAAGATTAATTTAAAACTCAACCTCTTGGTTAGGAGGAAGACCAGACAATTATTTAGGGAACACATCAATGTTGTCCCACACAATAGGAATGTTCTTGAGCAAGATTCTCTCATTTTTCCCAATCATTTGTGCTAGAAATGATTATTTATAAGGAAATAATATCCAAAATTGAGATAATGATTCTAATGGAGATTCATCCTCATCCTTAAACTTGTACATAATTGGAGGATTCCTTGGGATGTGAAGAGTGGTATACCTTTCCCAATAGTTGATTTTGTCTTTTTATACAGATATCCAATCTATGTCCAAAACATAAAAAACTCCACCAAAGGAAGTATGATTTTTTTGGAGGTTTAGTCCAAAAACATTAACTAGGGATGAGTTATATACATTGGATGCAATAATATCCCCATTTCTTGTTCTCACTGATAACTCAACCTCCATATTTTGAGGCGGTGATTAAATTATTCTACAAAACATTCAAGATACAAATGAATGCACAGAACTAGAATAAAATAGTACATTCTCTATTCTTGAATGAATTAACAGTGTACCTATCACCACATCATTTTCAGGATCTGACTCAGTAGTAGAGAAAACATATTCCCTTAATTTATACCTTTGAGGTTGTCATTGTTGATTTCTTCCAATAACCCTTATCTTAGGGAAATGCTTCACATAATTCCCATATTCCTTATTGTTGAATCACTGCACTATAGGATGATTTTTGATATGAACCTTCCTTTACTATTCCAAAATAGTGGGGTTTTTCATATCATTTTGGTAGTTATTAACTATATTACCTAATCGTACACATTTTATACATTTCTTGGATCCCTTTGGATAGTTCCCAAGATGCGTCTTCCCACAATTTTGACACATGGAATGTTTGGTTTTCATTCCATCATGGGATTTATCTATTGATTCTCCCTTATTAAACTCCATTTTTCTATTTTTATCATCAATACCATAAGACAACTGAGGGTCTCTGATCTCCATTTCAACCTTAAGGGAATAAAATAAAATCTCCTCATAGCTATAAAAGTCTCAAATCACCAATGATTTTCATAGACTCGGCTTTACTCTAATAAATTAGCGATCGAAATTTAATTCAGTGTTCATGAAAAATCCGAAGGCGAATTGTGCAAGTATTGTGATGTTTTATTCATACTCCCCAATAGAATAGTCTTTATTTTTATTCAGACTAAGGAAATCCCTCTTCATCTTAATAAGTGTTGTTCAATGAAAATATTTATTGGAAAATATTTTCATGAACTCTTTATATTCCATGGAATCAATTTCATCCTTGGACTTTGTATTCTTGATCAGTGTCCACCACTAATAAGCTTACCCATCAAAACGATATACCTCTAGCATAACTTTACCTTTTACTGATCACTGTAGGACTGATAATATATTCTTAATAGAGTTAATTCATTGATTCGTGATGAGGGGATCAGAAGACCCACTAAACATGGGAGGCCTTTGTCACATAAAGGATTCGACCACAACTTTATATTTCTTAGGAGATGGAGGGAATTCCACAATATTCAAGATATTATTCATCACATGACCTAGTTGAGAATGTATTTTCATGAAGTTTTAAGTTCCCATTACCATTATATTTTACATTTCATTAGGGAAATTTTCACATTTCCTATCACATTGATTGTTGACATGGGTTTCCCAATTTCCAACTATTAACAAAGAAAAAATAATGCACAATTAGTGGGGAATGAATACTTATCTAATAAACATATAAAAAGGAAACTTTGAATATAGAAGGATAAAATTATAAATTAAAATCATATCCTAACTTTTGATTCCATTAGTTTCAATATAGGTTATCAATGGTGATAGAATTATCGCTAGGGTTTTTACAAAAGTTACCTAATTCTAATCTCCAAAAATAATTAGACCATCATCTGATACCAACTATAAAGGCACCAACCTTTTAAATATATTATTACATGATTTTATGCATGAATATCTACTAAATACAAACCAAGGATCATAAATTCTAGTTTCCTTAGAAGATTACATACACGATTAGAAATAATACAACCAAATTAAAAACATCTTTCATTCAATATCTATAATGATCTCTAAAATTCATTTGAGATTATACATATGCATAGGATAACCTTGGGAAAATATGAAAAAAGGGATGAGAAAAAAATCCTAGTAAGGGAATAAACATAGAAATAAATCCTGACACATGGGTTAGAAGGAATTACATGAAGACATAAAAATGCATGAAACATGAATAAACACAAGAAAGAGTAAAATGTAGATAATGGGATCATGTAAAAATTACATCATAGGAATTTGGAAATAACATAAAACATTAAATAAGAATGAGTCAAGGCTAATCTCCAAGACCATTGCACATGGAGGTGCATGAGTCAAGACTAACCACCAAGACCTTTGCACATGGAGGAGCATGAGTCAAGGCTAACTGCCAAGACCATTATATATAACGTCTCGTGAGAATAAACATTACCTAGTGCATTGATGTTCTATCAAGATGCACCTATCATAACGTGTTCATGAACATGTCTGACACATGAAGAATCATACATAAGAAATAAGAATAAGGGTTACTCATGGAAATAAATGGGTATCATAATCATATCATAAGGCATAAAATATTAGCGTATCATAAAGGAATCCAGGAAAGAATAGGTTTAAATCATATAGGGAAATTAATATAGAAAATGGGAATAAAACATGATAATATGAACTAAACTTATGTGAAAACATTAATTATAGTGTTTAAGAAACATTAGAAATGAAACATTTTAGTGTGGTTTAAGGAAAACATTAAAGATCATTTAAAGTAGAAAATGAAATATATTTAATATAAAAAAAAATTATCCATGATTGTTTTTCATGATAAAATGAGTTATTTTAGGAAAATAAAGGTTGATTAAAATAGGTTATGTGGTGAACTTTGGAATAGGAAAGAAACTGGGAAGTTCCCTTTAATCAGGCTTACTTATTGGAAGTAATTGAGAAAGGAAACTTTTTAAAACATGTATTTCCCCATAAGAGAAGGAATAAATAATTTGGATATAAGATTTTGAAAAATATACATAGAATGTAGAATAATAATATAAAAATAAAGAATAATTACATTGGGGTAAATAGAGATAAAGCGTAACCAAAAGGAAAAATGGGGGTTCAAAGAAAATCCCTTACCTTATGTCTGAAAGTGTTCTTCACTTGTACTTAATGCCATAGATAATGAAATTAGATTAATTTATAATTTAATTTAGAACCTATTTAATATTTTTTTATTTATTGTAATTTATTATGTTTATTTATGGATTTTTTGATGAGTTATGAGATAAAAAACTCATCATTTGGGAGTGTTTGTTTCCTTGGGTTTCATGATTGGTTCACTTGTATGCATGTATGAAAGGTCATTTAAAATGTGATTAATTCCCCAAAATTGATATTATATCTTATTAATGTACTTAAATAAGTTTAATTAGTCTTATATACCATTTTTTATTTGCTATGCAGATGAATCATTAGATAAAATGTTTGCGATGAACAATAGTTTATTTTTGTGAATTTTTGATCATTACGAAAAATTTTGCTTTTATTATTTAATATTATGTATAAATATTAGTTACCTAACATAAAAAAGTTTCAATATTGATGTTTCAATCTAGTTTAACAATTTTAATGGTTTTATGACCATCCTTGAATGAGGTATACGATAACGAAAAATCATTTTCCATGAAGGTGGTGAATTCAACACCTCATAGACCATGAATTCATTTTAGAAAAATGGGGGAGAGAAGATAATTGAGTGTGGTTATACCATTAAAATAATAACATTAAAGTATATAAAATATTATATAGTTATCATTCCACTTTGGGATAAGGTATGTGATGATAGAATAAGAAAAGAAAATAAATTGAAAAGAAATAAAATTACAAAGAAAGTGGATTTTACCTCTTGAATTCTTCTTCTTGAGAACAACCTTAAGGGAATTGGGTTTGTTCTTTCATTGAGACCAAGGGATTCAGGACATGGAAGAGAGACCTGGTATGAGGATTGGGCATAATTTGGGAATGTTTCAAAGCTTTATAGGTGTGAGGATAACAGGTGGTATTTATAATGGAAGGAGAGGGGTGTTTTTGATTAATTTAATCATTAGTTTATTTTTTTCTCTCAAGACAAGAAATAGTGATGATTCCCATGAATAAATATAGTAAAGATTGAAAGTGAGTTATAGATTATGTTTATTACTTCAATAATGAGTCATGAAATAGTGTATCTAACTTATAATGTTATATATAGTAAAATTACCGTATTTCACTATTCACCCAAAATTCATATATTTTAGAAAAATTGAAAAAATTAAACAGACCATTTTTCAATGTGAAGAATTAAAAAATAGACACCATTTTATGAAAATAATTTTATTAATATTATAAATTTATTTTTAATTAAAATCATCATTTATTTGAAAGATACAAAATTTTATATTATAAGTGATTTCATGACAATTTGAAAAAAAAACTAATGTCACATTAAATTAACTTATAATAATAAGAAAAAATATAGTTCATGAATCTATTTAATGAAAATAAATTTTATTTTAAATCATTATATTAATTATAAAATTGAAAATAAAAATTTATGTTTTTCAAAAGTACCAACACTTAATTTATCATTTTTAAAACATTTATTCACCTATAAAATGATATAATTATATCATATTATCACTTATAAGATGCCTAAATTTTATTTATACCTTCATAAGTGAGGTTATTATTTTATTGGATGGTTTACTATTCCTAATGGTCACGTTACTACTCCACGGTCCATGTTACTCTTCTATTGGTTTAGGCTTCTAAATTTCTATAAATACCTCTTATTTCATAAATTTTTCATTTTTAAAATTCGAAATGTTTTATCCGTGTGATTTTATGTGGTTTATTATATATGTTATAATTAAAATAAGGGAAGTCTCATGAAATTTTGTTGGTTCGTTGCAGGGTGCACATCTCTATTTGAGATAGTGGGAGTAAGATTGACTTCGATTTAGTCAATGTTAAAGATACAAAAAAGGTTGGCATAGAAACAAGTTCCATAAGAATGAGTGGAAAGATAATGTTCCAGAGACATATATTGTACAGGAATGTTAAAACTGTAGTGATAGTTTTATATTCACCACTACCATTGATACATTATTCACTGAGAATAATAAATCCTAAAAGGAAGCAGTATATAGAAATTAGAAAATATTAACATGATTAGTTAAAATTTAATAATGAATTCTGTGTATCAATGTACATAGGGCTTATTCTTTTCAATATTGTGGTGGGAATTCAAGTGAGACTATGCATTTATGGTACAAGTGTGGTACCAATGATTCTCAATTGGTGATACCAATCATCATGCCTAAATCCATTGGAATTTTACTTATCAAAGATACTTTTTATGATCATTTTATTGAGAATTGGTTGTTGATACTACTAATCATAGAGGGTGTCTATATGAAACAACCATAAAGATATGGTGACACCATTGAATGCTAATAAGGGGTTCATGTTACTAGAATATGATGTAGTATTGAAGTAATTAACAATATCATAGAATATTAATTTGTAATGAATCTTTTACATATGGCTAGAAGAGTTTAGTGTGAGTGCCATGGTTTTCCAAGTTAAATATGTTTGGTAACATATGGGAATAAACTATTAGTCATATAGTTTGTTAATACTAGGATGAAATTAAATCTACATTGATTAACTTAATGTAGAAACCTAACTTCTAGAGAATAGGATCTACTATGGTGGATCTATGGTTGTTTAGAATTATTAAATAGTACATACACTAACAAGGTATATAAAAATACTTGTTGGAAAAATTTGAGAGAGAAAATTTTACCATTATCTAATGGTAAAAATCATTCCAAGAAGACATGCAAGGGAATAAGAAGAGATTAATGTGTTGAATTGAATTGGACATGCTTCTACAATGGATCAATCACATATTCCATGATATATACATGAAATTATATTTCAAACCAAAATAATAAGATAAGATAATATCAATTATATCCCAAATAACTATAAGGGGAGCGATCATAACTATAGAATTGAACATGAGTGGGTACAAAAGGTTTATACCTGGTATGTGGAGAGGAATATAAACTCGTTACAAAGGGATACAAAATAGTATTCATATAGATCAATATTCTCTAATATTTCAGTTAGGATAAGTTAATGAGTAAGAAAATAGTATTCAAGATATTGGTAGCTACGTCGACAAATACCGAGTGCATTGGGGATTTTGAGTCAACTAAAGAAGATGTTTAAAAAGAAAATATATTTGTTCTAGTTCTTACTATAAAACCTAGTAATATAAGTTTTATCATTATGATAATTCTTTTACTATTATTATCCAAGATTTCAAGTTTATATAGTGTACAAAAGGAATACACTCGGGGATTATATCTTCTGAGGAGTCTTACTCAAAGAGGTTAAGTCACATAATTTTTTTTACATGAAGTGGAAATGTGAAAGACTCATGGATAAAGCCTAACTCAATAAAAACATGATCTTATCATGTGAGAGATAAAATTGATGGTTAGAAATTTGGCTCTATCGCAAGAAGGAGTATTGTAAAAGTGGGTTCCCTAAACCC
Organism: Viscum album; assembly: GCA_963277665.1. Classification (NCBI taxonomy): domain Eukaryota; kingdom Viridiplantae; phylum Streptophyta; class Magnoliopsida; order Santalales; family Viscaceae; genus Viscum; species Viscum album. Next base: position 775,815,855 of record OY728161.1, read on the forward strand.
AGCTTTATGAGTACTTTTATATTACCATACCATGTATACAATGATTTATACATGATGTATACTAACCATTATTGTGTTTATATTTCTATATCAACTATTTAAATGGTAATTTACATAGATTAATTGTTATATCAAAAGGTTATAGCTATTCCCAGACTATAATGAGAACCTTGAGATACTATGACATTAATCTTAAACATATGTCCTTTGGTCTGGATACATCATATTGGCTGGACATAATTGATATATATGAATATCAAGTGATAGAGGATCATAAGCATTGAGACTTGTTCTCTTGATGTTTGAACATGGTGATATCTAGTAGGTGAGATCATGAGGACTGAACCACTAATAGGAACAAAACATGTTTCAGGTTTCATTAGATATTTCTATCTATAAACATGTGTGTTGGTCTCATGACTTGAGATCACTATCAATGTGTACCATTTTATTGTGTACTTTGATGAAAGGGAAAAACTATGACATTAAAGTCATGGTGAGGTATCTTGTGTTGGGTGTGTCATTGGTGGTATGCCATTATATGAATGGTCAATATATAAATTAATTATTCTTAGTTGAGGAAGTGATATCTTAGGCCTAGTTGATCATGATAGTAGTACCTTCATAAATCCTTGGAAAAGGTAGTTGAAGGTAATTATATCCAGCAAGATCAAAAAATAATAAAGTAATAATGGATGATGACAAATTTTTTGCATAATTCTTTATGAGATATGGTGATACAAAGAGATTAGATAACACAGTGTGTGTTCCTAGGAAAGGTTATCATTTATATGGAATTTCATTATCTCTTTAGGGGTCTAGACGGGTTAATGGAATCCACTCTTGGTCTATAAATAGTATTTACTACTACCGAGATTATGCCCTAGAGGGTCACACATAATAGATAATTCAAGATTCTTCCCCATTATGGTGAATATGAATACTGGACATGGTGGGACCCACCAAGGGGTCCAAGAGTTGTCTAAATAATAGATCAATGAAGAATAATTAAATTCATTATTATTAATGTTTAGAATAATTGGGTTGAATTTATTTACTATATGTATATACATGTATTTAAGTAACTACATTGAATAATATTAGATGAATGCATATTATTTTGATATTAAATGTTCATTTAACATTAGCAAGAATTACGAGTCAAGTTAATGACTCGAGTTTATCACATAATGTATATTTAATATATATTAAAAGTATATGATAAATTATAAATAATATCTATGATGCAGTTAGTTCATTATAACTATTTATTTATTTCTCATTTAGTGGATGTTAAATATATGGGGACAGGGAACCCTTTTTGAATATTTAAACACCCACTCTATAATGTAGAGAAAAATCTCATTCCAACAACTATACATTATTTAAAATTGAGATATTCTCCCCCCTCTTATATCCTAGAGAGGGAGAGTGTCTCTCTTTCAGAAATCTATCCAAGAATGCCTTCAACATATGGAAGGTATGAAATTGAGGTGATCAATGTGAAGTAAAAGGAATCATCTGATCTCAACACTAAAACTCAGAATTCAATGATTGGTATCCACAAAAATTATTGGAGAATGAGTGGATGATCTAGAGGGATTTGGCTTCAGATACTTGGAGAAATGATCACTGGAGGCTAGCTGGATTCGAACATGATTCTGAACCGAACAAGGTACTCATTTATTTATTTTTTTACTTATTAAATTCACGAGATATCCTCAAAACACCACTAGGGATCAGATTGTTAGAGATGATTAATATTTTTTTACTATGGTGATGATTTTTTTAAATCTCCGAACCACCGGATTCTGGTACATGAATCAGGTTTATCAGCATCCCTAATAAATAACCCTAAGAGGGTTATTCCAGCTGATCCCTATGTGATGCTTTATGTCTGGTCTTAGTAGTGTGAATATTCTCTTATGGAGCATTTGATCAGACACCCTACTGATCGCTTAGCGATTCACTATTCAATTCCACCCTTACACCGTTGTTTTAAACAAGTTTCGTAATGAATATTAAAAATATAATAATAAATTTCAATTCATGTTTTATTCAATGAATTATTTTTTATCACTATTAAAAATAGAAATTATACTATTTTTCATATTTTCATTGAAGGTGTAGGTGATATTGAGGACCAGAGATCATCCAGAAGAAAAATGGGCCAAACTGCATGGAATCCCATGGAAATATGTCCACTATTTTGAGAATTAAGAGAATTAAATTCATTCAAATGGGATTAAACTTTGTGGTACTCTCCAAAATATTTTGTTCTACAACTCTTATCAAGGAAAAGAATCCCAATTCGGCCATATGGTGGCCCATCCTAACCATTCTATTTAGTGGACAAAATCTTCTTGAATTAAAAAGTTTGTTTCGGTATTTTGACTATATCTTCCAATAAATTTGTCTAATGTCTACCAAATTATATAGGGAGAAATTAAATAGGCTGTCCAACAACTATTCACTTTTTTTCAAGTCATTATATGGCTTTATACTATTCCAAAATTGAGACACAAGTGGTATCTCAAAAACAGGGTACTCAAAACCATGTCCCATTTTGGATATAAAAATTAAACATGGGAACCTCATTTGTAAGTTCGGGAAAGAAGCAAAGATCTACCATTTTTGAGTCCTGTAGGAGTATCCTCCTCATCCTAGATGTTCTGGAGGCCCCTATCCTCATAGGTGGATCAAGCATGAATAAGGAGTTCCACCCGAGCTTCCTCCTCCTCCTCACATCAAGCTAAGTGGTGGGTGATCATTGCGAGGGAGCTACACACATGAAGAGGGAGTTCCAACACATATTTATCTACTGGTTTGGTGTAAATTTTGGTTTGAATTGTTCTTTCATATGCATCTTAACTTTTTTTGATGCATTGAATTGGAACTCTTTTTATTTCATAACTGATTGGTATGCGATTTTAAGTGTGTGTCTTGTGTTGTTCGGATTGGACAACATAAGAACCATTTTCTTTCCCAAAAATTTGAGATTTCAGTATTCCTTTACAATACTTAATGCATGATAAGGTTCTTTAACTTGACTACATGATTGTTATGTCAGTATTTAGTTCTAATTGCATCATTTTAAGAGGCATGTGGGTACCCAAGATCTTGGTTAACCCTCAACCAAAGGATTACACTAAAACCTAATAATAAATTAAGAATGAGGAAATCTTCAAGTTCTATAGTAACTTAACAATGATAACTTATTTATCTCATATTTTTCATAATTTACTTGGTCTTTCAACCTTATAACTCTTTAAATTAAGATACTTTCTTGAAACTGTTTTCAAAACCACCCCCTCTTTTGTTCTTCTTATTAAAAATACACACTCAAAACCTATCAAAGCTCCTTGAGAGACGACCTAGGGTATTCCATAGACTAAAAATATATTCTTTAAATCACTATCAATTTTATGTTTCATTACAACGCTTCAAAATTTTGGCATCGTTGCTGGGGAGCACATTGGGTTTTAGTGAGCGTTTTTGTAAGTGTTTTTTATAAATTTTGTGAATATTAATTTGTTTAATATTGTTCCTTTACCTATATTTTTGTGTTCCAATTTATTTATTGTGTAGGTTTTATGCATGAATCATTCTAATCTAGGAGATTTACCACCTTTAAATCTAGAATCATAGAGGATCTTATGTTAGTGACCCCGAGACGCACAAGAGAACCCTTTGAAGGAGGACACACAATACATAAAAACTATTCTTGATCCTTCCACTTATTCTTATGAAACTGACATCAAAACTAAAATAAAATTGTATAAAATGGCTGAAAACAATATACCACTTAAATAACTAACCTCACCTGATGTTGATATCCAACCCACATACATTCAATTACAAGGCGAGGCACCCAATTTTGAACTAAAATATGGTTTAATTTATCTATTACCATGATTCTATGGACTTCCTGGAGAGGATCCAAATAATAATTTAAAATAATTTCACACTATTTGTTCAAAATTAAAACCTGATAATGTGGATGAGTAATAATTAAATCTTAGATAATTACCCTTTTCTTTAGAAGATACTGCAAAAGACTGGCTTTATTTTGTTATTTCCCCAATAAGAGGTTAGGCGGACATGAAACGACTTTTTCTTGAAAAATATTTCCTAGCCTCTCAAACTGAAATAATAAGGAAAGAAATATGTGGTATAAGATAATATCAAGGGGAAACACTTCATGAATATTGGGAAAGATTTAAAAGATTATGTTCAAGTTTTCCACACCACCAAATAAGCGATCAACTTTTAATACAATATTTTTAAGAGGGTTTAATTCCAATTGATTGTAACATGATTGATGCTGCTGTAGGTGGTGCACTGGTAGATAATACCCCAATTTCTGTAAGAAAACTGATTTAGAACATGGATAAAAACAATTAACAATTTTTTATAAGGTCCATCGTACCCATTCGAGGTGTCCATGAGGTGACAAGTACTGGATTTGAGAAGAAGGTGGACACCAAGTTTGAAGAGGTAAGTAAACTTTTATGACAACTCACTCTCTCCCAAGAGAAATATCAATCTCCTCCCCCCATACATTGTGGAATTTTCTCTTCTGACACCCATTAATATGACCAATTCCCCCAATTGAGAGAAACTTCTGAGTGTTATAAGGCAATCTTCCCCGGACGCCCCTATAACCAACCCTATAGGCAAGAACCATACTATCCATACAACTCTGGGTGGAAAGAGAACCAAGCTTATAGAAAAGTGGGGGGGGGGGTATTCAAACTAGCCTCATCAACCATGGAACCAACAATGGTAGAGTAGCTATGCACTAGCACCACCCATAAATCCACAACCACCCCAAAGGTCTTTCCAACCACCCCATCCAAAACCTGAGCCTAGCCTAGAAGATATGATGAAACAAATGGATGCCAATAATCTCTAATTCTAAAAAATCACCCAAGCATCCATATAAGACCTAATAACCCAATTAGCCCAACTAGATTACTCAGTGGGTGAAATTAAAAGCCACGGGTCGGATAAACTACAATATCAACCATTAGTCAACCCTAGAGATAAATGAAATGTTAGTTCCATCACACTTAGGAGTGGAAATCAGATGAATCCTCCATTAGAGTCGTCCCCTCTTAAGGAAACCTCCATCCCAACCATTAAAGTTTTTCCAAATGTTGAAAATCCTTGTCCTAAAAAAATCCCTTCCAAAGGAAAGAGTGTGTCTTTTGATGAGTCACCTATCCCAAGCATTCCTCTTCCATTTTCCCAAAGGGATACCCATCTTAGAAAACAAAAGGAAACTAAACTTGATAATGAAATATTGGAAACATTCAAAAAAGTGTAGGTTAACATCCCCTTGATTGATGCTGTGAAGAAAATTCCACGATACACTATGTTTCTAAAGGAGATGTGTACCCACAGAAGGAGACTTCAAGGTGATGAGAAGGTGAGCTTGGGAAGGAATATTTCATCATTGATAGATCTATCACTTCCCACCAAGTTCAATGATCCTGGAACATTCTCAATTCCATGCACCATTGGGGAGTATTCTTTTTCTAATTCTATGATAGATTTACGCGCTTCTACAAATGTGACGCCTCACTCCATTTACTCTAAATTGAAGGTTGGGGAATTGAAGCCCAATGGAATTGCAGTTCAAATTTCTAACTGGAGTACCACACACCCTCTACTATGTTAGAGGATGTCTTTGTGAGGGTTCAAAATTTAAATTTTCCTACTTATTTTTATGTGCTTAAAATGGAGGATGATAAGATGAATGGACATGCCCCGATTATATTGGGGAGACCCTTGGTGGAAACTACCAAAACCATAGTTAATGTCCATAATGGTAAATTATCTATGGAGTTTGGTGGTGACATTTTCCACTTCAATATTTTTGATGCCATGAAGCACCCCTGAGATGAACATTCCTCTCTCTCTATTAATTCTATAGATGTACTCCCTTCTCTGCAAAAAACAACATTTCATTCCCCTGATCCCCTTTCTGAGTTTTCTTTGTTGATAGAAATTATAGGAAATGATTTATTAATTGATTATTGTAGTGGTCTAGAAAAGTGTCATGCATGTTTATTGATTGGTTATTTCTTGAACACTGAGGATCTAATGACCATAGATGATACTACTAAGCTTTTGAAAGCTCATTCCTCATCTAAGGATGATACCATTGAGTAGTTAGATGAGATCAATGACCTCTTACTTTCACACACGCTCCCATAAATCCAAAATCCACCTAAATTAGAACTGAAAAAACTTCCTAAAGATTTAAAATATTCATATCTTGATCATGGAAACAAGTTTCCTGTCATCATTGCTAGTTCACTCCCTCTTGAGCATGAATTGTGACTGCTTGAACTTTTGAGGGAGTATAAACAATATTTTGGATGGACACTTGCTGACATTCATGGAATTATCCCTTCAATTTGTACACATCATATTTTATTAAATGATGAGGATGAACCAGTGGGGCAGGCACAACGTAGACTAATCCCAAACCTCCTAGAAGTTGTGAAAAAGGAGGTAATAAAATTATTGGCTGATGGAATCATTTAACCCATATCTGACAGCCAATGGGTTAGTTCCTTTCATGTATTTTCTAAAAAAACTAGCCTTATAGTAATAAAAAATGAAAATAATTAATTGGTTCCAAATCATGTGCAGAATAGTTGGCGTGTCTGTATAGACAATCGCCAACTAAACCAACACACTAGAAAAGACCATTTCCCTTTTCCATTAATTGACCAAATGCTAGAGAGGCTATAGGGTAAGTCCCACTACTGTTTCCAAGATGGGTATTCTGGATAATTTTAGATCTATATTTTCCTTGAGGATTAGGAAAAGACAACCTTCACTTTCCCCTTTGGCACATTTGCATATAGGAGGATGCCATTTGGTCTGCGCAATGCTCTGGGTACTTTCTAGTGATGCATGATTAGTATTTTTTCAGATTACCTAGAGAATTTCATTGAAGTTTTTATGAATGATTTCACTATTTATGGATCCTCTTTTGATGAATGTTTAAGTAGTATTGGTTTAGTCCTACATCACTGTATTGAAAATAGTATTGTATTAAATTATGAGAAATGCCATTTCATGGTGCGAAAAGGTACAATTTTTGGGAATGTCATTTCTAGGGATGGTATCCAAGTAGATAAATAAAAAGTGGATGTCATTTCTTCCTTACCATTACCCAAAAATGTATGGGATGTGTATTATTTCCTAGGTCATTCTAGATTTTACCATCGTTTTATTCGTGACTTTAGTAAAATTGCACTCCCCCTCTCCCGATTACTCAAAAAAGAGAAAGATTTTGTTTTTGATAAAGAATGTGAAGAATCTCTTAATAAGTTAAAATGGAGTTTCAAGTCACCCCTGATAATCCAACCAACACTGAGGGATTTACCATTTGAGCTCACGTGTGATGCCTTTAACTATGAAGTTGGGGCAGTATTATCACAAAGGGTTGACTAAGCTCCACATGCCATAGCCTATGCCTCACGTACATTGGACCCTGCCCAAGAAAACTACACCACAATTAAAAAATAATTCCTTTCCATTGTGTTTACCTTGGAAAAATTCAGGTCATACCTTTTGGGGTCCAAATTCATTGTGTTCTCAAACCATGCAACCCTCTGGTATCTCTTTAAGAAACCGGAATCCAAACCATGTCTCATTCGCTGGATGCTCCTCCTTTAGAAATTCAATTTAAAAATTAGGGATAAAAAAGGAGCACAGAATGTGGTGGCTGACCATATCAGTAGGATCCCCCCATCCTCAGACATTGAATCATCCCCATGTATTCTTATAAATGAAATGTTTCCCGATGAGCAATTGTATCGAGTGCAAGATGTTATTCCTTGGTATGCAGAAATTGTAAATTTTTTTGGTAGCATCTTGCATTCCTAATGATTTCAATAAAAACCATGCCAGTCATCTAAAACATGGGTCTCATTGGTACATTTGGGATGACCCCTACCTCTGGTGCACATGTAGTGATCAATACCTTAGGCTTTGTGTTCCCGATAGAGAGTTTTATCCTATCCTTATATTCTTCCACACTCTTGCTTATGGGGCTAACATTGGTCCCCAACCGATTGCTCACAAGGTCCTTGATTCTAGTCTCTTTTGGACAACAATTTTTTGTGATGCCCATTATTTTTTTGAAATCTTTCCCTCATTGTCAAAGAACGGGGAATTTCTCTAAAATAAATGAAATTCCATAAAAACCGTTGCTCTTTCATGAAATTTTTTATGTTTGGGGAATTGACTTTATGGGTCCATTTCCCAATTCCTTTAGCAACTTGTACATTATTCTGGTAATTGATTATTTTTGAAAATGGGTAGGGGCCCGAGCCAAAAGTAGAGATGATTCCAAAACAGTTGTGGAATTTTTGATAACTTAGATATTTTTTAGGTTTGGATTACCTTGGTTCATAATTAATAACCATGGATCTCATTTCTACAACCGAAAATGCAATCACTTTTGCATCGGTATGTGGTTGTTCATAGAGTGTCTACTGCATATCACCCACATAACAATGATAAAGCCGTGGTGTCAAATAGAGAGGTAAAACAGATTTTTGAAAAAAATGGTTCAACCCAATAGAAAATATTGGATACTTCGACTTGATGATTCATTATGGGCCAACCATACTACTTTCAAAACTTCCATTGGAATGTCACCCTATCATATTATGTTTAGAAAGAGTTGTCACCTGCCTGTTGATATTGAGCAACGAGCCTACTAGGCTATCAAATAATGAAATTCTAATCTTTATAGTGTAGGTTCTCAAAGAAATTTGCAGATTTAGGAGCTGGAGGAATTGAGAAAAGATGAATATGAAAACTCCAAGATTTATAAGGAGAGAACCAAGGATTCTCACAACTGTCTTATCCTTCATCATCAGTTCAACATTGGACAGAAGGTCCTCTTTTATAATGCAAGGCTGAAGTTGCATCCAGTTAAGCTTTGTTCCTGGTGGTTTGTCCCATACACAGTTATTAATGTATCTCCATTTTGTGTTGTTCAGGTTCAAAATGAAGAAACCAAGAAAACCTTCACTATCAATGGGCAGGAGCTGAAGCACTTCCACAAAGCCCTTCTGGAGTTCCTGATGGAGGAACTCTATGTTCAATAAGAAATATACCAGTGAAACACACCAGGTTTTATCCTTCCTTATCACATTATCAATTATTACAGTGAGGACACTGCAAATTCTAGGTGTGTGGGGGGGGGGGGATTCATTCCTGAGTTTATTAGGATTTTCATCGTCTTTCTTCTTTATTCTCTTTTTCTCCTTATTTATGATATTTTAACTTTCCCCAATCTTTCTGGGTTCATTAGTATTTTCACTTTCTTTCTTCTTTCTACTATTTTCACATTCTTTATGGTATTTTTACTTCCCCCTTATAGTCACCAAATCATGGAACTTACTGAAAATGAATGTTGAAATTTTTGATTCCATATTGATTTAACATTTGATGAAAAATCTATCTCTATTATGGATTGAATGTTTGTATGAATTTAATATCAGGGAGTGATTTTTAGTTTATTGGTTTTCTATCAATGATATAAATGATTGTATCACTGTGAATCATTTGAGATGAATTATGCACCTTATGTGAGTAGTTTTTGGGAAAACGTTGTCACAAATATCTCCATACATTTTTGCACCAAACCACAAAGTGTGAATATGTCTTACTTAATATAAGGTAAATATATGTTAGGTTAATAGTTTTCAGATTTAAATGATATTTCCATACGTTCGTTCCTTACCTGATCTGTTTCATTACTATACCATATTGACCTATGCGTGTGTACCTAATGTCCGAATGTTGTACGCCCTCAAAAATAAAATTTTGGTTGTGTCTTGGGAAAGTAAAAAACCACTCCTCCTCAACCTTTTTTCTTGTTATAACTATTACAATTAGTTTCATGATCAGATCAAATAGGGGTTTACAGATGAGTGTGGGATTTGTTCCAAAAGAAACTTCTAAAAAAAATAAAAATAATAAATGAAGGGAGTGATAAAATGTGCAACATATGGGGATATATAGGTTGGGATCTTATAGTTTGACTTCCAGGAATGATTAAGTGAGTGGGTCTTGAAATATGATTTCAAATTATGTAAGGCATGTTTGGTGGAAAAAAAATCATTTAAAGGTGAATAATGTTAAAATAACCTATATTTATTGGATAGAAAGTGGAAAGAATATAATGGAATGGTTTTCACACACACCTGGAGAGTTATTGGAATGAATTAATTTTTAATTCCTTACTCAATTTGGTGTCATTAATCTCTTTGAATTTCACTATGGTATGATTTATGAGACACCCTTTTCCATTTTCACTAGGAAGATCTCCATACTCTGGTTTGTGCATTGATCACATTACATTAATGAATTAAAATTTCCTCAAATGTTAAATATTCATGATGTTAGTTATATATTCATGAATAATTTCTAAAAATATGACTTTTCCCAGAAGTGTAAATGATTAGGTGTGGGGGTGTGATTGCATAGCAATTCACTATTCAATTCCAACCTTACACCACTGTTTAAAACTAGTTTTGTAATTAATGTTCCAAATATAATAATAAATTTAATTTCATGTTTTATTAAATTAATTAACGTTTATCACTATTAAAAAGAGAAATTATACTTGTTTTAATATTTTCATTGAAGGTGGAGGTGATTTGGAGGCTCAGAGATCATCTAGAAGAAAAATGGGCCAAACTTCATGGCATCCCATGGACATCTGTCCACTATTTTGAGTAGTATGAGAAATAATATCATAAACATGGGATGAAACTTTGTGGTCCGCTAAAAAAAATCATAGTATACATCTATTATCAAGGAACCGAAGCCCAATTCGTCCATCTGGTGGCCCATCCGAACTGTAACGCCCCGACCCCAGCTACCCAGAGTCGGTGCATTACTTCATAACATTGGCATGATCACAAAAGATCAAGTCTCGAAAGACCGATTAGTTTAGTATCCTTGGAAACACTAGATACATTCATAAACATTACATTACATCATAAAAATGAAAACTACAATAACATGGTCTCCCTAGTCCACACTCATATCCTCACTGACTATTCTTGCAAGTCAGTCATAATACACTTCTTCACATCCTGGGAAAAATAAAACATTGAAAGGGGTGAGCTCAAATGCTCAGTAAGGATAACAATATAGCGGAAACTTTCATAAGAAAACATAAGCATTTAAGGCAATGTATAACTAAAACAAAAGCCTTATTGAACTTGAACTTCAGCATAATATGGAAAAAGTAAAATAAAATAATGCCATTACTTACTCACATGGATATTCTACTAGACGAATAATCACGTGAAATATCAATAACCACTTTCATAATGAGGGAATGTATAATGCCAGACATTCTGAAACACTTTGTCAAGGCCTCGGCCAAGACGTCTAAAATGATTAAGGCCTCGGACAAAACCATAAATCAAATTGGGAAAGGGCCTCGGCCAATTCCACGTCTAGTTGTCTCATGAGACCTATCGATGCATCGATGAGCTATAGCGGGCTCCACCCGTCACTTATTAAGTCCAATACATTCCTCATATGAATAGGTTTAAACATATCATAAACCATAACATAATCGTATCACATAAAACATGCATAAAGGAAACATAACATTTCCACATTTAAATCACAAGATATCAATACAACACATTGATATAATAAAAACGCTTTCAAAACCATTTTCAATACCAAAATAAAAGAAAGTTAAAACTTTGTATTTATTTTTCATTAAAAAAAAAGATGGCTTGTAGAGGAAGCCGAAACTCAAATAATGGTCACGGCGGCAGAGAAGTCATTGTCGCTGCATAAGTATGGAAAGAAAAACATTCTCTTTTGTCGTTTAGCAAAACGCTTCGTATAAAAAAGATTCCTTTTGAATAAACGTAAAAGTCAAAGGGGTTTATACACCGTATAAAAGAAAGTTGTGTATAAAACCAAATATTCCTCAATGAAAGGGGATTGAGACGAAGTCCCTAAAAAGATCATTTTTAAAATAAAATAGATCTATTATGTGTATTCACTATAGTTACACATAAAGAAAGTAAAAAATACAAAATAGGACATAATAATATCATGAAATAATTTGAAAGTTGGAGATTAACCCAAAGAATGGAAGTTGGGTTAAGAAATTCTCTTACCTCGTGTCTGACTTGACTCAACCGTTCTTTAACCTCCTGAATAATAAACTAGTGTTAATATATACCTTATTAAGAACCATTTTCAATTTCATTATCCTTTTTATATCACTTATTACAATGATATGAACATTATGTAATTATTTAAGTTAATAACGGTCGTTTTGTCGATCTTTGGTACTTGAGTCAACAATAAACTTCATATAATTACAAGTTGTTCATGTGGTAGAATATCCATTATCTCCAGAATTATATTCATAATTTATATGTCATATATATCATATATATCCAGTATATACATTCATTTATAATATTACGTAACATTTAGAGGTAAGAAATGAAGTGCACCGTTCATGGAGACGGTAAGCCGTACGTACGCATGAACGCTACTTTCATTTCTATTTTGTATTTAATGGAATGAAATCATAATGATATAAAGGTATAATATAGTTCCAGTATAATATCATATATAATATCATTTACTCCATCCTTTATACATCCCACATATGGCATTAACGATTCACATCACTTTGAGGGGGCGGTAGTCCGCACTTCCTAAAATGAAATTATCGCGTTTACCCATAATGGAAATCATAAATTATGCCATAAATGAGAAATACAGAAGCATAAAGAAAAAATAAACATAATATATATATCATATATGAAAATAGTGTCATCAAAATGGCCACCATTATAGGTGTTAAAAGAATTTGAACAATCATTGTTTCGTGAGGCAGTATTTCGCCACCCACAGAAACAGTATGTTCTTTAACCATTAGACGAATGTGTGTGTAAGTGTAAACCAAATCCTTATCATAACAACATCCTAGTATATTGTAGATACTGGTTTTGTTACAAAATAAAGGAATGAAAAGAGTTTAAGGGGTTGGAGAAACAAAATGAAACAAAACAACATTAGAGAAGACATTACCTTAAAAATAGGGTAGATCTTTTTGATTTGAGCCAAAGGATTCCTTGGGAAGAATTCTTCCCAAAGTGAGGCTTCTAGGAGTAAGGGAGGGATGTTGGGAGAGTATTTGGGCAGAGTTTTGCCGAGCCAAATGGCTTGGAGGTGTGAATAAGGTGGGAGTGGTGGGGGCCTTTTATAAGTGGAGAGGAGGGGCTCTTTTGGAAAGATTGAAATGTTACATTATTATACAATGCTTTTTCGGATTCTAAAGGTCCCACACTTATATAATTCGTGGATAAGGTGATAAGGGTTCGAAATATCCTCATCCAATAGGCTTTGGACAAGTGTAAGCCTTGGATTTTGCATTATCTTCTCATTTTATTTAAATCGTTAAATAATGAGGTCATCGCTGCATCATAATGATGTCATAAATAATTTAATTTATTTAGTGTCTAAAAATTATAAAAAAAATACTATGATGTAGGAAATCGTTTTATCTTTCTAATTAATATTTATAGTCAAAATTTTTACTTGTATAACCCCATGTAAAAATTGTTTTAGTAAAACATTTTATGTTTGTGTCATTTTTTACTTTAACATTAAATAAAAGGTATTTATGTCATTTTCTAACTAAAGTGGCTCCATGGGGTCCCCAAGTTGACCCATGGGTTGTCTTGGTCGGCCATGACTCATCCAATAGGATTAGGACAAGTGTCAAGCTCATCTCATATTATTAAAACATTATTTTTACCTTAAACTACACTAATTACCTCTAATCGCGATTAAGAACTTAAAAGTTACTATTCACCAAAAAATTATTTTAATCTCATTGAACCACATTTTACTTCTTAATGACAACCATGTATGTCGGATTTTTGAAAATCAAATCATAGAAGTGGTAATATTTCATTTAAATGAAAATTCAGTTATTTAACTTCCACTTAGTGGTTTCACTATTCATCAAAAATTGAAGTTTTTCAGAACAATGCCAAAATTTCACCCTAAGCTATAATTGATATTCCGAATTCAAAAATGATGTCTATTTTACAAAATTCCAAACATATAAGTTGAATTAATTAATTTTATAATCAATTCCCGCTGTCACAACAAATAGCGTGTTTTTAAGAAACAATTTATATCAAAAGATTGACAATTGTTTATGTCCAATTTCAAAGTGAAATTAATTCTAATGATCACCATTGGATAAAATGGTAAAAATATATTCTAATTATACTTTAAAACCACTCAATAGTATAACTTATCACTATAAATTATTTTGATTAAAAAAGTTGTTTTAAGTATTTTTCACTATTCATAAAAATTTTGAAGTTCTCAGAAAATTACAAAAAATTCAAATTTGGATAATTTCGATATTACGAATACAAAAATGAAGTCCATTTTGAAATATAAAATTTCTATAATTTTAAAAAGTGGTTATTACTATTCATAACGACTACTTTGATTAGTCGCGGTGTTTTAGAACTCGAAGTTGCGTACAATGCAAGCTATTGCATTATTGAATGAGAAGCGTATCGTGGAAGCTCGGGGTGTTACACGAACCATTCTGTCCAGGGGACAAAATCTTATGGAATTTAAATGTTTGTTTCGGTCTTTTGACCATATCTTCAAATAAAGTTTTCTAATAGCCTCCAAATTTGATAGGAATACATTCAATAGGGCCGGAGAAAAACTCTTCTCTTTTTGTCAAATCGTGATATGGCTTTATACTATTCAAAAAGTGAGACATAATTGATATCTCAAAAACGGGGTGCTTAAAACCATGTCCCATTTTGGATATAAAAAGGAACCATGGGAACCTCATTTAGATGTTTAGACAAGAAGAAAAGATCTAACATTTTGGATTCCTAGAGGAGTCTCCTCCTCATCCTAGATATTCTATAAGCCCCTATCCTCATAGGGGAATCAATAATGAAGAAGGAGTTCCACCTGAGCTTCCTCCTCCTCCTGATGATGAGCTAAGCGGTGGGTGATCATTGTGAGGAAGCTACAAACTTGAAGAGGGAGTTCCAGCACATAATTATCTACTTTTTTGGTGTATATTGTGGTTTTAAATGATCTTTCATATGCATATTAACTTGTTT
Source organism: Viscum album (assembly GCA_963277665.1). Taxonomy (NCBI): domain Eukaryota; kingdom Viridiplantae; phylum Streptophyta; class Magnoliopsida; order Santalales; family Viscaceae; genus Viscum; species Viscum album. Next base: position 775,831,055 of record OY728161.1, read on the forward strand.
TGATGCATTGAATTGAAACACATTTTATTTCATAACCGATTGGTGTGTGATTTTAAGCATGTGTCTTGTGTTGTTTCGATTGGACAACATAGGAACCCTTTTCTTTCCCAAACATTTGAGATTTAAATATTCCTTTACAAACCTTAAATCATGATAAGGGCCTAGAACTTGAGTACACGATTGTTATGTTAAGATTTAGTTCTAATCGCATCATTTTAAGAGGCTTGTGGGTACCCAAGATCTTGGTTAACCGTCAAACAAAGGATTACACTAAAACCTAAAAATCAGTTAAGAATGAAGAACTCTTCAAGTGCTATAGTAACTTAGAAATTATCATTTATTTTTCTCATATTTTTAATAATACACTTGGTATTTCAAATTTATAACTCTTTAAATTAAGTTACTATCTTGAAACTGTTTTCACAACCACCACCCTCTTTTGTTCTTCTTAATAAAAATACACACTCAAAACCTATCATCTCTCCTTGAGAGATGACCTAGGATCTTCCCAAGACTAAAAAATATTCTTTAAATCATTATCAGTTTGACGTGTCACTACATCGCATTCACCTACCTATTATCATGGCGCCTTACTCTCCTCCAATAGCATCGACCAGAGATACCTAAAGTCAAACTGATACATTCCTCATCACTGAAGGTTGTACAATGATCTACTAGCCTAATAACATTCAAAAAAGAGTATTACTATTCCTCACGGTGGAATAATTCGGGATTGGAAGAATTCTAGGGGAGTCTCCCAATTTAGCCGTCATGAATTCAGTATGAGTACATGATGGTTTCAATACTGGTGGGGAGATTTTATTTCTTTGTCGTAATAAATGCTTATTATATTGAGAATTAGAAGGCTGTGATATTGATGAGGTGGCTAGAGTAGATAAGGAAACAATAAGGGGTTCTAGTTTTATTAAGTGGGAAACAATAATACCATGGGAGTGAGGGACTGTCTTATGGGCCATCCAATCATTGTACTTATGCATACCCCATCCTAGATCCTATTTCTATTTACCAATCCTTCACCACTAGTATCCGGATCAAAAGATACATGTGTTACATATACCAATACATCTCCCAACATGTTTGGGCCATGATCTACATGGTATTTGTACCAATCTTTGAATATGAAACAATCCATGATAGTATGTCCGAGGAAGAAGTGGTATGAGAAATAGTTATCGCGATTAGTGTAGTTATCATTCATTGGATATATGAATTTTATAATATTTTAGATGCTATTTTCCAAGGTATAGATAAATTACACTATCACCTATATGTTCTTGAAGGAGTAGTCTGTATTGTTATTTCTCTATTCACTTGGAATCCTGGGTGCCTATCCTTGGTGGGGGGGGGGAAACATTTTTCATGTTGAAGCTAAGCTTAACGAGGAAGTGTTTGAAAAGGTTGTGGTTAGAGAGGTCTCTTCATTAGAGGTTCCTAAAGGTGGAATATATGTAGGGACTTATTCTAAATGGAAACAACCATTTATACCTTTTTAGGTTTTCACATAGTATATGGAATATGTATTGGGTGCGACTGTTGATTGGTCCCATACAAGCCTTATTATAGATGCTGAGCTCTTTTAGAAAACTCTCAAAAGCCACCTGAATACTTCCTGGATATGAGAGTAGGGACCAACTCATATTTAACATTCTCCACACACATCATTAATAACTTCTCATTGTAAATATTCATATCAACTAAGTAAGTGATCCCCTTCAATCGGGAAATGAATTTTTTAACATTATCATTAGTCCTTTACTTTAATTTTTAGAGGTATGTGATATTGTTATTTCACAAGATAGAGATGAACTAGTAGATGAACTACCTAAATAGATCCTCCCAACCAGTGATGGACCATAGATCTAACTAGTTGTACTAAATAAAATATGGGCCTTCTATTGTCTGGAAGAAACACTAGATTTTTGTATCCACCTAATTCTCTAGAGTCCCTAGCATTAGGTCAAATTGTGTGGTGATGTTGGATAAGTACAAAAGTGGATCACCAATTCTATTGAACAGAGAAAATATTAGATTTTTATATTTTTTAGGTAGTCACATATGGTCTAACCCTGTTGTTTATGGATTCTCCTCTGGTGGGATTATAACTTTCTAGTATTTCAGATCCTTATGGCGGGCGATGAGAGTAACTATCATGTCATCTTAGTTGCCACCATTTATTTGACAGATCTTTTAGCCTACGAGGCATAGTGATCATTTTCTCAAAGAGGGAAGATGTATTTTTCATGTGGGGTAGATAGGTCACATGTCATCTTTTTTCCATGACCACCAAACTTGACACTAACTGGGTGTGAGGGATCACATGACTCAACCCTAGTTGCTTGGATAATAAAAGAGAGCTACTTGGATGGAGGAGGTACATGATCTCCTCTCACATTATCCCACCCTTGGTGTTTCTCAATGATGATCTCAGACATGAGACTCTTATAGCCTTCAAGATCATGGAGAAAAATTGATGACCATATATCTAATTAATTTTTTGATGTATCCTCTATTGGGCCAATGATTTTTGAAACTCCCATTCCCTTGTCGACATGTCAATGTGCAGGCGATACGACTTTAATGGGTGGACTCTTGAGGCCCAATTTGTTTCTCTCTTCATGAGTGTGGGATCCTATAATAAGGTCTTCATGATAATTTTTCACCCCTCAGGGTGGGTTTTCCCTATCAAGTCCCATGTTATTGGCCCTATTGCTATGATCATCCATGGTATTGATCATGATGATGTCCACGGTAGCAATGGCTGGAGGAAAATTTTCATCATCAGTCGGTTGGTCCTCCTGATGGTCGAAGCATTTTATTAGAAGGGTTATAAGGTGGTGGGAAATTTAATGACCCAACCCCATGTTTTCATGTGGATATAAACCTCATGAATGACTCACTAGATCATGATGAGTCTCCTGATGGAGTTTTGCTAAAAATTATGGCAGTATCTACAAGACTCATGTCGTTGAGCCCCCAGAAGTGAAGTGACGTTGACCTTACAATAGTACTGATGGATAAAATTGATATAATAAAGAATTAAGGGGATGTCTATTTGATGATCCTAGCGGCATTTGGAAGCCTCAATTTTTTTTTGTGTGGAAGAAGGTCACTAGATTCTTGATGAGGGACTCCAGTATGGTGAAACTCAGGGTTGGATGTGGCCAGAAAAAGATTGATAGAAAGTTGGTTGCCAATACCCCCCACAAATCATTATCCTACCCATTATCATAGGGGGAGTTCCATTCATGATCACTCCAATATCCAACCGATGATGATCGATAAACTAACTATGGTAGTGACACAAACCTACTCTGATATTGAATTTCTAGAAGAAGGGGGTGCCACATGGGCCAACCATCTTTGGGACATTAGGGTTTATTCTAAATTCATGGCTAAATTCATGAAAATATCCATATAATATGGGGTATCTACGAACTCTTGATAACCAGGATAGAGAAAATCCCTCTTAGGGACATCCAAGTGCTCACTATCATCTATGGGAACCAATCCAAATCCTGATGTCTCTCTAACTTCTAAGGTGTAGGTAGAGAGGAGAGAAGCTAAAAACAACATGGATGGTTGCATAATTTGTCCATAGAAAAATTACATATCATCCTCCACATTCATGTACCTACAAAGGGATATGTAGACCTTATGAACATCAGCTTCAGGAATTGTTAGCCTCATTCGATATGCTTCTACCTCTATTTCTGAAGGTGGGTGTAGAGGATTTTCCTTCTATCCTCCCATCACCTCAGAGTATAAGAGGTCTATGACGACATAATGTTTCCCTCGTTCTTACCTCTGGCATCACGAGAGTTCCCCTAGCGCAATACCCTGAGGGAAGCAGGGATTCAATCCATGTGTGAAACTGCAGACAACACGAGTACAACCCTCATGTAGATTGTTCTCCCTCTTTTCCTAGGACAAATCTTCATGGAATGGGAAGTATTAGTCATGTGGAGAACCTTCATGTTGGTTGGTGGGTTTTGAGGGTGAGGTGGGGGGGGGGACCTTGACTATGAAATTCTTCACCATATGGTCGCCCATCATAGTAGTTGGTTCTACCCATGCTGGGGAGAATCATCCCAACATACCTGGTGAGCGGTTTGGGTTTCTATCCGAATTTGAAAAAGATAACCCCGCATTAAGTAGTTTTAAGTGTGGTATGTGGTGTTCTAGTACTAGAAGGATCCACTACAGCTAAGGAAGAGGCCCCCTATTTGAAAGGGCTTATGACCTATGCTCTATGTTGATTCCAGGTGCTCTGAACCAGGGATAGTGAAATAGGGATATAATAAGATTGCTCATTGGCCTCTGGAACTGGTCTACATTGTTGGTATGGTTGGGTGGTAGCCCCCTACCTCCTTGAAATATGGGAGTGAGTCTTCAGAATGGTCTAGGGAGAGTCCCCCAAATTTTTTTTAGTAATTAATGGGGGTTATTCCCCCCGCACTACCCTCAGGGGCGGTGATATACGTGAGACATCACCAAGGATTCCAATTCCTATCGGTTCATGACCCTAGTTAGAATGATCCTTTTCTATTCATAACGATGAGATATGTAATTGATAACCATATATTAAATGATTTGGAGGGGGAGTTGGTGTGAGGTACCCCAATAAATATAGAAGTGGTGGTCGTCATGGAAGGATCATTATTGTGTAGGATTACTGCACCACCACATCTCTTACCTCATTCCCATCAGTAGTGGACCATCAGACCTTTTTGGTAGATTGAGTATTATATTGTAATTTAAGTCATCGATCATTACAGGTTTTATGAAAATGATTCCCAATGTTCTAAAAATTATCCATCTTCACTAAAGAGGGGAAATGATCCACGTTGATGATGTCTCATACCAGAGATTCCCAACATGCTTCATTTCTTCCTGGTTATAGAAGAACAGTCTCATGAAGAGCCCACCTTGTTAGTTTGGTGATGCCTAATGTCTAATGTATGGATCCGGTGAAATCCAAATCTCATGGTGGTCATCTTTACTGATATACTCACATTTGAAGGAGAAGATATTCATGCTAGTTTCACCCTTTTGTTTTTTGACACACTTAGGACTGGGGCATGAATTGGGATGGTGATGTGATTTTCTTTACATTACTCTCTAGAAGTGATTTTCTTTCATGGATTTTTTTTCTTCTCCTCTAAGATGGATATTCAGTTTCGTTTTATTCTCACTTTCCAAAGGTATGTGGAATCCACAACTGTGATTGGTGGTGTCGACACCTTGATCAAAACATGATGATGAGATGTCGGTTCCTCATTCTATGGATTTATCCTTGGATCTCATTTAAATGTTTGAGTATCTCTTATAGGATTTATTCATATTCATAAATATCCTTCCCAATTATATCTCAAGGTGGACTCCGATCAATTACATTTCTTCTATCATGATAGGGAATATACCAATGATCAAAATTGAAAGTAACGTTGGATACATCTGGACATCTATGTACATTCGGTGTGTTGGGAACATGTAAAGTATTACTATTTTAAAGTTGATGGAATATCATGTATGAGGAATCTCAAGTGTAGAACCCAGGGCATACCATGTCTATCAAAGGGAAATTTTCGTAGGGTGCATAATATTTATAAGGTTTCTTACCTTGGGTATCCCATTTTCATCAAATAAGGTAGATATTTTTATGTACATGAAGGGGGACACAGGTTTAGGGTCTTATGGGGAGATGATCACATATTTAAAGAATTGCGGGGAGTGGTTGATCATTGTTTTAACATCTTGTGGGGGAAGTTTGGTCACAAGTATAATGTCCTATATGGACAAGTTGGATGATGAGGTTGAGTGTGTCCCAGGGAGAGATGATCACACTTTATAGTTTCTTCTTCCTAGGGGGAAGACATGCTGATTTAATAGTGATTTTTGGGTATCAATATTGAACCTCAAGGCAGTATCCCTAGTGTTTCAGGATTGGAACTTATAAAGGTATCCTATTTACCATGTTTGGAGATAGGGATCAAAACACACATAGTTCGAGCATATATTTTTTTGGTCATATGACTGGACCAATCCATGTAGATTAACATAATGTAGTAAGGATTATTATGTTATAGAAGGAGACAAAACAAGGGATGGTATGTGGATTACCCATATGGGATACTGGGGTAGGTGGATTTTCATCCAATTCCATTCATACAAAGGTCATCATAAAATTTTTATAAGGTGTGGATAGAGTTTTACATCTTGTGATAAGGAAGTTTCTGTGGAGTTTCACATCATGCGACTGAGATGTTAGGCTATGTAGTTTAAATTCATAAAACTCGAAATTTTTTATACCTATGAATAGGGAGAACATTTCAAATTAGTATATAAAGATACAAGATTAGACCTACATACAATGAAAGGTGAGCTGTTTCCCATGATTATTCCAACTTTGGGGATTACGTATCTACTACACATGTGCCTTTGGATGACACGAGTCGTAAACAATTACATGGTGAGGTGGCACATGGGAATCATGAAATTAGGGTGACTATGCTTAAGAGAAATAGAAGATTCAACTTTGTAGGCCATTCTTGGAGAAAAGAGGTCGGTCATGAAGGTTGATGATACTGGTAGTACAGATGATCCGGGAATGAATAAATTGAGTTGAGATGGGTATTGAGCCATTGAGTTCTCAACATTTGTGAATGTGGGTCCTCAAATAGGGGCCTGTTAGGTGGGTTTCATGATGACTACAAGTTTTTCAAAGGTCAGGGGGATTGTGAAGGCAATTCCTTCAAGAATAATAGATAGCTTGCCTCATGGTGAAGTCTTGGTTCCTGTGGGGAGGATTTCATGATGATAGGTATCTCATGAAACCCCAAGAAGTGTGAGGTGTTCTCCTCTAATGTAAAGGTTATGAACCTTTACAAAATTTATCTCCACAATATTTTTAGATTATGATGAACCCATGGGAGGATTCTTTGTAATGATGTCTTCCTATAGGAATTAGTCTCCTCTTTGGCTCATGAAGGATTATGTTTTGCGAATTTAGAGTTTCTAGAATAAGTCTAATGGTCGCATCCGCATTAAATTTCATTATAAGGGGGTATTTATAGGCACCACAAAGGCTCAGAAATATGTTTCCTGATTTTTTACCATGTTTTGAAAAAGATTATGTTTTTGTGGTTCTCTAATGACCTTCGAAAACTACTAGCCATTCACATAGGACCAAACCTTCAAAAATCCATACCCTTATGTGGATTTTGAGCTTGTTTCATCCTGGAGTCGTCTCGAAGCAGTTGTGAATTCCTTGATATATCCTGTAATTCTTATTTTTGATGTTAATGGAAGAAATCATTAAAATAAATCTTTTTTGAGGAATTATTTCTTGAGGATTTGAGTCTAGATTTAGATTAAGAGTTTATGGAACTTCAATAGGGGACGACATTAGTGGCTGAGTATGTGGACTATTTAAGGGAGTTGATTCATTTCTATCCATTATTTGCTAGTAATGATGCTTAGAAGTTTAGGAATTTTTATATTAGACTGCTTATATAGGTGATATTCCAATTTATAAATTTGATAGGAACTCATATTCTACAGTGGTTCACAGGGCTCTTACCATCGATATTGGCTTACTTGAAGACAATACATTGAGTTTTCCTCCATTCAGTAGTTGTATTTTGAGTGGTATGGTCTATCCTTTTTTTGGAAGGAAGAGGAAATATGATGAGATGTCCCTAGGAAATATGAAATAATTGGGGTAAGGGATGGGTTATTATCTTTTAGCTTCTGAAGGGACTCTTCCTTTGTGCTTCCAATGTGGATATCCATATCATTACCATAGTTCATGTACTAGTAATATGAGGGAGTGACATTCATATTATAGGATGAGGCATCTCCAATGATGTTTTCTCAAGGTATTCTAAATTTGGTGTGGTTATATTTTTCGGATAGACATAGGCCTCAATGGATCTATCAGGAGGATCTCAGGGGGATAGTGAGGCTTCTCAGGGAATTCAAACAAGGGACCAATCTAGGGATCATAAAAGTGATAGTTATCGATTATATAGGGTTCAACCCCATCAATGATCTTGGGATCATGGGGTGAAGGGCCATGAATCTGAGGCTGGATGGGTGCATGCGATGGACCATGTTCCATCTAATGAGAGGGAAGGACCATCAACTATGAGAGGTATACTTCCGGTTGTATTGACACTTTTAGTTTCATTATTTGATATTGGGGATTACCATTCCTCTATTTTTACTTTATTTCCATCTAGGTTGTGGTTACTAGTAGATGTTATTAATTATCCTGGTCTAGCATCCAATCTAGCACTAGGCTTGCCTCACGACACAAAATGAAGGGCATTTCTGGTATGCATGGGATGACAACTAGTGAATGGGAATCGATTAACACTTTTGGAAAGGATTTTACCATCACATTTAAAATCATCAACATCACCATAAAAAAATTAAAACAATCACCCATTACATGCACCAAAATAAAATAAACTTACAATAGTTTTGAGGGTTATATATATGGTCAATAACCAAAATGAACAAAATAAAAGGATACCAACAAAAATAACCACTATTCTCCTCATGAAAAAAGGTACAACCACTCATCATGTCACCACCACTATTCGACCCAAAACTCCACTAGAAAGTGTATCCACCACCACTATATGAATCCTTTATTCTTCTAAAGTTAGAAAACATATTGTCTATATACTCCCATTGAGTGCATGTAGGGTGTGTGCTCACATTCTTAGTAGGATCACACCAGGTGTTCTATGTATAACCATTAAAGACAAATAAAAGACACAAGTTTTACAAAAAAATATTTTTAATGAATGATCTACCTTTAAAAATAAAGGTAACAAAAATAGAGAATACTATAAAGTAGATAAACAAGTAAACATAAGAACCATGGGATGCCCTATGTTTCTAGGGTAATAGAAGAATAAGATCCTCATACTCTTGATGATTTTAGAAAAAACATATCCATCACTGTTCATGAGGCATAAAACATCACATAATAATTTAATTTAGTTAGTGTTGTATCATGCTCTTACTAGGGAGGAGAATCCAAAACCCTACGACCTCATCTCGCATACATGTCCTAGTCTACCCACCTATGTACTCAGGGTTTCCAACTGCCGTTCCCCTTCTTTTCAAACCATTAAAACCCAATTATATTTCATACTACACCAAAACATTCCAAAGAACACCATTTACAAGCAATGAAAAATGGGGAAACAATATAAAACCATCACACACACACACAACCATAAAATTTGAAAACACCATTAACACACACCAAAGAAATTTGAGAGGTTATAGTAATTGGTATAAATAATGTTAAATTTGTTAAAAAATAGTACAACATGGAACCACCAACCCTTACCGTTGAAATCTCCATGAACGGGTTGAAAACCACAATACAAGATTAGAGGAAAATCTATACAAATAAGAATATACCATTAACATCAAGATTCATACCTTACAGTTCAAAATTTTACAACCCTTGGTCACTAAATCCAATGGCTGGGAAGAAACTTAAAAAATAGGGGAGGAAAAATCAAGGAGAAGGAATAAGATACATTTACATTTAGTTTCCTCGTAGGATCTAGGACAAAACCACCAAACAATGGAACCAAGATGTGAGGGGAAGAGAGGTATGACATTCCTAGAGATGGAAGGGTTGATAATGGAGAAAATAGGGGGTAGACGTGATTAAATTGGACCATGGGTAGTTTAGTAATTCTAGTAATTTTAAAAACTAGGCAATCTGCATGGTTTGGATGCATAGTTTAGAAAATACACACTAACTATTAGGGTGACTGTAGTTCCATTGGGACGGATGCATGGTTTTCCAAACAATGTTCTAATTTTATGAGTGATCTAGTTCCCCCACCGTGGTACACATAGTTTTCATGGGCTGGTGCACGGTTTTCTCTGGCTGTTCAACAACTGTCCACTATTCCATGTTTCCCAAAAAAACCAAATTCTAGTAAACAATAACTAGAAAGGATATAAATTAAAAGGAAAACAAAAAATAAACAATAAATACATGAAAATGGAATTTTTGGTGTGAAAATTATCCCCACCATGTAACATTTCACCCTAAAAAACTCAATCCATAGTCTTATCAGAGAGTGAGTGTGGCCATTTCTCTTCCACCCAAGACTTTCATTCCTATGTATCATGATCATCATTCATGTGTTTCCATAGAATCTGAACCAGTAGAAAAGGCTTCCCTCAATGAAATTTTACTTGTGAATCTGCAATCTGAACTAGCTGTTTGGTCATTGACATATCAGGTTCCAACTCCATATCTTCATAATTCAACGAATGGGAGGGTTTAAAATTATAATTTTTCAACTAGGAGGCATGGAAATTTTTTTGTATCAACATTAACTAAAAGGTAATGAAAAATGGTATAACACCTTCTTTATTCTTTCAGTTATCCCAAAAGTTCTGAAATACATTGGGGAATTATTTCGTAGATTTTCAAATTCAATGATAGAAAAAAAGTGTTGTTATCTTTAGAAATACCTAGTCACCCAAAAAGAATTCCAAATACCCACATTGATGATTAACCTAAGACATATAATGTCTTTGAGATGTCATAAAACTCCACATAATAATCTAGATATTTCGGGATGTCTTCTTCATGATGCTTGGCCCTACTAAAGAAGTCTTTCCAACATTCATCCTACATAAAGGGGACCAACAAGTATGACCATATGGATCTTTGAAGGGAGACTTATTAATTGAGTATTGGAAACTATTATTGTATGAATATTATACTCACCCAAGATGGTTGTCCCATGAACCTATAAAATCTAGAACATCGGATCAAAGCATGTCTTCTAGAATATGGATTTCCCGCTCCATTTGCCCATCAGTTTGGGGATGGTATGCCCGGATAAGCATGACCTGTGACCCTATTGCTGTTTGGAAACCTTCCCAAAACATGAGGTGAATCAGGGATCCGTATTACATATCATAGTATATGGAACTATATTCACACATAAAATATCTTTAATATACAACCTAACCAACTCCACTACTTTTTTTCTATCCTTGATTGGGATGAAATGAGAAGATTTATGAAAATGATCGATTACCACAAATATGAAATTCCATCGCTAGGGTGTTCGAGGTATCCTGATTATGAAATACATGGATACCTCATCCCACATATAGGTAGTAATGGGGAGAGGATGGAGGAAACCTGAGAACTTATAAAACTAAACTTTAATATGATAAAAATTATAACACTAAGAAAAAATGTTGGAGAAGTATCACCTAATTCCTAGCCACCAAAAATGGTCTCAAAAGTCATAAAACATATTTTTGGAACTATAATAGATAACACACTTTAACTGGAGATAGTCTTGAATTAACAACTTTCTCATATATGACAACACAACAAAAAAGCCTCCAAATCAAAGAATGATTTTTGAAGAAAACGACCATTCAACGACTACCTCCCCATATTTTATAATATGTCTACAGTGCTGACACATATCATCCAATATTTTCTCTTCTGGAATAAGTTTCAGAAGATATGAAGTCAGTTGAATAATAGTAAAAAACATTCCCCTTCACTTATTTTCCCTCAAGGTGCATTTTGGAAAAATCCCCATGATATTCAATTCGCTGCTAGATTATTCCACAGATTGAGATAACCACATCCTATTAAAATCATAAACAACCAAAATTAAATTTATTAGGGTATATATAATTTCAAAGTTGAGCCCCTAATGGGACTCACCCAATCATCTATACCACAGATTCAAGTCTTTCTAGGAAAAGATATAGCTTAGAATTTTATGATGAAAATAGACTGTAAAATTTCCCCAAAAAGGTAGTGGATCCCGTACATGATGGCATGCACTATAGATGGGAGTACAATATCATAGGTATGGTAATTACTCTCATGTGACTGGAGTTTATGGGAATCATACTCCACCACAAGGCCACCTTGCATAAGCACACACCCCAAACCCATGCCTGATGCATCACAACAGAAAATATAACATGATCCTACTTCATGTAGGGTCAGAATAAGTGTGGATATCAACTATATAATAAGATCCTCAAAATATTCTTGGAACTATAGTCTTGAATAGAACCTTACCCCCTTCCAGGAAAGAGTTGTCATAGGTCAGGTGTGTCGAAAGAAGTCTTCGATGAATCACCTGTAGTACTCTACCATGTCTAAGAAGATTCTAATTTAAAAAGAAATCCTCAAATATTCCCATTACATTACTACTGTAACCTTCTATATATCAATAGAAACCCCATGTTCTAATATAACATGACCTAAAAACTCAACTTCCTAAATCCATAAACCACATTTTAACAATTTGTCATTAAAATGGTGATCTTGCAATGTTCCTAGAATGATAATTAGATGGTGACCATGTTCCTACTATAATTTTAAGTAAACTAGGATTTTTTCCATAAATATCATGATTATGTATTTGAGATACCTATGAAACACTTGGTTCATATGTTCCATAAAAATTTCAAGTTCATTCACCAATCTGAATGGAATTATCGTGTATTCAAAGTGACTATACCTACATTGTAAAGAAGTATTGCATACATCAACTTCCCTTACCCTGACTTGGTGATACTAAAAACAAACATAAATCATTAAACCCATTTAACCTTTAAATTGATAAAAAATATCATCAACATGGGGAAATGGGTATTTATTTTTGATCGTGATCCAATTTATCTTCTAGAACTTGATGCATAAATGAAGAGACCCATCCATTTTCATATAGAAGAGTACTGGAGCGACCCATGGGGAGACACTAGTATGCATTAATTCGTTTTAAAATTCAACTCACTTAACTCAATGGGGTCCATTCAACATGAAGGGTGAAATATCAGTTGCGTTCTCAACACCAAGTCAATGGTGAGCTCTACTTCCAACTCTAGAGGTAAACCTATAAAATCCTATAGAAACACTTCTCAGAACCCACTAATAATGGGAGAAAACTCACTCCCTGAACATAATTCATAATTTTATAGTATAATATAGAATATATAATAGGTATTATCTCCCAACTATAGTAGTGGGGATCCCTATCACCTAGACCATAAGTCACATTCTCCCTGAAAAACCTGAGTGGCCGCATCAGGGGTTGTGAATGTAAATCAACTATGGTAGAAGTCAATATGGTACTTGAATAAGATCTTATAATCCATCCCTAGGATCAAATAAATTTGGTACATATTTAGGATGAGGAATCGCCTCTTCATATCAACTTCTGACATATGGAAAACAACAATTTGAATTAGAAAACTCACTCCCTTTTCTTCCCATGTAGTTTAACTATCTACATGATATATGATATAAGCTCAGTTAGAAGCTTAAAAAAGTATAAAAGGAAAGAATATATGAAATATTGAGAAGAACCTATGTTAAATAAATCAATTTACATAGAATAATCATTGAGAAAAATACATCTAATTATCATAGAAACCATGTTAGATTCCACCAGTTCCTAACCTACAGCATGATGGTGCGTCATCTCCTTAATTGTCTAATATCAACTACTAGACTTTAGATCCACTATGAAATGACTCTTACTATAAGAATATATGTCCTTACCACCACATAAACTAGAGAAAGACCCCATGACCTTGGAAGCATCTAACTTTGCAATAGATCCTCTAGGAGCAGTAGAGCCTACACTACTCTGAGAGGGAGGAACATTCTTACAAAACTTCTGTAGATGGACCAAGCCTAACAATATATGTAATTACTTGGGTGGTACTTGACATGTAGACCACATGTTCCTGATCCTCACACAAAGATGTAATAAAATGGCCCCACCACATAAAGTTGTTGGAGAAGGCAATTTTGAAGGATATCGAGCAATTCTATCACCCCCTTTCTCCTTTCTTCAAGATTTATATTCTTCTATGAGGAGCATATTCAACATTGGTGTGTAATTGAAGGAATCCCAATAAAACATGAAATACCTTCCATTATGATCTCCATCATTAAATCTCAATTGACCACCTCAGAATATGTATTAATTTAACAAGTAAAACACAAAACTCAATGTCTGTTCACAACCACATTTCAAAATGACAGACCTTAAAATCGTTATTTGTGACTACTTGAGGAGAAAAGTAAAAAATCTATGAAAAATGGTTTTCATAATTCCTCACTAAGAGATCACCCTATTATAAATTCATGAACTCTTCAGATGTGGAAAGGGTCAAAGTATTGTGGAACAATTGTTCGATAAAGGTGGATTTGAAATGCTTCACCCCAATGTGATCTTATTATCCATAATTAACCACTATCTCACACCATATGTGGCTGGGGTCCTCTAACATTAAATCAACACACATTACCTTTATATCCTTAAGAGTTACAAGAAACTCACAAATTTACACAATTTGAATTATTAAATCCTTATCTTCCTGGGGGTCAGTGCTTCCCCAAAAGGAGGGTGGATTATGCTATAGAAAATCCTAGGTCTAATCCTTCTGCGCCCCCAATTTATCTTACCAAGCCTAATAAATACTAGATCCCACTACCGAATCTAGGTCTCAGAACACCTGAAGCACCACCTCTATAAAACTCTAACCAATTGGTTGGTTGGATGATTCAGAATTCTCTCCAACCTCCTCCTTTGATCACACTAGAAGCCTATAGGTGGGAATAATATTACATAAATTAAACAACATGGAATAAGAAAAAATCAAAATAGAAAGTAAATAAATACTAAATAATTGACATACCAAATCATATGAAAAAATTATAAATAAATCAAAAATAAATCACAAGCAATTTAAACTACTCCACCCCACCTCAGCTTCGATGCTCGATCTTCAGTCAATGAATTACACCTTAGAGAGGAGTCACGCCAAATGTCCAACACCCCATAGTGACCCAAGATCTGTTAGGATGTCTTGGTCATGCGCTCTATTTGAAACCATAACCTCATGCCCCAAAATTCCAAGCTCATATTTATGTAGAACTTTTCAAAATAACAAGACCAAATGAAAATAGAAAACTAGATCTAATAACATTTTATCATGAATTGTCTTGGGCTACCATCTATTCTGACACTCGACCTAGAACTTGATATGGGATAAAGGGTGTTACCAATCCCCTCAAGTAGACAACTAGAACCCAATAATCAATGAACTCCTTTTAGTATAACTTTACCATCACATGAACTAACATAAACATCACCATCACATCATTAAAATAAGAATCCATTACACTAACTATAAAAAAATAAACATACAGAAGTTTTATGAGTTATATCTATGATCAGGTAACAAAATAAAAAAAAAGGATACCAAAAAAGTTCAACCAACATCCTTATGACTCAAGGGACAACCACCTGTCATTTCACCACTATTACATGATCCAAAACAAAAACAAAAAGTGTATTCCCTTCCACCATATGAAGCCTTGATTTTATCTAAGTGATAAAAATATGGCCTACATACACAATTGGTTCATGTAGGGTTTCATTTAACTTTCCCAATAGGATCTCTCTAGGTGTTACATGTATAACAATTACAATACAAAAAAGAAGTAAGTTTTATAAAAAAATAGTTTTAAAACATGATCGATATTAAAAATAAAGGTAATGGAAACAAGGTAAACTAATAAGAAGGTAAAAAAGTAAACATATATTTGGATGGTATTTCATGATATGTTTTTATAAAGTCATGCAGAATGATAGTATCCCAGACTACACACCATACTAGTGCTATCATAGTTTGATGTTAGCAGTGAGGTTGTTGTTGGTTGTATGGGGAAGTATGCCCCTGCTCTTGGGGTCAAAGTACCATAATTCAAATTATAAAGAACTATAGAAATTCTAAATTACTATAGTAGGTATGACCGAAGACACTGAGTGGGTACTGTAGTAGTGAGGAATCACTATAGCATCGTGCATCAAGAAAACGTAGAATATCAAACTTTAGAGACAACGGTACTGTAGCGTCGTAGACTTCCAACCACCAGTCACTATAACAGTTTAGACTTGGTTGGTTGTGGAACTATAACAGAGTGGACTTATTCTGTGGTTAGTGTAATATTTTCATCATATTCCTTTATGATCTCATTAGAGTTTGTATTTTTTGTGTGATTGACACTCAATTTGTTCCTAGTATTTATGATCCCAAACAAAGTGAATTTTATTCCTCTCTGTTTATGTAGGGATCATTTCTTGAACCATGTAAATATTAGTTTCCTACAATCCTATTCCTATTATATTGCTTTTACCTTTTACTTTTTTTAGGAGTTTTTAGTTTGATGCTCTCAGTATTTTTGAAAGAACATAAACACGATGTGAAAAACTATATATGTAGGGTAAAGGGTCCCAGTATCCTCATATTCTCGGTGATCGAATCATAAAAATATCCATCCCCATGCATGATCTATAAACCATTAAATTATAATTTAATTTTGTTAGTGTTGTAGCATGATCTAACATGGGAGGATATTACCAAACCATTCTACACAGTCTAGTACACTTTTTTAGTATACTTTCCTTGGTACCCATAGTTCCCAAGTGCTTTTCCACTTTTTCATAAAGCTTTAAAACCCAATTCTATTTCATACTACACCAAAACCTAAAAAAGAACATTATTTATATCCAATGAAAAAGGGAAACCAATTTATAACTATCAAAAACATCCATAAACTTTGAAAACACCATTAAAACACACTAAAACAATTTGATAAGTGATAAAAAAGGTAGAAATCATGTTAAAATTTTCAAACAAAAGTACAACATGGAACTACCTACCATTAAATATGAAATCGCCTTGAATGGGTTGAAAACTGAAAGACAAGAGGATAAGATATCCTATGGAAGAAATAATAAACCATAAATATCAAGATTAATACCTTACAGTTCATATTGGAAAACACTTATGTCACCCCAACCAATGGATGGTAAGAAACATAATACATAATGGAGGATATTCCATGAAGAAGGGATATGAGATGCTTGATTGAAGTTTCCTTAGAGGCTCTAGGCCAAAACCACCCAAAATGGATAAAAGAGGGAAAGAGAGGAGAGGGGAGGTATACCTAAAGAAAGGAGGGTCAAGAATGGGGAAAATAGGGGGTGGAAGGGGTAGAATCGGTATAGGGGTAGTTTAATAATTTCAATAATTATAAAAACTCGGCATACTGCACTGTTTACCAAACCATGTTCTAGCTGTGTGGGTGCTCTGATTCCACTACCATGGCACAAAATGTTTTTTTTTCAGGATTTCCTTATGGTTTTCTATAAACATTTTACAACCATCAACCATTCCATATTTACTTGAAAGCATCAAATTTAAACTAAAAATACCTAGAAAGTCTATATATAAAAAGAAAAAAAGAAAAAATAAATATAAGAAAATTGAATTGTGGGTGTGATAATAAATTTTCTCCGAGTTTTTTTTCACTTGATAAAACTATTGGAAAAATACTAGATCATATGTGGTAGAGTCTCATATTCCATAGTGGTCAAAGAATATGACCACCTGTGCAATTTCTTAGTCCTTAATTTGGTGTAGTTTTAATGTAATCTTTAGGATGGACTAGTTGATGAATTTTGAAACTCACATAAATTGTCATAGGAGGAGGGTGATTTTCACCTCCCATAAGGGAGAGAAGTAAATCACTGTAATTGTAAATGTGGGTTCCCTAGACCCAAAATTAATAGTACTTTTTATTAGAATACCATGTGTATACTGAGTTATGAATGATTTATACCTACCATAATAGTGTTGATATTTTTGTGTCTACTATTTAAATGGTAATTTTCATAGATTATTTATTATATAAAAATGTTATAATAGTTCCCATAATATAATGAGAACCAAAATATACTATGAAATTAATATTAAACACTTGTACTATGGTCTATATATGTCATATTGACTAGACATAGATGATGTCTGACCATCAGGAGTTGAGGGCTCAAAAGCATTAAGACATCTTTTCATGAAGTTTTCACTTGTGGATCTAGAGTAGATGAGATCAGGAGGACTGACCTGCCAATAGGAACACAACATGTTTTAGTTATCATTGGTAGTTCTTTTCAATGAGCCCATGTAAATCTCTCCTGACATGAGATTACTTGTAACACCCTGAAAATTCTAAAAGAGTAACTTTTTTTCGATAACATGAATGACATGCAACACCAAATGTAGAAAGGAATGTAACAACTTGATACATTATGATATATTTAATATTTTAAACAAATTTTATATATTCTATAGATTTCAATTCATATCATAGTAAGTTAGCTTGCATCAAATTCAATAATGATATTCATCAATAGGTTGCATTGCACGTAAGACCGAGTTTTACCGAATAACAATATATTATTAACATATTGTTATTTAAAATAATGATATATAACATAGAAATTAAGCTTTTAGTTGTATTAACTAAAATATTAATATATATGATTGAATTCATTTGTTACTAATTAATCAGAAATGAATATACGAACTGATTGAATATAATGAATTTTTTTATGCTCACAAAAGTTTTTTATCAAAATAAACTATATTAGTTAATATTAGTGAATTATATTAATGATATATATATATATATATATATATATTAGATTCCATAATTTTTTTCCATATTCATCCAATATATTTTAAAATCATAAGATAGGAATAAACCTAGTTTTATGCTTAAAAATTGTATTTTTTGAAAGAGACAATTCTGCCACCTTTAAGTGGCACACCCATTTTAAAACTAAATTTTGACACATTAATAAATTATATTTGATATAATAAACATAATTTTTAAAATATAATATTTATAATTATATTAGGGTGAATATTTCATATTTTTCTATAAATTTTGATTTTTTAATGAA
Organism: Viscum album; assembly: GCA_963277665.1. Taxonomy (NCBI): domain Eukaryota; kingdom Viridiplantae; phylum Streptophyta; class Magnoliopsida; order Santalales; family Viscaceae; genus Viscum; species Viscum album. Next base: position 775,849,933 of record OY728161.1, read on the forward strand.
TAGTAAAAAATACTGAATTTTAATTCAAAACCGTTTTCATCTATTTTATTTATATAGTAAAATTATATTTTAAATTTATTTTAAAGATAAATTAGGTCAATTATACATAAATTAATTCAATTTAGTTCATTTTAATAAATTTCACACTGAAATTGAATATAAAAACATTTCAAGATTTTGAACATTTTTACATTAAAAACCTGCTTTGTCATCCCGTTCGTGGGATTAAATTTAAATTAATTTCAGCCACTTCTATAATTGGAATTTTTAAAAATATATTAAATAAATTCAATAATAATAATGTATAATATCTAATAAGTTCAACTTAGTTTTTGACCAAAAATACCAGTGAAATTATGTAAAATTAATTATAGAGATTTAGTTAAAAACTAGCTTAACAAGGGGATAAACCTTAAAAATTAAGGGCCAAAATAACCTAGAAACATATACAAAAAAAATTTTCTGGACATATTTATACCATATTATCCCTTTGATCAATTTTTTATTATTGGAGGAAAATTATGTATGTGATACCTCTCAATAGTTCTTACCTTTTTATATTTACAAGAATATCACACCACCTCCACTATAAAAAATAACTCACCCATTTATTAACACCTATGAAGCCATTTCACTGGTCTAACATCTTCCAAAATAGTCTCCCAAAATCCCTACACTCATCCTTATAATCATAATTGTTGGTATACGTAAAACCATGGAGGTCTTTTGGTATAAATCAAAAGGAGTTACCTGAATAAGAGGTAACATTCTTCCACAATCACTTTTGTTTCATTTTATTTTCCTACCCTTTAATTATTTTTATATAATTATTATATAAAAAAAATTATAAAAAATTCAATGAGAATTTTATATTCTATAATTTGAACATAATCTTTCACACACATCCATCAAATGGGAGACACAATCATTGTTTGTGTGTACGACAGACTACCGACTCAAGAACCAATGTCATTTATTCTTTAATTTTCCACCTTTAATGGTTGGAAATAATGATGTATTTATAGTTTATATATGTTAAATATGATATTTATAATGTATTTATGCTTATTTAATTTTTTTTATAAATCTTAACTTCATTCTTTCCATTTTGTGGGAATAGATAACATCATTTGGGGATATGCAGACTACCACTTCCTCAAAGCAATGTAATTCGTTCACTCTCTACATGGAATATATAAAGGATTATTTTAATTAAAATATTTGATATATATGACAAAATTATTATTCTGGAATTATAATATAAATTTATTTAATATAATTTCCATTCTTTTAATAATAATAAGAAATGAAAGTAGCGTTCATGCGAACATATGACCTACCGTCTCCATGAATGGTGAATTTCATTTCATATATCCAAATATTATAGATTATTATATATATATAATGAATATATATGAAAATTAAATCATGTTTTACATTATGGAGATTATGAAATCATGATCTATGTAAGAAGAACCAAAATAACAAGTCAAAATATACTTAAAAAACTAGGCAATTAACACCCAAAATAGTAAAAATAACAAAATATTGTTAGAAAAATAATTATAAGATATTATAAGAAGATAATATATGATATTATGAATATTGTTATGGTTCTGGTATATATTAGTAACATGTTTGAAACCCATATACATGAGTTTAAATGATGTTCACTGAAAAGGAAATGCTAGGTAAGGGAATTTGTCTCAATTTCTATTCTTTGAGGCATACTTTATCGTTATGCATATAATATCATATATATGGTGTGAATAATTCCACTTAGACATGTAATATCATGAATAATTAATTTTTCGTGGTATTTTTAGTTTAAATTTTAATTATTTCATCTATGGGTATTTGAACTTAAAATTATCAAGTGGTAAAGAAATTTCATAACTCAATTCCATTTTTATTGTGTTAAATTACTTCATCATAATTGTTAATATTCTACGATCATGTGAATAATTACATTAAATATCCATTGATTTATTTCCAAGATTTATATGTGTATTTACAATTTATACACATAATTAATTCATTGATCAATTCTCACTTCAATGTTATGATCATTTTAATGGTTTATTTCACAATTTCATTCTTGTCGAGATTGCTTATTCTTAAAATTCACAAAAAATAATTTATATAATCATTATTCAATAAAACCTTTATTCTTTATCTCATATGGTTACTAATGACCTTTTTTTCATGTAAAAGTACCATGTTTTCAACTATTTTGTATTCAGAAAGTTATATTAAATGTTTTTAAGAAAACCAGACCTCATTTTTCTCTTTTGTCGAAGAATCTATTTTCTTTTAAGAAACCTATTTTCTAAAATGGTATTAAAAAAAGTTTTTATCCAAAAAAAATAATTTATTAAATAATATTTTACCATTTTTTATTTCAATTTTTTTTCAAAGGGATCCTCTTTACTCTTTCTAAACAATTAACTTTTCTAACCATTTTACTTTGAAAAGGGAATGTACTTTTTACCTTGTATGACATGTATAAAATCACCCAACTTAATTTATTTGATTCATTCTCTCCAAGTATAAAAGGTCAATTTTTAAATAAAATGTTTTCATAGAGTTATTTTTGATGAAAATGTTATTCAAAATGTTATTCAAAATAAAAAAGATATTTTCCTCAATAATAGTTTTATAGTATTTCCATTCATTAATGAAAGAAATCGTTTATTTTACTACAATTGGGATATGTGGTATTGATACCATCTTTATTCTTCATCTAGATGGTTTATTAATTATTTGGCCAAGGATAGTATGGAAATACACTTCCATGGTTAATTTTTAAGTCCCATTGAAATATTAATTTTTTCTTCGATCATTAGACCTCAAATTTACCTTAAATATCCATATCATTTAACAATGATATGATTATTTCATAAAATGTATACTAATTTTTCATACGGGTTTTACATTAATAGTTATTTGATTATTTTTTTGAAATATTGATAAATTCATATTCTTTATTCTATATGAATATTTTTTAAGGAACATAATTTATGAAGTAAATAATTTATTCAAAATTTGTGGAATGATTTTGACATGAAATATATAGGTTGGGGACCAGTTAATGTAATCCCCTTGATGCATCAACGGTCTCATGAGATGAAATCAGTTAGAGACTGATAGTAGTATTTCATGCATATATTTTATAGTATTTAAAATGATGATTTATATATTTAAATGAATAATCTTTCCAAATTTAGAATGAATTGACTTTATTTGCGTTGTTTTGAAGGAAAAAACTATCTATGGAAAAGGAATGAAAAGAGGTGAATATTGGAGCTCAAAGACACTTCGTGCCATAACCTTCGCTCGTGGCGTGGAATCCGATTTTTGAATCCGAAAAGAGATACATAACTAGATATGACCATTTACACATCATTTATTAGATTATGTAATGTGAGTTTTTCAAAAGAAGTTGCCTCCACCCAATGAAAGTCATGAAGATTACATGCTGTGAAAAGAAAGTACACATAATGTAAAAAAATACACATCATGATAGTGTAGGAATGCAAAGATATGAAAAATACACTACTGATATGGATTACACACTATGTGAAATATCACATGTTGTGAATGTTTCAAAGGACATAAAAATAATGACATCAACATTGAGGGTTTTATGGGATTTATTATAAATGAAACCCTCAGCCTCACAATAATGGATATAGGGGACCATAGGAGGCAGAGCGATTCGATGAATTACTCCCACACATGGAGTGATAATCTGGAGCCTTTCTTCAACTTTGTTCTTCACCACCATTCTTCATACCCATTCTTTATTGGGTATCTGTGCCACTCATCCTCCCTATGCTCGATATGGGTGAGTATTTTTATTGGTGTCGTGTGATGTGATTATAGGGGGAGTGTTTTTTAGGGATTATTTATATTTTCTTTTATTGTTTTGGATTGCTTCAACTATGTATATCAATTTCAATTCAAACTTTTTTCATATTTCATGACCAATGAGTGTTATTTTAGGGGTTTTATTTTATTTCACCAATTAATTTTTCTATTTAGTGTATGAACATTATGCAATCTAGGATAGTTATTTATAAATAGGGTTTTGGGTTGCATAGTTTTTTGATTTCATTTAGTAGATTACCTTTCCAATGGTGCAATCACAAGATTAGTGTAGGGTTCCCAAACCAATGATCCTTTATAAACCAATTTTGACACAAAACATGAATGAATACATTATCAATTGAATCCCCAACACACAAACATGAAATCAGTAAACATTTCACTCCTCCCTCCTAATATCAAACCCAATCTTGGTTTCACTTTCATTATTTCTCTAAACATACCAAACAATTGAAATTAAAATTTATTTAAGTAATTTAGAATATATGGATCATCCATATGGGTTTGAAAATAGAGATTTCCAAATAATAAAATTTTAGTAGTTTGTATGAGTTTTATAAATTATTAAATTTGTGTCACCTCGTAGGAAATTAACAACACCCTGTGGGTTGTCAGAGATACAACCATCAAGTCTGTTTCTGAGAAGGACAGATAGGTTTCTACCCACATATTTAAACTTCCTAGAAAATAGGTCTTAACGGTAAAGATATTATGTGCATGGGAAACATGATGATCGGTAATCAATAATTTCCTCCATTTCAGATATTATTCTCCATGAGATTCTTGATTTAAAATTATCTATTGATGAATTTTAATTTCATTTTATTGATTTAATGTAATGTGTTTTTTGTTATTTACCTTTCCATATTGTTTATGCACTCCCTACTAGTTTATTTATTACTTGGAATGTGTGATAAATTATTTACATTTCTATATTGATTATGCTCATTGATTCATAATTTTTCCACTATAGTTAACCCTTACCGAGAATTTGAGATCACCCTTATTTTTTTTTCTTTCCCCAAGAATCCATGAAGTTTAATAAGAAATATATTCAAGGATATGATAAGTGGAAATCATTTTATCATCGATAAGAAAAATTATATTATCATTAGTGTATTCATTTGTAAATCAGGATTCATGTATGTATCTGGTTTCCCAAGACTACTAAACTCTTCAACCCTTCATGATTTGATTCCTTGTAATCATGTCAATATAACAGTAGTAGACACAAGATCCAAGCTTACTGGGGTCAGGTTGCACCAGTTGGTATCAAAGGAAGTTTAGTAGCAACTTTGGAAGCTAAATTTTGGAAACCATTGAATAAGTAACCTAACCATGAGATTGGCATTGAGGATTAGCATAGAAACACATATGACTTCATTGACATAATAGTTATGTATTTAATCAATGGACTATGAGATTAAGGTTGATCATAAGTTCTATATCATAAACATATTTTTAAGGTTTTATATGATGGGAGTTTACCAATATTATATACATTTTTTAGAAATTTATGGAATGTATATGCTCAAGTGGAAACGTTACCTAAGGAATAATGCTATTACATTCAATAGACCTATGTTTAAAGGTATTGATATCTTTTAGTGTTATTATGATCATTAATGACACAGTAATAATATTCAAATCATATTAGTAGTCTCTGAAAAATTTTTTGTATTGAAAACCTTATAGAAAAGTCTATTTATTTATTAAATTTCAAGGATGCACATCATAATTATTTTTAAAATTATATTAATATAGTTTATAAAAAGGACAACCAGCATTCTTGGTGACAAACCATATAATTTGGAAAGGCTGTGGGGATTTAACCCATAGCCAAAGGAAGATACAAGGTTCTCATCTACCACTGGCCTATGAGATATCCTAGTAAAGGTGTTATTATTTTTAGTTAAAAATTTTGATGAATAAATATTCATAATGAACTAATAGTGTCATTTTTTTGTATTAGAGACTAATTTATTAAACATATTAGAATTTCAGAATAATTAGTGACAAATGGAAATAATTTTCCCTCATTTGTGGGCCTTACGATCTGTTAAACATGTATTTTAGTGCTTCAGGCATCAAAGTTAATTTTTATATATCCATTTCTTGATTTAAGGGATGAATTCGAATTTGATCAAAGCACAAAAAAAATATGAAATTTTTCTTATGAAATTGAAACATATCAATTATATTTCCTTATATTCTTAGTCAATAAAAGAATTCCTCAATATTAGGAAAAGTATCTTAAAACAAAAAATGTTATCATAAATAATTTCATTTTTTTGAACCAATGATAGATTAAATAATCACATATTTAAGGATTTTAGGACCTAAAAACTAAATTTATAATTCACTATTTGTGATCAATGACCTCAATCACCCCTAAAAATATTTAATATTTTCCTCCATGTATTTATCTCCAATTTCCACTAAAAGTTATCCTACTGAGAAACATAGTTATATGTTATTCCACACAAACTTTTTACTTCTCATTATATTTTATTAAGAGGTTATTTTATAAATGATTTTATGTTTTGGATTTTTAATAAGTGAATTTTAAAATATCAAACACATGGATATAGAGATCGAGTTTAAATTGCGAGGATGTAATTTATTTATGTTGGGGAGAATGTAACACCTTAAAAATTATAAAAGAGTGACTTTTATTTGATAGCATGAATGAAACGCAAAAAAATGTAGAAAGTAATATAAAATATTATTATTTATATTATATTTATTATTTAAATTTTTTTAATATATTCTATATCTTTCAATACATGCAATACTGATTTAGCTTGCATCATACACAACAAAGACTTTCTTCGATAGATTGCATTGGACATAAGATCGATTTTTACCAAAAAAAATATATTATTATTCAATATAATAATATATAACCTAGATATTATATTAGTAGTTATGGATTTTATTAACTAACATATGAATATATATTATTCAATTCATTGGTTACCATTTAATTATAAATGAATATAAGAACCAATTGAATATAAATAAAATGTGTTTATCCACACAAAGGTATTTTATCTTAATAAATTAAATTAATTAAAATTAGTGAATTATATTAATTAAATATATATATTATATATTCAATAAAATATCTTTTATATTCATACAACACATTTTATAAGCATAATATAGGAATAAATCTAGTTTCATGCATAAATTGTTTATTTTTATAGAAGGAAATTTTTCGAACTTTTAATGGAACACCTATTTTAAAAATTAAATTTTAACCTTTAATGAATTTTATTTTAATAAATAAACTTAATTTTTTTATTATAAACATAAAAATTATCTTATGGTGAATTTTTGGTATTTTCTGTGAAGATTTCTTTCATGATTAATGGGGAAAAATACTGTTTTTAATTGAAAACTACTTTTTTTGTCTAATTTATTTATAAAGTTAAATTATATTTTAAATTTATTTTAAAGAAAAATATGATCATTTATACATCCATTAATCCAATTTAGGTAACTATAATCATTTTCACATTGAAAATTGATATAAAAACATTTCATAATTTTGAATTTTTTAACTTTAAATTTTTTTTGTCGTCCCATTTTCAGGATTAAATTTAAACTAATTTATTCCACTTATGTGATTATAATTTGGAGAAATTAATTCCATATTTGAAATAATAACAATTTATATTGTATAATTAGTTAATCCTTGGTTTTTACTAAAAATATTAGTGAATTTAATTAATATTAATTACAGTGATTAGGAGAAAAATTAGCTTAACAAGGGACTAAACCTTAAACCTAATGGCCCAAATGACATAGAAACATTTCCAAAACCTATTTTATTGATTTTTTTGATAATATACTCAATTTTATATAATTGGGTTTTATATTTGAGGAAAATTATATAACAGAGACCTCTCAATAGTGTTTACCTTTTTTTATTTACAAGAATGCCACTCCTCCACTACTATAAAAAGAAACCCAACCCTCCCATTTATTCACACATATCAAGCCATTTTTATGGTCCAATATCTTACAAAATGAGCTCCCAAAAAACCAACGATAATCTTAGAATCCTAATTTTGGGAATACGTAAAACTAAGTAAGTATTTTGGTATAAACCAAAAGTAGTTACCCAAATAAGAGGTAATATTATTCTTTGATCACTTTTATTTCATTTATTTCTCCACCCCTTCAATTATATTTATATCATCAATATATAATAACATAATTATATTAAATATTATTAAATATTTTTATTTTAATATATAAAACTACACTTTTTCAAACATCCATCAAATGGGATACACAATCATCATTCATGTGTACGAAAGACTACCGCCTTGCGAACTGATGTCGTTTGTTCTTCCAATTACCAACTTTCACGGTTTGAAATAATGATGAATTTATATTATATATATGATATATATGATATTTATAATTAAAGGATTTTTATAATTAATATATGTGATATATATGATAAAATTATTGTACTAGAATTATAATATACATATATGTATTTTATTTTTCATTCTCTCAGTATGATAAAGAAATGGAATTAGCGTTCATACGTATGTATGGCCTACCGTCTCCATGAATGGTGCATTTCATTTCATATCTCCAAATATTATGGATTATTTTAAATACATATTTAATGAATATATATGATAATTAAATCATGGTTTAAATTATTGATATGATGAAATCATGATCAATATAATAAGAACAAAAATAAAAAATCAAACCATTCTTGGAAAACTAGGAAATTCACACCAATAATAGTAAAAATAATGAAAGATTTTTAGTAAACGGGTTAAATGATATTATAATAAGATAATATATAATATGATGAATATTATTATGGTTCTTTTATAAGTTATTAAATTGTTTATAACCCTTATACATTATGTTAAAGTATGTAAACTCAAAAGGAAATGCAAGGTAAGGGACTTCATCTCAATTTCCACTCTTTGAGTTATACTTTATCATTGTGCACCTAATTTCTTATATATGATGTGAAGACATAAACTTTGATAGGTAATATCATGAATAATTAATTATTAAATTTATTTTGAGTCTCCATTTTAATTATTTCATATAATAGGTTTTGAACTTAAAATTACCAAGTGGTAAAAATATTTTATAACTCAATTCATTTTTCATTAGGTTATATTACCTACTCATTTTGATAATATTATTTTATTATGTGTATAATTACTTTTAAAATATATTTATGTTTTTAAAATTATTATATTATTATTTATTGTTTATACACATAATAAATTCATTGATCAACTCTCACTTCAATGTTATGATCATTTTAAGGTTTTATTTCACAATCTATTTCAAATTGAGATTACTTATTATTGAAATTCCATTAAAGGAATTTATATCATAATTATTCAATAAAACCATTAATTTTATTATTCTATGGTTATTCAAGACCTTTTTATTGTTATTAATCAAATTTTTTTATAATTTTTTTAATAAAACCTTACTTTATTTCTCGATTTAGTCAAAGAACCCATTTTCTTTAAAAACCCTATTTTCAAAAAAGGTTTTCAAAAATGTTTTTAACCTTTAAAAAATGATTTATTAAAGGAATTTTTACCATTTTTTTTCTTTCAAAAATGTATTCAAAGGTTTCTTCTTGTCATTTTCCAAACAAGTAACTTATTTAATCTTTTTACCTTGTAAAATGAATTTTTATTTTATGTTGTATGCCAAGTAAAAAATTACATGATGTCATTTATTTGAAGCTTCATTTGAAATTTTAAATTGTTAATTTTTAAAGAAAATGTTTATTTAAAGTTATTTTCATAGAAAATTATTGCAATTTTTTTTTTCAAATTAAAAAGAATATTTTCCTTAAGAGTAATTTATATAGTATTTATATTCATAAAATTCAATAACCCTTTATTTAATAAAATTGGTATTTGTTGAATTGATACAATCCTTATTATTCCTAAGGATGGTTTATAATTTATTTTTCCAAGGATTTTATTGACATTCACTTCCATGACTCATTTTTTATTCCCTTAGAGATATTCAACTTTCATATGATCTTTAGATATTAAAAATTCCCTAAATATACATATTATTTATTATTGGATTGATTATTTCCAAATATGTATACCATTTTTTTATACAGTGTTTACTTTAATAGTTATTTGTTTTTTTGGAAAAATGTTGATAAATTTGTATCCTTTATTCAATATAGATATTTGATAATGCACATTGTTTATGAATTAAATAGTTTATTTGATATATGAGGAATGATTTGGACATTCAACATACATGTTGGGGACCAGTTAATGCAATCCCCTTGATGCATCAATATCCTCATGTGGAAAAATAAAATGGTGAAAAACCCCTTCGATTTTTATTTCCAAGAAGAATTGATCGGTTTTTACCCACATATTTATACTACCTTGAGAATAGGTCTTAAAGGTAAATGTATCATGTGACTAGGAAAAATGATGTCCAATAATTAAGAAATACTATTATTTTAGTTATTATTATCCATAATATTTTTTCTTTTACATTATATATGGATTCCTTTTTATTATCAATTAGTTGATTTAATGGAATGTGTGTTCTATTATTTACCAGTCCATATTGATTATTCCTTATCTAGTTATTTATCTTTTCATATTGTTTGAGAACTCCCTCTCAGTATAGTGATTATATGGAATGTCTGTTTAGTTATTTACCTTTCCATATTTAATATTATTATTGACTCATTATTTTTTCCAATGTACTTAACCCTTACCGACCATTTGAGCTCACCCTTATTTTTTTCATTTCCCTTGGAGTCCAATAAGTTTACTAAGAATTATATGTATGGATATGGTATGTGGGAATTAATTTATCCTTGAAATAAAGAAAAATTTTGTAATTAGTGTATTAATTTGTAAAAAAAGACTCATGTATATATCTGGTTAAACTAAACTACTAAACTATCTAGTCCTTCAGGATTTTATTCTTTGTAATCATGATAATGTAATGTTAGTAGATCCAAAATCAAAGATTATTGGGGTTAGGTAACAACATTATTAATAAATTATAGTACTGTATCATGAACTTTTTTTTCAAGGAAAATAATATGACATTGAAATCGAAGCAACATAGCTTGTGTTAGTGCATCATTAATGGTATAAATATGATTGAATAGTCAAGAAATAATTTTTCACTTTGGAAAGGTGTGATATCTAAGATCTAGTTTATTAGGATGGTAGTACCTTAATTAAATCCATGTCCATTATAGAAGAAGGTAAGTCCATCTAGTTTAACCAATAAACAATAAACAAAGAAAGGACCATGAAATAATGAGTGTGTCAAAATTTATTAGATATCACGAGAAAAAATTGTTTTTATTAGACAATGTAAGGACTTTAAAATTCATAAAAGTACAAATCATTTGTTTTTTAGTTTACATCCTTTGATTTATCTTAGAAAACATGCACTATGGCCTAAGGAAGGTTCTAAGCGAATCTGGGTATTGTGTGGAGCTTGGAGCTCTAACAATTGGAAAAAATAGAGTGGGTAACATAGTTGGTGCATGATTAGTACTAAATATGTGTCATAGACATTTGGGGCACTCAGTGGTCAGAAGGAGGCCACACAAATTTTCTACAACCGTGCAATCCTAGGAACATTCTTGTGAAGAAATTTCAGAGGTTTCAGATAGTGACTTTCGCATGGATTGCACATGGTAAAGAAAAACATAGGCCAAGATTATGGAGGATTCTCCCTTAAGTAGAATCAAGTGTATAGTTGGTGCATATTTTTTACAACTACACATCCAAACCGTGCAACCTAGTGTTTGTGGGTGATTTTACATTTGTTCCCTCAAAATTTTTTAAAACATAAAATCTCTTTTCCTTCATTCATTTCTAGTGGACAAGAACCCCTATTCTCTGGTGATCTATCCCTCTTCCTTATTTAGGGATCAAGTTAGCTCATATGTTCAAACTCTAAATAAAATTCCATTGAAATCACTGTATCAGTGTCAGTATGATCTCTAATAATCTTTCATCCTATCTTAGTTTCTCTTCCCATCAGTTTCACTATTTTGGTGTGAGATCATTTGAAATATTTTTAGGGTTTTGGTCAGTTCTCTGTTTTTATTTTGATATACTTAAAATCTAAAGTTGAAATTGGATGAGGATCATCTCTGAGCCAAAGGTAGGTAGTCTAGTTGTTTTTCATCAAAGTTGAGTTGTCTTTATAGCTCCGCTATTGTGCTACATATCAGCCACTGTCACATGTTTTCTTAAAATGTTTTATTCCAATATAAATTAATTTTATCTTGAAATTATAGTATCTATTACCCATGTCATCTTGTTAGAGGGTGTCAACCACATTTATCGCCACCCCTTTGGCTGTTCCGGCTTAAATTTCTCTTTTATATAATTGTTTAGTTGACCGAAGCAACTCATAAGTTCATGGATTATCATGAAATGGGTTTTTATTTATTAATTAATTAAATGGATTTATTATAATGCCTTGATTATGAATTTACATGCCTTGAATAATTAAACAGATAGATTATATTAAATGGAAATGGGTGGCATGCCCACACCTTATGTTTTATAATTATAAAATGTGGATTGTATGATATGTGATACCCTTGGTAGTGATGATCTTGACAAATATAATGATGAATATGCAATATATCATTGATATTATTATTATTTTTCCATGGATAATGGTTGTTCGAGGATGGATAAGGGACTTGTTGAGCATCACGTTTCACTCTCCCTTACATTGGGTGTTAATAATGGCATCTATCATTGTTATATTTTTATATGGGAAATGGACATGACATTATACATTCCTCTATTTATGGTGTTTGGCATGATGTTTCACCTCACCAATATCGAGTGACAAGAAATATTTCTCACATTCATTATGATATTCAGGGCCTATACTAATGCTTGAGCCTATAGCTCATTAGACTAGTTATAGATGCCTGAGTTACATCCTGGGTCCAACCAATACCTAGTATCCATGTATATTCATACTTATGTCTTCACGTACTTAGTGAATATACATTTATATAGTATATAAATATAACTATATATATATATATTACATATATATATATATATATATTTATGGTTACAAATTAGACTCATTCTGGTCTATGCTGAAGTAGGTGAAGTCCTCTAGGTGTCCTGTAGGAACCTGAGAAAAATGTTATTTGTTCACTTAGAAAATTTCTTATTATTCAATTATATCTTAAAACTTATTATATATGTACACTATTTTGATTATTTATAGACACCATTGGTGATGACATTTTGTGTTTATCTCACACCCTACTAGCGTCGCACTTGGTACCCAAGTAGATTACATGTCTGTAGGTATAGATAAGGGAAAGAGACCTATTACGAATACAAGATATAATTTATTATAGAATTGATCATGGGGGTATAGGATCAAGAATATGCACTTGATTCAAGTGGATATTTATTTTGGAATTTTTTTATTTTTGTATAATGAGATGTATATTCCTTTCCCCTGTTTATCATTTTTGTACATCCGTGTAATGTGACCGACCCCAGTAGCCTAGAGTCGATACATTAATTTATTACATTAACATAGATATAATACTCAAATCCCAAATGGACAATCCATTTAGTAGTCTTGGAAGCCATATTACATACATGAACATCACATTATACTTTAAAACATGAAATACAACATAAAAATCTATTGATAACATCATTATTCTCCTAAATTAAACGTGAATTTATGTCATTATAATTATCTTGGAACCTTTGAAGAAAAACATAATAAAGGGGCAAGATTATAAGCTTAGTAAGGGTAAGTGTATAGTGAACCTATTATGAATAATAAGCATAAACATTATGAGAATGTGTATAACTAAAAAACATGATATTTAAACGTATTCTTGAGCATAATATGGAAAGAATAAATAATACCACATAAAATAATCAAATTAACTAGAGAAAAAATCATCAATATTGTATTAGTAAAATAATCACATGGAATATCAATAACTAATATCATAATGAGGGAATGAAAAATGGAAGACATCATAAACATACCGCCAAGGACTTGACCAAGACACTATATATAAACATGAAAGAAATTAGTTAAAACCAAATGTAGTTTGTCTCATGAGACCTACCAACGCATCGAGGGGATATAGGGAGCCCTGACCGTCACTTACTGAGTCCAATTAATTCCTCACATGAAAAGGGTAAAACATAAACAACATAAACATTCATATTGAACAAAATAGAATACAAAATGTGAATACATCAACCATAAACCATGAATGGTATCAAAATCGAACATCCACAATCAAAATGATCATAAATCCTTCAATAAAATATGGTAGAAGGTATCATAAGAGATCAAACTCAATCAATCATATGATTCGACAAACTATTTTGATATAGTTGAAAATATTCTAATAAAATTATTAAAAATTTCTTGATAGAAATGCCCCTTTTACATTGAAATTATTTATTTAAAAGGCCACAAAATTTTAAAATAAAATATTTTCATTGAAAATAATATTGTAAACATGTAAAGTAAGAATCATGTAATTAAGGTTTCATGAAATTATTAAAAACCTTCTCATGCTGTATAAGTAAAAAACATCCCCTTCTATATTTTTATCAAAAAATTCATAAAATACCTCGTTTGTGATATGAAAAAACGATTCCTTTAAAACCTAATTATAAAAATTGTTAAATGGGTAAGAAGAGTTTAAATTTTTTTAGGATAATACTAATAATATTTTGGAATTTTTTAAAGAAACATGGACAAGATAATAAATTTTACCTAGTAGATACGTACGTATAAACAATCCTGAATGAAAAAGAGATTATGAAATTAACCCTTACCATAGGTATGATTTACATAACATTAAAAAAAACACCTTTATAATGGTTTAAATAATGTTACTAACATATTATATAATGATATTTATATTTATGATATCATATATAATCATATTATCACCCATTATCAGTAACATTTCATTATTACTCTTCTTTCGGGTGTTAATTGCTTAATTTTCCAATGCATGTTTTGTCAAATAAGTCCCGATTCCGGACATAGAACATAGTTATGTTACCTAAATAATTATATCAAGGTAATATATATAGTTTTAATTAATTCTAGGAATTTATATAATCATTCATGTATGGTGATATAGGAGAATGAATCACATCACATCATGGAGATGGTATGCCTTACGTATGCACGAGTGACGATATCATTCCATTAATGAAAAAATATTATGGAAGTGCATGGTATATATTAGGTTATAGAGTCAATATCATGATATAATTATATTATATATTTATTATTTCCATAATTATACCCATCCATGTAATGTGATGATGAAACAAAATTACACTATGACATGGAGACGGTAAGCTATACGTACACATGATTGGTGATTTCTCTTTTCATAGGATTGATAAAAGGTGGAATATGGTTGTTACATAATCATAATAGAATTTAATAATATATTTGATACTATAGTTATTAATTTATAATGGAAGCAGCACATGAAGAGGAAGTAGAAGAAGAAATACTCTTGAAAGAGTTGATAAATGATATTACATCTTCTTTGGCGAGCTCCCTCTACATCACCTCTTAGGGAAACTAGAGTTAGTCTTTTTATAAGACCAAAACAACTAGAATGTGAATATGGAAGTTAATAAGAGAAAATTTTAGGGTATGGACAAGAATGGAGACTGAAATTGATTTGAATAAGTGAGTGAGGAATCACCCTTTTATACCTGAGGTGAGGGGTACCTTTGGAATTTCAAAAAATATTAATTTACAATAAATTTAATATCAATACCAATACCTCAAAAATATCATTTATTAGAAGATAAAATGATATAAGTTTCTAATATAATCACCTAATATATTTTTTTACAAGACTTTTAATTGTTTTAAACCTTATCATTTTGATTAACCCTTAGTTAACCTATTTTTATTTTAACTAAAGTAACAAAATTTTCAATATTAAAAGGTTGTAATTTCTATTTATGTGTTGTAAATTAGACCATAAATGAACAATTTATAACATATTAGACCATATTATAATTATTATGTATTTTTAAACATGTTTTATGATTTTTAAACAATTTAATAATAAATTAGTTTGATAAAGTATCATTAGTGTCAATTTTGACACTATTCATTACTGGGATTTTTAGAAATATGAAAATAAAAAGTTATTTTTCTAAAAACTAATATATCTTTATGTGGTCAAGGGAATATATAAAAATCTTTGGTTACATTAATGTCTCAAATTTTATTTATGTTAATATTTTTAATAAAGGTTATTTGATATTCCCCTTAATCCAACAATTATAGAATCATCATTGTATAAACCATTATGGTAATTATTTAATTCCTAAAAATTTAAAATAAATTACCATGACAAATAAAAACATTATATATTTTATATTAATATTTATAGTATAATTTTTATTTTTTATAAACCTATATTTAAAATGGTATAGTTACTAAAATATGAGAATGAAATATTTTAATTTTCTTTAAATAAAATATAATAAATTTCTAACTGTCATCTAAGTTTCTTGAAAAATTACGATCTAGGACCAAGGATGATTTTTTTTAAAAACCCACTCATAAAATGAAATTGGGACAAGTTTTAGGGTAATTTTATTTTATTTATAATATTGTTGTTTACCCTTAGTTAATCAAATTACTTTTTATCCTGTTTATAAAATTTTACAAAAATTACTATTCATAATGACAAAAAATAAAAGAAACCTATTTACACAATTTGGAACCACTAATTAAAAATAAGAAATCAATTATTTAAAATTTAAAATACATAATTGGTAGTAATTAATTTTAAATTAATCCCATTGACGAGATAAGAAAATGATTTATTAATGTTTAATACAAGAAAAAGATTGAAACATTTTTATATCTAAATTCAATATAAAATTGACACCAATGAACTAAATTGGATTAAATGATGAAAAATAATATAGATATACTTTAAAACCTATAAAAATTATAATTTAATAGTATAAATTATTTTGATAAAAATATTTGTTTTCAAATAAAATTTATTATTTTTCACTATTCCTCAAAACATTAATGTTATAAAAAATACCAAAAATTAACAAAAATAAAATTTTGTATACCAATTTAAAATAAGATATTTTTAAAAATAAAATATTTAGAATTTTAAAAATTTTTATTTAAAATAGGTTCTTTATTAAAAGGCTGTAAAACTGCCTTTAGAAAAAATATAAGTATTTTATGAATAAAATTGGGTTTGTTATTATATTATGCCTATAAAATATATTGGATTAATATAAAAAATATATGAATGAATATATAAAATATATATTTCATTAATATAATTTAATATTTAAAATTAATTTAATTTATTAAGACATAATTCCATTCGGAGCATAAAAATAAAAATAATTCCTTTATATTCAATTGGATTATATTTTCATTTCTAATTAATTAGGAAACAATGAATTATTATTATATTTATATATTTTACTAAGTTAGTTAGTACTGTTTATAACTGCAATTTCAATGGATAGGTTATATCTTATTATATTATATACTAATATTTTTATAATATACTATTGTTTGGTAAAACTTAGTCTTATGTGTAACGCAAGCTATCGAGGGAAGTTTTACCTCCATGTAATGCACAATAAATCAGTGTTGTGTGAATTACAAGCTACAAATGGATTATATTAATTTAAAAAGAAAAAAATTTGTAAATTCTTGGGGTGTTACATTCACCCCACCTTAATTAAATTGCGTCCACAATATTTAAACTTGATCTTATTAATCAGGAGTTTCATATTTGAAAATACTATTATTGATGAACCAAAATCATAAATAGGGATAATAACACAAATCCTTAATAATAAGGAAAGGGAAGTGTGAAGGTCAGTACAAAAATAGGATTTTGAATAGGATAATATTAGTGGAAAGTAGAGATACTTACATGGAGGAAAAACACAAGTATTTTTAGGGAGTGATTTTGGTCATCAATCAAAAACAAGTGAATAATAAATGGAAAATTGAAGTCCTCAAATCCATAAATATATGATGATTTAAAATACCATTGGTTCAAAAAAAATTACATTTTTTTTGTTTTAGATCATTTTCCTAGATTTGAGTAATTCTTTTAATCTATAAGAATGTAAGGAAATATAATTATTTCATATGTTTCTATAAATAAAACCTCATCCTATGGTTGTGCTTTCAACTATTTCTACTTCATTTCTCAAGGAAATTTTCATCATTGGGTGACGTAATTCATTAACCTCTAAAACCATTTCTAAAGATCAAATTAAACCATTTCATAAATGGGTAACTTCTCCAAAATGAACTTATCATCAATCTTTCCACAACATGAAGAAAATATTATTCTTCAAATTCCAAACATCTTAATACCTTCATCATGTAGTCTCTTGAAACATGGAAATAACTTTAATTAAAATAAAGAATTATTGAAAACATGCATGCTTCCTTGTTCTTTAAATTGAAGATAGATTATTGGATATACTCCTTAAATCCAAAAATGTTGTAAACTCCTTCAATGATGGAATAAAAGAATTTTTCAAAAAACCATTAATCGGTTCCAAGGTAGCTAATACTATCTACTTTATAGTATCCAAAACAATCATCTCTTTATTCTAACATCATTATCATGGTACTAGGAACATATCAGGGGTCATTATTCCCTCAACCATATATTTTCCAAAATATTTAACTCTATACCGAGTCACTATTTTTGATCATCGATTCTATTAAACATAATATATCAAATACTTAATGAAATTATACTACAATTAAATCCTCATATAGTCTATAATTATTATAACCAGTACAAATTTGATAAAACACTCAAATGAAATATTTCTTGAATCCAAACTTATGCACATTGATCAAACATCTTTATCCATGGTAGTAACATAATCTTGACCATGATACATTTTCCTATTTTGGGGTATATTCCTTTAACACACAAGAAATTTATTTTCATAGTGTCCTATATCCTTGAAGATAAATCACTGTAAATTAGAAACATTTTTCTTATCCTTAAAATCACAAAAATGGTGCCCTTTTTCTCCACACTTATAAAAAACTGACATTCCCTTTAAGAAAGTAACAGTGTGATTACTTCCACAATTATTACAAGTGGAATATTAATTGTTTTCCTTAATCCCTTTATACATATTTATCATAGTTTTTAACTTATTATCATAATTCCCACCAAATCCATAATACTAAGTGTACTCTTTACTAGTCCTATTATCACAAGATATTATGTCCTCATATGATGAGAATGCTTGGGAGATTATTTCCCTATGAAATAGTGGCTTAAGACCATGAAATATATAATACTTCTTACTCTTTGGATCATAGAAACTAGTAGGTTTCACATTCATTTTGGTATGTTCCATTTATAAATGAATACATACACTAAATTTTGTATAATCCCTTGATTAGTAAAATAGTTAACATAAATTAAAAAAAATTTATTTTTAGACAATCTAATTGTAATAAAAATGGTTTTATTGGGGATATTTTTACTTTTATGTCCTTCCTAATGGTTTATAAAGAAAATGTGAATTATCCTAAGCATATACACTTGGAGTGTCTGACCAGGTGCATACTAAGTACCATTATCATGTACCATGTTACACCATGTCTGGACCGACACACCTTGTCGGAGTTGTCTAGGAACATCAGTGTTAGAACCAAGTCCACTTGTAGTATCTAGACATGAATGTATTTATATGAATACCCACATAATATCTACCATAATAAAATGTTAGGAAGTTCATATATACTTATTCTCAAATCCTATCTTAGGGTTATTCTTCCTAATCAATGTTTTCTAAATCTATTTTCCATGTTTTCTACAAAAATCCATTGATACCAACTATTACAACCCTGACCCCTATAGCCTAGAGTTGATTCCATACATTATTACATTGGCATAGATACATTACTCTAATACCAATGGACTGATCAATTTAGCATTATTGGAAGCTAAATTTCATACCTGAATCTTACATTACATTTTAAAACATAAAATAAAAAATATAACATACTTTCATAATTCATTATTCTCCTAGAATAACCCTGTATATCAGTCATAATAAATATCTTGGCATCCTGGAAAAAATAATACATAATAAAGGGGTGAACTCTTATTCTCAATAAGGGTAGGCATACAACAGAAGAAATTATTAATAATAAAAATATACATTAAGGAAAGTTGTATAAATAAAACACAATCCACTTAAACACATTCTTGCATATAATTTGGAAAGAATAAAGAATAAAATAAAAAATAATCACATGATCTAGAAACAATAACCATGGATATTCTACTAGTTGAATAATAATACTGAATATTACAAACTAATATCATAAATATGGAATTCAAAATTCTAGAACTCATAAACATACTGTCAAGCCATTGACTAAGGAACCATACATAAACAGGTAAGACATTAGTCAAAACCCAAAAAAGTTTGTTTCATGAGACCAATAGATGCATCAAGGGGTTATATCAGGCACCACCCACCACTTACTAAATCCAATTCATTCCTCATATGAGAAGGTTGAAAGAAAAAAAACATAAACATTCATATTGAAAAACTAATATACGAAATCAGAATACTTCAACCATAAACCATGAATGGTATAAAAAAAGACCATACATAGTAAAAACGATCATAAAACCTTCAATAAAATATGGTTGAAGGTATCATTAGATATCATACTCAATCAAGTAAAAGATCCAATAAATGATTTTGACATAGATGAAAATAATCTAATAAAATTAATAAAAATTTCTTGAGATAAATACACCTTTTTAATTTAAAAATTTTTATTTAAAAGGGCATCCAATTTGAGAAGAAAAAATTCTCATTGAAAAGAATATTGTAAAGAAATAAAGGAAAATTCAAGGAATTATGGTTTCATAATAGAATAAAAACCAACTCATTTCGTATAAGTAAAAGACATCCCCTTCTATATTTTTGTCAAAAAAGTCATAAAATACCTCTTTTGGAAAATGAAAAAAATATTATTTTAAAACAATTTTATAAAAAGTTGAAGATGGGTAAGAAGAATTTAAATTTTTTTAGGATAATAGTGAAACTATTTTGGTAATTTGTTTTAATAAAGATGATTATTAATGATAAATATTCCCGAGTAGATACTTATATATAAACAATACCTAAAAAACCAGATTGTGAAATTTACCCTTATATTAGCTGCAATTTCCATTGTATGTATCAAAACCTCCTATATAATGGTTTAAATAATTTTATTAACTTATTAAAGAACCATATTTATATTTATGATATCATATATGATCATCTTATCACTGGGTTGTTAATAAAATTTCATTATTACTCTTCTTTAAGGTGTTAATTGCTTTATTTTCCTATGCATGTTTTGGCATATAAGTCCCAATTAATGTGAATAGAACATAGTTTTGTTATCTACAGAATGTTATTAAGGTAAAATATATCATTTTTTATCATTATATGACAGTATATAATCATTATTTTATGGTGATAATGGATAATGAAAAGCACCACATCGTGGAGATGGTAGGCCGTACGCACACATGAGCGACGATATCATTCGCTTATTGGTAAAATTATATGGAAATGGATGGTATATATTTTAATCTATAATCCATATCATGTTATAATTATCATATATATTTATTATTTCCATCATTTTACCCATCCAAGTAATGTGATGATGAAAAACCATTTACACCATGACATGGAGATGGTAATCCGTATGTACGAACGTCTGGGGATTCCATTTTTCATAGGATGGATAAAAGGTGGGATATTGTTTTTGCATAATAATAATAACATATTAGAAAATAGGTGATACTGGAATTTTTACTTTATAATGGAATCAACACATTAAGATGAATTAGAAAAAGAAATACTCCTGATATAGTCGGTAAAGGTGATTACCTCTTCTTCGGAAAGCTCCCATTAGATCACCTGTTAGGGACAATATAATTGTTCATTTGAGAATAAAATAACCTATAGAATGTGACTATGGATATTTAAAAGAGAAATTGGTAGGGTATGGAAGATATTTATGGAACAATGTGATGTGAATAAGTGAGTGAGGATGTTCCCTTTTATAATTGCGTTAAGGGGCACCTTCAGAATTGCTAAAAATCTTAATTTATAATAAATTTAATATCAATAAAAATACAAAAAAAATTTATTAGAATATAATAAGAGATTAGTTTTTAATATCATCACCCAATTGATTTATGATATGTATTGGTATTTTTTTAAATCTTATCATTTTGATGAACCCTTAGTTAATATATTTTTATTTTAACTAAAGTAACAACTTTGTCAATATAAAAAGGTTGTAATTATTACCTATGTGATGTAAATTAGACCATAAATGAATAATTTAATGAATATACAAAAAATTTAATTATTATTTTGTATAGTTAAACATGTTTTAATATTTTTAATTAAATTATCAAAAAATTATTTCGAGAATGTATCATTAGCCTCCATTTTGACACTATTTCGTTATTTGGATTTTTAAAAATATCAAGACAACAAGTTAAATTAAAAAAAGTTTATAATATCCCTAAGAGGTTAAGGTAATTTATAAAATTCATTGGTTACATTAATTATCTCAAATTATATTTATTTTAATATTTTAAATAACACTTATTTGATATTTCCCTTTAGTAAACAATCATCACATCCTTATTGTATAAGACATTAAGGTTATTATTTATTTCATAAAAATTTAATATAAATTACCATGATAAAGAAAAACATTTCAAATTTTAAATAAATATTTATAGTTTAATTTATCTTACGTATAACCCAATTTTAAAAATGGTATAGTTATAAAAATATGTGTATGAAATATTTAACTTCTCTTTAAAAAAATATAATAAATGTCCTACTCTCATCCATGTGGCATAAAAAATTATAATCTCTCCGAAGGATGGTTTTAGTAGAAACCCATGTATCCAATGAAATTTGAATACGTTTTATTTTTATTTTTTTATTATTTATAATATTATTGTTTACCATTAATTACCATATTTACCTTTTACCGTGTCAATAAAATTTTACTAAAGTTACTATTCATAATTCCCAGAAATTAAAGAAAACTATTTACATAATTTTGAACCACAAATTAAATAAATGGAATACATTTTTCAATGATCAAAACACATAAGATGAATTAATTGATTTAAAAATAATTTCATTGATGAGGTGAGAAAACATGTTATTAACGTTTAAAACATGTAAAAGACTGAAACTTTTTTTATTTCAAAATGAAATTCAAAATTAAAGAAAATAAACTAAATTGGATTAAAAAATAAAAAACTAAGATATCAAGAAGTTTAAACCAATCATGAATATAATTCAAAATTATAAATTATTTCGATGAAAAAAATTGTTTCCAATTAAAATTTACTATTTTAAACTATTCATAAAAACATGAATCTTTTAAGAAAAATACCAAAACATCAAGAAAAGTAAATTTTATACCAAAATTTAGAATAAGAAGTTTATATTGTTATATAGATTATATAAAAGTGTCAGAAATTCGATTTAAAATAGGTTCTCCATTAAAAGGTTATACAACTACCTTTAGAAAAAATATAAGTATTTCATGCATTAAATTTGGTTTGTTCATATATTATGCCTATAAAATCTATTATATGAAGATCAGAAATATTTGGTCGAATATATAAAGTATATATTTCATTAATATCATTATTATTTGTAATTAATTTAATTTTTTAAGAAAAAATCCTTTTGGGAACATAAAAATAAAAAAATTTGTTTTATATTAAATTGGTTTATATATTTTGTTCTTAATTATTCAGTCACCAATGAATCAATATTATATTTTTATATTTTCATAAGTTATTTAATTATATTTATAACCTCTAATTCAATAGATATGTTATATATTCTTATATTAAATAATAATATTTTAATAATATATTATTGTTTGGTAAAACTTAGTCTTCCGTGTAATGCAAGATATCAAGGAATATTTCCCTCACATATTACACAAGCTAAGTTAGTGTTGTATGAATTAAAATATATAGAATATAGTACAATTATTTAAAAATAAAAACATTGTAAATTATTGGGGCGTTACAATTAATATGCAATGAAATCATTTTATTTGACTAAACCCATGATATTTTTGATATTATTATAGTTGATTGTTTATTTACGATCCCATAGTTCATTATTGTTTTTGTTTCTATTTTTCCAAATATTTATATATGATTATTCTATTTATTATTTATTTTTTTTGTTCACTATTCCACTCTGATATGAAGGTATTGTCTCCCCACTATACCACCATAGACCCTCACTACTAGTTGGGAGCCTCTGGTATATGTGGAGGCATGCTTGAGGCTATGTGACCCACCAGATTTGGGTACTAGTTAAGTGGATTCTAGGCCAGGTTGTTACAAAGTGGTAATAGAGAATTTCATTTCATTTTTTCTTACTATTAGGGTGTTATAAATGATACTTGTTGGTAATGAATTTTTTTAATATGCCTATGCCTCGGCGTAGCATACCCCCATATAGAGAAAACCCAAATTACATGAGATGTGTTGTTATAGTTATTGATTATGCCTATTAATGTTGATATAAACTCACCATTGGGTGGAACACATATCTTATGATGTTTTTATTATTGGTGTTATTTCAATGAGATTTCATTTACCTAGGTTCGATGAAATGAGATTGTGTCATCTCATGGATCATTATAGGCACATTGGGACTAATATTCCATTTTTTTCCATGCCACATCTACTTTGTGTGTTCATCTTTATATTTTATATATTTAGTTCCTCATTATTATACATTGAAATATACTGAAATTTCATACAGGGAGAATATAATTTGGTTAATTAACATTCCTACATAAATCTAAATAGTGTTTTCCCACATAGATTAGTGATGACATCTTAATTAGCCAATTATACCATGTTGTGCATTCTAGACCCACTAGTTCTAGACTGTGATATATGTATATAATTATATGATATTAAAAACTAAAGTGGAACTAAATCTTCAAAAGTAAATAGTTACAAATAAATAGGATTCCAATTTTAAAGTAATGGTGTTTTTATCTACACCTTTCAATTGACACTATATATATACCAAAACCCCTATCGTGATATGTGAGACCTAGACCCATACCTAGGCTTTGTATTGGGTAGTTGGGGTGAATATTACATCCTTATTTCCTGTTATTATATTTTCTCCATCACCTAGACCTAGCTTTTGGGGCAGGTAGAGAGGTGTGAACATTCCTAGGAAGGTTGTGTACCTGTATAAGTTATCTATATCTGATTTTTTCAACTATGGTTTTCTATTCCGAGGCATGTGTATGGAATTATATAATCATGCCACCATGAAATCAATTAATTTTACATCCTGAAGGTGGTGAAGACCATGCACTAGAGGTGGCATGCCCAGATCCCCCAGTGATTACTCCTGTAGTTCCACCTATGGATCCGCATGTTGTTCCTGATATGGTCATCGATGCTCAGTTTTTGATAATAATTTTTCCATATGATGTAGTCTATGAATTTTATTTATAAAACTTCCCCAACTATGGTAGATTTGACTCAGGATTTCAAACTGCACCACCCTCTATCCTTTTTATGGGATGGAGGACCATATGCTGGTGAGTCATGGGTGGATTCCATGCTTTATATCTCTGTTCATATAGAGATTCCTCCATAGTGGAGGGTCAAAATAACTACTTATATGATACATGGTTCTTCCAAGAGATGGTAGGCTGATATTATCCAGGTACACTGACATC
Source organism: Viscum album (assembly GCA_963277665.1). NCBI lineage: Eukaryota > Viridiplantae > Streptophyta > Magnoliopsida > Santalales > Viscaceae > Viscum > Viscum album. The sequence goes on from OY728161.1 coordinate 775,875,727, forward strand.
ATGATATGATCTGGAAGGATTTATAGATGATAATTTATAACAACTTCTTTCCTTAGAATTTGAGTTCTGACTAGGTCAATGTGTCTATGAACCATCAATAAGGAGCCATGTCTATCATTGAGTATTATACTCATTTTAAAAGGATATAGTGGTTTTCTCCAAATCTATCTAATGATGATCTTATTACTATGAGGCGATTCAATAATGGGCTGGTATAAACTATTAAATCACATATCAATTTATTTCAGTTGATGAATATTTCTGAGATATAAATCCATGACCTCATTACTAAGAGGAATTTGAGGGAATATGATGACGGAAACCAAGGAAGTTCAGCACCCAGACCTGTAGAATTTCTTATAGTGGGAGAAATGATTTATTCAATGTTTCTCATAGGGGTACCAGTAGTTATACATCTTGTATTGATAACTTCCATACATATCACCAGTGTGGGAAACTAGGACACATAAAACCTTAGTGTGTTTCAGATACATTGTAATACAGATCCTGCTTTAAGATGTTTCATATATATCGCTTCTATATTAATTTTACATCAGTACCTAGGAATATAGGTTCTACAACTACTCCATGTTTTGTAGTAGGGAAATTAGTATATCATCAGGCAGGTTGCTGGAGCACCACAAGAGACTCAGGCCAAGGCAGTGGAGGAGTAATAGGTAGTTAGACTCAGGAGTTTTAGTGCCAGTAGAGTGAGCCTTCTTAGGGAAGTCAGGTTGTGAATTTGGACCATGATACATTCTAGTTACCTGTAGTGCATATGATTCCATATTACCAGAGTGACAAACCTTCTACTATTCAAGGTACTCTTCTAGTAACTGATAATTTATTGTTTTCATTATTTTACATAGGAGAATTTCACTATTTTTTATTTGAGGAAATTCTGTAGAGTTTGGGCCTTGATATTTAACACTTCTATGACATTATGATACTCGAAACTCCATTGGGTATCTGATCAGATAGTGTTTGTTTTTATAATGATTTTCCCCTTGATATAGGAAAATATTTTTTTGAGTGGAATATTTTCATCCACTACATGACAAGGTTTGATGTACTCATCGAGATGGAATGGTTAGTTCTATATCTATCCCATATTTATTGTTATCAGCAAAGGTCATTAGAAATTTCCAAAAGGGATAATGCGGTGTCAATGCATCTCGAGTTGGACATGAGGATCAAGGCTTGGGCAGAGTGATATCCCATATTTCTAGTCTCTTCTTGGATGATTAGGGGTAATAAGTCATTGTTTTCCCTACTATAGTGTATCATTTCAAGGATGTATTTCCTAATTAATTTCCTTGTATACCTCCTATGTGATATGTAGAATTCCCAATTGAGCTAGTACCAAGAGCGGCACCAGTTTCCAACCATCCTCATATGATGGAACCTATAGAGATTTTGGAGCAAAAGAAATGGCTGGAGGACATGGAGTCTAAAGGTTTTATATGCCCTGTTACTTCTCCATGGGGTTCACTAGTCCTTTTTCCCAAGAAGTAAGATAGTACCCTTAGTCATTGTGTTTATTACCGATGTTTCATTCATATTACAGTTAATAACTAGTATCCAATACTTTGAATAGACAACTTCTTTGATCAAATCCAATGAGAGAGAGTCTTTTAAAAGATTTATTTAAGATCCTGATATTATTAGGTATATTTAAGATCCTCAACAATACATGGAACAACTTTATGAAGTAGGCATGATCTTTATGAGTACCTATTAATTTTTTTTCAATCTCAAGAATGTGCTAGGAGTCTTCATGTATTTGATGAATTGAGTTTTATAACCATATCTAGATTTATTCTTGGTAGTATTTTTGGAATAAATCTTAATGTATTCTATTTCTCAACATGACCATGCCAATAATGTTTAGATTATGCTAAATATGCTGATAGAGCACTATATTTATGCTAATCTCAGTAAATTCCACTTTTAAATCGACAAATCTCACTTCCTGAGTCATATCATCTCTACGAAAGGAGTTTCAGAGACAGAAAGAAAGTGAGATATGCAGTTTCATAGGAGAATCCCATAAATTTATTTGACATACATAGTTTCTTGGGGATATATTGGTATTATAGAAGCTTCATCTAGGATTTTTCATGCCTTTCTTCTCCACTTATGGGATTAACTAATAAGGGTGTGAATTTTATTTGGTTTGAAGATTGTGAAGAAGCCTTTGAGGAGTTGAAGGAAAGATCGACTTCAGCGCATATCCCGATTCTTCTAAATTCATTTAGAAGATATACTACTTACTACAGGTATTATACTAGGATATATTTTGATATAGGACAAGTGAATAATAGCATATAGCCCTCATCAGTTTAGGATTTAAGAGTATAATTACTCAATGCATAACCTCGGTCCAACAATAATGGTTGATGATCTATTCTGTTAAAGATAATATTTACTCAGAGAGAATTTTGTGGTATTCACTAATCACAAAAGCCTCAAGTACATCTTTACACAACATGATTTGAATCTTAGGAAGTGAATATGGGTTGGGTACCTATAATCCTTTGATTTTGAGCATTCCTATATGTTTGGAAAAGGCAATACAATAGCCAATGATTTGAGACGTAAGACTCATAAAAAAGAGGTTTAGGAGGCTAGTGGAGAGTGGTAGTTAATGGAATTATTTTTAGAGATTCATGTTGATTTTTAGGAGGAACATGGGTAGACTATCCTCTTAGCCTTATTAGTGAATTCTACTCTTCTTGAATTAGTGAGAATGAGAAAACTATATGTTCCCAAGGGAAAGTATCTCAGATGACGATTCATCTTCTGGTTGGATCATGGATGAGGATGAGAACATATTATTTCATTGGTATTTTTGGGTCCCAGTATACATTAGAGAGGAGATGAAGAAAGAATTCTATTCCTCAATTTGGGTAGTTCATCATGATGCCAACAAGATGAATCCTGATTGACATCACCAGTAATGGTGGTCTTCCATGAAATAGGAGATAACTAGTTTTATTTGACTGGGTTATTCTTGTCAGTAGGTCAAGGTGGAACATCAGTTAATGATAGTATGTTTACAACTATTATCCCTTCACGAGTGGAAGTGGAATAATATTCCTATGGACTTTGTGTCTAGGTTTCTGAGACCACATCGAGGAAACAATATTGTTTTTCTTTTCATCGATCGTTGGACGATGGTCACACAATTCATAACTATTTGAGATAACTTCTCGGTAGATTAATTAGGGAGGCTATACTCTGGGATGGTTTATATATTTATGTATCTCCATGATATATCATGTCTAACAGGGATGCTAAATTCGCATCTTGGTTTTAGAACAGTTTGTATAAGGCCTTGGGTGCATAGATGATTCTTAGCATATGCTATCACCCTCAGACCGATGGAAATACAGAGCATACGATACAACTATTATAGTATATGATTTGTGAATGTGTCCTTTACTCTGGTAGTTCTTGGGGGATATACATACCCTATTTGAGTTCTCTTATAATAATAACTTTCACAATACCATTCAGATGGGTCTTTATTATGCCTTATATGGTTGGACGTTTTGATCACTTATGTTCTATTTAGAGGCGGGGGAGGAATATTTTCTTCTACAAAACCTCATATAGGAGTCTTTAGATCAAGTGTAATTGATCCAAAAGCTCATATTGATAGTGTAGTCTAGATAGAATTTGTATGAAAAACGATGTCAATGACCTCTTGAGTTCAAGGTTGGGGAAGATGTTTTCTTGCATGCTTCGCCCAGGTTGGGCCATCAATGAATTCTGAGGTAGGTATGGTTTCACCTCAATTCACTAGACCCATTGAGGTTTTGAAACAAATTAGACCAGTATTTTACCAAATAACACATCCTAAGATATATATATTTATGCATGATTTCTTTCACATAACTCAACTTCACGATATTATCTAGACCCATAATATGTTTTCCAACCTGATGAGGTTGAGTTAGAAATGTATGATTTATTTGAGGATTAACCAGTGTGTATTATGGATCAGAGTGTGAATATACTCTGAGGAGGTCCAGTTATATTAGTATGGGTGCTATGGTAGACTGACCAAGTATAGTATGAGACATGGGAGTGGGAAGCTAATATACAAGATCAGTGGACAAAACATTTCTCATAAGATGCGTCTTTACCCTTAGAAGGACATCTTGGGTATGTGTTTATTTAAGGGGGAAATGTTGTAAGAACCTAGTATTTCATGAAGTTACATATCTTTTGTTTCTTTGTTTACATCCTTTTTTTATCTTATTAAACATGCCCAATGTCCTAAGTAAGGTTCTTGGAACTTCTGAGGCTTTTTTGGAGCCCAAATCTCCATGAATTGGAAAAAATAGAGTGGTTAACATTGTCGACACATGGTTATTACTAACCATATGGCATAATTGTGTGGGGAACATAGTGGTCGTAGGAGGCCTCAAGGTTTGTCTTTAATTGTGCAAGCATAAGCGCATGTCTGCACATAAAATTCAGAGGTTTGGGATGGTTCCTTTCACACAGCTTTTTCACGGTCAGGAAAAATCTGTGACTCTCCCATGTGGGGTCCTCCCTTATGCAGAACTAAGAACACGGTTGGCACATGGTTTATCCAATAATGCATCCAAACTAAGAGAACTAGTTTTGGTGGGTGATTTTATGATTTGGGGCCTCAAAATGTTTTAAAACTTAAAATATCTCCTCCTCCTTTCATTTTTAGTGGGCGATCACCCCTCCTATTCTCCAATGATCTTTCCCTCTTCCTCATCTATGGATGAAGGTACATCCTATGTCTAGACCCCAAATCAAACACCTTTAGAAGAATTTGATCCCTGTCAATAAGATATCTAATCCTATTTATTGCTATCATTGTTTCTCTTCCCGTCCGTTGAACTGTTTTGGTACGATATCATTCAACCTATTTTTAGCGCATTAGTCTGTTCTTCAATTTTCATATGATCTATATCATATATGAAGCTTATATTTGATGAGGAGTCATCTATGACCCTATGGTAGGTGGTCTAATTTTTCCCTCAATGTCGAGTTATTTTCATATCTCTGCTGTTCTGCCCCACGTCGACCATTGCTGTGCATTACCTTAAAATTTTTCCTTCCTTTTTAAATAAATTTAATCATGAATTTACAATCCCTATAACCCATGTTATCTTGTTAGAGGATTCCCACCTCACTGATCTCCACTTATTAGGGTTTGTTGGCTTAAAGATACCTTTTATATTTTTGTTTAGTTGACCAATGTAACTCTTAAGTGCTTTGCTTATCATGAAATGGGTTTTTTATTTCTTAATTAATTAAATGGATTAATTCTAATGACTTGATAATGAATTACCATGCCTTGATTAATTAAACGACTTGTTTATATTGAATATAAATGTGTGGCATGAACACACATCACGTTTTATAATTATAAAATGAGATTTGTATGATATGTGAAACCCTTGATAGAGATGGTATTGATGAATATGATGTTGAAGAGGTAATCCATTATTGATATTATTATTATTATTATCCCATGGATATTTTCAATTGGAGAATGGATAAGGCACTTGTTGTTAGACTTTTGTCTAGGCGATGTTAATGACGTTCCACATTCCTCCATTCAGGGTGTTAGTCATGACATCTCAGCCCACTTATCTCAAGTGATGGAAAAGAAGTATCACATTAATTATGAAATTCATGGAGTGTACCCATTCATGAGCCTATAGCTCATTAGATGGGTTATGGATTCATGAGTTACACCATGAGTCTAACCATCACCTAGTATTATTGTATATGGCTACTTATATACTCACGTACTTAGTGCATACACTTGAATACAATATATAACTATATATATTAATATATATATATGTGGTTACTGATCAGACTCATTCTGGACTATGCCGAAGTATGTGAAGTCCTCTAGGTGTCCTATTGGAACTAGAGATGGCTATTTTTTATTCATTTCTAGGATTAATTATTATTCTGTTATATCTTCACACTACATAGATATGTACATTGGCTTGATTATTTAAAGACACCATTGGTGGGGGCCTACTGAGTTTATCTCACATCCAACTTGGGCCTCCATTGGTGCCTAAGTATATAACATGTCTGTAGGTATGGATATGGGGAATGTCCTTACAATGGATACTTAATCTGATCTATTATAACAACGGGCATGGGGGCAGAGGACCCAACATATGATCGTGATGCTAGTGGAACAGTCTTTTGACCTTTTATTATTTGATCATAGGATGATTTAAATGTCATTCCCCAAGTTACCCCTATTGTACATCATAATTCCACAACATCATTGAATAGGACTCACCATATAGTATTTTTATGTTATTATAGATTATTGGTTATTTAATTTTCCAAAGATCATTATTGTATTTGTTTCTACAATGATAATTGTTTATATATGCTTTTATTGTTGTCTATTTATTTATTATATCTACTATGACACTCTGTTATGGGGGTATAATCTTCCTACTATACCATCATAGATCTTCACTGCTATTCAGTAGCCTCTGGCATATAGGGAGGTGCACTTGAGGACATGTGACACACCAGCTCGAGGCATCAGTTATGTGGATCCTGGGTCGAGACATTAAATATGCCATGTGTTCATAGGAAAGGTTTTCATTTCTATGAATATTACTTATCTATTTAAGGGCCTTAATGGGTTTTTAGGCTCTACTCCTGGTTTGTGAATAGGAGCATAGGGCATGGTGGGTGTGATAGCCCATATCATAAATACACTTTATTTTATGATTTATTCTATAAAAACACACTTAGTAAAACCCATAAGATTGATAATCCTATTGTCTTTTGGTGATTAAGGAATAGTATATCCACTTGATACATGGATACAAAACATTTTTGAAAACATCCTTAACATGATTCTAAAACTCCAAAGTTTTTAAAACAACATGAGATAGCCTAGGGACATACATAAGAAAGTGGTGAGATATGAAGTCCCGTATAGGAGTAAACAAAGAATAACATAATGGAATAATTACATGGTATTCAATAGTAATTTCAATGGGACATAAAAGGGGCGAGAATAATAAATAATAATATCAAAGCATGATATATTATGGAAACATAAAGGCAATATGGAAATGTAGAAACAAAATTAATCATGAAATCATAAACATAGGTCATAGATAACCACCAAGACATCATAAAGTGGTGGATAAAGTCCCATAATGTATTAAGTTTAATACCTAATAACATCGATGTCATTTCAATAAACTAAAACCTTACCCAATGTATTGTAGAGCTATATAATTTCAAGCGCACCCATGGCATTTATATCACGTACATTCATACGTGTTCTATATAGATCATTTAAAATATAATAATATTATATTATATTTAATCCAAACATTAAGGAGTGTGGAATACAGACATGTAATTACCCAATAAAATAATGGTAAGTATTTCTAGGTGAATTCTCTTGAGTGGAAATGGTGATGGTGTTCATAATACAATGGTATGGCATGAAATAATCGTATGATAATTTTTCTAGAATAACAGGGGTACATAATGAATCATGGGAGATATTAATGAGAGGGAACATGGTCTATAATAAATTATAAATCATAATTGAAATAATAGGGATATTTAAGAACATAATACAACATGAATAATTTTGAATTAAAAGACATAATACATAAATAATTATTGAATAAAATTTTGGCATGAAAAAATGACAGGATAATTTTAACAACATAACAAGGGTAAATAATAAATCATGGGATGTCTTAATGAGAGTGTGAGGGGTCAATAATCACTTTGAAATCATAAGATCAGTATGAGGGATATGTAAAATCATATCCTATTAGTAGGAATTTTAATACAAAAAGAATTACATAATGAAAGTGCTTCAATAAAGAGGATAAGGAGAGGATCCCTTACCAAGAGAGGGTATTTCCAAAACCTTGTGGTAGGATTCTTGTGATCTTTGTGGAACCTTGGGTATAGATACCCAGACCACATTTACATATTTTTTCTGGATTTTTACCATAACTATCCATTAAATGGAAACTAAGGATTGAAAAGCCCAGTGTCTTTGGGAAACTAGATATATAATACATCGAAGTGATACTAAAAAAAATCTTTATTTTATTCTCCATAGTGACTTTCTAAATTCCTTTGTGATCCTAAAACAACATAGGATAACTTGGTAAATACATAAAGGAATGGGTGAGCTAAAAAAACTAGTAAAGGAATAAACATGATAAGGAAACACAATGTGTAAGTCAATATTAAAACATGATATAATAAAAGATATGGAAAATGATTAATCATATGGAAGCATAATATAAATAACATTGTATCATAAGAACTTATAATCATAGGAAACGTTGTGTAAAAATATAACATTACAAAAACATTATTCAAGTCTAACTTCCTATACAATATCACATGGTGGAAAAATCCTCATATTGGATTAGTTTTACTGCCTAATCCCATACATGACACCTCATGAGACTAAATATTTACCCAATGAATTAGAGAAAAATTTAGGTTCACCCATCATAACAAGTTCATAATAAATGTTTTCCCCTTAAAAGAGATTAATCATAAGGCCTAACATGATAAGTACCCATGGAAAGAAAATGGGTTGCATAACCTTGATTCATATCATAATCAAATGAAATTTAATAATGAAGGCATTTGAGAAATGATCATAAGCCATGCATTACCCCATAAAATGAAGAGAGAATACACTATGTTTATCTGTAAGATACATATATAATGAATATATAGGTAATACATACGATGAAAATTTGTTATCATTGATGAATATAAATACTATAAAATGATTAAATATATTTTTGATGAAAATAATATTTCAACCTTAAAAATAATTTTTGATAAATACTAAAAATTAAAAAAGTATTATTTATGTATTTTTATTTGAAAATAACCCTAGAAACATATAAATTAAGATTCAAATAAAATAATTTCCATGAAAGTGGATAATTATGTGCATTCCATACACGTTAAAAAAATATTCTCTTCACATCTTCATTAAAATCCAAACTGTAATTGTTCAGAAAATGACATTAATATTCCTTTCAAAAAAAATTTAAAATGAAAAAATGGGTAAAAATGTTTTTGATAAATAATTTTTATTATTTTATGAACATTTTTATAAACCATGGTTTTCGAACAAAATGATGTAAAAATTTATTAAAAATATTTTAACAATAATTTTAAGTAACAAAGAGTGAAAAATGGTAATATTACTTGAAAACATATTATATAACCATATTATAAGAAAATGTAAATGTTTTATTAGACAATGATCAAATAATTTCCTTCAATTTAAATTCAAGCATAAGTAATACTGATTAAAAAGAAATTGAAACAAAAACCTTTACCACTTGGGTAAATTATGAATCCTAGCATCCCATGAATGTAGTAGATTAATTATAACGTAAAAAAATTCATTTGTAAGTATTAATGATATAGAACTTAAAGAGTTAGTATATAAACCATTTGTAATAACTTAGGTGAATTCAAGAACATGTGTCTCAAATAATGATGTTTTGAGATGAAACCCTTACAAAGTTCATATCATTGAGGTGAAAGTTAATCAACTAGGTGATTATGTGTAAGAAATTTATATAAAAAAATAAAAGTTTAAGTAAAACATAAATAAATCAAAATCCATTTCATACATAATCTTGTCATAATATAATCAAATAAGTAATGATACAACCCAATGAATTGAAATTTAGTTAAAAACCCCTTACCCCACACTTCTCTATTAGTTTAGAACTTGTTAAATTCCGGTAAAATGATTTTAAAGATGTTATTAACTCATAAAAGAACCATTTTAATATTTATAATATCTCATATGATCATTTTATACAATCATATTAACCGTGCATTAATAATGCTTCATCATCACCATAGTTTCTGGTGTTAATTGCCTTATTTTCGCATTCATGTTTTGTTATTGAAGTTCTAGATCTCAAACATAGAATATAGTTAATTCATCTCAATAATTATATTAATGTTTTAGATATATATTTTTTCATTATATTTTTATTTATAATCATTATTAATTTTTAAACATGGATAATGAATCACATTCCTTCATGGATACAGTAGATAGTATGTACACACAAGTGATGTTATCATTTCCTTAACGAGTGGAATGGTATGGAAGGGTATAATATATAAATTTTTAAGAATAAATACCACATCATATATATAAAATATATTCATTAAATTTATTTTTTATTACCATCCATGTGAAGAGTTAGTGAAAAATGAATCACATTGCTTTGTGAGGTGGTAGTCCGACGTACACACGAGTGATGTTATTGTATTCTATATGAAATGGATAGTAAGGATTATGTGATATTATAATTATAGAGGAATTATTATATCATAAATATAATATATAATAATTATATACATCATTATATTCATTGTTAAGAATTAGCAATGGAAAACAAATTACATTGGTTCGCGAGGCGGTTGTCCACGGTATACACAATCAATGGTTTCATTTCTCATTTGAGGGAGGATAAGATTGTTTTAGGTAATAAAATAAACATAAAAACATCTCATTATATCTAATATATTTATTTTGTTATATCATTATGTTTTAATAATATTTGGAGGGGGTGTAGGAAGAAATAATAAAAATTCACATTAATGATTTTATGTCTTCTTCAGAAAACTCGTTTAGGTTTATACCTAAGGCCTTCTTAGAATTTATTTATGAATAAAAATAGACTTATAGGATGCTTTTATATGATTTAGAATTTTATTTCATCAGGTATTTTAAAAAACAATGGGTTTTTTATGTTTGAAAATGATAGGATAGTTGGTGTCCTTTGATAAGTGGGGGAGATGACACACTAGGTATTTTTGAAAATATTTAAATGTACCCACGTTTTTAACATGATATAATCTTAAAAAATTTATTAAATTTTAACCTTATATTTTATAATGTTTAAATATAGCCATAAAATATAAATTATACAAGTTTTTGATCCTTTTTAACCTTTATCATTTTATTTTAACCCCAGGTAAACCCATTTTTACCTTAACCACAATAAATATTGTTTTACTATTTTCATTTTTAAATTTGTTCAAAATTTATTTTTACATTATTAGATAATATAAATTATGAATATTAAAAATAATAAATAATTTTTTTCAAATGCTATTCATATATGTGGAATAATTCAATTTAAAATGAAACTCACAAATGGGTCGAAAATATGAGTTTCCAAAAGAAAAACATTCAAAAGATGAGAAAGTTTTATATATCTAAATTCAATATGAAATTGATTAAAATGAAATAAAATATAAAATTTTAATATAATTTAAGGAATTATAATAAAAAACCAATTTGAAAATTCATTTAACTTTGTGAATAATAAAAATGAAAATGCAGTTATCAATAAAAATCAAAATTTTGACTATTCATCAAGAAATTAATATTTTATGAAAAATTATGAAAATTCACCCAAATATAATATTGAAATCTGATTAAAAAAAAGTTTTTATTTTCTAAATAAATTTTCTAAAATTGAAAAAAATTATTTTTAAATTATGTTATCAAATCACGAATAAACCACATTTTTGAAAAATACTACTTTCAAAAAACATTTCTTTTTATTTAATATTATTTTTATTTGATTTATTATAAATATATAAGCATTGAATTTATTTTTACATGTGTAAAAAATATAATTTTAAAAGTGTTTTTGTTAATATTAACCCCGCCCCAACTTAATGGCCCAGTTAAAACAATATTCTATATTACAATTCATTTAGACTTGGAGTTACTGTTCTGCAAGCCAATAAAGAGGATGAATTATTTTAAAAAGAAATATATCATAAAGTATCAGGGTATTATATTATCTTCAAATCATGGTGTTTCATGTCATAAACACTACTGAACATGATGATCCTCTTTCAAAAATATTGGGGTGTAACATTATTCCCCTTTAATAAATTGCATCCTTACAATTTAATCTTGATCTTGGAAATCAATGGGTTGAGATTTGAAAATAAATTGCTTGAAATCAAATATCATTAGAAGGGTTAATAATGTATCCTCATGCTAAGAGGTAAGAGGAAGTGTGAAGGTCTTATGAAATAATCACATAACTATGTTTCTGAATAGGAGAAAATTGGTGCCATGTGAAGATAGGAACATGTAATAAAATCATAAATAAATGTGGAAAGTGATAGAAGTCATTATTCAAAAGAATGTGAGTGACCAATAGAAAGTAAAAAATCACAAATACACAAAACATTGATGAGTTAATATTCCATTTGATTCATCAAATATAAATTTAATTGGATAACATTTTTTTTCAAGATCCACTTACTATATTTGAGGGATTATTTTACTATTAATACAAATAACACTAGGAAATATACTTTCCTGATATCTTTTCATTTAATAAACACCATGTTAACCTTTTCTTGTGCTTCAATAAATTTCCATTTTATCATTTACTCTATGAAATTAATATCAAAAAATGATTTTTTATTTATTTATGCCTAGATCGCTAAAATTAACTATCAATAGATCATAAGACCAAAAAAGAGTAAAATTTTATTCCACCATTCCATAATAAAACCAAAATGGTTATCACAATTTATCCAATACATTAATATCTAATACCTGAATATTAAATTCAAAAATTCAACTTATTCCATTACATAAGTTCTTATCCATCAAATTGATTAAGTAAAAATAATGTATTATCAATTAGAACATCATGTATGCCAGTGGTAGGAGTTTCACCCTTATCTCCCTTCGGTTATGGGTTCAAGCCCCATGGCCTTTCTGGATGCAATGGGTTGTCAACTGAAAGGTGAGTTTTCCTTTTTCTGATCCTATATTAATATAATTCCTATATCATTTATGAAGTGTACTTACTCATGATTACCAAATAATAAATGATAAGATAAACCATAAAGGCTACCCATATCTTTAAACTTATTCCCACAAAATGTAAAGTCATTCTTCCATAAAAGTTTTTTTCTCTTAATAGAATACTAAACCAATGTGTTGTATTTCCATAAATGCCTCCCAAAATATCCTTAATCATGGTAAATTACCATCACATAAAACCTTATAAGGGTACTCTAAAATTTTGAACATATAATCAACGTGGAAATCATAATACCATGATGACATCCATAAATCTTATATTAATCATTCTTTAAGACATATATACTTTCAAAATTAACACAATCCTTATATGTTTCATGATTATTAAAATATAGAATTTAATTGATAAAACACTCATACAATATAATTATCCAATCCCAATATATAAACACATAAATTATTTTAGTTCTTCATACACCATTATCTTAGATTCACCATATTATTACTTGATAATTATTCCTTTCATATGCCATTCAAAGTATATTAATATCAACAGTAAATCCATTACTCATACAACCTTGCTGATTCTCTTCATGAGATTTCTCATTAGGAACTCAATTTACATAATACCCAAACATGAAACATTTAAAACATTCAATAGTCGATGATACCCAAGTGATATCATTATTCTAATCCATTGTTTTAACAAGACGTTTCATTTTTCCTTTAAAATTTCTTCCTTTGTATCTTTTTCTACACTCAAAACATCTTTTCATCCCTTTGAGACATTCCCTTGAGTTATTCTTACCACATTCTTGACATATAGGAAACTGAATCATCTCTCCCCTATGTTTTTCACTACCCATACCCTTAGTGAAATCTATCCTTCTATTATTTGGAAAGTACAAGAGTTGGTAAAAGTTCACATTATTAATCATGATTCATGATAAATGATTAGGTATAATCAAAATATCCTTCACTCTAATCATTATTCCATTTGGATTCTAATTATAAAATTGTTTATCACAATTAGCATTTCACTACAAGAAAAGGGCCAAGTATCAGATTTTTTTTAATTTGGTGGTGGTTTAAACCACTGCTACATGGTTTTATGATGGTTTCAAAAAAACACTGCTAAATTTTGTGTCAACATCCAATACATATTGGTTTATTTTATTTAGCAGTGGTTTCTGGTAAGTGTCATAGAAAGTGTATTTAGAGGTGCTTATTTCCATTTTTTCGATGGTTTTATGGGGGTGAAAAAAATGAGGATTTAGGATTGGTTAAAACTAAAGCTAAATCCAAAAACAATTTCTCACAAAAATGTTGTTAAACCAATTACAACCGCCACTAAATAATAGTGCGTTATAATTAGCGGTGGTTTTAACCATCCCAAAAAAATGAAAAATAAAGCTTATATAGGTGGTTATAACCATCGTGAATAAAAATATTTCATATATAGCAGAGGTTTAACCCGCCGCTAAATAATGATTAAAAAAAATACAGATATATATCCTGCAGCCCCAAAACTACCCTAAAAAAACAAATAAAAACAAAGTGTATTGCCTATTAGTAGCAAAGAAAATCCCTATCAAAATCATAGAAAATCAAACATATATAAGAAATATGGATTCAAAAAACAATTATATTAGTTCACATCCAACCATAAATTGTTTTAGGTATGTTTCACAAATAATACATTAATAAACCCTCTCATTCCATATTAGTCCAAAACATAAAAAATACCACTAATTACTGTAAGATGAAATCTGCTCATCACTTACTCCATATCCATATCCATATTCATATCAATCTCTAATTCCTACTACCAGAACATATAAGGTAATTATATTGAAAATTAAATAATGTTTTCTATTTACATTTACAGTTAAATCCAATAAATGTTTGTGAACTAGATGATTTTGAATTTGTGTGATTTACCTACTCACCACTAGTCATCCATGCAATATGATCGGGAACAGATCTAGTATTCCTCTGATATAAATTAACCCACATTTTCAATGTTTTCTTTCATGATATAACATCATCAATGGTAAAGTGGAAAAACATATGTACAAATAGATTTTTTTGAAAATATTAGAATTTAACAACATAATGATATTCAATTACACCATAATGTATTAAAATTACCTTTTTTTTCTATGAATCAAAAACATCATTTTCCAATATTAAGGAATATGTCTCCAATCATCATATATAATCAGAAGGGTAACCGGATCCACCGCTAGATGGCCAAGAATCTGGCCAAATAATCCCATGACGTCATCTATAGGGACCCCATAGTTGTAAAATGGGACAACTATCTTTAGTCTGTTCATATTACAGAGATTTGAACTTTTCATATTTTTCTCTACAGTAGCATTTTTTCCATCATTTATGAAAACATACTTAGTAGTATAAAAACTGCAATAAAATTATTCGTATTAAAATTTTAACCTATAACAATCACCCTCCAATATCCTCACGAAGAACCCAGAGTTGCATACTGCCTCACTTATGAGGGTCAACTGCTATAAATATAATGCTTCCAATTTGTAAATCCTATAATTTAATCAAATAAAAGTAACATTAGAACACATATTTCAAAAAATTCATACAATTTTTTTTATAAATCATAGCAGAGGCATAGTACTGACAAACAAAATATACATAACTATAATAATGAATGACTATACAAATGACATAAGTGGTTGATAAATGAATGGATGACTACACATAAAATCATTTTCTCCATTAATCATGTCATTTTCATTCCCCATCATCACTTCATCTACACCATCCACACTTGTGAGACTAATATTTCCATTATCATGATGGAAAAATAATTTATCTTCTTACTTTCAATGGGATTCAATGTTAGAGGTAAAATATTCTACTTCATCACCCATTTCATACAATTATATCTTTTATGTGAGAAACTACACTCCAACCATCATCTAAGACATCTTCTTACATAATATACCATTTTATCCTTTGATGATATGATATAAATATCATGTAATTCATGGTCACTAACCTCAATGAACAGAGAGTTGCTCACAGAAGTAAATTGCAAGGAATATCTTTTAACACCAGTTATAAAATCAATCCAATTGAATTTGAATAAAAAACTGAAAAATTCCTATGGTAGTTTAATTTGATAATATGAGCCAAGTTTTTATAGTATCCCACTTGGGAAAATGTAAATACACCACTATTCTGTGTTTTCATACCCTCTTTTTGATCAACTGTATGAATTTTAAATCCATTCACATTGCAAGCGTAAAAAATTATAGCCTATTTCAGAGAACCTCAAGCAAGAAACATCAATTATTCTAACAACCCATATTGAGTATCAGTATTCATGATCTAAAAAAGTAATATACATTTTTAGATTTACCAAATATATGTGTTAACCTAATATCTTTATTGATTGCAATATTTACGAACTTACATGTCGTGGAAACCACTCTACAAGATCTTTATTAACAAAATTTGTAATATCTTTCTCATTTTGTGTTTGGAATATAATTTTTCTCTTTTTTTTTGTCATAAACTCTTCAATAAAAATATTTTCAATTTCACTATTCAACAACACATATCTACGTGCCTATGATAATTCCATTTTTGTTAGTGTGACAGTTGAGCTCCTCCCAACTAATCAGCCAATAACAGGAAAGAGTTTTGATTTCCCATGTAGTTTAGATTGAGTCATTGTGTCATCAACGCATCAAACTCAATTGAATCTTGTGTAAACATAATCAATGAATCTAGAATAAAAGGTAATACATTTTTCTGCAAAATAGCCTTCAAAAAATAGATCATTCAGGTTGAGATTTTTTTTCACAAATGATTTCAAATGCCCAAGATATCTGTGAAAAAAACATAATTGTGTATTTAATAAAGTTATAAGATTTGTTTGATTAAATTAAAAGCATATTAATAATGTACCTCTCAATTGTATACATCCATTGATAACGCACAAGTCCTCCTAATTTAGCTTCCTCAACCAAATGCATATCTAAATGCATGCGGACAATAAAAAAATGGAGGAAAGATCATCTCCATTACACAAAGTCTCAATACAAATCTCTCTTGAATGTTGTCCTGCTCAAATAGTTTTATAGATTTCTCAAATAGTTATTTGAAGAATGTGAAATAGTGGAGTAAAATGGAAGTATTATTTTTAGGTAATAATGTACACAATTCCAATGAAAGAAATTGCTATAACAAAAGATGCGAATCTTGAATTTTCAATCCACATAACCTATGATACTTTAAGTTAGAAAACCTTGATATGTTACTTGAATACCCATAACATACCTTTTAATGGTTCAAAATTAGAAGGAATGTATCTTTATTGCTATTTATCATTACAAAAATTATCGGATAATACTTTCTATTTTCATCTAGTGAGAGATCACACTTTATATTCATTTATTATAAGTAATCTGAAGCATTGAGACGATCCTTAGATTTTCCATGATCATTAAGCAGCGCGATGATCAAATTTTTACAAAAAACCTTCTCAATATGCATCACATTGAGATTATGCTGCAACAAATTAAATTTCTAATACAGAAGTTTGATGAATATACTTTTTTTCTCTCATTGTTGCATTCTGATTTCACTTGATGATTCCCTTAGAACTCATTTCCCACTATCATTGAAATGATACACCTTCCGAAATTCTGTTACAACATTTCCATGTTGTGCCAATATTTCAGAACATGTCAACAACAATAGTGGTGGTATACGATAAATAGAACCATTAAATTTTGACTTGTTCAACTGAAATCTATGATATGCATCAATAAGTATTTGATGACACAAGAAGCACCATTTTCTACTCTGAGGTAGTCATTCGAGATCAAAATCAATTTTACAAACATAAAAATACAAACCCATGTAGGTGTTCCAACCAGCTAAATTCCCATGTCTAGGAAAGTCACTAATGTTCCACATTATAGAATCTTTAATTTTGAAAAAATTTCTAGAAGAACCATCATATGTCTCAACACTGTCGCTCTATAACTCATATAATCCTTCAATTAAATGCTGCATGTATACATCAATTTCATTTCTAGGAATTGTTTTCCTGGAATAATCATCAAAATGATAAAAAACATTTGTTTCATACACATCCACGGAGTAAGATTTTAAGGGATCAAAACAACCGAACAAATACTATAACTGGTGCTCAAAGTCCCAAATTGGTTGAATCCATCAGCAAACAATCCTAATCGAACATTCAAAGGATCATATGATAAATATGGATGTAATGAATCCAATGTCTTCCATGATTATGAATATCTTTGATGTCACATTAACCCATCAATTTTATTATCTACAGAATGTCACTTCATGTGTTCAGTAGTATTAGATGACATGAATAATCTTTGCAATTGAATCATTAAAGAAGAGTAATGAAAAACCATTTTAGTTGTGTTCCTTCAATTCTTATTCATAGTAGCATGTTGATTTAGGCTTCCAACATCACTCATTGATTTCCATCTAAAAGAAGAAATTTTTTCTCAATCCTATCTTCTTGAATCATCTCTCCAATAAAGCATATAATCCTTGGGACATGCGTGTATTATTGTATAATTCAAACCAATATTTTTAATAACCTATTTCATATCATAAAAAGACTCAAAAATAATTCCTTTAGGAAATTTATCATGCAAAAATTCCAATATCATGGGCACTACCTTATTTTTAATTCCATATAGGCATTTGATATGGTACAACTTCAACATAAAAGAAATTTTTGATTATTTCAAACATCCACTATAAAACTCTTGGTTTCCATCATCAAATTAACCATGAAAAACATCTGTTTTCTCAATGAATATTTATCTTACCATAGTCTTCATATAATAAAGAGGAGGATATAATGATATGTTAAAATATTGATCTGGTTTTCCTATAGTATCAAAAACACTAGCCATCATAATGTTATTTGTAGAACCCTCAACTAGTTGTTTTGATATGTATTGATGTTGATTTTGTTGTCTTGCAATGTTTAATGCATTGTTAATAATGTTTTTCATTTCATTGTGCATTGTTGACAAAGTTGGGAGCTCATTTTTTTAGTTGACGTTAGTGATCAATGTTTCGATAACATTCGATTCTACATTCCAAATCCAACAGAAATATTGAGTAGAGAATTGCTTCAATATTAAGTGTTCATAAACATCATCTCTATTCAACCATCATCTAAGCATGCATTTATGACATGTAAATCTTATTCTCCCATCAAAAGATCAATTGTAAATTTTAAAATCTAAAACTCCTCCAAACCCTTAGCATACTGAGGTGTGTTCCATGGAAATTTCATCCATCTTTTATCCTAGTATATCACAATGTGCCTACACATTATTAAAAAAAAATTAAAACACAAAACAATTACTAAGTAGGAAAATATATAATGGTAAAATATGGTAATGTGGGTAATTATAAGGATGTTAATGAATATCCTAGTTTGAGAATAGAAGAAAACCTGACATAAATAGAGTGTCAACGCAAAGATGACCTTAGTAGTTCCATCCTTCAAAATAACAAAGGGAATAACTAACTTGAGTTTGTGTATATCTCACCACCTAGTAGAGGCTTAACATAATTATAGATTCTAAATCACTGGATTAGAGGTGATATATTTGAATCAAAATGATTCCTATTGTTATGGGAATCAATACACACATTTTCTTGATATAGAACCCCCCTATATAGATCTGATTTATATATAGAAGGGAAAGAGATAAATGTATGGATTCTATGGTGATAGATATGAATGAAACCATCATGCATTTAAGAAATTACTCATTACTATAATATAACTAGTTACAGAAATGGATGAATTGTTTCATATATGACTTTATGGATTTGAACATATCAATCATAAATGGTGACACATATCGAATGAACATGAAATAAATTATAATATAGTGTAATTATAATTTTACAATAAGGATATCCTATACTCATTTATTTAAGGGTAACTAGTATGGTCATTGAGAACTCCCATGATACCTTGGTAGGGACCTATTTTGATGGTGAAATAATAGAACAACCATGGTATGTACATATGATCTATACAAATGAATCATGTTCCTTAATTATAATACTTATATAGTATGTCATTCCTATCACTAATGATTGTTTTCTAATAAAATAGATATCCTAATAAACATCATCCAATGTTTAAATTTTCCTTCCATAACAAAAAATGAGGTAGCCATATAATTGATGGTCATAACTACCATTTTTATTATTGATCAAACCATATGAAAATATACCTTAATTGGGAGGATGCGATCACAGTATAGAGGAACATAGATAAGGGCTCGGGGGCTCGGGATCTAAGGGCTTGGAATGGGGCTCGGCTGAAGAGGGCTCCGGCTCAGGCGATGCCAGCAAGGGCTTCAAGGGCTTGGGATATGAGGGCCAGGCGATGGATGGTGAGGGAGTGCAGTGCTTTGGCTTTGGAGTCACCAAGGAGGGATTGGGCTCAGGAGTCTCCAGTGACGGCTTGGAAAAATCAGGCTCGGGCGACGCTGGGGGGGTGGGGGGTTGGGGGAAAAGTTTATTTTTTATTAAAAAATTAAATATTTAGTGGTGGGTTTTAAAAAACTGCTGTGAAATCGTAGAATTTTTTTACTTTGGTTCATTAAACCGCCACTATAAAACCACCAATAAATAACAAATTTTGTGTAGTGTTAACATTATTCCATCATATTACATCCATTAAATATATCTAAAAGCATAGCCTGTGAAATAGTAATCATATTGGGGAAAACACACAATCTCGAAGAATCATTTAGAGGATGTATTAAATAATGAAACCTAGTTTTAAATCTATGTCACCTTAGGTTTATTCTAGGTCTTTGATTTATCTATTAAAATCATTCATGATGGTTCATAACGAGTTTATGAATTTCCAAAACATATCCACTGGGAGTTTCAAACCAGGTGAACCGTAATGCACATTGTTATATAATAGGTAATGCTTGAGTCAATCCCGATGTACCTTTTTTAGAGTTACCACCCCTAGGAATATTTGTGTTAGAACCAGATACACTTTTAGTATCCTGAAATTAATGTAATTGTTCATAAACCACTCACTCTAGACATCACCAATATTGCAAGTTATTTTTCTATATATAATCTTATCCTTATACTTATATTTTGGACTTATCCCTAGGGTTACCACTAATTTTTTCATATCCTTGATCCAATGATTTACTAATCATTTCCTCTAATACCAACTATAGGGACCCAATTCTCTTACAAATAGTTTTTATTAATTTTTAATATAAATATATATTAAATAAAAACTCAGGATTGAAATGGTATAGTGTCTTTGGGAAACTAGGTACATAATACATAAAGTGTGTCTAAAATAAAACTTCTCTATTTTATTATCTATAGAGAGCTCTAAATTTCCTTTGAAATCCTAAAAATACATATGAAAACCTTGGGAATACATAAAGGAAAGGGGTGAGATAAAAAGGACAGTAAGGGAATAAAAATGATAAGGAAAAAAACATGAAATTCATATTTATAACATTATATCATAAAAGATATTTCACATGTTTTTTTTGATATTTAACTTTTTTATTATCAAAACACTTTTAAGGGAAAAGTGAAAAACTACATTGTTTAACCATAGAAAACACTAAAAGAAACCAAAAAATCACTGAAGGATATTATGAGCCTACTAGAGGGGTTCTCCATAAGTAATTTCTTAGATATAGAGGATAAATTTATGCTTGGATCACTCTTTATAGTATCATTAATGTGAGACACCATGTTTTCCCATTTTTTCATATATTCTGCATTGTTAATCTTCCCTTCATTGAAGCCTCTTATCAATATATGATCATTCTTGTCAATCCATGAAAAATTATCATGATTTTTTTCCACATGTAGATATCAACCCATCATATTATTAGATTCCTATAATGTGGAATTAATCACTAGAAACTCTTACACCAATACTTATTTTGAATGCATGGGCAGTTCTGAAGTTTTCTCGGGAACCCTATCCTATTCTCACTGCGGTCCATTTAGATCCCCCTTGAGTGTAAATACCCCATCAACTGCAGCCTATTCCCAACCTGGTATTTCATTGTCCATCACTATGTATTTCAACCATTTGGTCTATCCTGCCTCCATTGGTAGGGGAATATATGAGTATTCCTTTCGAGCCTTCCTATTACCTCTCCGACCCTTCCTCCTCCTCAGATTAAGAAATACCCCAACTTGAATATATTTTCCACTATACCCTGATTTTTGAGAAAACAAATCATCATTTTATTCCTCCACAAGGCCTCCATACTCCTCAATGGGATTCACTGCTTGTGATACTTCCAACTCCTGGTTCGTCATGTCAAATTCTCATCCTTTAAAGCATTTAACAAGCTTTCGGCCATGAAATTCCCTACTCGATCTTGTCCCCCTTACTGCATTTTATTCCATTACATGTCTCTAAGGCGCCTTAGATCCACATATTCAAATGAAATTATGTACATAAAGTATTGCATCTACATAGGATGCAGCCTTGGGATCCCTTTCACCTCCCTCTTCAGCCACTTTATACTCAACTTCAAGAATAATACCTCTTCCAGATCTTGTATCCCCACCTTGAGAGACCTCAATTGTTTTTCAGGGTGGAGAGCCAAAACATTATCCTTGAATTCCAAATCTTTTTCAACTGATCCCAAAGGATCATATACATAATACATGGTATCACCCTGTTCTATCCTTAATCTGCTAAAAACATCATACACTAAAGGATTTCCTCCATGTGACTCTCATTGCACAACCCTTGTCTTGCATTGATCAGTAGAATCATCAAACTTACTCTTTACCATTGGCCCATAGTCAACATCAATCTCCAAACCCTTTATATTGCCTCCTAAAACCACAATTTTTTTTGTTCGTGGTTCTTGATCCCACGACTATAAGTAGATGTTGAGTGACCCAATTTCTTACAATTACATTAGAAATGGACTCATGGTTTAAAACACACACCCAACTTGCAACGAAATTATTACCCAACTATAATACAAACATACTCTGTAGGAATATAAAAACATCCACTTCCATAAAAATTCATGGAGAAATAGTTTTAGAAACTAACTGAGTTCTACTATCGAAGCACAAATACCTACAAACGAGATTCCCTGTCATATTCATAATCACGAGATTTGAAAAGATAAAGGATGTTTGAGGAAATTAACCTAAGTTGCTGATGTTGGGATGTATCACTTCATATAAAATCCATATGACCACCTAAAAAGATAGATCCAGGGTCTTTTTTCGCTGTGGGGGTCACTGTACCCATCCCAAATATGGTCTTACTCTGAAGAAAACCGAATCATTATGTTCCATTTATGAAGAAGACCTATCTTTTCTCGGTCTTGCAAACCCAAAGAGCCAAAGATTATCCTATCAAAGGTTTCCAATGATTATCCACTAAATGAGGATAATATTAATTGTTAATATATATAATATTCATGTGATTTATTATTTATAAACATTATTTTAGTTCATTTGTCAATTTGAACATTATTTCATATTATAATTATAATTCTTTCTTAAAATGCACTGTTACAAGGTACATTTTTGAACATCATTTAAAGTACCCAATGATATTGATTTTATTTTCATATTTAATTTTCAGGTTTCTTATTACATTGGTAATAATTCATACTTTTGGAGTATTTGAATATTCATATTGGAAGACCACCAAAGTTGGCCTTGAACAAACAACATTCTGGGTGAAGTAAACTGGATAACATACCAATAAAACTACTGTAGAGGACAATATCCAAGTCCAATAATTCTTAAAATTGAACTTAATATATAGGAAATCATTGTTAACATTTCAGTCAACATTTTACACATATAATTCTAGTTTTTGAATGGAGTTCCAGGCAGCCAAAGTGGGAGATAAAATTCTGGGCCTGATTCTGCGGCCCAGAAACACCACCCACCATTTCAATCATATCTCGAAAAAAAAAAATTCATTTGGTCTAAAAATTTACTGGCGGTTAGGAGATATCCATATATCCATTTTCTTCTTCAATGGAAAACTCTAATTCGTCCATATAGAAGGTCATTTAGATGCGTCTGTTTGGTGGATGCAAGCTGGATGCCACTTCGAGTTAAAGATAAAGAATTCCACTCTCCCTTACTTTTCACCACCATAGGCCTACCATAATCAAGTGGGATCCTTTATACTATTTGTATCTCTACCCAAGACTCTTTTAATTCCTATTTAAAGCAGTGGTTGTGGAGGAGTTAATGATCTTTGAGTTTTGTTTCATTTTAATGTTATGCTTCCAATTTGATGTTGTAATCACATTCTTTCAAATGGTAAGTTCTTGTATTACGTTATATTATTAATAAAAGTTATTCATATTCCATTTTTATATTATTCTTATTATCAATTTTATACCATTACCTCAAGGTGTGAAATTTTTCACACCAATCCTTGTGAGATTATCACATAACAGTGGAGTGATCGTTATTTCATTGTTTTTTTACTTCTCCAACTCCCCCCTCATGAGTCTACTCCCTGCTTCCATTGAAACCATACGATAAAAGGAGGGATAACCTACTTATGGGTTGATACAAGGTAGTATCAAGGGGTTTTATTTGATTTTATTTATCACTCCATTAATCTATAATCACTTCTTTTAAATGATATTTTTATTTTATGATTTTAAAACTTCTTCACCTTTATTGAATTTTAAGGCCACTCACTTCAAGTGCTAATACGAAACTTTACCTTGGAGTGCTCATAAATATGATCCTCCATGTGTATAGGTGATTATTATTAATGTGTGTTGGTATTAACTAGTGAGTGATGAAGTTTTTTGATCTCCTTGAATAAACTCATCTAAAATATAAGAAGTTGAAATCACTAAAGAAGAATTTCACCCAATCCAACCTTTGTAATAACCTAGGATCAACCCTTCTCATAATTTGAGTTCTCTTAATCCATATATTGTTCTATTAATATTATCCAAAATCAACCCAAATTTGGACAATTAATAGCAAAAATCAGTCCATATAATGTTCATGTCTATAGGTTTCTTCTTAGGTCTCTGAGGAATCGACAACCCAAACTTCTCTACAATTGATCGCTTGACCCTAAAAACTTGGGTAAATTTGGGCGAGACCAACTTTTGGCACTGATTTCTGGGACCCAAGTAATTCATATCAACACCCATTATATTCTGCCTCATTTCTTCTTTTCTCATCCAAATTATCTTATCTTTTTCCCTTTCTCATTTTTTTTCTTTTGGCGCATGTCCGCCTACACTCGTGACCAATCAAACCGTCTAGTTAGGGTGGATAGTCCTGGGGTTGGGGAGTCAAGTAAGCCAATGGAACTTTTTTACATTAGATCCTAAACTTCCTAATACTCTAGTGTAAAATATTGGGCCCATTTATATGGAATCTCTTCAATGAAACCAACTCATAATCCCAAGTGGGAACCAAAATGGAAATCCAAATGAGGGAGCCCCAAACTTGGGGAATGCATTCGATCAAACCATGAATGACTACCTCACACATACCTGAACCAATGCACCCTAATGAATTAGACAAAATTCCCTAAGAGATTACAAATAAATCTTTAAACCCCATGTCCTAAACCACCTTCCCACATTCTATGGAATGGAGACCAAGATGCCATACCTTCACGTTAAGGAGTTTAATGACATTGTAGAAACCATGTGTCCCCCACATCAACTAGAATAAACTAAGATGATGCTATTTCCTTTTTCTTTAAAGGATAGAGAAAATAATTGGTTAAAAAATTTGAGACCATCATCTATCAACTCTTGGGACCAATTACAAATAGAATCCTACAAAAAATACTTTCCCCACCACAAAACAATTTCACTTAAAAAGATAATCCAATACTTTTTTGAAAAAAAGGGAGAGTCATTATACGAAACATGGGAGAGGTTCAAAGACACTATATACATGGTTAAACACCATGTTTTTTCCATTCATTAACATGGGAGAATGTTCTATGAAGGGTTGGGTCCGGGGAACAAACAATTCATTGACATGATGTGTAATGGAGCTTTAAAAAACAATGACCCAAATGATTCTTAAGAGTATCTAGAAAGCCTTGCTGAACAAAATAAAATATGGGGAACATCACCTTACTATGAGAATCCACCCAAATCTAGTGGAATTCAAACACTTATGGAGGAGGAAAGACTTAGGGATAAACTCACTGCACTCACTAGGAAGGTCGAGGAGATCGACCTTTGGAAGGTCCATGAAATTCAAACTGTTGACCCTATTTTCACAATTTGTTACAAACATAACCACAAGACTGAAAACTGCCCAACCATCCCTTCCATTAAAGATGTTATTCTAGGAGGACCACTAGAAGTGGTAAATACTCTTAACTTTCAGAATCCACAGTACCAAAACACTTTTAATCCAAGGTACAATGACCATCCAGGATTCCGTTGGAAAGATAACCAAGAACCTAGTCAACCACAAGGACCAAACCCTTACCATCCAAAATATTTTCAAAACCATAACCAGTTCCAACCACAACCAGTCCAATACCAACATCCTTCTATCCAATACCAAAAACCCATCTAGCAACCTACGCAACAACCAATCCAATAACCAATGTATCATCTTGGGGTAAACCAACCAGCACAAGCCCCTACTCAATCTGTCCCTCTTCCAATCCTTGACGAGTTGTGTAAAAAAATGGAGAAAATGAACTCATAAGTCTAATCCCTTAAACATGAACAACAAAACATTAAAACTGAGAAGGCACCCATGCCTACTCAGGTGGTTACTTCCTCAACATTAATGGGAGAGTCAAGTTTCACTCAAACAAATCATGAACAACTAAAGGCTATGTCAGTTTTAAGAAGTGGAAAATCAATTGAGAAAACTGAAAAAATAATTCAAAAACCATATAAAGATTAACACTCTAATGAAAATTAAAATGAACCACATGAACAAACTAAATAAACTAATAACAATGTGAAGGAAACAACTCTTCAAAAAACAATCCAACAACCTGCCCCGTTTCCTCAATGCATGAGGGGGAAAACCAAGCCTGAATTGAGTGAAACATTGAGTGAAATATTCTCACAAGTAAATTTGAACATTCCAATCATCATTTCCATTAAAACCATTCCTACATACTCAAAATACCTTAATTACCTATGCACTTTTAAAATGAAATTCTTATATAAGAACCAAGTCCTTATGACAGAAAATGTTAGCACAAGATTCCAAGGAACCCTTCATCTAAAGATGAAAGACCCAGGATGACCTTAAATCAATGTTGAAATAGAAGAGAAAAAAGTTGTCAAAGCCTTGTGTGACCTAAGAGCTAGTGTGAATCTCATTACTTATACCATGTATTGTCAGTTAGGGCTCAAATAACTCCAACCCACATCTGTCACTCTTCAACTTGCTGATCGTAGTGTGCGAGTTCCTAAGGGAATATTGAAGGATGTTTTGGTGAAATTTGAGAATTTAATTTACCCACATGACATCGTTGTCCTTTAAAATCACCCAATCTTAGGTACATTGGAGAAAAAACCCATCATCTTTAGTCATCCCTTCTTAGAAACAATCAACTCAGTCATTGGAGTCCGAAATGGGAACATGACAATAACCTTCAGGAACATGAGTCTATACTGGAACATATACAATGAAAACTCTAAAATTGTTGATGATGAAGAGATCCACGAGGTTAATTGGATTGGTAGTTTTGATAGTGAACTCAAGTCACATCATGGAATTATTAAAGGATGTTTAAGTCAAGAAGAGATTGATTTTCTTTATTCATATGATAGAAATTTTCCTCCTTGGCCTAAATCCATTTTAGATAGATCCATTGATGATTTTATATAATCACCAATCAATGATACCATGAGTGAAATCAATAAAAATGAGTCCATACCCATTCAAGACACTACTCTAGCTAATTAAGTGGATGAAAATTCTGTTAACAAGGAACCAATTCTATCAAAAAATTTAAAAAAAGAAACTGAGTTCAATACAAAGTCTCATCCTTTATTGGGAAGTAATAACCAATCAAACATCGAATTTAAGGTCTTACCTTCATCACTCATGTATTATTTATTATGGGAAAATCAATCCTTTCCTGTTGTCATTTCATCATTTCTTGAAGACAATCTAGAGATGATGCTTCTGGATGTCCTACGAAAGCATAAGAAAGCAATTGGATGGACCCTTTTTGATATTCCTGGGATTAGCCCACTCATTGGAACTCATAGGATTGATCTAAAATATAAATCCAAACCATGTCATCAACCTCAGCGGAGACTCAATCCAAATCTTATGGATGTGGTAAGGAAGAAACTTCTTAAGTTATTAAAAGCAGGTATCATCTACCCCATAGCTGAGAGTGAGTGGGTAAGCTAAATTCATGTTGTCCCAAAGAAAGCTGAAATTATTGTGGTTTAGTAGTGGATGGAGAGTCTGTATTGAATATAGGAAGCTCGATTCTTTTATAAAGAAAGACCATTTCCACTTTCCCTTTATTGATCAAGTCCTCGAGCGAGTGCCAGGTCATCAATTATATTTCTTCCTAGATGGATTCTCAGGGTATAATCAAATCATGGTATCCTTATAGGATCAAGGAAAAACAATCTTTACTTTTTAATTTGACACTTTTGCCTTCAATCGCATGCCCTTTGGGTTATGTAATTCCCCTGGTACCATCTAGCGGTGCATAATGGGAATCTTCTCGGACAAGGTAGGGTATTGTTTAGAGGTCTTCATGGAAGACTTCTCTATATTTGGGGATACTTTTAAGGGATTCCTTAGAAATTTTTAAAGGGTTTTTTCAATATGGGAGGATAATAATCTCATCCTAAATTGGGAAAAATTCCATTTTATGGTAAAGGAAGGACTTGTTCTAGGACATCTGGTATCTTGTTGAAGGATTGATGTTGATAAAGCTAAGGTTGACATCATTCATCACCTTACCTATCCTAAAACTATTAAGGAAGTGAGGTCCTTCTTAGGACATGATGGTTTTATAGAAGGTTCATTAGGAATTTAAGTTCTATTTCTTAACCACTTTGTGCTCTAATGGTGAAAGATGCTCCATTTTTATGGATAGAAAGCTTTGAGGAATCATTCTCTACACTAAAGTCAACTCTTATCTCTCCACCTATCATGTAATCTCAAAATTGGAAAATTCATTTTGAGTTCACGTGTGATGCGAGTGACTTCACTATAGGAGTATTCTTAGGAAAACTGTGTGAGAAAACTCCATGTGTCATTGATTATGCAAGAAAATATCTAAATGATGCACAAGTCAACTACACCACCCATGAGAAAGAGTTTCTTGCTGGTGTCTTTATCTTAGATAAACTGAGGTCTTATCTCTTAGGATCACCCATCATTGTCTTCACCGACCATTCAACCCTAAAATACCTTTTCCAAAAAACAAGATGCCAAGGCTAGATTGATTAAGTGGGTACTTCTTCTTTAAGAGTTTGATTTAACCATTAAGGATAAAAAGGGTGTTGAAAATGTTGTAGCTGATCACCTCTCTAGGATGGAATTCAAAGAAAACTCACATCACTTTTCCATGTCTGATTAATTTCCCGATGAGAACCTCTATTCAATGAGTGATTTCCCATGGTATACTGACATAGAAAACCATTTGGTGATGGGTGATATTCCAAAATTCCATGGGACCCAATCTAAGAGTAAATTTCTATCTGATTTTAAACACTATGTTTTTGATGATCCTTACATATTTATGTTCTATCCCGATCAAATCATTATGAGATGTGTTCTTGAGTCTGAGCAAGAGTCCATTCTAAAATTTTGTCATGGAGAGGCATATAGAGGACACTTTTTCACAAAAAAAACACTACTAAGGTCCTCAAAAGTGGTTTCTATTGGCCTAACCTCATTAAGGATTCCTTCTGAGTCTGAAAAAGTTTCCCTCAGTGTCATCAATTCGGATCCATTACCAAAAGAAATAAAATACCCCTCACTCCCATTCTGGTTGTTGAAATATTTTATTGTTGGGGAATTGATTTCATGGGACCCTTCCCAAACTCCAGGGGATACCTCTACATTCTCTCAACTGTTGATTATGTCTCCAAATGGGTTGAGGCTATTCCCACCAAGTCCAACAACCATCATGTAGTGATCCGATTTCTGAAAGACCATATATTTTCTCGATTTTGAGTTCTTAGGGCTATAATTAGTGATTGAGGAACCCATTTCTACAACCATATATTCTCTTCACTCATGTCTAAGTTTGGGATTTCCTATAAAGTTTCCACTGCATACCATCCACAAACCAATGGTCAAGCTGAGTTAACGAATAGAAAGATTAAGCAAATTCTTGAAAAAACTGTGAATCCCTCTAGGAAATATTGGTCTAAGAAACTCTTGGATACTCTTTGGGTATATCTTATAGAATTCAAAACCATCATAGGAATTTCACCATATAGGTTGGTTTATGGAAAATATTTCCATTTACCTATTGAAATTGAGCATAAGGCATTTTGGGAAATAAAAAAAAATGAATTTTGACATTTCTTTGGCCAAAGAAAAGAGGAAATAAGATCTTAATGAACTTGAGGAACATAGGATGGAGGATTATAAAAATTAAAGGATAAATAAAGAAAGATTTCAAGCCCACCAATCCAGGAATATCAAAGTCGAACATTTTGAACTAGGAAACTTTGTGATCTTGTATAGTTCGAAACTTCATATACACCTGGGAAAGTTAAGGTCTATATGGTCATGTCCTTTCATAGTGCATCATGTGTACCCCCATGGGGCGGTAGAGATTCAAGATCCCACAAGTGGTCAAGTTTTCAAGGTCAACAGTCATAGGTTTAAACCATTCATTGAATCATTCAATAATCAAGAAACAGAGGTTGAGTTAACTGAGCCAACCTATGAACTAGGAAAAATTGATAGATTTAGGATCCATGTCAGCCTAACGACGTTAAACCAAAGTGCTGCATGGGAGGCCACCCATGGTTTTCATGTTTCCAATCTTCTTGAATCTTCTTTATTTTTCAAATAGGATTAATTAATCATTTTGATAATTAAAAAATTATATAAAAATATTATAGACAGTTGAACTGTTATTCTCTAATGAGTATGGATGGGTATGAAAGGGGAGCTCTATATTCATTTGTGTCACACAGTGTGATCCTTGAGCAATACCTTACTGAGAAATTTCAAAAGAAGACAATGTATCATCAGTTTATATTATTTTATTTTTATGTGCTTTTAGGATAAAATAGAAATACAAAAAAATATAATAATAATAATACATTTTTTTAAAAGGAAACATTGTAGGTTATGGGAAAAACCCCGTCACAACTGGAAAAGATGCAGGGACTCGAACCTAGGACCGAAGGGAGACAGGGCCGCATTCTTACCACTGACCGACTGCTTATAGTGCTTCCTTATTCTATAATTTATATATATATACTTATATTTTAAATTTATTATTATTATT
The DNA here is from genome assembly GCA_963277665.1 of Viscum album. Lineage (NCBI taxonomy): Eukaryota > Viridiplantae > Streptophyta > Magnoliopsida > Santalales > Viscaceae > Viscum > Viscum album. The sequence continues at coordinate 775,907,139 of OY728161.1, forward strand.
ATAAATAAATAAATGTATGCATATATTGTTTTGTTTTTTTTGTTTTTTTCCTTTTTCCACTAGGGAACTCAGCAAGTGACATGGATATCAAAGGACCAAATTGAAGCAGCAAGAACTTCAACTTTAAAAACCAGGCGACTTCATTCCATGATCCTCATATTTCAGATTCCTTTTAGAACTCCTATAATCTACCTATACCCCCTTCTAAATTTTGTTTTCCATAAACATTGGGGATAATGTTATTCTAAGTTGGGGGGTGAAAATAATTAAAAAAAATTAATTAATTTTGTGTGCATAAAAACATGTGTGGAAATAAAAATATCTTTAACCTTGAAAATGATAATACACATTTCACACTTTGAAACTCAATATCAAATAATTTAGCATGCCCTGATTCTAATTTTAATCCATGTATAATTTTATGAGCATATATTTTGGAAAGTGCGGCTTTCTAATGTGAAATCTCATCATATATATTTTCATCCAAATAAAAAAAGAGATCACAACGCATGTCCTTTGGATAGTGGGGTATTTGTTTGAGTTCATGGGGTCCCCAAAATAAATAGCATAGGTTTGGTGATCATTTTTTTGAATATGAGTATTAAATAAAAAAACAAAAAAACAATAAATTTGAGCACAGAGCAATGGAATGACCTAATGCATGGCTTTTGGTGTAACACCCCAAGATTTTATAAGATACATTATTTTTAATTTATTTCATATCTTCAGTAGTATGCTATGCCAAGATTATCTTGTACTATACGCAACACAATATTAGCTTGCCGTATACATAACACTATTCTTGGCTCGTGTTACACACAATTTAAAGTTCGTTTTGTGGAAATTATTCTACGCAACATTAAGTATAGATTTTGTTTAATGTATAAATGAAATAAGTTTTGATTATGTTATACGCAACACCAATTGGAGCTTTCAATACACACATACCTTACTTGGCTTGCATTACCCGTAATCAAGACCTTCCTCGATAGCGTATGTAGTACGCAATACCATGTTTCACTAAACGAGTTATTATTAAAATATTATTATGAACTAGACGTTATGAATAGTAATACCCAATTTTTGAAATTTTATAAATTTTATCTTTCAAAATGTACTTCATTTTTGGATTCAAAATATTGAAATTAGCCTAGGGTGAATTTTTGGTATTTTTCTGAAAACTTTCAATTTTTGATGAATAGTGAAAACACTAGGTTACTATTTAAAAACTGACTTTTTATTTAAATAATTATTTATTTTATTTAAGGTCAAAATTTATACATAATACCTATATATGTTCAATGTAATTCATTGGAGTCATTTTATAATAATTGTAGATATATAATTTTTTTGATCTTTTCACCGTCTTTTACCCACATCCTAGGGGAATTTGAAAATTTACATAAAACTTAATTTTACCGCTTCTATGAGTGGAATTTAGAAAATCCAAGAGACACGGTTAATATCAAGGAGTAAAATGTGGTTCAATAAGGTAAAAATAATTTTTGGTGAATAGTAACTTTTTACTTTTATTTACCACGGTTAAAAGTAAATAGGGTAATTAATGGTAAAAATGATATTATTATTACCCTAAAACATGACCTAATTCTATTGGATAAGTGTAATTCAACCAAAAACAACCTTAGGAATAAAATATTACCCTTTAGGTCCAATTGGATTAGATTGGGACATTTATTATTATTTTATTTAAAGAATAGGTAAAATAGTTAAAATCAAAGCTTAATAACTAAACCGTTTTTAATATAGGGTTATACATAAGATAAATTCCATTATAAATATTCATTAGAAATCTAAAATGATTTACTAAATAATGATATTTTATTTATAATTTTTAGACATTAAATAATTTAATTTATTTTTGACACAATGATGATGCAGTAATTATCTTATAAATGAAATATTAACATAATTGATGTTATAAATACCCAAATAAATGTAATTTGTGACTTTTAATAAATTACACTATTTTTTTAGGTTAATATGGCATGTTAGTATTGATTATATAAACTTTTTTTGAACTAATCATGCTGTTATAATTTTCAAAAAAATCAATTACCAAATAGTTTCAAAATTGACATAAAATAGTTTTTAAAACAAATATTATATTACTAATTTCTATTCTATTCCTAAAAATCTAAGGTTCGGCCAAATGACTTAGATAAGGTTATATATATTAATAATGAACCACTTGGGGTTTTTTAGCTTGATATAGTACGTTTATTAACCATATAGTGTAGGAAAACAAGAAGACATGGTAAAAGTTAAATTATTTAACTTAGAGTTAAATCTAAATGATAAGGTTAAAATCGTAACATAAACTTGTCTAAAACCTATTGGTTGAGAGGATTTAGACCCATCCCCACTTTTTTTTCTAAATAAATCAATTTGGAGCTATTATAAACCGAATATGACTTTATTATAAAATAATATTTTAAGTTTTTCCTAAGGTTCCCCTCTCCTCCCTTATAAAATTGAACCTCCTCCCTCTTCTATTTACACAATTTGTAGCCTTCAAGATCGTCCCAACACTGCCCATTTCCTTTATAAACTTCCCTAGAAACATTATAGAGGTTCTGGTCTCCTCAAAAGACCAACTCTAGTGCCTTAAGAGGAGGTTAAGAAGAGGCGCGCCAAAGAAGAGGTAATATCCTTTAACGATTCTTTCCAATTTATTTCTTCTTCTACTTCTTCTTATTTATTTGTTTCATCATAAATTAATAACATAAGTATCACTCATATACTGATATGTTATTATAAATATGAAACAACCCAATTTCATCTTCTATCCATCCTACAGAAAACGAAATCACCGCGAGTGCGTACGTATGGAATACCATCTCCATGCCTTGGTGTAATCTGTTTTCCACCACCACCTTAATTGGATGGGTATAATGGTGTACATAATAACTATATATGGTTATTATAACATCATATTGATTCTAAAATATGATATCATCCACTCCAATTCCATTCAATAATTATGGAAACGATATCATCGCTCATGCGTACGTACGGATTACCGTCTCCCCGACGCAACGAGATTCATTCTCCATGTCAACCATTCAAGAATAATTATAAATTATATATAATGAATAATAATGAAATATATGACACTATAAATCTAAGGTATTTATGTATATATATATGTCATCTACTTACTTCCATTCAAGTCAATAAGGAATGGTAAACAGCGTTCATGCGTACGTATGGCCTACCGTCTCTATGAACGGTGTGTTTCATTTCATTTATCTATATATTATATATATATATACTGAATATATATGATATATAAATCATTTTTTACATTCTGGAAGTAAGTAAATCCTGATATAAGTAATAATAATATCAAGAACAACAAGTCCAAACACGTACGATAAATAAAACGATTTGACCAGAAACACTGATTTAACATGGAATTTACAAAAGAATAGGTAATATAAAGTCATAAGTTAACCATATATGATATCATAACAATAAAAATGATTCTGTAATAAGTAAATGACATTATTTAAATCATTACATATGAGGTTCAGATACGTACGAAGAATATCAGACCTATGGTAAGGGATAACTTTTCCAATCTCATTTTTATCCAAGATTGTTTATTCATAAGTATTTACTGGGGTTATATTTATCATCCATGTCCCTGTTTTCTAAAAATGGTTTCATGTACTTTTAAATTCCTTTTTACCCATTTTTTACTTTTACTACTTGGTTTGTAATGAATCATTTTTTTGTTTACCATACGTGGTACTTTTTGACCTTTCCATAAAAAGTATGAGAATAATGTTTTTTTAACTTATACGGCATGAACAGATTTTTAAGGTTTCATAACACCTTATTTTTGTGAAGCTTACTCTAAAATATTTCATGATTATTTTCAACAAAATCTGTTTCTTTTAAAATTTCATGGCATTTTATGAAAAGAAAATGATTTTGAAGAAGATAAGATATTTTCCTCAAGAACTCATTTCAAGTGTTTTGTCAAAACTATTTTCCATATATGATGACATTATTGAGTAGGATTATGTTTCAAGTGTAATGTCTCTATGATTTACATGGTTTCAATTTTATTATGATGAAATGATATCCATTTGTTTTATAAGGATTATTTTATGATGGGATGATGTTTATGAAACCCATTTTATTCTTTGGGATATGATGAATGATTTATGTTTATGTTGTGGCACACGTAAGAATGATTTCATTATGAGATGGGTGGGACCTATATCTACATCCAATGCATTGGGTAAAGATTTATATCTCATGAGATAGACATGGATGGAATTTCAATTTAATCCGGTTCAGTGATACAGGACTGGAACGAGGAGTGAACTCGATTCAGTAAGGGACTTTTCCCACTAAGTTGGTCTTGGCAGCAATGCCTTGGCTACTATGGAAATAATATATAGTGGTTAATGGATTCCACAATTACATGTTTTATTCCTATGCTATTTTATCATGGTTAATGTTTATTTATGATCTTTGCCTTACATACTGCCATGTTTTATATCATTGTTCAAGATTTTAATGTTTAAACATTATGTTCATGTTTTTATGTTCAAATGTATATTATTCATTTTGTTTTATCCATGCTTAACCTTACTGAGAATTTGAGCTCACCCTTTATATGTTTTCTTTTCCCCGGGATATAAATAAAGGTTTTAGGTAAGAAACCAAAAAGGAGAAAATCTTTATGGGAGATGTTGAAGATCTTTCACCACGATTAGAATATTATTTATCGAGTTTCCAAAGACACTAAACTATTATGGTCCTTGTGTGTCTGTTTTTTTAATGTATTAGATATTCCGCAAAAGTAATGTAATTTCTATGTATGTCAGGCTTTGGGTCTCTAGAGTTGGTATCAGAGGAATGGTTTAGTTATCCTTTAGAAACTAGGATGTGAAAACTTTAGTGAGATCCCTAGAGATATTTATAAGGTATGTTTAGGGATGTCTCTATGGTTAAGTATAAGTATAGGTTATAGTGCTAGAATTATGGAAACAATATTAGAATTATACCTAAGATGTTAGATATTGAAGGTACTCACCCTTTATTATGTTGTTTTCCTATCTTGATTTTTCCTCTCACACTATTCGTTTTGGGTTTTAGATGATGGATGGAACCCAAAGGAACATTATTGATCAATGTAATGGATGATACAATGATTGTACTCCTGAACAAACCAACATTATGGGAGATGGAGTGCAAAATCTTATTTCTATACATACACAAGCTATGCATCATTCTGGACTTCCAAATGAGCAGAGACGGGAACAATATTCTATTGAGTGCTTCATGAGGCAATGTCCACCTTCTTTTAGTCGGTATTCTGATCCACTTGTTACTGAATAATGGATCAGTAACATTGAAAATATATTTTCTATACTTCGCAGTTTGGAACATGAAAAAGTCATTCTAGCTATTTACCGTTTATAAGGTGAAACAGATCAATGGTGGAATCTAATTAGGAATACGAGGCCCTGAGATGAAATTGAATCCATGGAATGGGATGAGTTCAAGAACATATTTTTCAATAAGTACTTCTGTCATATTCTTTGAACAAAGATGGAAAAGTATTTCCTTGAGCTTAAGAAAAAAGATGATTAATCTGTGGGTATATACGAAGCAACTTTTACAAGGCTTGCAAGGTATGCATCTGGCTTTATCATCCAACCTGAAAGTAAAGTTTATCGATTCTTCAGTGGCTTAAAACCAAGGCTTCGAAGGGCATTAGCTATAAGAGACTTCAGTAACTATGAAGAAATTGTGCGTTGTGCTATCAAGGTAGAAATGGAAGTTGGTGTTACATATCCATCACATGGTTTTGACAAGAAATGAAAGATGGAGTTCAAGGATAAATATTAGAATAATGGTGAAAAGAAGATGAATGTTTCTTTATGCTCAAAGTGTGGAAAGAAGAATGTTGGAGATTGTCTTAAAGGGACTAGAAAATGTTTTATGTGTGGAAAAGAAGGTCATCGAGTAGCTGAGTGTCAATGTAATGGAAAAAGGGTTGATAATGATGTGAACAAAGAAAAGACTGTAGAGAATGCACCACCAACACTTCAATGCTTCAAGTGCAAGGAAATGGGGAATTATGCTAATCATTGACCTAATTCAAGGGTTAATGATGATCAATGTGAGAAAAATCTTAAGGAAAAGGATAAAGGGAAGTCACATGCGACCACTAATTGTGATGTTGAGTATGACAATGATGTTGTGTAATGATTAAGTGTTTATGTAATGGGATTTCAAAATAGTATCATGGAATCTCATTTATGGTATCGTGGAATTTTGGAATATCTATGTATTGGATTTAAATAATTATATAGTACTAGTATCCATGAAAAGTGATTGAGATATTTTTGGAAAGAAGATGATATGCACACAATGAAGGGATAAAGAAAAAAAAAATGAAATGAGATCATGATTGATATTAGGACAAAGTTATATCATGGTTTGAGTATATAGAAATTTTGGGATTTTGGTATGTGGAAAGTGTTAAATTTTGACAACATTCATGTTTTCACTAAGGTTCAATGGGTATTTCAAGAGAATATATGATTAAGGTATTCAAATGTTTGTAATGTGACCAACAAGATATATCATATGATATATGTGGGATAAAATATGCTCGGTAGATGACATTTCTAGTAATTGTTTTCTTTATACTATGAGCCTGGACAGAAGTATTTTGGATAAGCCTAAAGATTGGAATGGATTATGTTGGAAATAAGTTAGTATTGTTTAAGGATAGAAATTTTTTCGATATTATTGATGGAATGTTATAATAATGTAGTTTTAGAAAAAGGACAACCTGCAGGACTAGCGATAACCCGTCGTGTCAAACTAGGCTGTGGGAATCAAACCCAAAACTGAAGTGCGACATGACTTTTTCTCCTACCACTGGCCTACAAGAAGGACCTGGTTAGTAGAAATTAGTTTTATTATATTAAGCGGTATGATAGATAAGTCCATTTTTGGAATCATATACGATTAACCTCACCATAGATGGACTTATGTATATTTGATAACTTTTTCTAACCTTTTGTTTGAGACAGATGGAATGACCCATCATTCTATCACATGATCTGCTAACACTTTATGAAAGACAAATTCAACTTCATTTATTTAAGAGAAGATGTGGAAATTGTTCAAGGCACAAACAATAGTGAGATTGTACCAAAATCAAGTAAGTATTTCTTTTAATTATTCTTCAACTTTAGGGAAATGATCTTGAAAACAAAAAAAATGTTGCCCTAGTTTCCTTATATCCGATGAATCAGATGGTACCTTAAATCATCACAAATTTATGAATTTTTGATTGTGGGATTTTTCATAGACATGTCCTCTACCACTCTCCATCCGAACTCGAAGGTTAGAGTTTTCTTTCATATCCAAATTTCTACCTATGTTCTCCTATGTGGAAACCCAGTAATGAGTTAATCAGGGTAACCATTACATTTATTACTTTACTTTTTAAAATTATGTTTTAGTATTTATTTTTATGATGTGGGTTTCTATGAAATAAAATTTTAAGTAGTAAAAAATTTATAACCCCGACGAATTTTGAGGGCGAAATTCATTTTAAGGGGGGTAGAATGTAACACCACACGATTTTATGAGATATATTCTTTTTAATTTCTTTCATATCTTTTGTTGTACACTACTCCATGATTATATTGTACTATACGCAACACCATATTAGCTTTCCATATACGTAAAACTATTGTTGGCTCATTTTACACAAAATTTCAAGTTCGTTTTGTGGAAATTATTCTACGCAAAATTAAGTATAGATTTTGTTTAAGGTATAAATGAAATAAGTTTTTATTATGTTATACGAAACACCAAATGGAGCTTTCACAACACGAATCCCTTACTTGGCTTGCATTACATGTAATCAAGACCTTCCTCGATAGCATATGTAGTACGCAATACCGAGTTTCACTAAATGAGATATTATTATAATATTATTATGAACTAGCCGTTATGAATAGTAATACCCACTTTTTGAAATTTTATAAATTTTAACTTTCAAAATGGACTTCATTTTTGGATTCGGAATATCGAAATTATCCTAGGGTGATGTTTTGGTATTTTTCTAAAAACCTTCAATTTTTGATGAATAGTGAAAACACTGGGTTACTATTTAAAAACAGACTTTTTATTTAAATAATTATTTTTTTATTTAAGGTGAAAATTGATACACAATACCTATATATGTTCAATTTAATTTATTGGAGTCATTTTATAATAAGTTTAGATATATAAAATTTTATTGAACTTTTCACCGTCTTTTACCCACCGCCTAGGAGAATTTGAAAATTTACATAAAACTTAATTTTACCACTTCTATGAGTGGAATTTAAAAAATCAGAGAGAAATGGTTAATATGAAGGAGTAAAATTTTGTTCAATAAGATAAAAATAATTTATGGTGAATAATAACTTTTTACTTTTATTTACCACGGTTAAAAGTAAATAAGGTAATTAAGGGTAAAAATGATATTATTATTACCCTAACACATGTACCAAGTCTATTGGATAAGTGTAATTTGACCAAAAAAAACCTTAGGAATACAATATTACCCTTTATTTCCACTTAGATTAGATTAGGAAATTTATTATTATTTTATTTAAAGAATAGTTAAAATAGTTAAAATCAAAGTTTAATAACAAAAACATTTTTAATATAGAGTTATACATAAGATAAATTAGACTATAAATATTCATTAGAAAGATAAAAATATTTCATACTTAATGGTATTTTATTTATAATTTTTATACATTAAATAATTTAATTTATTTCTGATAAAATGATGATGTAGTAATTACCCTATTAATGAAATATTAACATAATTGATATTATAAACACCCAAATTAATGTAATTTGAGACTTATAATAAATTACATTAATTTTTTACATTAATATGACATGTTATTACTGAATAAATTAACTTTTTTAGAAATAATCATGCTGTTATAAGTTTAAAAAAAATCAATTACCAAATAGTGTCAAAATTGACATAAAATAGTTTTTAAAACAAATATTACATTATTAATTTTTATTCTATTAATAAAAATCTAATGTTTGGACAAATGAATTATATAAGGTTATATATTTTAATAATGAACCACTTGGGGTCATTTTGGCTTGTTATAGTGTGTTTATTAACCATATTTTGTAAGAAAAAAAGAAGACACAGTAAAAGTTAAATTATTTAAATTAGAGTTAAATCTAAATTATAAAGTTAAAATAGTAACCAAAACTTGTATAAAACCTATTGGTTGAGATTATTTCAACCCATACACACCTTAGTTTCTAAATAAATCAATTTTAAGCTATTATAAACCTAATATGACTTTATTATAAAATAATATATTAAGTTTTTCCTAAGGTGCCCCTCTTCTCCCTTATAAAAGGGAACCTCCTCCCTCTTCTATTTACACAATTTTGAGCCCTCATGATCGGACAGATCTTGCCCATCTCCATTATCAACTTCCCTAGAAACATTATAGAGCTTTTGGTATCCTCAAAAGACCAACTCTAGTGCCTTAAAAGGAGGATAAGAAGAGGCACACCAAAGAAGAGGTAATTTCCTTTAACAATTCTTTCCAATTTATTTCTTCTTCTACTTCTTATTATTTATTTGTTTCATCCTAAATTAATAACATAAGTATCAATCATATACTGATATGTTATTATAAATATGAAACAACCCTATTTCATCTTCTATCCATCCTACGAAAAACAAAATCACCGCGCGTGCGTACGTACAGAATACCGTCTCCACACCGTGGTGTAATCTGTTTTCCACCACCACCTTAATTGGATGGGTATAATGGTGAAAATAATAACTATATATGGTTATTATAACATAATACTGATTCAGAAATATTATATGATCCACTCCAATTCCATTCAATAAATATGGAAATGATATCATCGCTCATGCATACGTACGGTTTACCGTCTCCATGACGCGATGAGATTCATTCTCCATGTTAATCATTCAAGAATAATTATAAATTATATATGATGAATAATATTGAAATATATGACATGATATATCTACTATATTTATGTATATATATATGTCATCTACTTACTTCCATTCAAGTAAATAAGGAATGGAAAACAACGTTCATGCGTACGTACGCCCTACCGTCTCCATGAACGGTGTGTTTCATTTCCTTTATCTATCTATTATATATATATATATACTAAATATATATGATAAATAAATCATGTTTTAAATTCTGGAAGTAAGTAAATCATGATATAAGTAATAATAATATCAAGAACAACAAGTCCAAACACGTACGATAAATAAAACGCTTTTACCCAAAATGCTGCTTTAACATGGAATTTACAAAAGAACAGGTAATATAAAGTCATAAGTGAACCATATATGATATCATAACAATTGATATGATTCTTTAATAAGTCAATAAAATTATTTAAATCATTATACAGGAGGTTTGGATACGTATGAAGCATTTCGGACCTAAGGTAAGGGATAATTTTTCCAATCTCGTTTTTATCCGAGATTGTTTATTCATAAGTATTTACTGGGGTTATATTTATCATCAATGTCCCTGTTTTCTAAAAATGGTTTCATGTATGTTTAAATTCCTTTTTACCCATTTTTGACTTTAACTATATGGTTTTTAAGGAATCCTTATTTTATTTACAATATGAGGTACTTTTTGACTTTTCCAGCAAAAGTAAGAGAAGAATGTTTTTTTTAACTTATACGGCATGGACAGATTTTTACGGTTTCATAACACCTTATTTTCATGAAGCTTAGTCTACAAGACTTCATGATTATTTTCAACAAAATATGTTTCTTTTAAAATTTCATGGCATTTTGTGAGAAGAAAATGATTTTGAAGAAGAAAAGATATTTTCCTCAAGAATTCATTTCAAGTGTTTTGTCAAAACTATTTTCCATCTATGATGAAATTATTGAGTATGATTATGTTTCAAGAATAATGTCTCTATAATTTACATGGTTTCAATTTTCTTATGATGAAATGATATCCATTTGTTTTATATGGATTATTTTATAATGGGATGATGTTTATGAAACCCATTTTATTCTTTGGGTTATGATGACTGATTTATGTTTATGTTGTGGGACACATAAGAATGATTTAAATATGAGATGGGTGGGACCTATATCTCCCTCCAATTAATTGGGTAAAGATTTATATCTCAAGAGATAGAATGGCTAGAATGTCATGTTAATCTGGTTCAGTGATACATGACTGGAATGAGGAGTGAACTCGATTCAGTATGGGACTTTGTCCACTAAGATGGTCTTGGAAGCAATGCCTTGGCTACTATGGAAATCATATCTAGTGCTTAATGGATTCCACAATAACATGTTTTATTCCCATGATATGTTTTCATGTTTAATGTTTATTTATGATCTATGCCTTACGTACTGCCATGTTTTATGTCATTGCTCAAGATTTTGATGTTTAAACATTATGTTCATGTTTTTAAGGTCAAATGTATATGGTTTGTTTTGTTTTCTATATGATTAACCTTACTGAGCATTTGAGCTCACCCATTATATGTTTTATTTTCCCTAGGATATAAAGAAAGGTTTTAGGTAAGAAAACAAAAAGGGGAAGATCTTTTTGGGAGATGTTGAAGATCTTTCACCATGATTAGAAGATTATATATCGAGTTTCCAAAGACACTAAACTATTATGGTCTTTGTGTGTCTATTTTTGTTATGTATTAGATATTATGCAAAATTAATGTAATGTGTATGTACGTCATGCTTTGGGTATCTACATTTGGAACTTGGGGATCGTGACTCTATAGTTGTCTGGCATAGAGTTAGCAATTTTCTCTCTATTTGTGGTAATTTTAATTTGTTTTTGATTGATTTAACTCAAGATGATGCCCGAGTATGTGGGTTTCACTTGGTACCCTATGTTCTTTGAGCCTGGGAGTAATCGGAAAAGTCTCGCTACACGGGTTGACTATATTGAGTTCAATTTCAATTACCATGGAAAAATTCAAAAAAAAGTCAATAATTTATTTTCTTAATATTGAAATGTGATTCCACCTAGAACTTCCGTTATTACCCCCTTGAATAAAGATGAAACCCCATGTCTATTGTGATACTCAACACAACCTCATACTTAATTGATATTGGATGAAATATGGTAATGAATTTGAACAAATTAATGGTATTGGTATTGGGATGTGCCTTTGAATTTATCTTGTATTAAAATATTTGGATGGGTTTGCGGAAACTTCAGCAATCCTGAATCGCAGTTTGGTTTCCTGTTTTAAGCATAGAAGACCTTCAATCGATTCCTTCGACTGGTTTGTCTTCGGTTCCTGGTACCTTCAAGAGAGAGCAGTCATCAAATTTCTCAATAGAAATCATATCATGATTCGATTCAAATCAGAGGCGGATCTTATCAAGGCATGGTCGAGGGCACCGCACAACTTTAATGGATTTTAATTCTTTCTTCTACGGTGGTCATTTGATTTGAATATGAATCATGATTCTCCTACTACGGAGGTCTGGGTAAGTCTTCCAAACCTCCCTTTACCATTTCAGAATCCTTCGGTGATTCGTATGATAGGCAACCTCGTAGGAAGATTCATGTGTCCTGATAGTCTTACGGAGGCCGTGTTCCACTAGGCGAATCCTCAGATTTGTATTGAAGTATATTATTCTCAGTTTCCCTATGATTATATATGGATTACTATTGGAGAAGATTACAGGTGGATGTAGTGGGTGATTTATGATAACTGGATTGATTTTTGTTCATCTTGTAAGCATTTGGGCCATTGTTTGGAAGCTTTCCGCAAAAGAGTCAATGCTCCATCAATGGATGTTAACCACAAGGGGAAGAAAGTTGTGGCAAGGAAAGTGGAGGATACAACGGGTGAGAGTCCGATGGTCACTGTGCAGGCTGGTCTGGCCATGGATGCTTCGGGGTCTAAAACTAGGGGCGTTCTTCAGGAGAGTGACCTCCAGAAGGACGCTCACAAGGTGGCGAATATGGATGGTCTCATTTTTTAATCTTTAAGAGATATGAAAATTCAAGGAAAGTCGACAGTGGCAGAGGTTTTCAAGAGGCTACAGCAGGATTTGGCGGGCTCTTCTATTTCCTTGACTCGGAAGCAGTCCGGTTTGGGTTATAAAGAGCAGTGTTTGGAGCAGAACTTGGAGAAGGGGAAAACGGTGAAGGTATAGAAGGTGGAGAGATAGGGGCTACATTGGGCATGACCAGTATGAGCAGTGCTGGTGGTTATAAAGGTTTAGACCCCTAAGCAAGACACTTACTCACCCCGACCAACAGATTCAAAGGCCTTTTGGAAGATGGTTTTGAAGAAGGCTTGGAGTCTGGCCCTATGCCTGGTGGTGTTGAAAGGGCTAGTGCAGGACGACATGATACATGAAGGTTGAGTAATGTGGATGTCATTATTACTGGTGGAGAGGAAACTACACCGGTTGGGTATCTTGTATCAAATGATAATAACACTCCGATTACTAGGAGGGGGAATCTTTCGGACTGTGAGGTTAATGGCCAGAGGAGTAAAGGGAAAAATTGATTCTGAGGGAAATAAGGAAAATTTCAGTGGTCCAGCCATCCTTTCATACAGTGATATTGTAAAAAGTGGGACTAGAAGGCTGACTGAGTGTGAAGGAACTCTTTCTGCTACTCCAAGAAGATGAAAAAGGAAAGACTACTCTTACCTTCCACGACCGATGTGTACCATATCTTCCCTTAAACGAGACAATGGTGTGATTATCACCTTCAAAAAAGACAGCTTGATCAAACAAACTTTCTCATTACAACCATTAATGGACCAGAAAAAGAAATTTGAGCAATGGAATTACTTCTTGAGGCAACATAAATTGGACTATGAGTGGGAATCGACTACGGCAGAAGGGGAGTCCATTGTGGGATGTGGACATGACTATGAGTATTATGATATATAGTTCTGTGATGTGCTGGTTGGTTTGTGGTTTTTTCTGAGTTTGTTTATTTTGTGGATGTTTGAATTTGAGATCTGGGTTTTGTTAAGGGTTGTACAGTTTATCACGTTTCTTAAAAGTGTTTGGAAATAAAAAAAATTAAATTTCAGTCAGTAATTCCTTCTTAAAATGCACTATTACATGGTACATTTTTGAACACCATTTAAAGTACCCAATGATATTGAGTTTAATTTCATATTCAATTTCCAGGTTTCTCATTACATTGGTAATAATTCATACTTTTTAGTACTTGAAGATTCATATTGAAATTCCACCAAATTTGGCCTTGAACAAATAACATTCTGGGTGAAGTGAATTGGACAACAGCCCAATAAAACTACTGTAGAAGGAAATATCCAAGCCCAATAATTCTAAAAATTGAACTAAAGATAGAATAAATAATGGGGAAAAATTAATTAAATAGCGGGAAAAGCTAATTCTGATGTTTGAATGACGTTCCAGGCGGCCCAAGTTGGAGATAAAATTTTGGGCCAGATTCTATGACCTAGAAATGTATCCCACCATTTCAATCATATCTCCAAAAATAAAATTTTATTTGGGATGAAATTTTTCAGGATGTTAGGAGACATTTGGGGATCCATTTTCTTATTTTATGGCCCAATCAAATTAGGCCCTATAGAATTTCATTTAAACACGTTTGTTAAGTAGATGAAAAATGGATTCCACTTCAAGTCAAGGGTAAAGAAGTCCACTATCCCTTACTTTCCACCACCCGAGGCCTACCATACTCAAGGGGGATACTTTTTACTATTGGGAGCTCGACCCAAGACTCTTGAAATTAATTTTTAAGGAAGTGGTGGTGGAGGAGTGAATGATCTTTTAGATTTGTTTCATTTTAATGTTAGGCTTCCAATTTGATGTTGTAATCACATTCCTTCAAATTGTAAGTTCTTGAATTACCTTAGATTCTTTATAAAAGTTATTCATATTCTCTTTTTATATTATTATTCTTATCAATTTGATATCTTTTCCTCATGGTGTGAACTTTTTTACACCAAAACTTGTGATACTATCACACAATGGTGGAATGATCATTATTTCATTGTTTTTTTACTTCTCCAAATCCTCCCTCATGAGTCTACTTCCCGGTTCCATTGAAAACATAGGATCAATGGAAGGATAACCCACTTATTTTTTTGATCAAAAGGATTATAAAGGGACTTTATTGGATGTTATTTATCACTCCATTAATCTATAATCACTTCTTTTAAAAGAGATTTTGATTTGATGATTTTAAAACTTCTTCATCCTTATTGAATTTTAAGGCCACTCACTTCAAGTGTTAATACGAAACTTTACATTGGAGTTCTCATAAACATGATCCTTCATATGTATAGGTGATTAGTATTATTGTGTGTTTGTATGAACTAGTGAGTGATGAAGTTGTTTGATCTACTTGAATGAAATCATCTCAAATATAAGAAATTGAAATCACTGAAGAAGAATTTCATCCAATCCACCCCTTGTAATAACCTAGGATCAACCCTTCTCATAATTTGAATTTACTTAAGTAACATTGTGTTCTCTTAAAATTATCCAAAATCAACCCATAGTTTTCCACTTAATAGGAAAAATAATTCTATAGAATGTGTGTGTCTATAGGTTTCTTCTTAGGTCTATGAGGAATCGACAACCCAAGCTACTCTACAATTGACCGCTTAACCCTAAAAACTTGGGTAAATTTGGGCGAGACCATAAAACGAAAGGATAAACTGCTTAAACCATGAATAAAGGTGATATTTAGAATATCCAAGGTCATGTTAAACTTTTATTTCAAGATCAAAAGCTAAGGAAATCCATTGAACATATCTGGGACCTTTGGGTTAAGCGAGATTTGAGGGAAAGGGGGGAGGAAGGCAGGGTAGGATAATGGGGATAAAGATAGAGTAACACCCTAGAAGGATGGTTGATGTTCCTCCCCTATCAGTGGGGGGGGGGGACTGGTGCATTAACCATAACCATCATGGGAGAGGGGCATCTAAAAAACCATGATTTAAGGATAAATTCCTAGACAATATCTCATAGTGGATAATGTCCCATAATAGGTTAGGCTTACAACTTAGTCCCATGCATGATGCCTCATGGGACTGAATCATTACCTAACACATCGGGCCACTATCTAGGAACACCCATCATAATATGTTCATGATAAATGTGTTACATATAAGGAAAATTAATCATATTTCATAAAATAAGAATTACCCATGGAAATAAAATGGGTTTCATAATCTTTCTTCTTATGATAACCAATGGATATTTCATAATGAAGGCATTTAAGAAATGACCATAATGAATGTATTACCATATAAAAGGAAGGGATAATAATTTAGGAATATATGTAAGAGACACATATACACATAAGATATAGGAAATACATAATATGAAAGGTTGTTTTCATTTATGAATAAAAATACTATAAGATGATTAAATATATTCTTGAGGATAATAACCTTTATGGAATAAAAATCATTTTTTAAAAAATTTAATAAGTATTGTGGAAATGAGTTTTTTTGAAAATGAACCTATAAACATATAAATAAATATTCAATGAAAATAAATGCCATGATGGAGGTTAATTTCATATATGCAGTACACATTAAAATAAATATTCCATTCACATTTTCATTAAAATCTAAATGCGCATTATTTGGAAAACAATATGAAGATTCCTTTCAATTTTTTCATAAAAAATATAAAATGGTTGAAAAATTATTTAACAAATAATTTTAATTATTGTGAAAACATTTTTAGAAAACATGGTTTTGGAAGAAAAAGGAATTTCGATCAAAGAGAGAAATGAAGTTTGATTTTATTAAAAAACTTTTCTCAATAATTTTACGTATCAAAAAGTGAAAAAATGGTACTATTACATGAAAAAAATCAAGAATAACTAGATTATATGAAAATGTAAGGATTTATTATAAAATGATCAAATAATTAACTTTAATTAAAATTCTAGCATAATCAATCCCAGTTAAAATGAGATTGAAACATAAACCTTTACCATTTTGGTAAAATTTGAAGCATAACATCTCATGAATGAAGTGGATGAATTATAAAATAAAATATCATTATGTGGGAAGTAATAATGATATTTTATCTAAAAGGGAATTATATACACCATTTAAAATAACAATGGTTTATAAGAGAACATCTTTCTCAAAGAAGGATGTTTTGAAATAAAACCATTACAAAGTATATATCATTGAGGAGAGAGTTAATCAATTGAGTTATTAAGTGTAAAAAATATATATCGACACAAAGAAAAGTATAAATAAAAAAAAATCAATTAAAATTCATTTCACATGTAATCAATGTATAATATAATCATCTAAGTAGAAATATAACCTAATGAATGGAAATTGAGTTAAGAAACTGCTTACATCACACTTCCCTTTTAGTTGAACACTATTTAAAATTTCTTATAGTGGTTTAAAACATGTTATTAAGTTATAAAATACCCATATTATTATTTATAATATCAATTATGATCCTTTTATAATTTCATATTACATGTTCATTAATAATCATTCATTATCACCATTGTTTCGGGGGTTAATTGTCTTGTTTTCTCATGCATGGGTTGTCATGAATGTTTCAGATATTGGACATAAGATATAGTTCCATTATCTCCAGAATCATATTAAAATTATAAATATAATTTTTTTAATTATATTATTCTTTATATTCATTATTGAATTTAGAACATGTAAAATGAATCATATCACTTTGTGGAGATGGTAGGCCATACGAACGCATGAGCAACATAATCATTTCTTTAATGAGAGAAAGTGTAATGAAGCAGAAGATATATTAATTTTAAATAATAAATTTCATGTCATATATATCAAATATATTCATAAAATGTATCTTTTATTACCATCCTTGTGAAGGTTAGTGAAAAAGGAATCACATCACTTTAAGAGGTGGTAGTTTGCCGTATACACGAGCGACATTATCATATTCTCTATAAAATGGAAAGTAAGATGGATTATGAGATATTATAATTAAAGAGGTGTTATTATATCATAAATATCATATATATTCATTACATATATCATTTTATCCATCGGTGATAAGTAGTGATAGAAAATGAATTACGTCAGTTCATGAGGTGGTAGTCTACCGTACACATGATCAACAGTTTCATTTCCCATTTGAGGGAGGAGGAAATGGTTTTAGGTCATGAAAATTACAAAAAAAAACTAATTATATTTAATATGATGAGGCTATTATATAATCTTGGTTTAATAATATTCTGATTTTGTGTTGGAAGAAATAAAATAAAAACACACATTATGGATATTACCTCTTTTCAGAGAACCCATTTAAGTTTATACCTAAATCCATCCTATAATTTATTTATGAACAATACAAGGATTACAGTATGACTATAGAGAACTTTTGACGTGATTTTCTTATTTTTTGTGGAAATAATAGGGTTTTTATGTGTTAATAAGGGAGGAGAGTGGGTGGTATTTTATAAATAGGGGAGAGGACACACTTGGTATTTTTGAAAAGAGTAAAGTGTACCCTTGTTTTTTCACATGAATAAAGGACAAAAAATTGATGAAATTAGAACCTTAGATTTTATAGTGAATAAATATTTAAATCTAATAGATATTTAAAAAATATTAGGTCATTTTAAGTATATATATTTTTAGTTTAACTGGCGATAATCCCAATTTTACCTTAAACATGGATTTTTTCTATATTAACTATTCATTTTGGTCAGAAATTAAGATGAAATTATTATATAATATAAATTATTATGATTCCAAATATGGAATACATTTTTAAAAATTCAATTCATATAATTGGAATTATTCAATTTAAAATTAAACTCACAGACGTGTCGAGAAAATGGTTTTCCAATAGAAAAACATTCAAAATTTGGGAAAGAATATAATATCTAAATTCAATATGAAATTGTTTCTAATGATATAAATTTTTTAAATTGTAATATAATTGAAATAATTTTACTTTAATACAAATTTTAAACATAATTTAACTTTGAAAATGATTTAAATGAAATGACAGTTTTAAATAAAAATCAGTATTGTTTAGTATTCACAAAAAAATATTTTCATAAAAAGCCCAAAAACTCAGCCAAAGATAATTTTTACATGATAATTTATAATATTAATTATATTTTTTAAATAATTTTTTAAAAGTGGTAAAAATTAATTTCAAATTATTTGAATAAAACAAGAATAAAACACCTTTTAGAAGAATAATTTTTTTCAAAAAAAATTTGTTTTTCTTTAAAATGATTATTATTTTATTTCTAATCAATATATAAAAATTGAATTTATTTTATAGATAGATAAACATATAATATTCATAATTTAGTTATTACTATTCATACATGCCATATTAACATTTAGGTTTTAATGATATTCTATATTACGGTTCATTTGAACTCATGGATTCATGTCCCACAATCTATCAAAGATATTGAATAAATTTAATCATTAATATATCATAAAGTCTCAGGGTGTTATATTGTCTTATAAGGTTGGTGTTTCATGTTATACTTTCTATTGAAGATGATGTTCAACTTTTAAAATCTCGGGGTGTAACATTCAGAGGAATCTAGTGAGGAACGTGTATACTATAGTTGTTCTCTAATGGTTTTGATTGAAGATGAATGTGATATTGTGTGGGTTTATATAGGAAAATAAAGGGGAGTTATTTATTATTTCCCAAATTTCAGTTTTGGAATCTATAAAATAATATAATAAAAACCAAAGACCTTCCCATGGTTTTTGATAATTTTTTTTACCAAATATAAGTGGTTTTAATTATTTTATAAGGATATGAGACGAACATATTAAAATATTACACTTGGTGATGTGGTAGTGGGTCATGTTCATAATGAATTAATTATAAAACCTTAATATATATTATAAGTTTTGGAGGATTCATAAGGGGTTTATAAAAGCAATAAATTATTCTCAAATATATTTTATTTTTATGGAAAGTATATATTTGGTTGTGGAAATATTTTATGAAACATATTACATCACTTTTGAGTCATTATGATTTCACAATGCATACTTTATATTTGTACCAAATTTATTTTTTAGATGAAAATTTATCTATGTTATAAAATTATGAAAAATTCACCATTTGATAATTTTGACATGATTATTACCAAAATAATATTTATTTTACCAAAATAATTCTCTAAATTTTTGAAATTACACTTTCAAATTAAAATCCTATCTTATTGAAAAATACTGAGGTTTTTTGATAATAATATTTTTCTATCCCTTATGAAAATAACATTTTCACCTTTTAAAATTATATTATCATTTATATTTAAAATATAATATTTAATAAATACATTTTATTAAAATATAATTCATTTAAAAAATTAAAATATTAATCAAATAGAATTTTTTAATTGAAATTTCATATTTCACAAAAATACAATTTTAGTTTTGTCATATTAAAATCTAATTTCAATGAAAATCTTTAATTAACCATTTATAATGTAAAAAATAGTGAATAAATATTATAATTATTTTATAAAAAATAAAATATAAATATTCATACTGTTAGGATCATGATACATGACCCCTTATTAAACTAGTGAATTCCCAAAGGGTAAGGTGTGCATTAGTGATATTTTCATCGATTGGAATGGTGAACATGGTTAATTTATGATATCAATAAGATTTAATTTCTCCCATAAATGGTTTCAATAAAGATTTATTTTTAATAATTTTAAATGAAATTGATCAATGGAAAATCCTATAGAAGTTATATTTGTCAGAAACATTGATAAATGGGCTTCATAAGGTTTGATCCTACTGGTCGAGGTCATAACTTCTCTTTTTTGTGTCAATCAAACTTTATCATAACCCTTAATTTATAAGAATCATATGATCACTATTCAAAAACTATATTATCAATGGTTATTTTCTTAAAAGTGTTTTGAATCTGATGAGATATAATATATAAGAGTCTAGTATAACAAAAGTAGTGCATGTGTTTTCTATATTTACATTACATAAAAGTGAAACTTATTCATTTAAAAAGAGAAATTCATTTATAAAAGTTTAGTTCATTGCATTATCACCCATTCAAAAATATCACCCTATAAATTTTCATTTCATACACGAAAAGAGACAAGGGTACTTCTGTTTCATCATCTCTTCAGGTTCCCATGTCAGTTCGTCAGAATTGTGGTTCCACCACAATAATTTTACCATGTGAGGTTTCTTACTTTTTAGAACATTATCTCTATAGGCTAATATTTTCATTATTATATATTTTTGAGAAATATCATTCTCCAATGGTAAAAAATTTGGATTTAGTACAGGTGAGGGGTCTATAATGGAAATTCTCAAGAGGGATACATGGAAAACATCTTGTACTTGAGAGAGGTTAGGTGGGAGTGCAAGTCGACAAGCCACCACCCCGATGTGATCAAGGATCTAAAAGTGTTGATTTATCTTGGAATAAGCTTTACCTTATTCCCAAACCTCACAAATTTCTTCCATGGTGATATAAAAATGAAAAATCTACACCGCCATCAAACACCAGGTCTCATCGATGATTGCCCACATAGATTTTATGTCGACTATGTACGATTTGAATATTATGTTGAATGGTTTGAACCTTTTCTATCATTTCATGGATAAGATCATGCCCCAAAAACTACCTCTATTCAATTTCATCCAAATATTTTGGATTTTGACACCTCACCCCTTATAGAGCCTGATAAGGTTCATTTTAATGACCTAATGGATAATTTTGTTATATTATAACTTCATTAGGGGAATGTGTTGATCAGAAAATACATTGAAATCCACTGATTATGATCTTAGAGTATCCTCTAGGGTTTGAATGGTCCTTTTAGACTGACCATCTATATGAAGGTGATAAGAAGTGTTGAAGCTCAGATTTTCATCCAACGTTTGCTGAAGGATTCTACAAAACCTCGAGGTAGACCTCAATTCTCGATAAAATACAATAGATATTGGAATTCCATGTAGTCATAACACTTATATAATGTATATATAGTCGAGTTGGTATAGAGTGAAATATTACTTGATAACAATGAAATGCACTCACTTGGTAAGGTGATCAACTACCACCCGTATAGCCTTATTTACTTTAGTTGTTTGGGGGAGTCCTATGATAAAATTAGTGGTTATGTTTTTCCATTTAATTATTTTTATGGGAAATGGTTGCATCATACTCTTTGGATTCTATCATTCCACTTTAACTTTATGGAATACCAAACATCAAGATACTAACCCTTCAATCTCTATCTTTATGTAATCATAAACAGATATTTTTTTCAAATGTCTATACATATTAGTGATTACTATACGAATATAGAGACATGATATTTTATCTTCATCCATAATTTAAATATTTAGTTATATTTTTTATGGGACACATATCCAGGTTCCAAACCTTAAAAATACATCTTAAAAAAATTTGATCTTTGGAATATTTGATACTTTCTTCTGTAGCAACTCATTATCTTTATAATCATCCTTGATTCTCTCAATAATAGGTGGTTGAGTAGTTATTTTAGAATGGTAGGAAGAAGATCCTTTCATTATTCCCATATCCATCATTTTTAGGTCCATGAATATTGGATCCATATAAGTCCTCATCATGTATAGATTTGTGAGATCCTTTATACTAAGAGTGTAATACCCCATGATTTTACGGTATGTATCTTTTTAAATTTAACTTATTTGATAGATTTTGTTGCACACAAAACCGTGTTCAAGAACACCACTATCTATTAACTATGATATTTAAATTGTGGTTGTGAATAATAATAACAATATTATGAAATTTATGTATATTATATATTATTCTTTTTCGAAAATTATATAAGAATAAACCAAATTTTATGCATAAAAACCCATATTTTTCAAAATGGTAATTTTACCACCTTTTAATGGAGAACCAAGTTTTAATCTAATTTTTGAAACTTTTATATATTCTATTTGAAAAAATAGACATCTTATTTAAAAATGGGATATGAAAATTTAATTTGGTTATTTTTTTGGTATTTTTATGATAAGTTTCATGTTTTGAGGATTCCTAAAAAATACTAAATTTTAATTGAAAACAAATTTTTTCATCAAAATTATTTATAGTGTTAAATTGTGCATTTGATTGACTTCATAGTATAATTAGTTTATTTTTTATTAGTTAATCCAATGTAGGTAATTTTAATCAATTTTAAATTTGAAATTGGATATGAAAATCTTTCAATCTTTTGAACATTTTCACTTTTAAAACCTGTTTTCTCATTTCATCAACGAGACTAATTTTAAATTAATTACTGAAACTTATATGTTTCAAATTTTTAAAAGTGGAGTCTATATTTGGAATTAGTGTGTCCTAATAGTGTAAATAAAGTTCTTTTATTTTTGGGCATTGTGAATAGTAACTTTATACAATTGTTATTTACCACAGTTTAGGGGTAATCAAGTATTTAATGGGAAAGTTATATTATAAAATTATAAAAATACCTTAAAACTTGTCCAAGTTTCATTGTATGAGTTATTTTCAACCAAAATAAACCTTATATCGAAATTAGAATCATTTTAACCTATTTTGTTAAATATATTATATTTATATTATTTTATTTAAAGATAAGTTCAAAATTTCATACTCATATTTTTAATAACTAAATAATTTTTAATATAGGGTTATATAAAAGATAAATTAAAATTAAAATACTAATTTTAAATATTTTAAATTTATTTTCATCATGGTAAATTATTTTTAATTTTTAGAGAATAAATAATTTAATTAAAATATTTCATAATAGTGAAACAACAATTTTTTAATTAATAGAAATATAAAATAAATGATATTAAAAATATAAAAATAAATATATATTTACATAATTAATGAAATAAAATAATTTTATACATAACATAAAAATATTATTGCAATATTATAACTGTTTATTCGAAGTTATCATGTTTTTATGATATTTTTAAAAGGACAAATAATGAATAGTATCAAAATTGACATAAATAACACTTTAAAATAAATAATAATTTATTAAATGATATAAAATTAATAAAAATATAAAATTATGAAAAATAAATATTGTAAGGTTTACTATTTCATAAATTTTCTATTTGGGGTTTGTTTTTAACTTTATTGTTACTATATTAACCATAATGATAAAAATCAATGTTTTCATGGTTAGAGTTAAAGGGTTTAACTAAGCATTAAATCCAAAAGATAAGGTTAATATTATAGCATAAACATGTCTTGAAATAACTCGTTGATATTATTTCAATCCATACTCATTATAGATTCTATATAACTCACTTTGGAGATATTTTAAGTTGAAAATTAATTTATATTAATTTAATATTTTAAAAGATACCAAGAGTGCCCCTCCCCTCTCTTATAAAAGGGAACCTCCTCTCTCTCTGCCTCACACCACTTTGAGCCTTCTATCTTCACCAAAAAACAACCTATTTATGCTCCCAAAATTCTTATCTAAGTTATGTAGGTATTTTTATTCTAAAACAATGACCCTTAGTGTCCCTAAGAGTAGATCCCAGGGAAGTCCATCGAAGAAAAGTTAATTGTTTTACCAACCCATTCACGTTATGTCCTTCTTCTACATCCTATTCCAATGTTGTTTCCATACTAAATTAATAACTAAAATATCATATATATTCTGATATTTTATTATTATTATGGGAAAACCATATTCCTCCTTCTATCCATCTTACAAAAAAATAATAATATCACAATGTGTGCATACGTATGGATTACCGTTTCCATATTGTGGTGTAATTTGTTTTTCATATATTCTTTATTTGAATAGGTATAATGATGAATATAATGGATATATATAATAAATTTGACATTATATTTATTCTATATAATTAATATACCATCCAATTCCTACCCCCTTACCATTAGGGGAATGATGCCGTTGCTCGTTCGTATGTACAGTCTACCGCCTCCACGACACGATGAGATTAATCTTCCACGTTAAATATTAAAGAATTATTATAAAAAAGTATCTAATGACTGAATATGAAATATATGACATAATAATTATACAAGAATAATATATATCCCCATGTATTTCACTTACCTTTTTCCAATCAATATGATAAGAAAATAGAAACAACGTTCATGCATATATACGACCTATCGTCTGCATGAATGGTATATTCCATTTCATATATAAATATATTATATATATTTTTATACTAAATATATAGGATGTATAAATAATTTTTAACACTTTTTAAATAAGTAAATCATGATCTATGTAATAAGATCAATAATAACAAGTCAAAACACATAAGATAAATAAAGCAGTTATTACCTAAAACATTGCTTTAAATTGGAATTGTTTGAAAAAATGAAATATAATGTAATAAATGAATAATATATGATATCATACATATTTTTATGATTATATTAAAAGTAAAAAATATTTTTGAAACTACTATACATGAATTTTTGACACATATAGAGAGAGTAAGACATAGGGTAAGGGTTAATTTGACAATCTCATTATTATTCAATATTGCTTATACATAAGTATCAGTTAGGAAATATTTATCAACCATGTCCATATATCTTGAAAATATTTTTCATAAGTTATTTTAATTATACAAAAATGTCTAATGAATTTTAACAATGTTTTACTTTTTATAAAATGTTTTGAAAGGGATATTTTTGTCATTTTCCAAACAAGGTACTTTATAATCTTTTCGACCTAAAATACAGAATAAATGTTTTTTGACATATAAGAAATGAGTTTATTTTACAGTCTTCATGATGTCTTGATTTTTTTAAGATTACATTACATGTTTACAAAGTTCTTTTCAAATAATATTTTTTCTTTTATAATTGTGTGGCTTTTAAATAAATGATTTCAAAGTAAAAAAGGGTATTTATCTCAAGAATTTTTTAATTGTTTTATTAGAGAATTTTAATCTATGTCACCAACCATTGATAAAATTTTTATTTCATTAAGGGTGATCTACTATGATATAAAGAACCATATTTTATTAAATTTTTTATGATCACTTTGACTGTGGATTTTATATTTTGATATCATTCACCACATTACTCAGAATAGTTTGTGATCATGTTTACTGATTGAGGAATGTTAATTAAATTTTGTATATATATGTTTTTATGTTTAACGACATTTATATGAGTAATGCATTGGACTTAGGAAGTTATTGGAGTTTCCTTATATAACACCTAAATACATTGGTAGGTCTAATGAGACAAACTATATATGGACTTGGCTGTGGGCATTCCCATTTATTTTCAGATATGAAATTGGTCGAGGCTTTAACCATTTATTTCTAGATGTCTTGGCCAAGTCCTTGACGATATGTTTTAGATGTCCAGCATTATACATTCCATCATTATGAGATTATTTATTGATATACCATGTGATTATTTGAGTATTAGAATATCCATGGTTAAGTTTACTAGATCATTTGATTATTTAAATGGAATATGTTTTAGTTATTTACCTTACCATATTGTTTATTCCATATTTATATAGAGCTTATGTTGTATAGTTTACCTCACTAAGCATTTGATCTCACCCCTTTTTTTATTTTCCCCCAGGACATGAAGAAGTATTTTGAGTTTGGTATGAAGGGTTACACTAAAGGAATTAATGGAATACTCATTGAATTTTTTTTTTATTTTAGGTTTTAGATTGTAATGTGAATTTCATGTATGTAATATATTTTACAAAAATACTAAACTGGTCTGTCCTTTGGGATTCTAATCTTGTATCTATTACCATGTAATAATGTAAGGTACCACATCTGGGCTACTAGGGTCGGGGTAATTACAGTTTTTATTAGTGCATGTTTAGTAAGAACCTTTGAATCTAGATTTAGAAAACATATATTTAGTAAAATAACCCTAAGATAGAATTTGAGGATAAGTATAGAATAACATCCTATAATTTTGATAATTTATATATTATGTTGGTCTTATAGAAATACATCCATATCTAGGTACTTCAGGTGGCTGTGGTTCTAGAACAGATCTAAATATGGGCAACAACTCCGACAAGGTGCATCGGGTATGACTCGAGATAACCTGGTACACAAAACTGGGATTTAATTCGCACCTAGTTTGACACTCCCAGGGGATATGCTTAGGATAATTCACATTTTATTTAAAAACCATTAGGAGTTAATAAAATTAAGAAAATCCTGAAAAAATAATGTTTATGATTTTTAGATTATCTATTAATAAAATTTTCAATTTATGTTAAGTATTTTACTATTCTTGGGATTATATGCTATAATGATATAAACTAATTTAGTGTATTCTATCATTCATAAATGGAACCTAGTGGGATGAATGGAAACTGTATCAATGCATAGAATCCATGTAGATATTTCCATCCAATGTAAGATAATGATGTTGGAGTTGGAGCTGCAAATGGTGCTGAGCAACTTAAAACTATTCTGGGACAGCTAACTCGGGTTATGAACAATAACATTACCCATATGGAGCATCATGATCCACAATGTGGAGGATCAATGTTACAACATGTCATGATACAACAAACTCCAACATTCAATGGAAATTCAAATCCATTTTTAGCTAAATAATGGATAGATACCTTAGATAATATATTTATTACATTGGGAAGTGACAAACAAGAGAAAGTTTTCATGGAATTTTATCATCATTCGGGAGAGGCAGATCAATGGTGTTCATTGATCCAAAATACTAATGGGGATGAGGATATAAAAAATGGAATAAAAGGTTTTCATGTAACTTTTCATGGAAAATTTTTCCCCTCATGAACAACAAGGGTATTTAGAGATGAAATTCTTGAATTTGAGGCAAAAGGACGATGAGAATCATGCTAAGTATGAGGAAAAAATTACAAGGATAGGAAGGCATGATACAAAGTACATACATAAACCAAGGAGTAAGATTGATCATTTCTTTTATGGGTTAAATCCATTCCATCAAAAGGAATTGGTATTACAAAAATTATCATCATATGAATATATAGACTCATATGCTATCAAGATAGAAAATAATTCTCTATATACCATGAATTTAAGGGAAAAAATAGATAGTGAATGATGGATCGATATAATGAAAAAGTGGAAAAGGGAAAAATGATTTTTCCAAAAGTTACAATTGTGCAAGGAAACACCCTAGTTATAACACCCTGAGATTTTATAGTATGTATCTTCTTAAATAATTTCAATTCATTAGATATCTTACATTGTACAGAACAATTATTTCATATGGTATAAATCATATAAAACCACATAGAAAACACAAAACAAACCTTATAAATATGGAATGAATAAAATTAGTGTTTTTCTAGAAATTTGGGAACATAAACCAATGAAATAGTAAATTGACCTTTGGAATAGAAATGTGACCCTTGTGAATAGTAATTCAACCAATAGAATAGCAACCTCAACTATAGTAATTTATATAAAATTTATTAATTCTATAAATTAAATTATGATATAATTATATCATAGTATAAGTAAATATATACTTTAAAAAATATGGTTTATGTGTTGGTATTTTTGTAAATCATAAATATTTAAATAAAATTTTATAATTAATAAAATTATTTAAATTAAATGTTATTTTCAGAAAATGTATTCATAAATTAATATTTTTTCTTATAATTTTAGGATAAATTTATCAGACCTTAGTTAATTTTTAAGTGTTATAAAATCTGTTAAAATTTTAAATTTGGTATTTTTCGAGTAAATGATAATTTTAATTAAAAAATAAATTAGTAAAATTTAGAAATTTATTTTCGAGAAATGGGGTTCTGTTTTTAATTCTACATGTCGAAAAATGGTTAGGGTGAATTTTTGGGATTTTTCTTATACAATTGAATTTTTGGCGAATAGTAAAATATAGTAATTTACAATATAAATACATTTCAAGTTATATAAAATATTCATTAATTAATGGATGATGTAAGAACAATAATCTCGAAATTACCTTCATTATTTTAATATATTTTATGATAATGGTCAATATATTCATAGTCTTGATCCAAAATAATAAACAAATGAACAAAATATTCAAAAAACACCTATCAACCCCACTATAAATGCCACCCTCACCCCAACTTCTCCTCACACCTCTAAGCCTTGAAAAATATCAAAATTCTACCAAAATACTCTTTCTAAGTCTCTCCCGAAATCTATTAGGTTTTGGCCACAATAAAAGTCTAAACCAAGGTCCCTTAATGAAGTACTCAAAGGGGAGAATTCAAGAGGAAAATCCTCTTTCTTTTTCTATTAATTTCCATTCAATTATCTTTTTCATTTCTTATCCTCTACTCATCACCTATGTACAAATGAGAATGATAACTCTAATATCACATAAATATATATACATATATATAGAAATTATATCATTTTAATCGAATATTCATCATCAAACTCCCCCCTCTCTCTCTTATTTTAAAAAGAAAATCATCGTTCGTGTGTTGCCGATTTACAACCTTCATGGACGAAAGATTTTTGTTCATCAATTTATCCTTAAAATATGGTCATGAAATCATTTTTATGTTCGAGAAAGATTATAAAATATGTATTCCATCCAATTTAATTTTCTCAAACCATTATATATACATAGTATTAATTAACTAAACAAAACTAGTGTGTGATAATTGAAAAAACACCAAAATAATTTAAGCGATTATCACTAAAATATTATCTAATGATTCATCCACAAACCATATAACAAAATATTATATATATTAATTTAAAATTATCTATTTTCATTAATAACATATATTTCAAATTCTATAGAATTATACCCATTTAACTGGAGCATCATTACTTATAATCGAACCGATCATGAAGACCAAGAAAGTAAGCACTCCAAAGTGATGAAATGTTATCATTAAACTCATAAAAAATTACTTAAATGAACTTAAAAAAATTATAATAAATAAAATATGTGTATTAAAAGTTATTAATTAATTAATTAATGTTTTTAATATGATTATCTAGGACATTAAGATCATGTGCAGAACACTTTCAGACATAAGGTAAGGGGCATCATCTCAATTTCCATTTCATTGATACATACTTGGTATCGTGCACTTAATAATTTTCATATGGTGTATCTACTACCCCATATAGATTATTTTTCATGTAAAATTTTAATTCTATAAAATATCCATATTATTTTATCATGGATATGAATATTTTCTCAGTCGTATACTGTTTTACTTATGGTGTTTATTTTGAATGTTAGTTTAAGTATGATAAATTTGATGACTATGTATACTATAATTGATATGGATATCAATATGGTATATTGTTCTTGAATTTAATCTATGTATGAATATTTTTTTGGACTTTTAGTTATGGGAGGTGCCCGCTATAGCCCCCCTATGCATCGAAATGTCTCATGAGACAAAACAGTTAGCGAAAAACCCTTTGTTTTTGTTTCCAAAAAAGAATCATATGGGTTTCTACCCATAGACTTAGAAATTATTGAAAGTATAGTGGATCATGTTCTAGAGACATGATATCCAATAATAATGAATTTCCTTCATTCAGTAATCAATTATTATTTTCTTGAGGAATATCAATGTGAAAAAAATCTATGAATGCATTATAATTCTCAGTGTATTGATGGAATGCATTTATATAATTATTAACCTTCCCATAATATCTACGCCTTATTGAAATTAATTAGATTATTATTTCTTCAAATCAACCTTACTGAGAATTTTATATCATCCTTATTATGTTTCCTTTCCCAAGGCTAAGAAGATGAATCCTTTGAAGCCATTTCAAGGATATTGTTTATTTAATTTTATTATTTATCATGTGTGTATTTTCTATATTTCCAAAATTTCATATGGGTATCATTTATGTAATATGGTCTTCCAAAACTACTAAACTAATCCATAATTTATGATTTTATTACTTGTAATCATACCAATTTAAAAATAATAATACACCGGATCCAAGCTGATGGGGTTAGGTTGTTATATTTGGCATCAATGGAAGTTTAGAAGAAACCTTGGAAAATAGATTTAGAAAATAGATATTAGAGATAATAATCCTAAGATATAATTTGAGGATAAATATAGATTAACATCCTAGAATTTTGGAAAGGTAGATATTATGTGAGTCTTCCTAGAAATGCATCCTTTTATGGATTCTACAAGTGGATGTTTTTCTGGAATAGATGTACATAGGGGTAACAACTCTGAAAAGGATTCCAAGGCATGACTCAAGGTTACCTGGTACACAATAACGAGCCTTACTATGCCCCTAGTTTGACACTCCAAAGGTATATTCTCTGAATAATTCACATTTTATTTACAAACTATTATGAAGTGTTTAAAAGTAAATATGTCCCCAAAGAAACCATGTTTATGATTATGAGATTAGTTATGAAAAAAATTTCAATTTATGTTAAGTGTTTTTCTAGTTTGAAAATATGTATTATGATTCATAAACTAAATTAGTGTATTCCATTGTTAATGATGGTTCCTAATGGAATAAAGGGAATCAATACCCATGAAAAATGTAAGGATTTACCCACTAAGCAAGTCAACACTGTTAGTGTTGGAGCTGAACATATCATGACCATATTAGGGAAACATACTCAGTTTATGACGAATAACCATACTATTCCTATATTGGATCATTTCATGTTGCATAGGACCCTATCTCTTAGTGGGACTACTAATCTGGTGGTAGAATATAAGTAGATCACGTCCCTTGAAAATATATTTCAAGCATTGGGATGCATTGAAAATGAAAAGGTAGTACTAGAATTATATTGTCTCAAGGGAGATAATGATCAATAGTGGTCTTTGTTCCAAAATACTAAGGGGGAGATGAAATAGAAGACATGTATTGAATAACATTTAAAGAAACATTCTTCAACAAATACTTCCCCCATGATAAATGAACTAAAATGAATAGAAAATTCCTTAGCTTAAATAAAATAGAAGAAGACAATATTATATAGAATAAGGCTACATTCCCATTACTATCCATGTATGCTATATATTACATACATGATTTGAAAGATATGATTGATAATTTCTTTTAAGGTCTTAAGAAAATTCTTCAAAGGGAACAAGATTCTCAAAAAAATTTATCATATGATGAAATAGTACTAAGTTCCATCAAAATAGTGAAGGAAATTTCCAGATCCAATTGGTTCAATAAAAATCAGTAGAAGAATAAGTCTTTTGATAACCATTGAAATGGCGAATCAAAAAATAATAATAAGGGAAAACATCAATTACCATTATTTGATAACTATAGAATGAATCATTCTAGAAGATAATTGAAAGTCAAGTGCGTTTGTTATAAGTATGGAGAAAAGGTTCACTGAGATAATGAATGTAATGGGAAGAGACAAATCAATTATTTTTAATGATAAAATTTTTGTTATATGGGACACTATGAAAGTTAATTTGTTATGGAATGAGGAAACACTCTTAAAAAAAGGCCACGGGGGAATGGAAAGGTTTATGTGATCACAACTACAGAGGTTGAAGTTCCTAATGATGTGGTGGTTAGTAATTCAATAATTTACTCAAACTTTTCCAATGATTTTTTTATTCTAGATCATCTAATTTTTTTATATCTTCCTAATTTTACATGAAAATTAGAAATTTCCATTTTGATTTAATAAAGGATATTTCAGTAAAAAACCCTAAGAGAAGTATTATTGCAACAAGGATGTGTTGTTCAATCCCCTTTATGATACATAAACATGTTCTAGTTGCAAACCTTATCATCATATCCATAATTGATTTTTTATAATCTTTTTTATGGAATGACTTTTAAAATATGATGTAAAAATATATTGTAAGAAGAAGATATTTATAATTTGAGAGGAATTTGTAGAATACCTTATATTTAATGAAGAAATGTCAGCATCTGGTTTCTATCCTGATCCACCCCCAATATCTATACTAAATGAAATTCTTAGGGTGGAAGAACAAACAACATTTAGGGATTAGGAAATTAATCTTCAAATTTACGATGTACCAATTATGAAAGAATATATTGTGGTATTTATATAGGATTTACTTGGACATCCATGAGAGTGGGAAGTTGAGTTATTAATTGATTTAATTCTAGGTGCAACCTATATCAAAGGCTCCCTATATAATTGAAATTGTGGAATTAGTTGAAATGAAGAAACAAATAGATGAATTGAGTGAAAATGGATTTATTCTCCCTAGTGTTTCTCCATGGGGAGCCCATATTCTATTTTTCAATAACAAAGATAAATCCATGAGGCTATGCATTGATTATAGAGAAATCAATTCTATTACAATAAAGAGCATGTATTCTATGCCTCACATTGATGATTTATCTAATCAAATTCACAAAGCTCAATATTTTTTTAAGATTGAACTTCGACATGGATATCACCAATTATGTGTGAGGAAGGAAGTTGTTCAAAAGAAATCATTTCATACTAGTTACATACATTACGAGTTTACAGTAACTCCATTTGGAATGAATAATGAGACCTCCATTTTCATGGATATAATGAACATAGTTTTCATGGAATATCTTGATGATTTCTTGTGGTATTTATTAATGAAATATTGATATATTCCAAAATCTATGAGGACCTTTAGAACCACCTAGGGGGTGTTATGGAGACTCTTAGAAGAAAAGAGTTATATGGGAAGTTTATTAACTATGAATTTTGGCTTCAAATTATTTCTTTTGTTGGACATATTATCTATAAGGATGGAATCCCAATTGATCCTGTGAAGACAATGGCAATCAACGAATGGCCTACCCCAACAAACATAATTGAGGCATGTAGTTTTATTGGCATAGTAGGTTACTATCGACATTTTGTTAAGAAGTTTTTACAATTGGATGTCATGAAAACCAAGCCCACAAGTAAATGGGTTATGTTAGTATAAACAAAATAATATACAGAATGATTTGAAATATTTAAGAGAAGATTGGTTAATGATCCAATTTTGTATCTTCCCTCTGGAAATGATGAGATTGTGATATACAATGATGCATTAAAGAATGGAATGGGTTGTCTCCTTATGAAAAATGATAATGTCATTACTTATAAATCAAGAAAGATGAATACACATGAAAAAAATTATTCAACTCATGATATTGTGTTATCATCTGTAATCATTACTCTAAAAATATATAGACACTATCTCTATGGTGAAATATGTGGGATATATATGGATCAAAAGAGTGTTGAATACATTTTTACATTGATTTAACTCAACATGAGGGAAAGGAGATGGATTGAGTTACTCAAAGATTAGGATTGTTCAATACACTACCACCCTGGAAAGGAAAATAAGGTAGTAGATTCATTAAGAAATAATGATCATGGACTCCATACCAAAACGAGGATTGAGAAAGATCCTATTTAAATAGATCTAGTAAATATGGATATGTGAATTGTTATGGATTGGGAAAAATCATTCCTTTTTCAAATGATTTCTATGCCATCATTACTGTAGAAGATAAAAATCTCTCAATCTAATGATGAGAACCTTTAAAAGAAAATTAAATTTGTTAAGGGTAGAATATTGGAAGAATTCATGTATGAGGACGGAGTTCCGAAATATGGAAAGAGTTTATGTGTTTCATAAATACCAGAGCTAAAAGGGAACTATTAGATGATTATCATAGCTCAAATTTATCTATACACCCTAGTAGCACCAAGATGTATAGAGATATGAAGGAACATTTTTGGTGGGATAACATAAAGCAAGAAATGGGTAACTATGTGTCAAGGTGTCTAGTATTTCAACAAGTGAAGGGTAAGAGAGAACACCCTATAAGAGTCATGAAACCTTTACCTAGACCTATGTGTAAGTGACATGACATTATGATGGATTTTTCCATAGGATAACCAAGGACCCAAAGAAGGAATGATGCAATATGGGTAATTGTTGATTGTATTATAAAACCAGAACATTTACTTACTATAAGAGAGAATTTACCACTTGATCTCCTAGAAAGAATATATATTAATGATGTTTTAAGACATCATGGTGCACCTCTATAGATTGTGTCTGATGGAGATCCTTAATATACATCCAAATTATGGAAGAGTCTTAAAAAGGATTTGGGTATTGATCTTCATATGACTACTGTTTGTCACCCTCAAACAGATGAATAGTCCAAAAGGACTACAAAAACATTGGAAGACATGTTGATATCATGCTCACTTTACTTTTAAAGGTATGTGTGATAGTACATACCTTTGGTGTAATTTTAAACAATAATATATTCCATTCCAGTATTCAAATGGTGCCATATGAAGCATTATATGGAAAGAGATGTCAAACTCCAAGTTGTTGGGATACTGTTGGTGATAGGAAACTTATAGGCCTATAACTTACTAAAGAGACAACAAAAATTTAAATACAATTGAGGCCCATATTAAAGAATCCCCAAGTAGGGAATAGATTTATGCTGACAACCAGAGAAAGGATATGGAATTTCAATTGGGAGATCGTGTATTTTTAACAGTATCTCCATGAAAGGGTGTCTTAAGGCTCAGTAAGAATGGGAAACTGAGCACCAGGTACATCAAACCATTTGAAATTATGGAAATAATCAGAGTTATAGATTAAAGTTTATAAATACTACCAAGCATCATCAATTTTCATGATGGGTTCTACATTTCATTTTTAAATAAGTACATGTCAGAACCAATGCATTTACTCACCTATGAATAAATAGAAATCGAACCTGATTTATCTTACTGTGAATAACCGATCGATATTCTTAACACAAGAGAGAGAGTATTGAAAAATTAGATGACTTAACTGGTAAAGGTTCTTCGATGAAAAAATAAAATTAACGAATCAATGTGGTAACCTGAGGATGTTTTGAAGAATAACCACCCACATCTATTTAGAGGGAAATATACATGAAAAATTTTGAGGACAAAATTTTCAAAGGAAGGAAGAATATAACTCCCTAAGATTTTATGGTATGCATCTTATTAAATAATTTCAAATCATTAGATAGCTTACTTTGTACAAAAAAATTGGTTCATAAATTTTAAATCATTATAATCACATAGAGAACACAAAACAATCCTTATAAATGAAGAATGAACAAAATAAGAGATTTTTAAAGAAATTAAAGAACATATACCAATGAAATAGTAAACTGAACTTTGGAATAGTAATGTTACCCTTATGGATTGTAATTCAGACAATGTAATAGTAACATCACCTATGGTTGGTTATATAAAATTTATACATTCAATAAATGAAAGTATGATATAATTATATCATAGTATAAGTAAATAAATAATTTAAAAAATATTATTTAAGTGTTGGTATTTTTGTAATTCATAAATATTTAACAATAATTTTATAATTAATTAAATTATTTAAATGAAATTTTATTTTCCTAAAATTTATTCAGAAATTAATAATTTTTTTTCTTATCATTTTAGGACAATTTTATGAGACCTTAGTTTTTTTTCAAACTGTTAGAAAATCAGTTATAATTTTAAAATTTGTATTTTTTGAGTAAATGATGATTTTAATTAAAAAAATAAATTTATCATATTTATAAAATTATTTTAAAAAAATGGAGTTTATTTTTTAATTCTACACGTCAAAAAATGGTTAGGGTGAATTCTTATGATTTTTCAGAGACAATTGAATTTTTTGTGAATAGTAAAATACTGTAATTTACGGTATAAATACATAACTTTTTAAATACACTATTAATTGAGTCATGAATTTTATAAGAACCATAATCTTTAACTTACATTAATTATTTTAATATACATGATGATAATTCTCAAACTATTTATTGTTTTGAGCCAAAATAATAAAAAATGAATAAAATATTCAAAAATCACCCCTCTCTAACACTATAAATACCAG
Source organism: Viscum album (assembly GCA_963277665.1). Lineage (NCBI taxonomy): Eukaryota > Viridiplantae > Streptophyta > Magnoliopsida > Santalales > Viscaceae > Viscum > Viscum album. The sequence continues at coordinate 775,944,116 of OY728161.1, forward strand.
CCCTCACCCCCACTTTTCCTAAAACCTATAAGCCTTTAAGGTTGTCCAAATTATACCCAAATAAACTTTCCATGTATCTCCCAAGTCTTATAAGGTTATCATCACCACAAAATTCCAATCCATGGTCCCTTAAAGAGATACTTGAAGAGGGTAATTCAAGAGGTAAATCCTATTTATTTTTCTTATAATTTCCTTTCAATTTCCTTTTTCATTACTTATCCTCTCCTATAATCCTCTCTCCAGATGAGAATTATAACTACAATGTCATATATATGCTTTAATGATATCATGTTAATGGAACATCCTTCATCAAACTCCCCTCTCTCTCTCTCCCTCTCTCTCTCTCTTATTTTAAGAATGAAATCATCGTCCGTGAGGTTCTAATTTACAACATTCGTGGATGATGAATTTTTTTCACCAATTTATCATTAAAGGATGGTCATAAATACATTTTTATGGATGATACAGATTATAAAATATATATTACATCCTATTTAATGTTCTATAACCATTATATATACATATTAATAATTAATTAATCAAAACTAGTGCGTGATAATCAAAAAAATGCCAAAATAATCTAGGAAATTATCAGTAAAATTTTATCTAATGATTCATAATCACGCCATATAATAATATGATATATATAAATATTTACAATTTTTTAATTTAATTAAAAACATATAATTCTAATTCTTGAGAGTTATACCCATTTTACATGAACTTCTTTACTTATAAGCAAACCGATCATGAAAACCAAGAAAGTGAGCACTCCCGAATGCTGAAATTGTATATTTTAACTCATCAAAAAGGAAGTAAATGAACTTAATAAAATTGTACTAAATACGACACACATATTAATGGTTTTGAGTTAATTAATTAGTGGGTTTAATTTGATAATCTAGGACATTAAGATGAAGTGCATAACACTTTCAGACATAAGGTAGTGGGCTTCATCAAAATTTCCATTTCATTTAGAATTACATGGTATCATGAACTTAATAATTTTCATATGGTGTATCTAATGACCCTTTAAGATTATTTTTCATGTGAAATTATATTTATATTAAATACCCATATTATTGTATCATGGATATTATTATTTTATTATCCATATACCATTTTACATACGTTCTTTATTTTGAATACCATTTTAACAATGGAAATATTGATGAATCTGTATCCTCTACTCAGTATGGATATTGATAAGGAATATTGTTCTTTAATTAAATCTATGAATAAGGAATTATTTTCACTTGAAGAAATGGGTGGGGGCCGCTATAGTCCCTCGATGTATCAACATGTCTTTGGAGAAAAAACAGTTGGCAACAAACCCATCGTGTCTACTTCTAAATAGAATCATACAGGTTTCTAACCATAAACATAAATAGTATTGATGGTATAATGGTTCCTGTACCAGATCCACGACGTCTAATAATAAATCATCTCCTTAATTCTGCAATCTATTATTATTATCCATAATATTTTCACTATGAAAAAATCTATGGTTGTATTGTAATTGTCAGTGTATTGATGGAATGAATTTTTTTATATCATTTACCATTCCTTAATTTATATTCCTTATTTACTTTAATTATCTTATTATTGCTTTATATAACCCGTACTATTCATTTGAGATCACCCTTATTATATTTCCATTCCTCGGTTTATGAAGATGAATCATTTTAATGAGTTTCAATGATATTGTTTATATCATTTTATTAAGTATCATGTTTGTATTTTCTATCTTTTACAATGTACTATGGGTATAATTTATGTAATATAGTCTTCCAAAACTACAAAAATGATCGGTCCTTCTAGATTTTTTTCCTTGTAATCATTCCAATGTAATAAAATAATTCCTTGACTCCAAGATTCTGGGGCTGGGACGTTACACTAGTGCCTGCATAAAATAAAAAGGAGTTTTCTTCAAGTGTGGTGAGAAATGATTTCATGATCATGATTTAAAGGGAAATAAATAATATACCAATGTTCAATGTCATAATTTTAATGATATGGTACTTTATTCAAACGATTTTCCTAAGCATCAAGAAAATATAGCCAATAAAAAAGAATGGGGATCAAGTCCTGCTTATGCTGTTACTACAGTCACAATGGTATAATTAAGGTATTTGTATTTTTAGATTAAATAATTGTGTTATGATATTCTAGTAATGAGAATAATGAGATACATAAGAATTTAAAATTATCAATTCATCTTTACAAATTTGGAACTGTGAAATTTTTCATTAAGGTTTTAATGTGATAAAGGTATTCATATATTGGTATATGACAATAAGAGAAACATTTTGTTTTTTGGGGAAAATATAGTGTAAATTTGACTTTTGAAATTTAGTGAACTTAATTATAATTTTTTTACTATTATTTGGGCATATGTATTTTGGATTATTCTTATGGTTGGAAAGGATTATGTTTACCATTGTAAAACGTTTTAGAGATTAATGTATTACTTCATCCTATGATGCAAGTTCTGATAAATAAATAATTAGAAATAGTTCAAGGAAAAACATATGGATAATATTGTGTTTAGAGAAATTTATCAAGTAATTATATTTTCATACATTCATGATGACTGAAATAATTCCTCAACTCTAGGAAAATAATCTAAAATAAAAAAAATATTAATTTTGTTTTAAATTGATGGTATTTTAAATCATCATAGACTTATAGATTTTAGGTCCTCAATATTCCATTAATCCTTCACTTGTTTTTGATTGATGACCTCAATAACTCTCTATAAATATTTAAAAGTTTACAATGTTTACAAATCTCTACTTTCCACTAATGTTCTCATATTCGAAAACCTGGTTTTTGTGACAATCACATTTCTCTTTCCTACGTATTAAGAATATGTGTTTTTAACCTTATTTACAATGTGGGTTCTTCAAAAATAGTTTTTTCAAATATAAAACAATTGATTACCGAGATGAAGTTTAATTTTCAAGGAATCAATTTAATTAAGGTGGGGAGAATGTAACATCCCAAGAATTTACTGTATGTCTTTTTTTAAATTTAACTTCTTTGATAGCTTGTATTGAATGAAACACCAAGCTCGAGTGCACCATGATCTTTTAACCTAGCCATTTAAATAGAGGTTATTAATAGTATTAAACTAATTATGAAAATTATTTATATTCTATATAATTCTTTTTTGATAATTATATAAGAATAATCCCAATTTTACGCCTAAAAACCTATGATTTTTAAAAGGGTAAATTTACCGCTGTTTAATGTCAAACCCATTTTAAATCCAATTTTGACACATTTATATATAATATTTGAAAAAAAAAACATCTCCTTTGAAATTAGGATATCTAAATTTACTTTGGTTGAATTTTTGGTATTTTTCTGATTAGTTTCATTTTTTGATGAATAATGTAAAATACTAAATTTTAATTGAAATCAACTTTTAACATCAATAATATTTATAGTGTTAAATTATATATATTTTTTATTTTCTTTAAAGTATAATTAGATTATTTTTTATTATTTAATCTAATGTAGGTAATTTTAATCAATTTTACATTGAAAATGGATATGAAAACCATTCAATCTTTTGAACCTTTTCACTTTAAAAACTCATGTTCTCATTTCTTTAACATGAATAAATGTAAATTAATTAGACCAACCTATATGTTTTTAATTATGAAAAATAGATTCCATATTTTAATTCAGTGATTAAAAATTCTGTAAATAGATTTTTATTTTTTATTTTTTGGCATTATGAATTGTAATTTTGGTAAACTTTTATTTACCACGGTTAATGGAAAATCGGGTAATTAAAGGTAAAAATAATAGTAAAATATTATAAAGTTACCCCAAAACGTTATATAATTTCATTATATGAGTGATTTAATACCAAAATAAACCTTTAGGTCGACATTATAACCTTTTTATGCTACTTGGATAATAATATGACATTTATTATATTTTATTTAAAGATAAGTTAAAAATGTCATACTAATATTTTTAATAAGTAAGTCATATTGAATATTGGGTTATACAGAAGATAAATTATAATATAAATATAAATATTAATTCTAATAAATTTATCTTCTTCATGATGATTTATTTTAATTTTTAGATGAGAAAAAATTTAATTAAAGGCTTTCATAATAATGATGCAATAATTGATTAATTAAATGAATTATCAAATAAATGATATTAAAATATTAAAATAAATATAATTTGACATAATTAATAAAATCCATGAATTTTATAGATAACATAGAAAATTTATTGATATATTAAAAGTGTTGGTTTGAACTAACCATGTTCTTATTATATTTTTAAAAATAAAAATAATTAATAGTATCAAAATTGACATAAATGATACTTTAAAATAAATAATATTTTATTAAATGATATAAAAATTATAAAAAAACTAAAATTAATAAAAATTTCTATAATAAGGTTAAATATTTCATAAATGATCTATTTAGGGGTTTTTTGGCATTTTATTGTAACTATATTAACCATAAATAGTAAAAATCCAAGATGTCATGGTATGAGTAAAAGGATTTGACTAAGTGTTAAAGCCAAAAGACAAGTTTAATATTATGACCTAAAGATGTATAAAAATAATTTTTGAGATTATTTAGATCCATAACCATATTATATTATAAATAATTCACTTTTTAGCTATTTAAAATAGAAAATAAATTTATATTAATTTACTATTTTAAAGGACTCCAAGAGTGCCCCACCCCTCTCTTATAAAAGGTAAAATCCTATGTCACTACCTAACACCACTTTGAGGCTTATATCTCAACCAAAACCTACTGATTTCTCCTCCTAAAATTATTAGATAAGTTTTTGAGGTCCCGGTATTTTAAAAAGGCCTGTACTAGTGTCCCTAAGAGGAGATCCAAAGGTGGTCCATCAAAGAAGAGGTAATTTTTTTAAAAACCCATTCATGTTTTTTATTCTTATACATCTTATTACCATGTTTTTTCCATAATAAATAAATTAATTTAGTGTCACATGTCTGATGATATGTTATTTTTATTATTGTACAACCATATTCTTCTTTTTATCCATCCAATGAAAAAATAATATATAATGTATGCATTTGTACAACTTATCGTCTCCACACTATGGTGTAATTTGTTTTTCATCACTACATTTTTTGGATGGGTAAAATGGTAAATATAATTGACATAAATTTTTTTTTTTACATTATATTGGTTTTTTATAATTAATATACCTTTCAATTCCTTACCCCTTTACCATTATAAAAATGATACCGTTGCTCATGTGTATGCACGGGTTACCATCTCTACGACATGATGAGATTCATATTACACGTTAACAATTCAAGAATGATTATGAAAATATATATAATGAATAAATATGAAATATATGCCATAATAATTCTGCTGGAAAAATATATAAAAATATAAAAATATATTTCATTTACCTTCTTCCATTCAATACGATAAGAAAACAAAAACAGCGTTCATGCGTACGTATGACCTTCATCTCCACGAATGGTGTATTACATTTCATATATAAATATGTTGAATATATTTTTATATTGAATATATATGATATATAAATCATGTTTTACATTTTATATCCATGGGAATCATTATATATGTAATGGGATCAGGAATAACAAGTCAAAACATGTATGATAAACAATGCAATTATTACCAAAAATGTTTCTTTAACAATGCATTGTTAATAAATGGGTAATATAAAGTCATAAAATAATAATATATGATATTATAAATAATATTATGATTCTTTTACAAGTAAATAATATGTTTAAAACTACTATACATATGTTTTGGGCACATACAAATAGAATAAAACATAAGGTAAGGATTAATTTCACAATATCATTGTTATTCACGATTTTTTATATGTAAGTATAAGCTTGTAAATATTTATCATAAATGTCCATATTTCATGAAAATGTTTCTAAATATATTTTTACTATTACCCTAAAAAGTTCAAATTTTTTTTACCAATTTTTGAATTTTTATAAAATAGTTTCAAGTGGATATTTTTTCCATTGTCCAAACAAGTTACTTTATATCCTTTTCAACAGAAATATAGATGAAATGTTTTTTTAACTTATATAGAATGAGAATCATTTTACTTCATATTGACACCTTGATGTTTTAAATATTCCTTTACATGTTAATAATGTTCTTTTAAAATAAAATATTTTCTTTATAATTACTCGACTTTTAAATAAATGATTTCAAAGTAAAAAAGTTATTTCTCTCAATAAATTTTTAATGATTTTATTAGAGTATTTTCATCTATGTCAACACCATTATTTAATTTTATGTTTCATTGAGGGTGATATATAATGATATAAATTAACATATTTTATTAAATTTCTTATGATTAGTTTGACAGTGGATGTGCTATTTTGACACCATTCACCATATTACTCAATATGGATTGTGACTATGTTTATTGATTGGGGAAAGTTATTTACGTTTGTATATATATGCTATTTATGATTCAACCCATTCATATAAGGAATGAATTGGACTTATTATTTCATAGTAGGGGCCCACTATAGACCCTTGATGCACCAGTATATATCCTGAGAGAAATTAGATATGGACTTGGCTAAGGCCTTTCCGATTTATTTTTAGATATGGATTTGGCCGAGGACTTAAAAATTTATTTTCATATGTCTTCACTGTGTTCTCAAAAGAATGTTTCAGATGTCCAACATTATACATTGCATCATTATGATATTAGTTATTGATATTTCCTGTGATTATTTGTCTAATAGAATATCCATGGTTAAGTTTCCAAGATCATGTGATTATTTAAATGGATTGTGTTTTAGTTATTTACCTTTCCATACCATTTTTTCCATATTTACTCATAGATTTCAATGTATACATACCCTTAATTAGAAATTGAGCTCACCAATTATGTATTTTTAATTTTTTCTTAGGTTATGAAGAAGTATTTTGAGTTTGATATTCAAGGTTACACTAAGAGGGTTAATGTCGTGCTCGAAGTAAATTTTTGGTGCATTTTATGTTTTAGATTATAATGTGAATTTCGTGTATGTAATATATTTTCCAAAATTGATAAACTAATTGGTAATTTGGGATTTTAATATTATATCTATTCTAATGTGACAATTTAAGGCACTAGATCAAGGCTATTGGGATTGAGGATATTACAAAGAGAATCTTTCACATTTTTTGGTTTCCCAAGATCGTAATACACTGAACAATCATAATCTGTGATCAGTTATAACAACCTCCATTGGTGCATATTAAGATCCATTTGTGTTAATATATAATTGATGTTTTTATGATCTATATGTATCTCACACTTCAACCATAAGATATTATGTTGCTGAATCTTCATTACAAAGATCATTGTAGCCAATTAAAGATCACAAGTTTGGTAGTTTTTCTCATGGATCATTAGTTGGTGGGAGGTATAGGCTATCACTTTTTTTTTCATGAGTAAATAATCAAGTTCCTTTTTATATGAATCAATTTATATCACAAATATATCCTCATAGGTGGGAAGTGTGAGAAAAAGCATTGTGATTAGTCTCTTCATCATCTCATTAAAACATTCCTAACATTCATTATTACATACAAACATGACTCCTTTCCAAATTACCTTGTTTAGTTGGATTGAAAATCATGAGTAGTTTCTCATAATTAACGATAATACCCAACTAATCCAAGGAAACTATGTATTTATATCATGGAGGTTGGTCTAATAAACCTTGCAATAATCTCTATTTATGAAGGTTCTCAATATATCCATTAGTTAGTGATGACATTCTTGAGGAATGTCACATTCTCCAACCAGAACTCGCATTTAATATACATTTCATACATATTTTACTTTTGAAAGGTGCTCAATACTATATTCAAATTCTCTTCATATTCCTCCTTTATTTTAGAGTAGTTAAGAATATAATCAATAAATAATACCCAAAAAAATTCAAGGTAATCCCTAAATACTCTATTCATCAAATCTATGAAGATTTATCTATAATTAGTGAGTATAAATGGAATTAATAGTAACTCTTAGTTCCCATACCTTGTATAAAAATCCTTCATGGGTATATCCTCCTTATTCACCTTTGTTTGATAATATCCCGACCAAAGATCTATCTTATAGAAATACATGACTCCTTGTAACTGAATGAAATAGTTATCAATCCATTGTAGAGGATACTTGTTCTTTATCATGGTCTTTTTAGATCACAATAATCAATGTATAGGCACATTGAACCACATTTATTCTTTATAAAGAGGATGGGTGCACCCAATTATTATGAACATGGGAATATAAACACTTTATCTTGATTCTACTTGTAGTTACTTATTCAGCTCCTTGAGTTAAACAATGGTTATTCTCTATTGAGTCTTATATATTGAAAAAGGTTTGGGTATTATCTTAATTAAAAAATGAACCTCTAAGCTAAGATTAAGACCATAAAATTCATTGGGATACACATCAACGTAATCCCTCACAATTGGAATGTATTTAAGGATTATATTTTCCTTAATATCAATCATTTGAGATAGATACACTTTCTCATAGGGAAATAATATCTATTCTTGAGATTTTGGTATGAAAGAAGATTCATCCTCTTCCTTGAATATGTATATAATCTAAGGGTTATTCTTGACATAGAGGGTTATTTACTTATCATAGTAATTTCTGTTGGCTCTATAAATAATGCCAATAGAATCCCAAAATAACATCAAATTCTGCTAAAGGGTGTATGAAAATGTTCAATAAGAAGTTCATCCCACAAATTTGGATAAGGTATGAGTTATATACATGGGATATAATAAATTTCCAATTATCAATTTTCACCAATGGATTTACTACCATGATATGTGGGGGTGTTTGAAATATTCTACTAAAATGAAATGATATGAAAGAATGCGTATAACCAAAATCCAAATATATGTTCTCTATTATTCAATGAATAAGTTGAATACCTATCACCACTTTTTTATTGGTATCCACCTCCATAGTTGAGATAGATTATGATCAACTTTTCTCTTTTGGACTTAGGGGTTACTTTCATCGGTTGTCAATGATAACCATTGGCATGGTTAATTAAATAATACAGCTTTCTTGTTCCTTTCAGTTGAAACATAGTACCATGGTATGAGGGTTGAACAAAGTATTCCTTTATTATATCACATTGACAAGATTCCCCCATCATCAATCACTAGCTAGGTTCCCTTCTTCAACCCACCAAAATCATTTCCTATTCACCATCAAAAAATTCCAAGGGCGCTTCTTCCCACACCATTGGAAAGTAAGATGTTGAAATTTCTTTCCACCATTAGATTTCACCATCGCACTTCCATAATTACACTCCACTTTACACATCTTATCCCTAAGTGAACCTTGAGATTTGATGATCACCATTTTGAATTTGAGGGAAAATCAACAAATTTTCTCATACCTATAAAATTCACAAATGGATAATGATTTTTGTAGTCTTGGATTTATTCGACCAAAGAAATGGTCAACTTTACATTTGGGGGATAATGATAAAGATAGAGTCTTATCATGTAAGACTTGTAATTTTTTTCTTGTATGACATGATAGATTTGTCATCCTTTTTCTTATATCTAAGGAAACCCTTCTCTATTTTTAGTTAAAGAGTGTGAGGAAAATATTTATTAAAAAACATTTTTCTATAATTACTTCCAATCCATATCTTTGATATCCTCCTTGAGATTCACATTCTTAACCAACATCCACCATTTATCTACTTCTCATTCTATACGATAAACAACCAGTATAACCTTATCTTTATTAGAGAATTAATGGATAAAGAATATCCTTTCAATAGAGATGATCTATTACTTCACATTTAAGGGATCAAAATATCCATGGAAATTCAAAAAACATTTTTGCATAAAGGTCTCAATTAAAAATTTCTATTTATTAGGGGATTTTGGGTACTAATCATGATTCATGATTGGGTTCATAATACGAGTGAATTGTGAAATTATTGTCACAAAGTTCGTGATTCCTTCTCCCATTTGTTTGGGCATCCTGTTTTCTAAATCATCATATTTCCCCTCATATTGGTTTTTGACCAACTTCATTTATTTCCTTCTATTGACTATAATAAAGGGAAGATTATGGATTATAATTTTTAAATTATTAAACACATAAAAGGGAAACTATGAACATAAAAGTGATGGATCATAAATTAAAAATATTCCTTAACCTATGAATTTATAGGCTTCAATATAAGTTATCCATGATCTATTTCCTAATATAAAATCTTATGGGCCTTTTTGTTCCCCCCAATAATGGTTCATAATAAGTTTGTGAATTTACCAAAGCACATCCCCAATATGTGTCAAACCAGGATTACATAAAGGCTCATTGTTGTGCACAAGTTCTTGATCAAGTCTTTCCAAATAAATTATTTTTGAGGTTGTTACCCAAAGGTATATCTGTGTCAGAGCCAGATTCACTTATAGTATCCAAACATTGATGTATTTTCTTAGAAACTACTTACTTTATAAATTATATAAATATAAATATATTTTTTTTATTTTTAATCTAATGACTTATTATTTTAGTCGAGTTTTCATATCCTAACCCCAAAACAACTATACTTTTATTTGACACTAACTATGACAACCCATATATTTAATACACTTTATTTCATTATTTATTGCATAAAAACACACTTAGTACAACCTAGAAGATCTAGAAGCCTAGTGCCTTTGAGGGATTATGTACATATCGCATAAATTTGATATATGGATACAATAAAATTACTGAAAACTTCTTTGACATGATTCTAAATTTCCATAGCTTTTAGAATAGCAAGGGAAAACATGGGGACATAAATAAGAAAGGGATGAGCTATAAAGCCTCGTAAGAGAATAAAAAAAATAATAACTTGATGAAAGTATTAAATTTTAGTCAATAATAATTTCAATGGGACATAAAAGGGTTATGAATAATAAACATAAACATCAATGCATGCTATATAATGATAAAATATAAGAAATGTGAGAATGTTTCAACAACATTAAACATGACATCATAAACACTGGTCAAGGCGAACCACCAAGATATTATAACAGTATGAAAAAAGTTCCATAATTTATTATGATTAATCCATATTCCCATAAATTATGTCTCATGAGACTAAAACACTCCCCAATTCGATGGAGTTATATATAATTCTGGGCACACTCATCACTTTCATATCATGTACATTCATAAGTGTGCCACATAGATCATTCAACACTTGATTCTATTTCATCACATTTAATCCCAATATTAATTAGTTTTGAATATATAAATTGAATTCCACAATAAAATAAGGATAGATATGTCAGTATGAACACCTTTGGGTGGAATGGAAATGGAATTCACATTACAAAGGTTTTCCAAGGAAAAATTGAAGGATAATTGGGGTTGCATAATGGGGGTAAATAATGAATCACGGGAGGTATTAATTAGAGTTGGGGGGTATCTCATCACATATAAATCATAAGGCTATTAGGAAGGATATGGAAGAACATAATAAAACTTGAAAAATTGAGAATTAAAAATTATAAGAAAAAAGTGTTCTTGAATAAAACATTGGCTTGTAAAAAGCACATGATAATTTTGGCGGCATAATGGGGGAACATATTGAATCAATGGGAGGGATTAATGAGGGTGAAATGTGTATCTAATCACTTTTAAACCATAAGTGAAGTAAAATTGATATGTGAAATCATATCCCATAAATATGAATTGGAAGGAAAATGGAATTACATAAAGAAGGTACTTGAATAAAGAAGAGAGGATCCCTTACCTTGAGAGTGTGTTTCAAAAAGCATGGGGGGCAGCATATTTGAGAGATTGGGGAACCATTCGATGACTCTGGATGGGAAAGGGTAGAGTATAGTCATGATACGATGGTTTATAGTAAAGTGTAATGTGATCTTGGGTGGGTTTATATTGGAAAAGAGAGGGAAGTTCTTTATCATTCCCCAAATTTACATTTTTGACTCAATACAATTTAGTCATAAAAACTAAAAAAATTCTCATAGGTTATGAACATTATTTATACCGAATATGATTAGTTTTGATTATTTTATATGTATATGAACCAAGGAAATTAAAATATTACCCTTGGTGAATTCAGTTTATTGGCACCCAAATATCTTTAATGATCTAGCATCTTGCATTGGTATACTGATCCGAATGGATCAACAAACATTGGAAAGGGAATTGGGATTCTATGCCCGAATGTTAGTTGATGTAAACCTGGAAAATAAGAGGCCTGAGAGTATCTCTTTCCTTGCTAATTGGAATCGAACATAAGTAAGGGTGGAGTATTAGAATGTTCCCTCCTTCTGTGAGGTATGAAAAATGGTGGGTCATTCGGTCTCAAATTGTATAGTGCTTCAAAAGAAGGTTAATGATTCTAATGTTGTGGAGTGGAATGAGGTCAATAAGAGCAGGAAATCCAAAAATTTACCTCTTGAAAGGAAAGCTGGCATCAGGGAGTAGTCTGAAACATCAAAGGCTCCCCTTATGATTCAACCGATCATTAAACAGGTATAGTTTCTTGCGAAAAATCATAATTCTGCTAAGTTGCAGCTTTGAACATCCTCTGAAAAACAAACACGGGCTGAAATGGTGGAGGAGGAAGAGTCTAAAAATGCTAATCCTCCTGCTCCTCACTCCAGGGTGGAACATGCATTGATTTCCCCCTCTAAACAAGAAATAAAGGAGGATGTTGATATGGGTTTGGCCTTTTCTAATGAATTTTTCAACCTGGCCCTTGGTCTTCAGCAACAAATGGAGGATGATTTCCTCTCTTTAAAATTTTCTAATGAAATCAGGGATCTGGTCTGGTCTTTAATGGGTGGTGACATCTCAATTGCTTCTCTAAAAAGCACCTCAAATTTGGTTGATACTTTCACTCCTACCGGGTGTTATCCTCCTTCTGGACAGGTTCACATGAGTCCTGCTTCGACAGTGAAAATAACACCAGAGGGGATGACTTCTGAAATGAACCCTTGCATAGCTGAGGTACATGATTTGAGTAGCCCGAAAACCTCTTCTAAGATGCAGGAAGTTCAGCCCATCACAGGCCATAACCAGGATGCTATCTGTTCCAGTATTATTGAACCTGCTGCTACAAATAAATTACAAGGTAGCAATCCTGTGGATTGCAAGAATTCCTCCAGCAACATCTTGAATGAATAGGTCTAGATAGATAAGGCTAATCATGGTATATCTGTCAATGGGAATGATGCTTTGTCTAGCACTGCTGATATAAAGGATCTGCTATCTCCTATCCCAAAAAATAGGCTGGAAGGCCACCTAAAAAGCATGGAGGTAAAAATGTGAGGGGTATAAACCCTAGCCTCAATTCTAAATTAATATTATGTTTTGGAATTGCTAGGGTCTGGGAAATATGAAAACATGCAGATCCATTCGGTTATTCATTCAGAAACACAAACCTATTCTTATAAGTCTGTCTGAGCCTACAAAAATCTTCTCCTCTGGCATTTCTAACATGGAGATCTTGGGATTTTATCTAATTAACACTAATAGGTGTTCAAAAGATGTCAAGAGTCTATGGGTATTGTCTCACCATTCTATTGGAAACACCACCATGGTGATGTCAAGTGATCAGCATGTCACCTGTTCATTTAATTACCTTGGTTCCCATTTTACCTGTTATTTCATCTATGCTCGCAAAAGGTATCTGAATCGCAGGAATCTGTGGATAGATATTACATCTCTCAAATCTGTCAGCTCTAATCCTTGGGTATTATTGGTGGAATTCAATTCAATTTTGAATCCAGATGAGAAAATGGGAGCTGAAAATACCTCAATCTCCTCCAGGGAGTTTAGATTATGTGTTGACTAGAATGAACTGATTGAAGTTAATTTTGTGGGGGACAAATACACTTGGTTTAGGAAGCATCTTAATAGATTTTTGGCTAGTAATATTGATAGGGCCTTTGTTAATGAGGCCTCTCTGAAAACTTGGGGTACTATAACATGCTCAACTCTCTCCAGACTCAACTCTGATCATCATCCCATCTTGATGGATCTTTGTGAGAAGAAATCTAAACCTCCCCTCCCTTTCATGTTCATCAAGGCTTGGGTCTCTCATCTTTAATGCAAAGCCATTTTTCAGAGCACCTGGAGCTCTGTGAATTGTAGAGATGATGCATTTTCCTGCATTTCCAAATTCAAAATTCTTAAGAAGGATTTAAGAATGTGGAGCAAGAATCATTTTAGTTCCCTTGATTATGATATTTCTGCCCTTGAAGATTCTCTTCTGAAGGCTGAGGAGATCAATGCAAATAGTGATTTTTCTAATGGGATTTCAGTGGAAGTAGAGTTATCCCTTAAATTGATCAATCTTCTTAACTTGAAAGATGACTTGAAAAGGGATTCCTTTAAAGTCGAATGGTTAAAGGATGGTGACAGGATTTCAATGTTCTTCAACTCTCTTCAAAAATTCAGAAAAATCTCAAAGCCTCTTTCTTTGATTAACAATGGGGATTGCCTCATTGACAATAGAGCAGATCTCTCAGATCATGTAGTATCCTTATTTAAGGATCTTTTTAATGGCTCCCACTCCATCATTGATCCTATGGATGGGGTGATCCCAAAATTGGTTACTCAAGAGGATAACTCCATTGTTTTTACTGTGACTCTTTATACAGAGATCAAGGAGGCTGTATTTAGCCTCAAATCTGAGAGCTCACCTGGCCCTAATGACTTTTGCAACTTCTTCTATCAAACTTTCTGGGACTTCTTTCATGCAGATGTTTGCAAGTTTGTCATTCATTTTTTCAAATGTGGAGATCTTCCTAAAGGTTTAAATTCTCAGTTTCTTTCCCTTATTCTTAAAGTGGAGAATTCCAATGAAATTCATCTCTTTAGGCCTATGGCGTTGGTTAATACCATTTACAAAATCATTTGTAAAATTCTTGCGAGTAGTCTTTCATGCATTGCCTGCAAAATTGTTTCTCCAAATCAATTTGGCTTCATCAAAGGGAGATCAATTCAAGATTGTCTTATCACTTCTTCAGAGTGCATTAATCTCCTCAACACATCTACCATAGGTGGCAATATTTCACTCAAATTGGATGTTAAGAAATCTTTTGATACAATGGATTGGGGTTTCATCTGCAAGATCCTTGCTATATATGGTTCTGATGATGTCTTCATTAACTGGATCAAATACATTTTATCCTCTTCTCATATTTCAGTCCTTATAAATGGATCTCCTGAACGATATTTTGATTGTTCGAGAGGTGTTAGGTAGGGTGATCCTTTATCTGCCATCCTTTTCTCCATTGCTGAGGACTATCTTAGTAGGATTCTTTTTATCATGGCTGACAATGGAAAATTGAAGTCTATTCATGCTGGGATGGGGATTGTTTCTCCTTCCCACCTTCTATATGTTGATGACATCATCCTCTTCACTCACAAGGATAATGGTAATGTCCTGAATTTAAAGAGATCTCTCTTTAACAATGAAATGGTTTCTGGATAGGAGATTAGTTGGAGCAAGTCTTTTGTATACTTTGGAAGAATCTTCTCTACTCAAAGAAAAAATGACATCATTAAATAATTGGGCATTCGTGAGGGGAATCTTCCCTTCACTTACTTGGGGGTGCCCATGTTTTGGGGAAGGCCAAAGGTATGTCATTCATCTAGCATTGTTGGCATGATTAGAAAACAACTCTCCATATGGAAGGGAAAATCTCTCTCAATGGCCGGTAGGGTTTTTTTAGTGAAGTAAATAATCAATTCCAAATTTGTGTACTCTTTTATGGTGTATAAATGGCTGATTTCTTTGATCAAGAGTATTAACATATCTATCAAAAATTTCATCTGGAGTGGTAGAATTTTGGAAAGGCGGTTGGCAACGGTCCCATGGAATTCTATCTGCAATCCTTATGATGCTGGTGGTATAGGCATCAAAAATCTTGGGAGCTTCAATGATTCTTTGCAGGATGCGTTTATTTGGAGGCTTATAAATATGAAATCTGAGGCTCTTAGTTTTCTTCGAGCCAGATTTACTCACAGGCTCAAAACAGGGAACTTCAGTTATTTCAACTCCTCTGTGTGGTCTTCCTTCAAATGTATTTTCTCTAAAATTAATGTTGATTCTCGGTGGTTGGTTTCCAGGGATTCATCTCTTCCATTTTGGAAATGTAACTGGACTGGGAATCCTTGGATTGACATGGTTCTAGAGGAGCAGTTGAATCTGGATTTTGACTTTCCAATTAAAGATCAGATTGAGAACATGGAGAACCTTTGGGATCACATCACCTCTTTAGTGGACAATTATTTCTGGTCTTCTAGAGGTGATTTTTGGGAATGGGAACCTTCTATCAATGGTATTCTTACATCCAAAGGATTTTACAATCACTCTTTTGGAAGCTCATCAGAATTGAAATGGATTGGAAATCTACACAAGAAGTTTCTAAGGCCATCCAGATCCATTCTAGTATGGAGGTTGGCTCATAAAAAATTACCAACTGATGACTTTTTTCAGGTCTGTAGAATTTCCCTTTTCTCTACTTGCGCTTTATGGTCTCATCATAGGGAAGATGTGGATCATCTCTTCCTCAGTTTTATAGCAACTTCGGTGATGTGGAGGGTGGTTGCTGATATTTTTGAAGTTGTTTTGCCTCAATCCAACTCAATATGTGAATTCCTTAAGAGTTGGAATTTTCTAAAATTGTCACCGCAAATCTGGATTTTTTTTCAAGTTATGGCGGAGGAAACTATTCATTTCTTTTGGTCTTCGAGGAAAAAATTCAGACATGAGTCACATCCTTTTTGGGTTGGTGCTGGTCTTGCTGGTATCCTTGCTACTGTGCATGAGGTGGAAACACCTAAAGGTGTGTTTTGCTATAATTCAATTCATGATTTATCTGTGTTGAACCAGATCGAGATGAAAGGTAATTTTTGGCCTCCTCTTGGGATAATGGAAGTCATCTGGTAGACACCTTTTTGTGGGTGGATTAATGTTAACTCTGATGGTGCTTCAAGAAGAAATCCGAGCCCCTATGGTTTTGGTGCTATCTTTAGGGATTATCAGGGGAATGCTATTGGGTGTTTTCATGGCTCATGTGGTATTGCCTCTGCTCTTGAAGCAGAGATGCTTGGTGTTATTGTGGCTGTGGAAAAAGTGAATGCGCGGGGTTAGGACAAGATTTGGATTTAGTGTGACTCTATGGCTATTGTATTTTCTTTACGAACTGGGTACATGCACCTTTCATAGAAGCTTACTAATCGTTTGATTAGATGCCTAGATTCTCTCTACTCAAAGGAGCACTTTGTTACTCATATCTACCGAGAGGAAAATGCATTGGCAGATGTGATTTCTAATATGGGCGTGAATGTTAATGATTATCTTTGGATGGATCATGTTTTAGATGTTCTCCTTCCTCTCTATAGGAAAGATCTTTGTAAATCTTCTTCTTTCAGACTTGTGTAAGTTTCCTTTCTAATAATATAGGGATTAGGCTTTTCTTAGCATGATCTCAGTTTGTTTAAAAAAAATATTTTTTACAGCATACAATTTTATTATCCATTATATTAAATATATAATATTTAATAATACTATTTTCTTAAAAAATAATTTTTTTAAAAAATTCATGAATTCATAAATCGGAATGTCATAATATAAATTGCATTTTATCCAAAAATACAATTTGTTTTTTTTTCATATTAATATTTAATTTTTATTATATCCATTGCAAAATCATTTATAAATTAAAAACAATAAGGAATAATTATAATAATAATGTTTTTGAAATAAATATAAACATATTCATAGTGTTAGGATCATTATACATAACCCCCTACTACACTAGAGAATTCCCTAAGGGTAAGGTTCGTGACAATGAGATTCTCTTGTGGTGGTTCGAAAAACATGGTTTGAGTCATTATTTTGATGAGCTTAAAATTATATAGTAAATGGTATCCCTCACACTTTAGATGTTGGATTCCAACGTGGGATTGGTCAATGGAAAATAATAGATATTTTATCTTCCATGGAATATCTGATAAATGGGCTTCGTAGGGTACCATCATACTGTTTGAGGCCATCACTTATCTTGTTTATGTCCATAATATTTTATCATAACCATTAATTTATACCAATCATATAATCATTGTTCAGTGGGTTTATTATCAATGGTTATAACAACTAATGGTCATTTTTATCTGATAGGATAGAAGTTATAACATTCTAATATAAACAAAGTAGTGATTGTGTTTTTATATAATTACATTTCATAAATATGGAACTTATTCTTTTAAAAAGGGAATATAATTTATAAATGTCCAGTCCATTATAGTGGGCCGCACCATAGGGTTCGAGAGATTTTCATGAATATACAATCACCAAGAATAAATAAATTCAAATTATTTTAGTTTAGAATAATTGGTATTGAATTTTTTTACTAAATGTATTTACATGTATTAAAGTAAATATATAAAAAAATATTATACAAAAAATATTATTCAAATCATCAAGGCCCATTTAATATTTTCAAAAGGAAAAGTCATGTTAATTGATCTCTTTAATCACATAATATATTTCATTCTATTAAATTTTTGCGATAAAAATATATGTGATATTTATCACTGAGTAAGTCAGTTATAATAATTCAATTCTCTAATGAGAAACCAGGTTTTATCAAGGCTAAACAATCCTCTATGAGTGATAAAAAATAAATGACAATCAATGTGCTATTAAATGGGGGTTCCTTTTATTAGTGATACAAAACAGCTGAAAAAGACCAATTTTGTCAGTGCTAAAAAAAGAACTGATAAAAGGCGTGTTTTATCAGCATTAAAAAACACTGATAAAAGGGTCATTTATCAGTTCTTTTTTATGTGCTGCTAAAAGACCCCTTTTATCAGTGCTAAAAGACCCCTTTTATCTTTAGCCTCCCATGCACCCTTTTAATAGCACTAACCCCCCCTTTAATTGCACTAGACTCCTATTCACCCGCCCCCGCACCCCTACCTTTGCTAGTGTTCAAACCTGAGACCTCCTCCTCATGCACCTGAGACTCTTCTACTCACCTATATTGTTTTATTTTTCATTTTATGATATATTAATATATATTTCGTTATATTTTTTATCCATATATTTATAAATAAATAAATAAATAAATAAATATACACATATATATATATAAATACATATATGAAATTTGTTTGGGTGTGTGTATGTGTGGGTGTGTGTTTATGAATACATACATATATATATTTATACGTATCTGTGAATCTATAAATATAATTAAGCATATTTATATTTACTTACATATATTATATGTTAATATTTATATACACATATTAGAATATATTGATAATCATATATATTTTTGTCAATAGAAACACAAATATATTTATATATATAAGCATTATATATACATTAATTGTATGTATATATGTATAAATATTCATACATTTTTATTTTAAATAACATGGATATTTTTTTATTTAGATAAGGTTCATATATTTTTAAATATTTTTTATATGTAAATATGTTTTATTAATTATTTATCAAAATATATTTTTATGGGGGAATATATAAAAAATATGTATATATTATTTTATATTTGATTATAAATTACAATACAATATGAAAAATGATAAAATATGAAAACAACAATATCAATATGAATATAAGAATTAGGAATAAATTTATTCACGCGTGAAAACGGAAAAAATACCCCCTTAATCGGGGATGAAATTCCATTGAATGTTAAAAACATTAGAGTGTCCCAACTAAAAACTCAATTTTGGAGGCCTTTCAGACCTTTTTGGCCTCAGAAAATGTAACTAAGGGTTCACAAAAATTGTTAGTGTGTAAAGATCATTATAGGCTTTAGTTTGATACATGTTAGAGAGAAAATTAACATCTAAAACAAATGTTATGATAGTCTGAAATTCGAGTTATGTTTTAAACTTATTTTTGATATTTTATTAATTTTTTAATTTTTTATAATGAAATTGTTATTTAATGACTATTACTCGATAATAATTAGCAAATTATTAATTTAAAAAACAATTTTAATTATTTTATAAGGAACATTCACTTATTATCTTATATATTAAGTTTAAATATTCATTGAAATTTATCTAAAACATATCTAAATATATATATTATATTTATATCAATATAAATATATAAATACATAAATATATTATTTTTAACGAAATATTTTTTTATAAAAATATTCCCTTTATCAATGCTAGGAAAAATGTGCTTATAAATAGGGGGCCTTTATCTGCGCTTATAAATAAACACTAATAGATGGGGACATTTTTAAATTGCTAAATAAAAGAGGTGATAAAGGGGTACCTTTATCTACGCTAAAAAGATGCTAATAAATGGGTATTTTTAACATTGTTTTTTTAGAGCTATTAAAAGAAACCTATATGATTTCTTTTTTTATCATTGATAGAGGAACCCCCTTAATTAGTGCTTATTTTTAACACTGTTAAAAGATGGCGCTACGAAAATTGGTTTTTAAGGTTGTGTTTACAACTAATTTTGTGGGTAATAAATATCTAGGGGTTGGGGAGCCAAATTCATTTATTTAGAACCCTAATATAAAAGGGAGGAGAAGGCTATCATGAAAATTCATATTCATTGCATAATGGTTGAGTGTCCCTCTCACCTATTCTGCTTCCTAGAGAGATAGGAAGTCAATCTGGGCATCTGATCTTAGATCTTCTTCATGGATCGAAATAACGTTGATGAGGTGATCATTGGGATGTTTAGGGTATCATTATATTTCCATGGTAGCACCCATATTTCATTGACCGATGCTTCTGTTAACATTCAAATCATGGTTGGAAGATCTGGCTTCGGTTCCATTGAGAAATGGTAACCAATGATGGATGGTCTATCGACTTATCTTTAATTGATTAAGGTAATTTATTCAGTATAATTTTGTGCTTAAAAGTATTCACTTGAGACCCACAATAGTCGTTCCAATCTTTGTGTCACTAGTGACAACATAGTTTCATCGATCACCAATGATAAATTTTAAATCCCCATCTAATACACTCTCACTGTGTGCCCTAGTACGTTGAATTGGAATTAGAAGGATTTCATGAAATTTTAATCCAAATAAAAATTAAATAAGAAATAAATTCATGTAGATGGAAATGCTATGGTCTCAATGTTGTAGACGACGATTCAATTCGACATCATAAGGAGATGTTACTACCATAAAATGGTCTATATCAGATAAAATTTGGTAATTTTTTTATTCTAAAATTTTATGAACATATTTATACATATGTTATAATTTTACATGCCATAGGCCATATGTAGTAATTTTAGGTGAATTGAATTATAGATGGATTTCTGATTGCTGAAATGGTATTTTTAGAACGGGGTTTATTCCAACAGTTTTTTGAAATAATAAAATTTTAAAATATAAAAGAAATCCAAAGGGTTGGAAATTTCAGAAAATGAACAAAATTTCCAAATGGTCTAGTGGAGGTTGTTTGTGCATAAGTGAACAACTAAAAAATGGGTCACGGGGTGGTGGATTGTAGAAAAAAATGGAATTTGAATAAACTAGGGGGTTTGTCATAGGATGCAAATATTAAAAAATACTTATTTATTAGACAAAAGGATGGTCGAGCTCTGCAGCCACTGCATCCTTCCACCTGGATGGACTCCTCTGCAAGCACCACATCCAATTACCAGTGCTTCCTCCACCTCTCTTGGCCGACCACATCCTTTCTAGAACCTTCTATGGATGGTGACCCCATCACCTCCTCCTGGCCACTGCTCCCCACAACAATCATTTTTCCCACTATGATAGAACATCGCAAGGGCATCGCTTGGTGTTATCAATGCTAAGAAAAAACACTGATAAAGGGGGGTAATTTACTGTGCAAGCTAATATCACTGATAAATCTACCCTTCATATGTGCTATAAAAGCATTGATAAATGTTTTTTAATTAAAAATATTATTCATTTATATAAAATTATTATATTTATATTAAAAAATCATGTTTATTTGTATACATTAAATAAAAAACGCATCTTTATAATTAATACACATATTTTAAAAATTAAAAAATATATATAATGTTGTAAAAAATGTATTTCTAAGATTTTAATTAAATATATATTAATATATATTAAAATAATTATAATATTATAATAAATTTCATTAAATAATCGATATATTAATTAGATTTTTTAGTTTTTTTAGATTATTTTGATTTATTAGATTAAGATTTATTAGATTTATAAGAATTATTATATTTATTATATTTATCATATTCATTAGATTTATTAAATTTATTAAATTTTTTATATTTATTATATATTGATCATATTGATTATATTTATAAACAATATATTTAAATACTATTTAAATATGTATATATATAATTAATTATTATATAAATATATATGTTTAAAATGAAGTTTATCAATAAATATATTGACCATGCATGAGTATAATTGACATGAATATATGTTTTGTATCGTCATGAATGTCCGATTATACATTACACCCTTCTTATTATTCACGTTGTCCATATGTGATGTCTCATATTTTATTATGCATACTTTACTAGGTATATCATTAATTCATGTTACCAAGATGAACTATTATTTTTTAAAAAATATTTATAAAATTACATTAAATATATTAATAAATATAATTATTATATTCATAATTATTAAATTGTAATTATATATAAACAGTTTTTATATATATTTATATGTAATAACAATTATAACTATATATATATTTAAATAATTATTAAATTACAATAAATACATATATAATATTATAAATATATATATGTAAATAATTAAAAAAGTATAATAAATATATTTAATCTACCTATAAAGATATAAATATATATAATTAAATAAATATATTTATAAACGTGTACAAATATTTATAAATGAATACAAATAGTTATAATTATAATTCCTAAATAAATATAGATATATTTAAATAATTAAATAATTAAATTAAATATATTAATTAAATATATTTATAATATTGTAAATATATTTTTTATAATTTTATAATAATTTAATAAATAAATAAATAAATAATTATAATTATAATTACAAATAAATATCTATTCATTTAAATAATTATAAAAATTAAAAGAGATATAGTTATATATATCTCTAATCTTATAAATATATATAATTAATATATATTTATTATATATATTTCTAAGACTATAAATATGATAAATATATTTATTATAATTTTATAATTATTTAAATTCTAATTTTATAAATATAAATAAATTAATATTTATTAATATTTATAATTTTAAATAAATAAATGTTTATTATATTTATAATTTTATAAATACATAAAATAATATATATTTTTAATACCTCTCTTTATTTCTGATAATGATAGGTCCTTATCAGTGAAAAAAACCACTAATAAAAGGTATCTTTATTAGTGTTATAATTTTTGTGCGGTTAAAGGCCTGCCTTTATCAGTGCTAAAAAAAGTGTTGATAAAGGCTTGTTTTATCATCATTTCTTGTTTGAGTGCTGATGAAATATAACTTTATCAGCACTTTTTAGCTAGTCATGATAAAAGGTTCCCCAAGTTTTATAAAGAAACCCTAACAGTTGCCTCCTTTGTCGCACCCCTCAATCTCCCACGGAAGCCGATCCTTGTGCCGCTGTCCCCTCCTCTGCCATGAACACTCCTCCACTATGAACACTCCTTTGTAGAAAACCCATTTTCTCTTCAAAAACACCCTCCAAGGTTTCTTTATGCCCTTATACCTCAATATTTTTGTGTTTCTGACTCCAATTCTTCAAGGAAACATCAAGTGAGTCTTGTTTTTCTGGATTTCTCCCTCTTTTTTTGGTTTATCTTCACCCCTTCTTGAGTTATCATTTTTAGATGGTTTTTTGACTTAATGTTAGTCTTATCATTTGTTTATTGGGGATAATATTCATGTTTCAGTTTAGATCCTTCCTTAAAAGGGTATTGATAAGGTGCAGTTGTAGTTTCACACTAATTTCTGAAGGTTTCCATGTTTTAGTTAGGCGATTCCATGATTTTACATTATTAGATGATTTTTATGTGCTTTCTTGTTTGCTTATACATTTTCCATGTGTTATTCATGTGGTGTGGAACATGTTTTGGAAATTTTTGACATGAATATGTGATGAAAGTAGGTTTTTGAAAATAAATCGATTATATTTCTTAGGTGCTTCGTTGTGGTGTTCCTTGAGAATGTTTTACAGCTTTTGTGAATGGTGAGAATTGTTTTTTCAAAAAAATATTTAAAGGTGAATATGTGTTGAAAATGAATTTCTTCAATGTAAATGGGTTTTTAGCTTGTGTTGGATTCCTTGTTGTGTACCTTAAATGTAACTTTTAATTTTGGAAATAATGTGAAGCATGTTATGAAATAGTTTTTTACGTGAGCATGATTTTAAAAATTGGATTTTCCAATATGTTTGAATCATTGTATAAGATCCCAACAAGAAGTTTATAATTTGATCACATCATTGAGGTATACATTGAATTTTCCAATGTTTGGTCTTCATTTTGAGGTAGTTGTAAGGAATATCATGCGAGCCCCCACTAAGTGCCAGTAGGTTCTAGATCCAAGGATGTTTTTCTCGCATTTTAACATAAATTATGTCTTGTTTTGGTCTCAGTTTATGTGAGTAAAATTATAAAATGAAAATGATCTTTGAAATTAAAATGTATTTATTGAAATGGTTTCATATTGTAAACAAATGGGTTTTAAAAAAATTGTTTTGGATTGAAAATTTAGTAAACAATTGGGTTTGGTGATAAAGTGGTATGTTTGACCTTCAGTATTCCTTATGTTCATTCTCATATGTGTGGGTATGTGAGGAAATTTTCTGTTGTAATGTGTGTATGGAAATGTATGGGAACATATGTGATGGTTCATAGGGTGCCTTGGGTGGGAATTTGAAATCAAATTCTTGTCTTGGATTTCCGTAATGATTTTTGGGAAGGGGAAAAAAGACTTCCAAAATTGGGTTTGCATTAAAAATGTTGGTTTTTATGTTGAACATATTTCACCAAAGTATGGAAGAATGTGTATGTCACCATTTAAGTAATATGGTGGTATGTATCTATGGTAGTGATATGTTAAATTCATGTTATTTCGAACATGTCAAGAATAAATCATTACATTTAAGCATGTAAATTTTTCATTTTATAATTTGGAAGCATGTTTTAGTAAAATTATTTAATTTAAAAGGATGTTATTATAACTAATTTGGGGTATTTATTTTCATGTTCCATTTTATTATTTCTTCCATAACGTGTTGATATATTTTTTGGGAATCCTATTTTCCCAACACTATAATTTGAAAATATCAAGGCTAGTTAATATGAATTTTTCTCTTTATTGAGTTTATGTCTATAATTTATATGATTATTCATTTAAATCTATGAGAAGTGATCAATGTTAGTGATATTTACCCTTATCATGATTATGATCTCTTTGTGCCTTGTGTTCAGGTTCATTTATATTCTGTGTTTTGGTCAATTATACTATTGTTTCTACTCATGTAGTCTGTTCAAAGAATATTGATGTCCATTTGGCTCCATTGATCAATTAATCCAAACCATGGATTGGATGTACATCACTCTCAAATTTAATAACCAAACATGGGATTCTCTATTCACTTCACTACTGTTGGTTAACTACTTCTTTATAGAGAATCTAATCTGAATTTCTTGTGGGTGTCCTTGTGATGCTCTCATCTCATACACACTCGCCACTATCTGTACCATATCACCATTCAACAATCATATTTCCTTATATTCCTCCACCCATTCACTATATGGATGAAAATTCATTCATAATACATTTTCACAAGTATTAAATGGGTTTAAGAAGAGAATTAAAAGTGAATGCTGAATGGTGATATGATAGAGATGGTGGCAAGCGTGTGTGGGATGAGAGCATCACAAGAACACCAGGAAGAATGTTGAGGTTAGATTCTATTATAAGGTGTTGTTAATCAATAGTATTGAAGTGCATAGAGATTCCTTAGTTTTGTTATTATCTGATATGAGCACGAAAGAAACCCTTTGGAATGATATAAAGGTAATTTTATGATATACATTATCTATGTTACCCAAAAAGTATATAATAAAACTTTCTTTTAATATTCCTTTTTCATGGTAGAGTTTTGTTTATTTTAGAATATTTCTATCCATGTTTCATGCCTTTTCAGGACGAGAAACAATGACGTCTTTGCTCAATCACAGAGGTAATCCTGATGTTTTCATAGTAAAGTCATTGTCCATAGAATTAATACTTTTTTTATATTTATGGTTATTTTTTTTAGTATTAATCAGATAAGAATTGTTTTATTATACAGTAGGATTCATTTTTTTGGGTTGGGGTGGTTCTTTCGAATATTCTCATGCTCCTGAGAGATAGAACTTGGAGGCTTCAACCCATAAATCAACGAGAATGTAATTTTATTAATATACTATGATTTTCCTCATAATATTATATGTTCTCTACTACATTAACATAATCTAAATTAAATGATTTAATAATCATTCAAAATATTTTTTTCACATATTTATTCTCCCTCAAAACCTTGTTACCCCTAAATTGTCAAAATTTTTCACGTTCATTCAAAGGAAGTGGATGGAACTTGTGGGAAAGTGATAAATTCTAAAAAAACAGTGTTTCCATTTTGAAAAAGAAATCAAATAGAAAGCATGGTAACACACGATGTGGACGGTATGACTCAAATTATATCATTTTATTTAAAATTGAAATTAATTTAAGTAAAAAAACATGTTGCATACTAAAAACTGAAAAATCACATTCAGATTGTTTTGATATTTTAGACATGTATATTATTGTGGAAATCACTATTTGTGCCTTGTGTGATGGTTCATTTATATTATATATTTTGGTGTTTACTACTATTTTTTCTACCGATGTGGTGTGGTGGAAGAATATTGATATCTATTTGGATCCATTGATCAATGATGTCAAAACATGGATTGGTTGTACACCACTCACATTAGTGAAGTGCACAGAGAATCCTTAGTTTTCTTATTAACGTTGTTGGTGATGTAGAATCAATCCATGTTTGGGATTCATTTATTCTTATGCTAATGAGAGATTGGACTTCGAGGCTGCAACTAAGATAATGAAAATAATGAAATGGGTCAATAATGTATAAAGTTTAATTCCTACTACTTATTTAATTAATTAATTTTGACATCATTAAATCTGATATTTGTTAGTTAATTTCCTTACCATTTTTCATCTAATAATTATTTTTTATAGATATTTTGGGAAGTCATATTTTTAATTCAAATATATACAATAATCGATAAAAGAGAGAACATGTTGAATGAAAAATATGACTTCTCAGTAGTTAAATGAAAATTATGACTTCCCAAAATATATTTCATGAATGTTATGCTAAACAATGTACTAATCAATCACATCTCAATCAGCTGCACCTAAATCTGATATATAGTGTTCTCGGTATGACTCGAATTATTTGTTTTTAGTTTATAATATTATTTGATTCTTTAAGATTAATTTATTCTAAACTACCATGATTTTATCTACGACACATGATTATGATCTATACTATGTAGGGTATGAATTCCTATTGTTAATATCACCTTTATACATCATTATTCTCATGCTATCCTTATATGATCATTAATATCTTCCTTGATTACACTTATTGAGAATCTATAATCACTATTTTTTATTATTCATATCCATAGGTTATTAAGAATGGTTTTTGAAATGATATCTCTAAGAAGGTTTCTAGTAAAGTATAACTTAATGAGAGACAAATATTAACTAGTTCTTTATGTTTCATGTTTCCAAAATCAATATACCTAAACTATTTTGGCATGGATCATTATGATATGTAAGGAATATTAATCTACTAATATGTGATATCTATGTATGAAATGTATGGGTCAATATAGTTGGTATCAGAGAAACTGGCCTACTCAAAATTGAGCAAAAATAATAAGTGTCTGGGATCACTCAAAGTGCCTTTTTATTTAAAATTGGCATTAGTTTTAGTAAAAGAAAATGTTACATACCCATAACTGAGAAAACACATTCAAATTGTATCGATATTTTAGTAAAATGACCCATGGATCATTTTTGACATGTACGATTCAACGACACCTCAATATGATGCATGGTGTTGCCGATATGACTTTAAGTGTGCATGTTTATATTAAATTGACATTAAATTGAGAAAAAATAACATGTGACATACTAAAAAAACGAGAAAACATATTTAAATTTTATTTATACTTTAGAATAATGATCCATATGTAATTTTTGACATGTAAGAATCATCCATACATCAATATGATTCACTGTGTGTCTTGTATAACTCAAAGTGTCTCTTTTTATTTAAAATTGACATTAGTTTTAGTAATAACAACAAATGAAATATTGAGATCCACATTTGGATTGTTTTAATACTTTAAGAAAATGATCAATATGTCATTTGTGACGTATAGGTGACAACTGAACCTTAATACGATGCACGGTGTGACCAGTATGACTCCAAGTGTGTCTTTTTATTTAAAATTGACATTAAATTAAGAAAAAAAGAATAAGCGACATATTGAAAACTGAGAAAATGCATTCATATTGTTTTGATGCTTTAGGAAAACATTCCATGAGTGATTTTTGATGTGTATAACTCATACACACCCCAATACGATGCACTGTGTGGCCGATATAACTCAATGTATCAAATCTTATTTAAAATTGACATTAATATAAGTAAAAATAACAAGTGACATACTGAAATCTATGAAAATGCATTCATATTGTTTTAATACTTCAGGAAAACGATCTATGAGCCATTTGTGATCCGTAGAAGTCATCCATACCTCAATATAATGCATGGTGGGACTAGTATGAAAAAAAGTGTCTCATTTTAGTTTAAATTGACATTAATTTAAATAAAAAAACAAGTTACAAACTTATAACCAAGAAAACACATTCAAGTTATTTTGATATTTTAGAAAAATGATCGATTAGTGATTTTTGACGTGTAGGGATCCGTTTCACCTCAATAAGACACATGGTGTGGCTGGTATAACTTAAAGTGTCTCTTTTTATTTAAAATTGACATTAATTTAAGTAAAAAAACAAGTGAAAAATTGAAAACCAAAAAATACATTCAGATTATTTGGATTCTCATGGAAAATTATCCTTGAGTCATTTTTGATGTTTTAGTGTCAACCACACCTCAATCTGACGCATGGTGCAACTGGTATGACTAAAAGTGTCAGTTATCAGTTTAAAATTTACATTTTACATAAAAAATATTTACTCACTAAAAATCAAGAAAACACTCTCCAATTGTCTTGATAATTTAGGATAGTGATTCATAAGTCATTTTTGATTTTCATGAAGTTGTCTCATGTCAAATTGGTGGTCTATGAATCCATTATGACTTATAATGTGTGTTTCTAGTTTGAAATTATATTTTAGTAAAAAAACAATTGAAATACCAAAAATGGAGGAAACATATTCATATTATTTTGATAGTCTTGGAAAATATCTATAAGTCATTTTTGACATATAGGACTTATCCACACATTAATACAATGCATGGTGTGGCCGGTATAACTCCAAATGTGTCATTATTTAAAAGTGACAGTATTTTTAGTAAAAGAATAGGAGACATACTCAAAACCATTATAATTCTTTCATATTATTTTGATATTTTAGTTTAACGACCCATAACTCGTTTTGTCGTGTGTAGGAATAAACCCCTCCTCAGTTTGATGCACAGTGTGAACAGTTTAACTCCCAATGTGTCATTTTTATTAAATATTGACATCTTATTAATGTTCTATTTCATATTAATGTTTAATTTATTTCATTAAAGTATTACTAACATTATATTTGTTTTCTCATATAGGTGGAATCTTTTACTCAGGCTGAGATGATTTGTTCAGAAACTGATACAAATGGTGGTGATTTTTGAGAGGGGATCACAATCATCAAAAGATGACATATTAATGTTTTAGATTGTTTTTTGGATAATTGTATATTTAACTATATAATTTTTTTTAAATGTAAATAAGAGTGTTTATTTTTTTATATACCATAGGTGGGAAATTTTATATTCATGATGTCAATTAAATGTATATAGAAGGATGGCTTCTAGTGTACTATTGAAATTAAATTTCGTCTTGGTGTGTTGTGTTTAATTGTAGGTTTTCCTGGGTGTGCTATTATATAAACAACACATTTCAGGCACCTTGGAATTTATCAGTGCTAAAATATCACAGATATAGGTGGTCCATTATCAATGATTTTTTAGTGAGAGTAAAGGACCCCCTTTATTAGATCTTTTTTAGTGCTAATAAAGGGGACCCCTTATCATTTCAGAGTTTAACTATTCTTTTTTAGCACTGTTAAAGGCAATTTTGCGCACTGTGAAAGGCCATACGGGTAGTAGTGTCCCCATCTATTGCCATCCAGATTCATCAACCCCATGTCACCCTTCATCATTTGAACCATCTACTACCACCGTGATGACCTTCCTTAATTGTCTCCGTACCTTGTGCTCATTGCATCACTTTCGTCCAAACCTCAGCCTCTGATGGGGCTCCTGAATCCATCACAGGTAACCTGACCACCACACCCTGATAGCCTCACCATTCATCATCCACACTTGACCAAACCCAACTCATGTACACCACCACCACCTTCGTCCGACCATCCTATAGTGGCCAACTCCGCTATGTAATGCTACCATGTGTTGACCTCCAGATCCACCAAATCGACCACCCTTCCCTTCTAGCTTCTATGGATCAGGCACCACCTTCCACCTATACCCAGGACAAGTTGGGTCCACCCAACTAAAGTAGGCCATGTTGGGCCTTGCCTTATCTTCTTGGGCCATTTTGGTAATGTTTAGACCCGTAACCCCTTTCAGTGTTTTATTGGCTAGCTGAGGCATGGGAAAACTTTAAATTCCAAAAAAATGTTGCAGATTTTTTTTGAATTAATAAAAAATAATTCGAAAAATTAAATAACAATTTGAATTTTATGGGATTGTTGAATATCATTATTTGAATTTAAATTAAAAGTAATTATTTTAATTCATTTAACCCCACTGACATAAATTTATCACTAATTTAATTTTTATTTCACATTTTGTATGTGTATCTAATTATCTTGAGTGTTGACCATCCAATGAATGTGTATATTTTCATGTGCTTTTTTATTTATTTCAATTGAGTGTGATTCCAGTAATTAATTAATTAAATAGAAGGTCTATTCATCTCTAGTCTTTTGTATTATATATATAAGTGTCTATGAGTCCACAATATCTGTTTTTCTATGAATTTAACATTCCTGAGATCCCCTCAAATGTGTTAGGGTAATTATGTATTATTATTAGGATGTTTTAAGACATGGACCATGCCAAGATGAGATGGTATTTTAGATGATATGGTGGTACACTGGGTCCGAATTCATGTTTTGGTATGAGTTAGATATGACTCATGTATTATACCCCAAAGGTCATGGTTGACCCATTGAGTGTAAATAAATCAACAGATACCAAATTCTCAATATGATTCTCTTTTTTTAATTAATTTATGCATCATTTTTTATATTTTTTAATTTTAATTTTACATAAACACATAAAAAATAGTTCATAGATTAAATAAAAATAAGACATGATGGATGTTTTACTACTTAATACATAGTCAACTATGAGTGCAATCATATAGTATATTCATATCATATAGAAGATTATTTCATTATTCAAAAAATAGTACATTATCATCCAATATATGTTGTAATGCATTCTGTTGTTGGAATTTGAACAAAAACAAGTGCACGGGGTACTCATTATCCATATTTGAGGGCGACTCCTACTATTGGGGTGTTAATTAGAGAGAGGTGGGTCATCTTAACTAAATATGGCATCAAATAAGTATTAAAACCTAGGTTGTTTGATCTTTAGAGGCACATCATTGAGTAAATTATGTTTATAGTTTTTAGAATCTGGGACCTTACTCAGCAGTTCAAGGAATCATGAGTTAATGTGGTTGGATAGTCAAATACCTACCTTGAAACTCTCAATGTAGTGTCGTAGACTATGAGATAAGGTTTCAAGGATAATTTCTTCTAGAATACTCTAGAAACTAAGTATTATGATTCTAGTAGTGAGGGATACTAGGGTTTGACAAAATAGTGGGTGACATTTAACAACTTAATTAGTAATATCTAATCAGTAATCAAGGTAACAGTACTAATCTTATTGTGTTTTTTATAAAATAAAAATAAATACCGTAGATACAATACAATTTCTATTGGATAAATATCATTTCCTCACTATCATGAATTTCTAGGAGTTATACATGCACTTGGGAAAAGTAATATGATATAGAAAATTCAATGTGCCGATGTCCCCACTACCTGTTAAGCCACCTCAAGAAGCGAGGGTGAGAATAATTATTATAGGAGACACATATATATCACATTCCATATTTACATAATAATTATATCATCAATTTATAATGAACTATGGATATAACATGATTACATGAATTGTTTCACATGTTTTTTCATCTCTGAGAAGCATACATGGATAAAGTGAAGTGAGATATAAATGGGTGATGATTACATTGAAAACATGTAATGTGAAAGATAGATCAAAATATTTCTATAAATATATTTCAGATATATTTATCAACCATTTAATCCATTTTTTTAATATTACAATGATGAACAATATGGAGATAATTCTTCATAACCTTTTGGGTAAGGTTCCCTAAGTTGGTTTGTCCTCAAAGAAAGATTAATATTTAGTTATTATGGCGAAATATTTGAAATACAATGAAAAAAGGCCAATGTAAAGTGTGACACAAATTTCACCTTCCCAATATCCTTCAATGAAAAAAGGATGATCATTATACATTAGGCTATTTTCATTATGTTTCCTAAGAAAAATCAATAGAAGAATATATATAATAAACTAAAGTAGAAGCAAGAAGAGGATTCTATTTAGTGTATATTCACCCATATAAGTGTTATTTCTATTATAACTCTTGGGTATTTATTACCATTGGAAATTATACTCTCTTTAGTAATCATGATCTCCAGACGATTTCCATCGGATTTATTTATGGATTCCGAAACACCCAATGATACTATATCCTAAGGGACATGATTTCCAAAGGCAGGCGCTCATTATGGATTTTTTCCTACAAGGCTAGAGAATTGAAATTGGTCAAGAAGATGAGAGGTCAGTCTCATCACACGTTTTTTACAGGAATTACTACCTACTCTAGGACACTCTCATAGATTCAATAAATTCTCATGAATCCATAATAATTGACCAAGTATAACTTGAGTTTCCATTTACAATTTAGAAATCAATGATTAGAATGTATGGAATTTGAGAATCATATGTATGTATCCTGGGTTCTTCATCAATGGAGACATATGTATGTATCCTTGTTTTTCCATATATGGTGTCATATCATACATTAATTAGAGATTATTTGGACGTTATTATGACTATAATGATTTTAAATCCATGTATTAGAGAAATATTGAATTTATCATCATCAAGAAAGACAAAGTGATTGCTCGAGAGTTTATTTTCATCTAGAGAGACACATGTTTTTTTATGTTGGGATCGAACCCATGGATAAAATACCTACATATACTTGTGAAAGGAATTGGAACCAATATAATTTGAGTGTGGGTATTATGTTGGATCAGCCCATGATACTTGGATGGTATGTGAACATCTATGTTGAATTGGACCCTATTGAGAATATAGCCCAGAAATGATAGGGTTGATTTGGGGATGTTGGGTTTGAACCTCATGGAAGCTTCCTACAAATCCCGTTTGGATATGAATCAATTCCCACATAGTTCAATAAGTCTCACAGGAGAGTGTGTCCCTTTGAGATAAATGATTTAGGTCTTACTATTAAGAAGGATTCCTTGTAAGAAATTATCATGAGAATTTTATTGACTCATGATAACATGGGGGATTAATTTTGGGAATACTCCCATATAAGATGCCTAAATTAAGAGAATTAGGATTGCAATTACTCCTAAGAATGATTCCAAGTGAAATTTCCCATGAGTAATGTATTAAATCATGGTGGTTTTGGGACTAACCCCTAGGAAGTGTGTCCTTTGAGCTCAGACCTTCGGTAGGCATCCTACATATATTGGTTAGAGTAAAAATAAGAGTTCTTGTAGTTCAAAATTTGTAGATTGTGTGGATGTTGTGATAATTAAAAACCTCTAAGACCATTTTAGTCATGCTCAGTTTGATAAACAAGAGGATGTGAAAGATTCAACAAAGGTACACACTCTTTCCCTCCTCTGCCAATGTAAGAGGACCAACCTACAGTGGAAGAGGTTGTGATGATAGTAGACGAGGGTGCGGAGAAATGAACCATTCCGTGTGGTTTCCCATGAAAGGGTAGGATTTTATAATATGTTTTCTACCCCAAAAGTTTTACTATAGTATGGAGGGAGACTTCTCCTTTTTCAATAAAGGAAAAGTGGGTGTAACCCTTATTTTTCCCGACCAGGAACTAGAGGATATGAGTCTTAGAGATGAGAAGGGGGGACTGAGAAAGCACCCAAATTATCCAGACTGATAACTCTTCAACATAGATCCTGGGAGAATATCCATAATCACCAAAGAGATAGAACTCCACCCACATTTATAGAACCCTAGCTCCCCAACAGGAAAAATGTGGGAAATCTCTGACCATAGAGATACAAATCCAAAAAGAGGGCATGTTGGTGTGACTTACCAAAGGTTTTGTAATTAGGGAGGTCATGGTGGGGGTTTCAACATGATCCCTCTCTGACAAGGAAGCCAATGAAAAATAATCCCTTCTATGAGTGTCTTTGAAGATGGATTTTATGAAATGATTATATAGACTGAAAGGATGATGTGAATCAAGAACAGGGCACTCAAGTGAGTTGTTGGCATAAATTTATGGTGCGTATAAGCAGGATGGGGTGAGTTAATGTCACTTAAGTGAAGAACTACCTAAATGGGAGAGACTCGTCTCAAGACATCAAGAGTTTTAAGAGGTATTCCCAGAAGTGGGGTGCTCAAGTTCTTATGAGAGGAATGGATGGCGTGCAAGTCTCATTGAATTTAGGGGGTTGGGAAATTGAGGAACAAAACTCTTATGGATATCAGACACTTAAGGGACTTAATTATTATTATCCTCCATTAATTCCCTCGGTCTAGGTGTTATAATACTACCATAAAGGTTTAAGCAGACTTGGGTGAAGCAGTAGGGTGACCAGAGCATCAATTGGACTTCAGGTAAATTCGTCCATATAAATGAATCCCTATGGGTATATTTACAGTTAAAAATATTACCCTTGGAAAATGGTGATTCTGGTGATCAAGTAGCATTACACACCATCTTGGGGGGGGGGGGGTGCATATGTATACTTGAGCGCCGCTGGTGATTTGGATTGACTTGGGAGATTTTGATTTGGTCCATTTAAAAATCTTAAATTTCTATATATGGTTTATCTTAATTCTTCTAATTCATTTCCATTTATCACTTTTTCATCAATGTGATGGAATGAAGTGTCAAAAAAATCCCCCCTCAGGAATGGATCTGAATAAAAAGAGGTTCTAGTTCTGAGGTTAAAGGGATGAAAAATTCTAATAAGATTCTCTTGATCAGCCACACAATTCATGCAGTGGTGTAGGATACTATTCATAGTAGAGGGAAAGATTATTGAATTCAATCGGATCTCATAAAATTCAGACTGATTGACAATATTGAAGATTTCCAAATGGAATTATATCACGATGAGGCTAGTCATAGTGTAGAATTGGTGACATTAAAATATAAAATTAAAGGGAAAACTATTCAAGTGTCTCACCTTCAACAAGATTTAGATGCTACTATAAATGAACTTAAACAACTTCATTGTTCAAAATAAAAATCCTAGAAAGAAGGTAAAAAATCCATTATAGATGGAAAAGAATCACATTGTCTAGATAAATAGAACTAGGTTGGTCAGCTAAATGAGATTCAATAGGTTTATAATGGGGCTGAAAAGCCTATCCAATAAATGAAAAGTTGTGTCATTATCCTTTTTTAATTTATAATTGATAAACTTGATTTTTTGGATGTTCATCTGGGACTTTTCTCTCATAAATGAAAAGAATTTTGGTTCTAATAATCTCTTTATTCATCCCTAAATTATTTTTTCAATTGTAATGTTGAAACTGATTTCCATAAGATGACATTTTCATACTAGGTGACCTAATTACAATGATAGGAATGGAATGCGCTCTAATTTTTATTTATTCCATTGAGCATAATGAGCATGGTTTGACTATTGCAAGGGTCACATGAACTACCCTACAAACATTGTTTCTTTTTTTGATTGATTTTTATAAATTAATTGATATTTCCTAAACCATATAGAGTGTAATTATAGTGATTTGAGACTAATTTTTTTTCTAGAATACCATTTTTGGGGTTCTCAGTCTAGCCAATATTATGTCTCTTTTTTGGGAATTTTAAAGTCATGCATATTGGAATAATAATGCTAGTTTTTATAGATGAACAAATTTGACCATGAATTTTAAGGTTAAAATCCAAACAAATTTAGATGGGTTGGAAGGTCATAATATTCCTCATATATTTCCAAGGGGAATCATGAATCATGATTTTTATGGTCACCAAATATAAAACTTGAAGTATAGAAATTGAGAAGGCCTCTCCTAAGGAAAACGTTATGATTTCTTGAAAAACCCATTATGGGGTTGATTTTATACACGAACAACTAGGGAATTTACTACATAGTTAAGTAAAGGGGATCTTAGGAATGATGAAATTATATTGTTGATAGACAAAGGGATATAGGATTTTTAGGTCTCAATACCACAGTTGGTGGATTTTCCAAGGAAAGGTTTCTAAGAATGAAGGGGGGGGGGGGTCATCTGTGCTGACATAGGCCATGAATGGGGAATTAAACTTCTAAAAAACTTTTTTACGTGAAGGACAGTACATTTCTTTAGAAATAATTTTTTATGATATTATGATATGTAGTAAAAATTCATGAAGTAAGGACATTATACTATGCAGTTTAATTTCCTGAAATTAGGACATTAAGGATTTTTTTGATAATGTTCTGTACAGTTTAATGTCATGTAGAAAAGACAATAAGGGTATTTTTAATTAAGGTCTTTAGCTCTGACCTAATATTTTTTAATTCTCAAATTCTTTGTAATTGTTTTGAGGAAGTGATACCATATTCAGGTCTTAAAGGGGAAATTTTTAAACTGTGACTTGAGAATTTCCATATATGAAGAATGATATGGGAAAGAGGATAATGATACTAGAGGAGGTATCATCCAAGAATGAAGTTTTAGCTCTATGAAAAAACCATTGTGGGGGATATATTATATTGGGCCAATAAGGGAATGTGTTGTATAGTCAATATTGGCATCCTTAGGATGACATGCCCATTATGCAAGTGAATTTTATTCAAGGCTATTGGGGAACATACTACATAGTCAGGCAAAGGAGTTCTCATAAATTTTGACATTATATTACCAAAATCCTATGAAATCTTATTGTGATTCGGATTCTCCAATGAACATATTTTAGTTTCTGGAGAATGAGTGTCTGAATACAAAAAAAATGTATTTCTCGTCATGATTTCCAAATAATTGTAAGAATACGATCTCTATGAAGGTCTAACCCATACACAAGAAATATGGTGTCTGTAGTTTTAGGTTATACAACAAGAACTGTAATGTTGTGGAAACAATGTATGACATGTGGTTTAATGGACTATTTTTATTCCAGTATGATTTGAACATATGAAAGGGGTTAAAATTAATCCACAGTCTTGGAATCTTTCAGGATAGGAGAGAGGATATGAATCAAATATGAAAAGGATGAATGCTTTAATTTCGAGTTAAAACATATTTCCATTAATTATTAATGGGATAGAAGAGGTCACTTTAAAGAATAAAGGTACAACCATTTGAAAAACCCATTATGGGGGCTATATTATGTAGATCTTGATAGTGAATGTGCTGCAAGTCCATATTATCACCCTCTGACTGACAAACCTATTATGGTAAATGATTTTATGCAAGGTTAACTGGGGATCATAGTACATAGTCAAGAAAATGATCTCTCAGTTATTAGACATTCTACCACAAAAAGTCATGGAAAAGGAAATGAAAATAAGAATGTATTCATGATTTGGATTATATCATGTGAAAAGGGAAATGTTCAATGCATAAATAAAGTGTTTGGATCAATAAATAACATGATTTTATAACCCCATACATAGATCGTTATCATATGTATAAAAGGGGATATCTCTTATTTCCTTGATGGGTTATCTAAGGTGAGGGACTGAAAATATATAAGATATAGTATAGATTTTAATGGTATGAAGAAAAATGAAAAATTTCATTTTTCTCATGAATGAGACTAGGGTAAGAGGCCTAGTTTTCAATACACATATCAAATGGGATCAGAATGAATCCAAATATAATTCATGAAATTCCATGATGTATAATGTTATGTAGTAAGAATTATGGTGGAATGATGTGAAAAGATGAAAACTTCATGATTTGTTCCCAAGAGTGAAAATCTGGGCAAAAAAACGTATTTCATGAAAACAAGAATTAGATCACACCTAGTTCATGAATGAAGGTTGGGCAGTTTATTTTCATGAAATGAGGACATATGATGTTTATTTTTATGTTTATATAACTAGGACCATTGGTAATCCACAGAAGGATTTTAGAAACCCCATTTATGTACACTACTGGAAAAAAGGCCTATACCCACGGTTCAAAACCGTGGGTATAGCCCCCAAAACCGTGGGTATAGGCTATACCCACGGTTTTGGGAACCGTGGGCTGGAACGCCGTCGATATAGGTCCCCAGCCTATACCCACGGTTTTCCAAAACCGTGGGTATAGGTGTTCTGCCACCGTGTCAACAAAACATTCCCAATTGCCACGGTGTCAATGGCTTTTACCCACGGTTTCAAAATCGTGGGTATAGATCCTAAAATAAAGCCGCAGGCGGGTTTCGATCCCACGACCTCCTCGCTGCAAAGTACCGCGTCTACCACTACCCTACTATCAATTATGTGTATATATATATATATTTAGTTAAATATAGTTATATAAACCGTGGGTATAGAGGGAAGAACCGTAGGTATAGGACTCCCGCCAAAAAAAAAAATCTTTCCCGCGGAAATTTTTTTTTCCCGCGCACACATAGGAAACCTATACCCACGGTTTTTCAAAACCGTGGGTATAGGTTTTTTATCCTACACCTATCCCCACGGTTCTCCTCAAAACCGTGGGGATAGGTACCCCTATACCCACGGTTCTTGAAAACCGTGGGTATAGGTCAATTTTCAAGACCTATCCCCACGGTTTTTGAAAACCGTGGGGATAGACCCCCCTATGCCCACGGTTTTACCTATACCCACGGTTTTCCAAAACCGTGGGTATAGGGGGTACCTATCCCCACGGTTTTGAGGAAAACCGTGGGGATAGGTCCATTTTCCAGTAGTGGTATTGATTCGCTATATCTAAATCCTTTTCTCACATGAGCCGTGCTAGGTGTGAGAAACATGGAGCGACAATGATCTCTTCTACAATACAAAGGTAATATAAGTGGAAGATTAGGGTCTGAAGATTATATGGTGGTTGATTCAGGTTATAGGAACTAGGAATCACTGTATATCATTCTAAAATATTAACCATTCCACACATAGTTCTTTAGATATTCCCTTTGTAGGTTTAGTCCATACACGCATGGAATAAAAGTGAATATTTTTTTTGTTGTTGTTGGGCCCGAGATTAGAGATCCAAGCATCACTACGTATCTAATTATGATGAGAATTAAGCCAAATGTATTTCATGAATATTATTACACTTACCAACCTGGTTTTCAGGTGAGTATGGGGGATTTTGAATAATCATGGTTGCCCCCAAGATAAGAAATCTAGGGTGTCACTATGTATCTCATTGGAATGATAATAAAGCCACACATAGTTCTTCAGAAGGGTTTACCATACCAAGTAAATTTTGATATGGGAAGTGGGCTCTAATATATTGAAAGATAATAGTTGAGTTTAATACACAAGATGGTATAAGAATCAATCCATGCGATCTGGAAGAGTTCTCTATATAGAATTGGTTCATATATAGGAAAAATTGAAATTGTTTCTTTATGATTATGGTTGGTCCTGAGATTAGAGATATGGGAGTCACTAAATATGTCACTGAAATTAGAATCAAGACATATGTAGTTATTTAGAAATATATTACTTGGTAATATTTGATTCATACACACAAGGAATATATGATATTTTTTTGTTATTATGGCTCGACCCGAGAGTAGTGATCTGGGTGTCAATACGTATCTCATTTGAATGAGAATCAAGCCATACATAGTTTTAAATGAAACATGTAATTTAACATCTTACAACTAGGATGTAGATCACCTGACATGAATGGGATATTACGGCTGGACTGGGGGATAAAACCCAAGCGTCAATACGTATCTTGTTTGGAGCAAGAATAAAGCCACATGTAGTTCTTGAAGAGGATCCCTAAGTAGATCTAAATCAAACATTGGGAGAAATGAGGATCATATTCCACTAAGGAGTGGCTATGATGTTAATGATATTTTTTTGCATGTAAAAGATACCCATCTTTTGAGATGCCCCAAAGAATATCTACTTGAAACATTTTTGGGGGGCTCAACATCAAATAAAGAAGATGTTAACCGTATAGTTTAATGTCATGTGGTATGGAAAAATGATTTCATGTAGTTTAATTTCATGGGAGAAGGATGAAGGAAATATTTAGTTTAATGTCATGCATCATGGATGTATATGTTTGTTATGTAGTTTAACATCGTACAACTAGAAAAAATCTTTGGGTGATTACAAAAACTACTTCCTCAAGAACCTTGCATTGGTTGGAGTTGTAATGAGCTCCCCATCCATTGAGATTAGAGGAGACCTTATGTATTCAATAAGGACTCTCCAACTTTGGATAAATATTTAGAGGCTTCTTTCCTGAGATCATAGGAGTTACGAGGGCCAAAACAAACTATCACTCGTGGAATTAATGGAGGTGATCATTATTGGTGAAATCTCTTGTTATTCTATTTTGGTAAACTTATAAGTGATGAAAGGTGTGAAATCACTTTTCATACAATCACACAAACATATCTACTCACTTTTGAGACTGCTCATCTGTAGATTGGTGATCACATATTGCAGCTCAAATTGAGGGAAATTGAGATTCAATAGACATGGATACTTCTATCCTGTATACTAATGAGTACAGATTTGATAGTATCATAGTACAAGTAGTATTCTGGTAACCCCATAAGGCATGAAAAAGTTTATCAGGCCAGGATTTCTAATCTTTATCCACAATTTTGTGGTGTATGTTTGAAAGATTCTTTTTAAAATCCTCTATCTAACCATTGGACACTACATGATAGTGGGATGAATGGGTGGACTTGATATTATGCACCTGATAATGTTTTCTACCTAAATAGAATAAAAATTCGTGCCATTTTATATTAATATTCTATGAGGGACACCAAATATATTAATGATGTTAGATTTGAAAAAGATAACAATGCCTTTGGACTAGAATTTTTTAAGAGGTATTGCCTCATCCCATTTGGATAAGAAATCAGTAGCAGTATAGATTTACTTGAAATTCATATCCATAGTTTAAGGATAAAGTCCCACTACATCCATTCCCCATATAGAAACTTTTCAGGAGTATTTGGTTGTTTTTAGAAATTCTAAGGGTTGATGGATGATGTTAGCATGACCATGAAAAGGATGAAACAACTTAGTGAAATATATGAAATCATGAATCATTGAAGGCCAGAAGTATCTAAGCCTTCATATTTTTTCAGAACATCTATGCCCAGACTGGTGGGAACCACAGGCTAAAGCATGTACTTATTTAATGACAGCTGCAGTCCCTTCTCCATCAATTCATCTAAAGAGGATTCTATCAAAGCCTAATTTGTAGATAATTTTATAGTTATTTAGGCTATCATAAAGAGTGAAATTGAACACTAATGGAAAAACCAAAACCTTTATAGCTCTTTCTAGTAGAAGTACTCCATTTTAGAGATATTCTATGACGGGTTCCATCCATCCCATTGTATGACCATATAGCTCAGAAATGGGGTTGATTTCATTTATTTAATCCATTCTGATTTGAACAAAAGGTGAAACCATATGATGATGGGAAATATTGATGATTGTATCATCCCAATATGGATCTACTAGGGCTATGGCTACATTATCCAATGCATCAGCCTGAGCATTTTTTATAGTAAAACATAAGATAACGATAGATCTCATGGGAATTCATCTAATAACCATTGAACATTACCAGACATGGGATCAACTCTTCTTTCCTAATGGTTCAATCCCCGTTGATGTATTTGATTATTAAATTTTAATCACCCATTACATCTAATTGATTCACTGTTATGTGGAGTTCCAATTCCAAAACTGCGATGAGATATTGGTATTCTACCTCATTTTTTGTTCTACCTTTTGGTATCAAGAAGGAATATGTTAATACCTCCTTGTATTTGGAGATAAGTTCAATCCCTAACCCAACTTTGTTGAGTTCAGGGTCAGCCATTATTTTCCCTGTGAGACTTATGGAAGCACCATAAAAATACATTTCCCATGTTTGAGTGATATCATGAATGGAAAAAATA
Organism: Viscum album; assembly: GCA_963277665.1. Classification (NCBI taxonomy): domain Eukaryota; kingdom Viridiplantae; phylum Streptophyta; class Magnoliopsida; order Santalales; family Viscaceae; genus Viscum; species Viscum album. Next base: position 775,986,977 of record OY728161.1, read on the forward strand.
TATTCATCAGGTAGTTTTTTATTTAATGATGCTTCTTCCATAGATGGGTGCACAACAAGGATGTCTAATAAGTATTTACCTTTTACTTATTTATGATGTAGAAACTGTATATCAAATTGCTACAGAATAACTACCCACCATGGTAGATGTCTTGTGCCCATAGGAAGAGTAAGGATAAACTTAAGCCGGTTATTACAAGAAACCACGTGGACATCGTGATGATGTACATAGTGTCCCAGCTTCTAAAATACAAAGATTAATTCCACAAAACTCTTCTAAATATCTGAATATTGAGCCTCAGTGTAATCATGGTTCGACTGATATAATAGAGACTGTTTTCATTTATGACATCATTCTATTATGCGAGGAAGGCAGCTAGTTATCTCTCTAAATCTTTCACATAAACAATGAGTGGATGTACTTCAATGGGTGGCATAAATACCGTTGGTCTTAAGATATATTTCTTTAGGGTATTAAATGGCTCTTGGAAATCATTGGTCCATTGATATGTGACACCATTCTTCATTAATTTGTTGAAGGTAATACACTTTCAGGTAAGATTGGTGATGAAGCGCTGAATATAGGCCATGTGACCTTGAATTTCTCTCAAATCATTCAAGTTTTGAAGAGGTGAAATTCTGATAATAGTTTTTTTCTGCTTAGGATCTACTTTGATGTCGTGATGGCTTACAAAGAAGCTCAGGAATTTCCTTGAGGTAACCTCAAAAACATATTTCAAGGGGTTCATCTTTATATTTTGTTGCTGAGGCCTAATAAATGAGATATCTAGATCAACTAGGTGATTGGGATGATGTTTTTATTTTACTACTAAATCATCCACATTGCATTCAACGAATTTTCCAAGAATGGTTTGAATATATGATGCATTTTATATTGATATGTTACGCCACCATTTTTCAGGACAAAGGGCTTTACCCGATATAAAAATATGCCTTGATCAGCATGGAAGGCTATGGATTATTCATCTTCTAGTGACATAGAGATTTTACTATACCTAGAGTATCCATCCATGAAGGATAGAACCTCGTAGCCGGCTGTTACATCTATAAAATGCTATGTGACTGGAATGAGGAATTCATCCTTGGGATAATGCTGGTTGAGATATCTGAAATCAATAAAGACTCTGATTTGAACATTCTTCTTTTTCACCGAGATAATATTAGACAACTATTTGGGATATTTCACCTGTTTGATGAATGAAGTTTTGATAATCATGAAGACTTCTACATCAATTTTGGAGGCATGGGTTGGATGTGTTTTTCTTGAAAACTGCTTATATCACTAATGTTCTTATGGAAATCCCAAATGATGGGTGACCTCTTTGGGGTCAAGAAATGTAATTTCTGTATAATTCCAAGAAAATAAAACCTGATGTTGCTTTATAAAGTATACAATTATTTCCCTTCAAGAGTCATGGAGACATTAATCAGAGTGAACCCTAGATCTTCCTATAAACGATGATTTATATCTCGAAGTTCATCCACAATGATGGTGACACGTTCCTCAAATGCTGGAGGGGAATATCTGAGGTCTTCTTCTTCTTCTTACTCATGTGTTACATCCTTTAATTATTATTGAATAGTATCTCGGAGGATAAGTGATGAATAAAGGTCTTCAGGATTAGGGGAGAAGTTGGTATTTGGACATCCTGAGGAAGAGATAACCATTACTCCCCTAGCTGATGAAGGAGGGTATTCCTAATGTTTTTAGGATAAAATATAGGATGAGAATCAGTGTCCCTATCCTTTTCCATGAGTATTACAACTTCCTCTAGCACAGATGATGAATAAGGAATTTACTAATGTTATGGGGATGAGATTTCATTTAGGATTTCATAATTTTTCAGATAATTAATGACTTCTCCGGTGCCCTCAGATTCAAACACCACAATTGACATGATTGATTCCATTGACGAGTGCCTGGATTCAGAACTACCCTTTCAATTTGGTTGATGGGTTGCAATTAATCCCCACTGATATTCTTAAATGGGTTAGCTGGGATCTTTTCCAGACCATTTGGAGGATTGATTCTTATTATATCCTTTGCAATGGATCATCTTCCCATTTCATGATAAAACTCTGCATAAATATATTGATATTAAAATGTTTTGAATGGGTCCTTTTCACCTTGTAATGTCCCAATTTGACCATTGAAACAATACTTCAGACATTGATGGTATGATGAAGGGTTGAACACATGTTGATGTAACTAGTGTCCCCCTAACAGAATGATGATGGATGTGTCCTATCATAAAACCATGAAATTTGAATCAAAAAAAAGATCATCGAACTGAGTTCTTAGTGTAATATTTCTAAGAGGTTATTGTTCCTTCTTGTCATAACCCTACAAAATTAATGTGTAGGGTAAAAAGTGAGATTCACAGAGACCCAAATGGCAATGTGTCTAGATTGAAATGAGATTTACCCCTAGGCCATTGTTAATGAAGGATTGTCTGATATAAATGTAATTAATCATTCCAGATAAGTATAGGTGCCTAATTTGTCCCAACACAACATTATATTCATCCTGATCTGTGAAAGATTTGATGCCATGGAATTCTACTGGATCATTCTATATAGAGTATAACTCAGTAGTGTAACCTTCAGTTTTGAACTCTTTAGGGCTTGACTGAGCCTCTATGAGTGCTTCCCATAGATCCTTTGACAAATTTAGATCATGCAGGATTGATAACATGGAATGTAATTGTACTAGTTGCTTCAGTACATCATAGATTTGGTCCAAAGGTCTGTACTTCCCCATATAAATATTCCCTTTTGTAGGTTCATTGGGAGCCAATTTATGTGATGTGAATGGACCATCTTTTGAAGTATAGATTTGAATTTTTTCTTCTCTTTGTGGATTAGGCTGGCTATACCTCCCCCCCTCCGATGTGGTGGTGGAATATCCTCTAATAGACCATCCAAGGTGATTATATTATGGAAAACCTTATCATGTGTGGGGGAGTTCCCTTATTCTTGATAATCCTTCTAGAGGTCTATCCCAAGAGTTTCTACCACATAAATGGTTCAAGCTGAGGTAATGTTGAAATAGTGACTTCTAACACAACCACGTCTTCCCCTATATCCTTGAACTCGATGAACTTGTCCTTCAGTTTCCCAATACAGTGTTGGGAAATTTGATTCATAGACATAATCATCATTTGAGAAGGGGTATTTTAAGTAAATGACATTAAAATAACCAAATATAAACTCTTCTTATAATGAATATTCCTCTAGATAGGTCAATTATTATTGTTCCATTTGGATGGGTGGTGCCCATGCTACGGAAATAGTTGGCATGAAATCTTCCAAAGTCATGGAAAAATTTGGCCTTAATATATAATCATCTTCTTCTGAATTATATTTATTATTTTGTCCATGTTGCTTCATTGAGGATGGAACTTTAGAGGACTGATATTTTGAAGAAGATGGATTTGCTGCATGTGAAGTTGTAGGAAGCTAAACTGGGTTTTCCAACTATGTTCATTGAATGACATGGGTTAGATTGATCATTTTTCTGACCATCCACTAATCAAAATACAATGAATTCATAATTTTTTACTTCCTTCCATTCACCTTACTGTTCTGTATCAGTAGCATAAATAGATTCCACTTACGTTGAAGAACTTTTTAAACTCACTTTCATGAAATCCACCATCTTTTGTAAAAGGTATTTAAAAAAAACACTCCTAGATGGGGGGACGTAACATTTGATTAAAGGGGGAATAGTCTGAGAGGTCTTCATATCCATCCTCATTTGGACACTTAGGAATTTGAAACTAAACGATGTTATTCACTATAGATGAGATGATGTATCCAAAAACCATTTTATTCTGAAAGGAACAGACTTTTTTAACTCCTCAAACAGCTTCCTCCTCTGATTTTTTGGATCATCTTGATGAGGCGGTTATTATTGCTGATGCTCGGGATGTGGATCCCTATGGTATGTTGAGATATTTGAATTAGTAGTGGGTATGTGGGACTCCATTAATGTAACTGTAGAAGCCTCTTCATTTTCTGTTCATCTTCCCTAAGATGATGGAATTACTCAGGATTTAGCCTTAGTCTCTGTGATGTAATTCTCCACTGGTTGATCAATTGATGCAATGTCCAAAAATTCACAAATGTATTTCAAATGTATTAGTGTTGTGTGAAATCCATCATGGAGATTGGACACAAAAATAGGCATAAAACCTACTTGATGGAGTTCTAGATTTAATTAATATGCCAGTCCTTTCCACAAATCAATGAAATATGAAACTCTTTCATTCTCCCTTTATTTAAAATTTGTAAGATCACAGACTATCTTCTTCTCCAATGATGAGTTGAACTATAGGAGTAAACTTTGATAGAGATCTTCCCATACAATAATTGATAGAGATTTAAATCTTGTATACCAAATGAAGGCTGGACCCTGTAGTGATTGCACAAAGCATATGTGTATCACTACTTCTTGTTATTTAGGGGTCCCTATCATGGTATCGTATTGATAGATGAAATGTGTGATGTTCTTCCCTAGGTCTCATGATATATTGAAGATCAGAAATGTTGGATTCTTAATGTTTGGAGGGGGAGGATTTGAATCTACCCATTTGGGATAATATTTATTTTCTGGTTGTACTAGTGAACATTGTCCTTCCATAGCTTCCAATCGGACAGTTAATGATACAATTGTGTTCATAAGAGCACGATTGACATATGGATCTACCGAGACCTGAATATGTGTGGTAGATGGAACCTGAATGGGTGTAATGGTTGGTAAGACCATTGATGGTGGCACTTCTGAAATCTATCATGGGTGTCCCAGAGTGATAAGCCTCTATAATAGAGGGAATTACTGACATCCCTTGGTTTTTTGATGAAACATCCTTATTGAATTGGTCCAACATGAAATGCTAGTTATTGATTTACTTGATGAACATATCTGGTAGGAACACCACCTTGGAGTAACTATGCATTGAGTCTTTTCAACTCTTTCATTTCATCCTCCTACTATGAAAATATACCTTCCAATGAAAGGGATTGGCCTTCTCTACTGGTAAGTGATAGAGAGTTTAAATTTTACCATTTTCCATGTAAGACTCCATTCCCAAAGGAAAAAGTGGATTATTTTAGCTAATTCCTTGATTCAGGGTGAGCCTCTGGTTTCTGGTACACACACCTTCTTCAATTTCTTTAGTGTGGATTGTATTTTGAATAGGAACTTCCTATTCTGATTCCCCTGAGCTGGACTTGTGTTATGGAGGATCATTAGTGATGGAATTTATGACATTAAATAAGTCATGATGCATTGATGGTATTCTATCAATATATCTATGGGATCCTCTTCCTCCACATCCCCTATGATAATTTTTCATTCTATTGGATGATTCCCTGAGAATTTCATGGAGAACAGTAACCTAAAGGGAATCCTCTGATAACTTAGTTGTATGTTTAGTTTGTGGATTCTTCCCTAATTAGGAGAAAAACGATATTCGCTGAGGGTATTTTTAATATGAAAAATCCACCAGCCCTACGGGATGGGACTGTTCCTATTCTTCCTTATCAACCCTTTGGATTTTGTTTGTTGTCTCTGAGGGTTGGGTCAGAAAAGTGCCCATCCTGACTAGCTAGGGTCTCTCCAGAACTGCTATAGCTAAAATATCCTTAGATTATCTTCTAATTTTTAGGATTTTGGTTTGGAAAATGGTGGGGATATTTATCAGACAACCACTTAAATCACCAATTTTGGTGGAACATTGAATTATTTTAGACATTTTCACAATCTGATAGTGTAGATCCACTAAACGAGAGGCCTTCTCAATATTTTTAGATGCTTGATGCAGAAGACTATTAACAACCTACTCCCCTTGGGCTTAACACTAATGAGAACTAGACAAAGCCTATTATTATTGACCATGTCTTTGTTTATGAAAAAAATCTATTTTTTTGTAGCTGACTGTGGACAATAACATTGCATGAGACCACTTTTGGCCGATACTGCTCATTTTGGAGCATAGTGGACTGCAATGCTTTGCGTACACCCTATACTATGATATGAACACCAGATGGGGTATCAGTAATTAATTGGTGTGCCCTCTTTAATGCATCACTCCATACATACTAAAGGGTTTTGTGCTATTTCTCGATCTTTGGATGTTGGTAAATCTAGAGAGATTTTATTTCGATTTGGAGTTTCAACCCTTCTATTACCTTTACTTTACTTTGATATTCATCATAAGGTAATATAATTTCATAGAGATGATGAAGAGTATTCCATATGTTGAGGTGGATATCATGAACCCAATATTATGCCAACATTTATGAAATACTATATAGGGGAGTGGCCAATGTCCAGAGCAAGACAGGTACTTCATTTTTCACCAGTTGTTTTCTCATGTTCGGTATATCTTCTTCACCTTTTTCTATAGGTTCCTCAACTTGGTATGACCGAAGTGGATGCTACCCAATTATTGCATTGAAAACAATGGAATTGGTTTGTATTTAATATGTTGTATTGAATGGGTAATGGACCAAGGGAGGTTCGGAGAATGACTATGACCTTAAACTATCTTCTAATTGAGAGAGTTTTTCACTTGTTAATAACAAAGAATCAGACGTGACTAGCCCTGTATTTACAAGTGCCTCAATATAAGAGGGTTTTTCATCACTACATTGTCAGATACTGAATTTTCTTTGGCAATTTTAATTACTAATACAGATAGGACATTAACAACTAATGACATTATGAGGAGAACTATCATGGTGGATTACAATAAGGGATATGTCAACTTTATCCTTAGTCTTTTCATCACACAAAGGGTTACTGTGGCTCTAATCTGCAGATGTGGTCTCACGATTGATAGAATGATCATGATGCAAGCCTTTATGAGGAAGATTCCTATGAGGACCTTCATAATTACTTATACTCCTCCAATAATTTTTTTAAGGAAGTGTTGGATCTTTAATTTAAACATACAGATGTATGAGGGCTTCAAGAACTCTCAAATTAAGTGGATACAAATCAAAAATTGGCTCTTGATTCATCAACTATTCTTGATAATATTTATTTTCATATGTCCTCTTACTAGCAGTTTGGGCCACTTTATAAGAGATGTGGCTGACATGGGAAAGTGTATGTACCTACCATAGAGTGGCTATCATGTAAGGCAGATTATCTCAAGTTGAAACAAGTGTATGTTCCTGATTTGGTTGCCCGTATGATATGGGGGCCTATGCCCCATAACTCTCCAGGACTATAATAGAGGCGTGTATATTCTCTTGGATGTAATTTTGATGAGTCATCCGAGGATTGAGGACAAAATTGTATATGTATTACTTTGGTACTGGTGAAGTTGCTGTGATGATATTCTAGAAGGTATCAAGAATATGGGTAGGGATTTGCGTATGCCCTTTCACCATTTCCAAAATGAGGTTGGTGCATTCAGTGGATAAAACAATAATATAAAACCATTATGTATCGAGAGTAGGTTTCTGTACCTTCTCTTATCATCCTTTTACTATTAGTGGATACATATAGTACTGATGTGTGGGTGTAGAGAGTTGAGTCTTCCTCGTTCTAATCATCAGAGCATTCCGAATGAATTCTCCAGGTGTTATCAAACAAGACTGTTGATAGTCTTGATGAATGTAACCAGGTGTATGTGCCTAATCACACTTCAACACCTAGTTTTAATGACAATATTGGTTGGGAACCACCATGTGAGTCTACATGCTGGTGGAATTAAAGCGAGAAAGTGTATATGGACGGTAGCTATTTTCCACGAAACTGGGTTGGTGGGCTTCTTAGGTGGGAGAAAATGTAAGAATCCACTCCCTGGTAGACGATTGTTGTCCCTGGTGGTTCGTCTAACATGCCTAGGTCTGTGGCACCAAGGCTGAAAAGTTGAATTAAACACCCTCATCATGTTGAGGGTTTATTGACGAACGGTGATGGCAGTGGTGATTTTTGATAGTAGCCTTTGGGAATGACCCCTGTGTATTTGAGGTGAGGTCATGGGTAACCTCTTTATCCACATCTCTGATTTATGGGATGGATTGGATATTGTGTTCTGGGGATAAGGACCCGAAATGGTTGAAGAAGGTGGTTGACACTGTCTATTTCTTCACCACCGATCATTGTTGTTTGGATGATTGGGGGTTGTTTTTGATCTGAAGGGCCTATCGGGATGACTCTGATATCAGAATAAGAACATGTTGATAGTACTCTCAGACCAGTGCATTGGAGACCTAGCATTGAAGATGTTGATTTGGTAAAGATGTCCTTCGAGAAGACAAGGATCCATCTTGAGAAACACCCGAGGTGTTCACAGGTGAAAACCTTAGGGAAGCCATTTGGATTAGAAGGAGACATAAAAAAGGGTTCCTGTTGATATATTAAATAAATAATAAAGAAAACCTTGGTAAAATATACATATTTTGGATGAGAATATGCACTATTGATTACTTTTTTGGACATCTTTTCAATTGATAGGGGCTTGAAAGATGGGTACACATCATTAAACATGGTCAAGGATTCACATCGGGTTCACCATTTTTTTTTCATACTATGAGTGCAAAGAAAAATGGTCCGATGGAAAATAACCAACCATTTTTTATAGATGTTCCTAATAAAAGTAAAATATCATTAACTTGGTTAAGAAATCACATAGGGTTCACCATGTTTTTGTTTCCCCTGGAAATAAGAATCTGTTTAGGAGTCAATATTTTAAGATCGTTTCTATCATATTTATTAATGGAACTGGAAATACCAAATGATTCTGTATCAAAAGGGACCACCTTTCTAAAGGTAGGAACTCATCAGGGATTTTCTCCTACGAGGCATGATAATTGACATTGGCTGAGAGGATGGGAGGTCAGTCTCATCACACCCCTTTGAAGGGAATTATTTCCTACTCCATGACTATCTTATAGATTTAGTATATGTTTGTGAATCCTTATTAATTCACCAAGTATAACCTTAGTTTTCCAATAAAATTTACCAATTGATGATTAACAGGTATGAAATTTTTGAATCATCTATATATATCCTAGGTTCTTCATCAATGAAGACATTTGTATGTATACGAGGTTCTCCATCAATGGTGTCCTTTCATACATTACCTAGAGATTATTTGGTCATTATAATGACTATACTGGTATTAAATCCACATAGTGTATCACCTTGGAATTTATCATCAGACAGGTAGAAAAAGTGATTTCTCAAGATTTTATTTTCATCCAGGGAGATGGATGTTTTTTTCAATGTTGGGATCAAACCCATGGATGGAATACCTTTGTATCCTTGTGAAATAAATAAGAACCCCCATAGTTCGGGTGTGTAACTTATACTGAATCAGATCAAGATACCTAAAAGGGATGTGAAGTTCAATGTTGAATTAGAAAATGTAGAGAATATATCCCAGAAAGGAGAGGGTTGATTTGGGGGTGTTGGGTTTTAAACTTAGGGAGGCTTCCTACATATCCCATTTGGATGGGAATCAAATCCAAGGTAGTTTGGTAAGTCTTGCAGGAGAGTGTGGTCCTTTGAGATAAATGATTTAGGGCTTACTCCTTATAAGCATGCCTTGTAAAAAGGTGTCATGAGAATTTTATTCACTAATTATAATATGGTGTCTTAATTTTGGGCTTACTTATAAAAAGGATTCCCAAATTAAGAGAACTAGGACTGGGCTTACTCCTGTGAAAGATTTCAAGTGAAAGGTACCCTGAGTAATGTATTAACTAATGGTGGTTTTGGGAATAAACCCTATGAAGGTTGTCTTTTGACCTTAGTCCTTAGGTAGGATACCTATGTATCCTAGTTAGAGCAGGAATCCGAGTTCTCATAGTTCATGATGTGTGGATTGTGCGGATGTTGTGATAAATACAAACCTCAATGCCCACATGAGTCATGCTTAATGTGAGAATCGATAGGATGTGAAATATTCAACAAAGGCACACACTCATTCATCATCCTCTAATGGAAGAGGACGAGCTTATGGCAGAAGAGGTCATAACGGCGACAGAAAAGGGTGCAGAGAAATGAAAAATTTAATGTGGTCTGGCCTGAAAGGCTAAGGGATTTTTCTATAATTTCTGCAACAAAATATGTCATATTGTAGGGAGTGAGACTTCTCATTTGTCAACAAAGTAAAATATGTTGTAAACATTATCCTTCCCTACCAGGAACCATCAGATCTGTTCCTTAGAGATGAGAAGGGGAGGACTGATCCTGAAACCTAATCCAGAAAACTAAGAACATGTCAACACTATTACTAGTAGAAGATGTCTCATGATCGTATAGATACAAGTACACATAAATTGTGTGAACCCTAGATCCCCAATATAACAAGTGTGGGAAACCTATGGCTGTAGAGATACAAATCCAAACAGGAGGCACACTAGTGTACCTTTCCCTAAGGTTTTGTATATAAGGAGTTTATGGTGGGGGTTTCAACATGATCAATTTCATTATAGGAATCTAATGAAAAATAATCCCTTCCATGTGTGGTTTGAAGAAGGATTTTATGAAAGGATTGTGTAGACTGAAAGGATGAAGTGAATCAAGAAAGGGTCACACAAGTGAGTGGTTGGCATGCATGTATGGGGAACAAAAGCAGGATATAGAGGCTCGATGTCACTTAAGTAAGAAACAACCTATATGTCTAATCTTGGGTGAGACTTGGCTCAAGCCCTTAAGAGTTTTCACAGGTATTCTGGGAAATGGGGTGCTCAAGTTCATGTGATAGGAATTTATGGTTCACAAGTCTTACTGAATTAAGGAGGTTGGGCACCTGAGGAGCACAAGTGTTATGGATTCCAAACACTTAAGGGACTTAAGTCTTATGATCCTCCTTTAATTCCCACTATTTAGGTGTTTTGAAACATCTTTGGATGTTTCAGAAGACTTGGGAGAAGCTCTAAGGTGATGATAGTATAAATCAGACTTCAGGGAAATTCTTCCTTAGAAATGAAGACAACATTGGTCTATTTACAGGAAAAAATAGGACCTTGGATGAATGGTGATTTAGGTGCTCAAGTAGGGTTGCACTCTATCTTGGGGGTGAACAAGTATAATTCAGCACCACCAGTTATTTGGCTTGACTTGGGAAATTTTGATTTAGTCCCTTTTCAAATCCTGAAATTCTCCATGTATTTTATCCTCTTTTTTCTAAGTCATTTCCCTTTATCATTTTTTCACCAATGTGATGGAAAGAAGTTTCAACATTATAAAATAAAAAATTCCTATCACTTATGTGTATTTAAATATGGTAACCATGAATGAAATGAAGCATTATAAGACGTCAGATAAATTATCTAAGAGACTAAGAAAGGGTGATTCCTATGTAAGCTGTCCTAAGTACACAAATTATAATTTCAAAGTTCATGGTTCTTATTTAACTTTTGTTAAGTATTACAAAAATATTTATCCCATGTGTCTATTGGAAACAAAGAAACATTATTCCATTTTTTTTGGAAATAATGTTTTTTTGGTGCATAATACACAACTAATAGTTCATTAATAATTGAATAGTATTCAATACATGATGAATATAAAATGTAAGACTCTAATACCCAATTCTGTAAAGATAATTATTTATCATAAAAACAATAATTAGTTTTCAAGGATTTACCCAATATGGTATTTAGACTCATGGGAGCTAAAAACCATAGGTATTATCGATAAATTTACTTACATAGTTTTGGACAAGGAATCCATTAGAAATAAAGGGAATCCATAATGACTTCAAAATTAGTTTAGCTAGAGAGTATGAACTATTATAAGATAAAGATAATAATAACTATACTTTATATTATTTCTCTAATATTTTTAAATAATGAAAAAGTGAATTATGAGATATTCATGGTTAGAATATATGAGTTTTTTTGAGCTCGTGTGCTGAAGAATATCATCACCATGAATTCATCGATAATTATAATGTAGCATAGAGTAATTCCTAAATTTAAATTTCCTTATAAACATAAATTTTATGATGTTATTAAGGAGGATTAATGAAGAGTCTTTCTTGAAAACATTGTTTGATAAAATTTAGCATGGAGTAATTACAAAAATCACATTTCCTTATACAAATAAGAGTCATGATGAATGTAAAAGGAGAATAAATGGTAAGATTCATATACTATGTAGATATATCCATTATTTTTCATCACACAATTCGCAAATAACAACATTATACCTTAACAATATTTCAACTATAATGAAAAATGTATATCATATGAGTCATAGTTTGATATAAATGCATTATTTCATAAGAACATGTTTTTAACTGCAAAGTGTTTTTTAGGGATATAAAAAAATTTCATCAAGAAAAACAAAATGTGCATATGAAGTAATTTTCCAAAAGGATTCTAATGATATTACACAAATCCCTATGATAGAAAAGTTATATTAAATCTATAGGCTTTATATCTATAAAATGTTTCACTTCTCTATTTGATATAAGGATAGAAGTATTGACTTGAATTTAGTCAATGTCGGAAATGAATAAGTTGTTGGAATAAGAGAAAGTTCCAAAAGAGCTTATTGAAAATAACTTCTCTTGAGACACATACTACGTACAAAGGATAAAACCATGGTAATAGTTTTACATTTATCGTGATGAGTGATGAGTTATTTATTTATAATAATAAATCATAAAATTATATACTACATAGAAAATAAATAAGACTGAAAAGTTCAATTAAAATTCAATAATGGATCCTATGTATCAAAGTATTGCTGCTTAGTATTTTGAATGTTTCAAATCATGATACTGAAGTGGTATTCAAGAGAAACATTACATATATTGTACAAGAGTGGTTCCAATAAGGCTTGATTAATTATACCAAGTCAAAATGCCTAAATCCATTAGAATGTTATACTTATAATAAATAATTTCTACGATCATTTTTTTTGGGAATTGGATTTCAAAGAAACATTTATTAGAAAGTGTCCACAAAATACAACCAGAAATATTTGGTGACACCATAGAATACCAATAAGGAGTGAAGGTTACTATAATCTAGTTTTGGATTTATATTGCAACATGATCATAAAATAATCATTGGAATTATTTATTTCCATTTGTTTACAAATGTTCAGTGGAAGTTCCACTATTTTTCTAAAGAAAAACATGTTTGATAATATATGGAAAAAACTATTGTTCTTATATTTATATTAGACTATAATGAACCTAAGTACTTATGAGTTTGAATTAAAGTAGAAACCTATGTTATAGGGAATGATATTTAGATATATAGATTTAATGGTTGGTAGACCAAGTAAAAAGTTAATATAATGATAACATATTTCAAAAAATTGTTTGGAACAATTTGAGAAAGAATTATTACCAATGTTGGATGACATAAATATCTCCAAGAATACATGTATGAGACATTAGAGGAGATTCATTTGGTAAGAGTAATTCCATAAGATTATGCGATGGGTCAATCACATATGTCATGATATGTACCAGATAGGATTTTTACAACATATACATTATGGTAAGAAAATATCTGTATAACCAAGGGGAACTTAATGGTAAGTAGTCAGAAGTATCTAATTTCATTTGAGAGAGTACAAAAGATATGTTCCGGGTATATACCGTGGAAGAGACATTAGTTTTAATAGAAAAAAAACTGTTTATATTATAGATCAATATGATATAATATCATAGTTAGTCAAGGGTAATAGGAAAGATAAGCTCATTCAAGCTAGTGGTAGCCATATCTATAGATACTGAGTGCATTACGGCTCTTGATGTAGCTAAAGAAGTAGTGTAAAATATAGAATGATTTGTTCTTGTTCTTTGAATCACACATAGTAAAAAAAGTAACATCATAATATCAATTATGATAATCCCAATACTAGTACTATTGAATATGTTATGTTTTTAAAGTTGAAAAAGGGATATACTCTGGGATATCATCTCTTGAGGAGTATTAATTAGAGTGGTGAGGTCATAGATAATAGAATATACATGCAGTGGATATGTGGTGGACCCAATGAATAAATCCATAACATTTTCGAAGAATATAATTATCATGTGGGAGTTAAAAATGATAGTTTGTAAATTTACTATAGTTCAAGATAATGTGTTGTAAAAGTGGGGGATCTAGACCCAACATAAATAGTACCAATCAATTACCATATCTTATGTACAATGATTTATTCATGGTGCATACATAGCATAATAGTGTTGATATTTATACACTAACTATTTAAATGGTAATTCCCATAGGTTATTTTTCATACCAAAAGGTTATAGCATTTAGCAGGCTATATTGAGAACCAAAGACATTATGAAATTAATCTAAAAGATATATTATACAGTCTATATACATAAAACTGAAAGAATAAAGATTATGTATGACCATAATGGGATGGGGGATCATAAACATTGTGACTTCTTCTCATGAATTTCACACTTGGTGATCTTGAGTAAATGAGATCATGAGGACTGAATCACCCAAAGAAGAACCACATGTTGTATGTTTCATTATTAGTTTCTATCCATTAACACATGTAATGGTCTCCTCACTTTATATTTTTTTTCAATGTATACTATTAGACCCCATACATTAAGGTTTTTTAAAAACCATGGAATTGAATTAAAAGTGAGGAATCATACACTCAGTTCATCATTGGTGCTAAGACATGGATTTAATAATCACAAAATAATTTGACACATCCAAAAGGAAGTGATATCTCAATAATAGTTTTCCATGATGATATTACCATAATTTAATTCACGTCATTCGTAGAATAAGGTATGTCCTTCTAATTATTTCAAAAAAAAATCAAGAAAGGATGGTGAAATAGATTAAGCACCATGCTTCATGAGATATCACAAGACAAAGATATTATATTAAACGATGTTTGTTCATAGGAAATGTTATCATTTATATGACTACAGATGATCTCTTTAGGATCCATGATGGGTACCAAGAATCTGCTTCCAGTCTGTGAATAGTATTCACTACTATCGAGATAAGGGCCTAGAGGGTCACACACATATTATATTCAATATCCTGGCCAATTCTACAGAATAGATGTATAATACAAGGTGAGGCCCACTATAGGGATTGGGAGATTTCACATAATATATGATCACCAATAATAAATAAATTAATATTATTCAATTTTAGAATAATTGGTATTGAATTTATTTATTAAATTTATTTACAGGTATTAATGTAGATACATGGAAAAATATTATAGAAATAAATATTACATTAATACTGAACGTTCATTTAATATTTAAAGGAGCGATGAGTCAAGTTAATTACTTGATGTTATCACATAATGTATTGTATTATATAAAAACTATGTGATAAAAATATTTAATGATATTTATAACTCATTAAGCCACTCATTATAAGTCATTTATAGATAATTTAGTGGGTAATAATTATCTGGGGATTGAGGATCCATTTTTGGGTATTTATAACCTTACTATAAAAGGGTGGATGAGGATCTCATGTAGATAACTATTTATATCACAATGTTTGAGGGACATGCCCTCCTTTCCTACTTCCTAGAGACAGAAGCAGAAAATTAGATCATCAAATCCATGTTCTTCTTTATGGATCAAAATAATATCGATGAAATGATCATAAAGAGGTGTAAGGAATAAACAAATTTTGATGCTAGGGACCATATTTTGATGTTCTATGCACCCATGGACTTTTTAAGTGCGTGTGGATGATCTAGAAGGATATAGTTTCAGTTAATTCAAGAAATTATCACTATAAAATAATGATTGATGAATGAATATTTAATTGATCGAGTTAATTTATTCAGTTTAAATTTGTGTTTAAATTTACTCATGTTGGATCCTCATCAATAGTACTGGGATGCACATCACTAGAAATGCTATAGTTACCTCGACCACAAATGAATTTTTTTAAATCCCCTAACGATATTATTTTTCTTTGTGCCCTAATACCTTTACTTACTGGGTAGTAGAATGACAAGGTAGACATAATAGGGCAATGCCATAGCTAGATTGGGGCCATTACACTACAAGTGGAAGGTTTGGTGCTCGCATCAGACATTGTGAAAAATATAGATATTTTTCCTTTAGTGATGGATCATTATAAGGATGTTTTTATGGATGATTTATTAGGCCTTACTCTAAATAGGGGGATTAAGTTTGAGATTTATCTCATGCTGAGTAGAAAACCTAAATAAATTCCCCCATATCATAGGAATCATCTTAGCATAGATTACTTGAGGAACATCTTTATATACCATAGGAGAAAAGATTCATTCACCAGAGCACTTCTCCTTATATTGTTTCATTTTTATTCTCCAAAAAGGTAGATGAAAACTTTTGATTATGCGTGGATTACTAGAAAATAAAATGATTTATGGTGAAAAACCTCTATCTACTACCTATTATGGTATATTTAATTGATTAGTTGATGGGATCCTAGTGGTTTTCTATGATTGAACAATGATTAGTGCCCCAACTTTTGTTAGTAGGGATGATGATGTGTCAAAGACGATATTTTGAAGCAGGTGCGAGTTATAAGAGCATCTCCTGATGGCATTTGTTTTGATTAATGAATTGATAATGTTCATGGCTTTCATGAGCTAGATTTTTCACCCTTACTAGGAATCTTTCATCATCAAAGACCTAAGAAAAGTGTTATAAAGGGGATGGTGTATATTTGAGTTGGTGGAAGAGGATAATTATGTATTTAATTTGGCCTTGGTGGTTTGGTCAGGATCTCTTGGAGGAGTCCTTATAATTCCTATATACTTTTTTACTCCTTACTTCTCTATAAATTTATTTTACCTCACTCTTATACATACAAGAAGTATTTTCTTCTCTCTTATAACAATTCTATACTCTCACTCTCCACAACTGTTTGTAATTACAGTTTGTAGAATATATATATATATATATATAGTTTAGTGACTGAGGTTACTATCACAAAATGTTGAGTGGGAGGTGTTGTGTAGGACTATAGCAACACAAACATTTATAAATAAAACTTCCTTTGTGATTGAATTGAATTCCCTATTATGTGATATGGATATAGAAACCATATTGACTACTATAGTTATATTAGAAAATTATAAGTTATATTATATTGGACTCAAACAACCATTAAGAATCATAAAAATTAATAATATATCCATTTAACAATGATCACATGATTAATATATATTAGGGATTATGATATATCCAATTGACATAGACAAAAGAGGCAAAGGCCTCAACAAATAGGGCTGTACCCTATGAATCCCATTTATCAGAACATCAAAGGGAGATACAATCACTATGTATTACCCTTGAACAACCACATGGTGAGATTCAACTACTTAATCATGAGTGAGACAATTTAATAGGAAATTTCAAGCTCATCGATATTATGACCAAAACCATGTTCACTGAACCACACCAAGAAAATCTCCCCATTGCACACCTTACCCTTAAATTGTTCTCTAGTGTAATAAAGATTTTTTTATCTCGACCTTAATAGTATGAATATTTTTATTTTATTTTCAATAAAATAATTATTATATTAATTCCTTATAATTTTTACTTTATAAAATATTAAGTAATGAGTTTGATCAAACATAGATTTTAATATGAAAAAAATATATTTGTATTTTTGGGGAATATGCAGTTTCAATCAAGATATTATTTTTGATGAATTGATGAATTTTTTAAATAAATAATATTTTAATAAAATATTATTATTAAATATATATGCTAATATGATTTTAATAAGTGATAATGTTATTTTCAAAAGGGTCAGAAAACTATTATTATAAAAAATAATTTATCAATAAATAGGGAATTTAATTTTAAATCCTAAATTATCACATTTTGAGAATTATATTGATAAAAAAATATTATTTTCGGAATCATCACATTAAAACTATCCAATGGTAAACTTTTCATAATTTTATGAGACAATAATATTTTTGGGAAAAAATTAAATATGGTATAAATATATGGTAGGTATTATGAAAAAATAATTTCCCAAAAGTGAACTAATATGTTCCATAAAAGGTATCCATGACCAGTAATATATTTTTCTTTTTAAATAATTGAATTTTTGGGTTATTTTATTAATTTGAAAAATCATTTATGAATCCTCCAACACCTATATTATATATTAAGGTTTAAAAATCAAATCATAAAAAACATGACTCACTTCCACATCACCCAGGGTAATATCCTATTATTATTGGTTGATGGAGCTATAAAATAATGAAAACCAGTACTATTTGTTAGAAACCATGGGAAAAATCATTAGAAGGATTGTTTTTTGATTACTTTATTGTATATATTCCAAAACCTATGTTTGGAAAATAATAAAGAACTCCCCTCTATTTTCATATATTAAGCCACTAAATATCCCATCTATATTCACTAATAAGGATGGTTTTATGAATATATTATTTTATTTTTTCTCCAGAGTTCTCCTATGGTTCCCCCAAGATCTCAAGAACCTCCTCCCAATCTTTTGGAAACACCCTACCAAAGCAAGGTATCCTCTCATTCTTCTCTTTATTCTAGCACCTCCTTGGACTGACTAAAAAATAATATTATATTTTTAAAACCTTTTAAGGAAAAGTGAGAACCTTATAAGTACAAGATACATGCCTCAAGTTCCATATGAGATGGAAAAGCCATTAAATTATAATTTTAGCATATTATACAAGTTCTCCTTAAATAATTTCTAGTATAGACTACGTACCTCTGTAGCTGGATCATATTTTATAAGATCTTAGAACCAGTAATCCATATTTTCCCATGTTTGGATCTAATCCTCTAGTATTATTATTCCTATATTAAAACATATTACCAGAATATGGTTTTTATTATTGATCAACTAGGTCTCCTCTTTATTGGTTTCCACAGGTAGAAGCCTCTCAACCATCCTATCATCATCCTCTTGTGACACATTGATCAAGATCTCATTTTCCAATATAACTTTATATCAGTGTAAGATATATTGCTAGGTTTTGGAATTATATGGAACATATTTAGGTTCCTCCTATATCGAATACTCCATCTTATCACCACACTATTTTATTTCCATTCCTTCCCCACACTATAAAATCATGTTTTTGATCTGAGTAATTTAGATTTCCTTATGACCCTGAGCATAATACTTGGGTTCACCATAAAAAAACTTATTCATTTTTGTGGAATTAGTTGCCATTGGATTTTGTAAGTGAAAGTTGTCCTTGAAGGCTTTTGTTTTATATCCCTTTAGAACAATGCATCTCCCTCCATCCCTATTGACCATCCTCCCTTTCATTATCCTAGGGCTATGAAGACCTCTGTCGAGCCATTCAACACCACTATTATCTGAGTTTTAGATGGAAATATCATCCTAAAGACCTGTCCCATAGAATCTATGATCATCTGAGAGGGTTTTCATTGATGAAGCAGATTTGTTGTTAGCTTACATTGCCACCCATTGAACTTGTTTTGAATCATCAACCTTATGGCTCCCAAAATGGTTAATGACCTTAATGCTTGGGCTGGCCATTCTTAACATAACCCTGCATAGAACCTTCCCCCACTCCCCACTACCTTTAGGGGAAGCACTGATGAAGGCCTCTCCCTTACCTTCATCATGTGGCCCCAACATGACCTTCTCACCAATTTTAGCACCATAGACCTCCTTACTGCTTGTTGGAGTTACATGCAGCATGTCCATAGGACCAATAGAACTCAATATCTTCAAGTCATGTTTTAAACATTGAAATACTTCATCCATCATTAGAGCTATATTCATCAACTATGTTTCTTTCTGAAGGGTGAAATCGTTTTATACTCTTGGAAACCCCTGTTCAGGTAAAATCCCTACATGATGGAAATTTTTTTCACCTTGCACAACCCCATAGTTCCCGCATCATTCACAAGTGTCACTGAATTTAACTAGCTCCTTAAAACCTACAATTCAAGCTGAGATCCATCTTACTATTCCCTTATTGGCGTATTCAACCCTCCGCACCTACACATAGAAGACGTTTTCCCCAATTTCATTAATAAAGAACAAGAATCTACCCTTGATTCTAAAATAACCAGCTTCCGATATTGAAACTCTTCACCAAACTCAATCTACACAAAATCAGGTGGTATTATAGACATATAAATTTCAACAGAGGCTCTATGAGAAATTATATGACTAATAGATTGAGTTCAACTATCCAAGCACAGTTAAGGACCCACTGTGTTCCCTAATATATGTATGATTGAGGGGTTTTGGAAATGGAAGTGGTAGATTAGGTAGTGTAACCCAAATAGCCATGGTTTAGGAGTCAAGATTCATGTTAAAATCATAGGTCAACCTGAATAAGAAAATACTGATCTGTTGAAGGTAATAGGTGAAATAGACCATGCCTAAATTAGGTATTCCTCTATTTCAAATTAGATCATGATGTGTTGGCTGTCGAGAAGAACCACTGTAGATCAGTCTTGCAATACCCAAGATCCAATGATGAATATGTCAAATGAGTCCACCAATGGATTACAGTTCTTGAAATGGGAAATTACCATCAATTGAATTAGAGACGAGGCCTTGTTAAACTCTAATATCATGTGTGAGAGCTACGGTGGCCCAATAAATTGTTCAACAACCTTTGGAAAAATCAAAATCCATGGAAAGTTAGTAAGTTTATTTGGTTTAGGGAAGAGAGAGAAATGGATCCCCTAGGCTCCCTTGATGGATGAGAGAGGACCATCCCCCACTGATTGGGGAGGGGTTGGCATAGCGGTGGTCACTATTTAGGTCAGTGAAGGGGATACCCATGCAAATATCTCCTTATTCCATTTGAGATACTCCTTTGTGTTATTCTTTTTGTTTTCCATTTTTTCGTATAGGGGTATGTTATGAAAATAATATTTTACTTCCCTTATGATTTAAAATTTTTGAGAGACCCCTTTCACTCTCATTAGCCCCTTCCATGATTCATGATATACCCACATTTTACTGCAGAAATTATCCTACAATTTCCCCATGACAAACCTTTGTATTGTGAATACCATCACTATTTTGATTCATGGATATTCACCTAGACATAACTATCATCATTTGATTTTTTAATTCAATGTATGGTTTCTACACAACATAATTTTGAGATTAAATGTGGTAAAATATGATTCTATATTGAATGATCCATTTGGAACACTTATGCATGTACATGATATGAATGTGATGAGTGTTCCTAAAATATATAGTTCTCAAATGCATTGCATAATTTTTATTCTCTTGAGACATCTTATATAGGATTAGGGAGTAAACCTAATCAATTAATGTACATTTTATAGCATGTTATGATGTCTTGGAGGTTATCCATGACCTATGTTTATGATTTCATTTTGTTTCCACATTACCATTTTTATTTATATTATCATAACATATCATGATTTGATGTGAAAGTTTATGATTATCACCCCATTTATGTCCTATTGAAATAGATATTGAGTAAAATTTAATAATTTAATCATTTTATTCCATTTTGATTCTCTTTATAGGATTTATAGATCACCCCTTTCTTATGTATGTCCTCAGGTTGTCCCATACAGTTTTCAAAGGTTTGGAATTATATAATCATGTTAATAATGTTTTAAATAATGTTGTTGTGTCCATGTATAATTTTTTGTCCTATGTACATAATATCCTAAAGAAACTAAGTCAATATTCTTGGTTGTAATGAGTTCTATTTTGTGTAATAAACCTTGAAATAATGTGCATTAAATATATGGGGTTTCAATGTTTTTATTAAAGGAAAGTATAATTATATTTTTAGATTATGATTAAAAAATGAAAGAGAAATCCATAGGTGTAATAATTAACCTCGAAAAACATCCCTAAATTTTGGTAAAGTATAGTGTAAGTGGTATCCATGAAAATAAATCTCTATCTAGATACTAAAAGTGTGTGTGGATCTGGATCTAATGTACATAGGGGTAACAATAAAAAAATCATCGTATTGAGCTTGATTCGATCTTGAAATAGTGCATGAAAGTAGGCCTTTCCGTAAAAATACATTGAAAAGCCTTATAGACATGATTTGTAAAATTCTACAAGCTGATTAAAAACCATTAATAAGGGTGTAAAAAATTCCATATGATTTTATTTTAGGAAATAGACCATGGATAACATAAAATGGAGCCTAAAAATTCACAGGTTATGGAATATATTTTATTTATGAGTTATCCCTTTAAAGTTCATAGTATCCAATTTACATGTTAAATAATTAAAAAATTATTATCCTTAATTTTTCCATTATAATATCCAATGTATGGAAATAAGAATAAATTATTCAACAACCAATGTGAGGGGAAATGTGATGACTTCCCAAATGAGATTCAAAACCTAATGGGAGAAGGATTCATGTACTACATGACTATACTTTCTAAATTAACTCATGTTTTGAATTGAAACATGAATCATGATGAATTCCAAAATCCCCCTAATAAAGATCATGTTTTAATTGAAACCTTTATGTAATAAAGGCCTCTAAATTTCTGTGGTTTTTTGATCTATTAATAATGAAACAATGGATCAGTTATATTGAAAGGTTCCTATATTTTCATAAATTATTAGAATATGAAAATGTCATGATGGATATTTATTATATGGAAGGACAAGCTGACCAATAATGGAATTTGGCGAAGAATATAAAGACCAAGGAGAAGATCAATGCTATGTAGTGGAAGGTATTGTAGAAAATGATTTTTGAAATTTATTTTTCTTACCTTCTCTAGTTGACAATATATATGAACATACTTATCCCCATGAAAAATGATAATTAATATACTAGGGTTTATGAGGAAAACTCATTAGACTTCACTATACACCTATAGATTTATTGTTACCCCAATATGTGATTTTGAACTCTTCTTTGGTGCACATAAGCTGAGTCTATAAAATTCCTTATCCATTGATGACTTTGAAAAATATGAATAAATTCTCTGATTTACCTTCAAAGTCAAATGGAGATCAATGAATCTGAAGGGTCTCACAAGGATAATAAGAGGAAAGTTGAATTTTATTTTTGTGGTACGATAGAGAAATATAATAGTGGTATGAAATTTCAGTATCCCGCTTTTCAAAGGTGTGTGAAGAAGCACCATATCAATTTACTGATGGGGATTAGGAAATTATTTATGTGTGGGAAGGAAGGGAACCTAGTATACAATTGCTAATGGTAAAAACCCACTAATGTGATGGGAGAATGGAATGATCTGGTTAACCCTTAGTCCATAGTCTATTTTTTCAACTGTAAGGATCAATGACACTATAGGATTCAATGAACTAAGCAATGGGTTGTCTGTGACAACAAAAAAAACAAATCCCAAGTCCTAGAGATAAAGTATGAGTATATTCCATTATAATTTCAAAGGAAAATCTTGAAAATGAATTTGTAAAAGGTATGCTAGCTATTCATTCAAGAATAGAAAAAAAATATTTTTTTGATTATGTTTTTATGCATAATTTCATATCTCATAATTTTAGAAGAACTATTCAAACACCAATTAAAATCATTAAAGTAGAGGTATTGATGAAAATAGAAAATAGAGGAATTATTTTATCCCAATAATATAAATCCCCCTATCTAAATTTGTGGGGTGAACTTCTGAGAGAACCTTTTCATACTCCCTTTGAATAATTTTATTCTATTCTAGGTTTGGAATGTCTTTACTAATATAGAGATAATTTAAATTATTAAGATAATTTAATCACCCTCCATATTCCGAATCACCCATCGATTTTATAAAACATAACGGAGGAGGATGAATCTTCTTTAGAAATGACATCTCATGAATTGATATTATTACCTTGTGAGAAATGATATCTATCTCAAAGAATTGAGACTATTGAAATATCATCAATGAATAAATGCCCATCATGAGGGAATATATTGATGTCCTTCTAGATTAATTTCATTGTCTTACTCCTAGATGCGAGGTCGAATTATCAACTAACCTTATACTCAGAGCATTTTCAATATTCAAGACTCCATATAGAATGGACATTTTTTTATCTTGAGGAGCCGAAGAAGAAACTACCGGAGAATTTGGATAAAGGCTTTATATTCCCAAGTGCTTCCCCATGGGTGCAACGATCCTCTTTATAAAAAAGGATGGTTTAATGCGCTTATGCATTGATTATCATGAGATCCATAAGATCATGATAAAGAAAAAGTATCATCTTTCACTAATTGATGAATTGTTCTATTATCTATATGGAGCCTATTATTTCTCTAAGATATATCTTTGATCAATATATTATCATGTAAATATGAATAAGGAGGATACCCTCAAAACTAGTTTTCATACATGACATAATCACTATGAGCTCAGTGCAATTCTATTTAGACTTAGTAACTCTCAAGAAATCTTCATGGATATGATGAATAAAGTATTCAGGGAATACCATAACAAATTTGTGGCATTATTTATTTATGATATTTTCATCTATTCCAAAATAAAGGAGGAACATAAGGATAATTTTAATAACATGCTAAGGATGTCATGATACAAAAAATAAGTTTGCAATGTATAGTAAATGTGAGTTCTAATTGGAATAAGAAACATTTATGGTTCAAGTCATAACTAGAAAAGGGATATCTATAGACCCTTAAAAAATGGAGATGATTGAGGGTTGGCCTACACAAACCACTATGATGAAAATGCATAGTTTCCAGGTATTATCTGATCATTTTAATTTATTTTTGAGAAAATTAACTTTATTTTCAATCCACTTAACCAAGATAACATGGAAAGTATTCAATTTTGTATATAATGATGAATGGGTGGGAAGTTTTAAAGAACCGATGAAGAGGCAACTCACATCAGCTATGCTCACACTACCCACCAGTGGGGATTTATTTTTTATCTACAATGATGAATCATAAAAGGTATTGGGTTGTTTACTAATGAAAAATGAAAAAGTGATAGACTATTCCTCCATCCAAAAAATTATACATGACTAGAAAAAAACAAATAAAGATCTAGAATTGGATGTACTGATATTCTCATTGAAGACTTAATGACATTATCTCTATAGGGAGAAGTGTGGAATATATATGGACCATAAAATCTTCAAGTATATATTTAATTAAAATGAGATTAATATTTTACAATTGATGTGGTTATATATGATCAATTAATATGATTTTTCAATCTATTACCATCCCGATAAAACAAATTAAGTCACATATTATCTTGGTAGAAAGGTTCTTGCAACTCTATCCATGATAAATATTGAAAGGAATATAATCTCTTTATACATTAAAAGAATGGATATGGGAATAATAAAATGAAATTCATCCAACATTTCTCATATAAATACTCAACTCTGAATTCATGAGATAATCATGGACACTTAGAAAGATGATGATTTACTATTGAAGAAGGTAGCGAATAATCCAAGATTCAACATTGCTAAAGATAGAGTTATATGGTTTGCAACTCAGATATGTGTCCCATAAAAACCATAACTAAAGTGGTATCTTTTGGTTGATATGAATTACTCATCATTATCTATTAATTTAGGAATCACTAATATGTATTGATATTTGAAGAAAACTTTATACTGGGATAACATGGAGAGTGATATTGTGGAGTTTGGATCTCGATTCTTGGTATTCCATAAAGTCAAATAGGAATGATTGAAGTTTAAGGGTATGATGCAGTTATTTCCCATTCCAATATGTAAATGAGAAAACAGAACCATGGATTTCCTCATAGATCTCCCCAGGATACCTGAAGATGAAAAATCCATTTGTGTGGTAGTCAATTGCCTTACCAGTTCATCATAATTAATTAATATCAACGAATATTTCTCTATTCAAAAAAATGATATGATATAAATAAGATAAGTGGTAAGCCTGTATGGAGTGAAAATCTCTTTTGTATCTAATTTAGATCCAAGGTTTACATTTATGTTTTGAAGAAGACTTTAGCAATAATTGGATACATATTTGAGCTTCAACACTATTTATCACACGTAGATGGATGGATAGTTTGGAAGGAAAATTCAAACTCTAGAGGATATAATGATATGTTATTTAATAGATTTCCAAGGATTTTGTGATCAACACCTTCCCCTAGTGGAGTTATCATATAACAATAGTTTACATTATAGCATTCAAATGACCCCTTATGAGGATTTTTATGGGAAGAGGTGTCAAAATCTAACATAATGGGATAATGTTTGATAGTATAAGCTAAAAGGACCAGATATTATCCAAAAAATAACATGAAAGGTTAAAACCATTCATCTTTATATGAAATATACACAAATTATATAGAAAATATATGTATACAATCATCAATGAGACCTATATTTTGATGTTATTGTTAATTCAGTCCTTTATATATCACCATGGATTATTGTCATGAGGTTTGGGAAGAAGTGAAAGCTTAGTCCAAGATACACATCCCCTTTGATATCATTGATCTCATTAGAGATTTTTTCCTTTCGACTAGAACTCCCACAAAACATATCAAAAGCACATGATCTATTCAGTGTATCAGTCTTGATAAAGTATATACCAGAGCACTAATATGTATTTAATCAAAACGTGGTACCATTTTAGAATGATATTTTATATAAGGAGAAAACTACAAGGGTCTTAGACCATAGATAAAATTTTTAAAAAATAATACCACTCACTTAGAAAATGTACTAGAGTGGAACCACATGTTTGAGGAAACAACTTGGAAACTAGAAGTGGAAATTAAACATAAGTACCCTCATCTATTTTAGTATATGAAATGAAAATTTCAACGGTGTAATTTTTGAGGGGGAAATAATGTAATGACCTGAACATTTATTAATAAAAGTCCCACTGTGATAGAATTAAATCCCGTATTATTTAATATGGCAACAAAATACACAAGTACTACATTGGTTGTATTGGAATGTTATAAGTTTCACCCTATCACATTCAAAAGAATATTAAGTATCCTAATCATTGATTATATAGACCATGAAGAGTGATCATATGATTAGTATATATTAAGGGTTATGATAAATCTAATTGAAAAAGATGAAATAAGTGATGGTCTCAACTAGTAGGATCATACTCTATGAATCCCATTTAATAGTGCTTCTAAGGGAGATAACATCTAGGAAATTTTACATTAACCAATCCCAAGCCAAGAATTTTTTGTATTTGGTGTCCAAGGACCAATATTTTTTACTTTTATTACATCTATATTCAATGTATTGAATATTATAAATCTTCTTTTTATATATTTTTTGTTTTTTTCATGAATCTAAGGTAATAATGTTCTAGAGTATACATTAATTTGATAATGTCATAGAAGTTCCCTTCTATAATGAGAACCTTGATGTGCTATGACGATATTTTCAAATAATGTTCAATAGTTGGAGAACATACTATTATGGGACACATTGTACATAGACTGTCAAGTGCGGGTACTCATAAGCAGATGAGGCTTATTCTCATGAAGTTCACACTTGGTAATCTCCATTTTGGAAATTTATTAAAATAGACCTACTACTAGGAATTCCATATGTTTTTGTGTCATTAGATATTCTTATATATGATCATATGTAGTGGTCCTTAAAATTAAGATTATTATTAATGATTGTTACTAATGACATATTTAGATGTATTTCATAAACCATGATGATAATAGTTCCTGGAGAAGTTGGATACATTGGGAGCATCCCAAGTGACATGTGATTAATGAATAATTTAGGGAAGGATTTTTCCCTTCCATCTTTATGGATGCTGATATCTCTGCCCTTTGATTGGAATATAACTGTCACATTAAATTCACTGACCATGGTGTAATGACAAGTTTATTTTAGAAAGTCAAGGAAATACATATCTATTATATTAATTGGTGAAACAGATGTGAAATCCATCATGATAAGATATTTTGAAAAAGGGATTATATTACATAGTGAGCGATAATATTTTACTGTCGATGTTGTGACATTATGTTCTTTTTCTTAGGTTCTTTCACCTGTTTCTAGAAAGTAATATTATACATTTGGAAATCCAGCCTAATGCCAATGAGAAATAATCCTAGAGGGTCATACAATAACTGATTATGTTGATATTAATTAAATTATATTTGGGTTTAATTAATGGAATAAACATTATTCTCAATTCTGTGGAATAATTTAATTAATGTTTTATTGATCCCATAAATTTAAATAATATTTATTCATCCACTTATGAATAAAATATTTATTTCATTTATTAAATATTTTAATAATAATTTATACTCTAGATTTTGAATAAAATATTTATTTAAAAATAAAAAATTTATTTGGTTGTTTAATAAACTTTGCAGGAGTTCTAATCGACAAAGACCAAGTCTGGTGACAAATATTTATTAACAAATCCATTCCATAATATTTGTTATTGTGCAAGTTGGCACACACCACAAAATAATAATATAATTATTATTATCTGTCATGGGGTTTATTAATGGTAATAAATGTTATTTAATGGATGCTATTCAATTAAATAATATGTTAACTTAAATCCTAACTATAACGACCTAATCATAACATTCAAGGATATAACATCATTTTAGAAGAATAATCTTCATTGTACACAAATACATGTTGGAGAAACATAATTATTTATTGTCTTTAGAAACATAGAAACATAATAATCTATCTTTATGAATGATATTCGACATCTCCCTTAATTATCTTTCCTTTTTGTAAACCTACTTAGATCCTTTCTCCATAGCATGGGGAAAGGAAACATAAGAAAGGGGTGAGATTAGATGCTAGGTAATTGTTGTCAAAGGAGATACATAAGCATAATATGATCATAAGGGAATGGGAATATGAGAATAAAATTTGAAGATCTTACCCTACTTATCAAAGATCATATACATGAGCAATGTCATAAATATTAGAATTTCATAAGATATGAAACATAAAAGAATCAAGATCATAATATGTGAAAGTATAACATAGGAATAAGACATGGAATTTATAGAAAACACATCAGTTTAAAACATTGTGAACATGTATATGTAGGAACATGTTCACTCATTAATTTATGGACATGAAATCAGTGCCTCGCATAAACTTATGGACATGAAACCAAGTCCAATAATAGAATTATGAAAATGTAATCAGATTCACAGATAAACTTATGGACATACATCCATTTCCATGCATAACATTGTGAACATGTAATCAGGTTCCTATATAAAATTGTGTAAATCTAATTAGGTTCATGAATAACTTTGTGAAAATGTAATCAGGTTCATGCATAATATACAGACTCATGAGTCATCCTTCCGTACCCAATGCTATGGAGGGAGATATAGGTCCCAACCATCTCAAAATGAAATCATACATACATGTGCCAAAATATCATAAAAAATCATATCATAACCCATGAAATGAAATGGGTATCATAAACATTTAACCCTTGTATGAGAAATGGTTTTCCTAAACATCATGTCATCATAACAAAAACCATTCAGAGAAAGAATATGAATGGAATATTTGGATCATTTACCTAGAAAGGCATGATTGACACCACCAGATGATATCTTGGATAGAGAATAATTTAAAAATATATTTTAAAAAAATTTCTTGAAGAAAATATATTTTCATTATTGATTTTTCTAAAATATAAAACATTTTGAAAACCATTTTCATTGAAGGCTCATAAAAGAATCATTTAAATCATTTAAATCGTTTTCTTTGAAAGTAATATTTTGAAAAAATTTAAAATATGATTTTAAAATCATTTAAAATACAATTTAAACATAATTTTTTTTGAAAATTTTTTTATCTGAAAGTAACATTTAAAAAATGAATTTCTAAAATTTTGGAAAAATATTTTTCTTAAAGAGGAACCAATTAGACATTCAATGGAAGCTTCAAATTAAGGAATTTCATGATTGTGGATAAATCCGTACATGATGAAAATTAATTTTGTGTCGTAAAAATATTAGAAAAGTTCCTCAATCAGAAAACAACAAGAAGATTCCATTTTCAAAAAATCTTTTTTTTAAAAGTTAAACAATGGGTAAAAATATCTTTTAAATATCATAGTATAATAGTAGAACTTGTTTGGATTTTTTTGGAAAACATAGTTTTGAAAAACACCAATTTCTATGGGAAGATATAATACCATTACAAAACACATAAAATATAAAAAAAATGGTGATTCATGATACAACATATCAATTTGAAGTCTATACACTTCGTAAAAGAATATAGGTGTATAACATAACATGTGTCTCAATGAAAACAAATTGAGACAAAATTATCTTACCGATTTGGTAACTTTTGAACTGTATACCCCATGAAAGAGAGATCATAAAATGGATAGGTAAATACCCATAAATTTATGGATAATTATATTATATTAAATTGAAGGGAATTATATACACAAAAATATAAGCAAGTTGTGAATATGGAATATCTCACACTAAAAATAAAAGTGATACTTGAAATCCTGTTAAGTATTGACTTTATTTGTACATATTCAAACATCCTATATAACAAATATTGGTTTATTAAACACATAACATAGAAATAGTTTCCTAAATATCATACCATAAATCATACACTCATGAATTTATATTAACCAATTATTAACTATTTCTTGTTAAATAAATGTTTTGGGTAACAACCACTTTGTTTATCATACGTGTTTTGAGTTGTTATTCTTGATTATATTACATAGATCATGATTTAAATATTTAATTAATATAAAACATGAAATATATCTCATATGTATTCATCATATTAATATATATATATAATATTGATATTTTAAAAGGAATGCATCTTTCATGGAGACGATAGGCCGTACATACACATGAACACTATTTCTGTTTTCCTGTCATATTACAAGAAAGAAAGTAAATGAATTGTATGTGTGTATATATGTATTATTAATGTAAAATTTTTATTCACATATTACATATTCTATTACTATACACATCCTTAATAAATTTAATGAAAATTGAGAACAAATCACATTGTTTTGAGGAGGCCGTAGTCCACACATCCATATACAAAATTATTATATTTACACAAAAAGAAAAACATGTAGGTATGTTTTTTATAATTAAATAAGAATAAATAGACCATAAATATCATATATATCATACAAAAATATCATTTAAATCATAATTCCAACCATGATAGGTTGTAAAATAAAAACAAACAATCTTCATTTTGCAATCCAATAGTCCATTGCACACACGAATGGTAAGTTTGTTTCCCATTAGATGGAAGTGTGTGTAAGTGTAGGTTGAACAAAATATAAATAAACAACTCTGAATATTGGGCATAATGAGGTCATTATATAATCATTAAATAAAAAATTTTAAGGGGTTCAGGGAATAAATATATAAATAGTTAACTGATGAACATTACCTCTTCTTTGGGTATCTCCTTTTGTTTGAACAAAATAACTTTCTTGGTTGGATTTATGCCCAAAGGAAGGATTCTAGGATGAAGGTAATTAATTTTAGAGGATATTTGGGAAGATTTTTTTATGATGAAAAGGACTTGATATATGGGAATAAAAGAGAAAAAGGTGGGCCCTTTTTTAAGAGATATTAGAGTCACTCTTGCAAGCTAGAAAAATATCAAATTAATGTAAATTAATTTTTAATCTAAATGGATCCAAAGTGAGTTATTTAGAATATAATATTAATATTAGTCTAAATATACCAAAACTATATTTTTTAGTCATTTTAAGTTGACATTAATACCCTTATCGTTTGGCTTTAACCCTAAATTAAACCCTTTAACTCTTACGACGAAACCATGGAGTTTTACTATTTAAGGGTTAATATAGTAACTATAAAATGAAAAAAGAACCATTAATGAGTCTCGGGTGAAATTTTAGTCCCTATATAAGTTATTTTTCTGATTTTTATATTTTTATTAATTTCAAATCACTTAATAAAATATTACTTATTTAAAATATCTTCAATGTAAATTTTGACACTATTTATTTCTTGACTTTTTTGAAAATATAAATACACTTCATAACATTTAAAGAGGACCTTTATTAGATCTCAAATATTTCTATATAATCTATGATATTTTTTTATGTAATTAATTATATCAAATTTTATTTATTTTAATATTTTTAATAACATTTAATTGATATGTCCATTAATAAAACAATTTCTCCATCATCATTGTGAATGCCTTTGATTTAATTATTTATTCACTTTAAATTAAAATTAAATTATCATGGTGAAGATAAAAAATTTATATTTTAAATTTATATTTATATTTTAAGATATATTCTGAATGGCCATATATAAAAAATGTAATACTTTTTAAAAACATGAGTATGACATATTGGACATTACTTAGAATAAAATATTATAAAAGGAATAAAGTCATAAAAGTGGCTCCAAGAGGACATAAAATAGGCCCAAGTTTGGATTTTATTAACACTAACTCATACAATAAAATTAGAAAAAGTGTTAGGGTAATTTAATATTAATTATAATATTATTAATAACCTTAATTACCTGATTTACCATTAACTGTGGTAATAAAAAAACTAAAGTTACTATTAATATTGTCCAAAAAATAAAGGATAAATATTTATTAATTTATAAATTCTAATTCCAAATATATAAACCATTTATTATAATTCAGGACATTGAATTTTCTATAATTAATTTAAAATTAATCAAATTGATGTAACGATAAATCGAGTTTTTAAAGTGAAAACGTTCAAAAGATTGAAATGTTTTTATATCTATATTCAATGTGAAATTGATTCTAATAACCTATATTGGATTAAATGATAAAAAGGTGATATAATTAGAATTTAAAACCAATAAAAATCAAAATTTAACACTATAATTTATTTTGATGAAAAATTTATTTTTAATTAAAAATTAATATTTATACTATTCATCAAAACATGAAACTTATCAGAAAAAAATAAATCAATGTAAATTTTGTTATAAAAATTTCAAAGAAGAAATTTATTTAGTTAAATAAAAATTATAAACATGTAAAAAATTAGATTTAAAATGGTTTCTCCATGAAAAGGTGGTAAAATTACGGCTTTGAAAAATATAAGTTTTTATGCATAAAAATGAGATTGTTCTTATATTATGTCAAAAAAATATTTGATTTAATTTTTAAAATATATATATAATTAATATCATTCACTAATTGTAATTAATTGAATTTATTATGAGAAAACACCTTTAGGAGTTTAAAAATAAAAATACTTCCTTTATATTTAATTTGTATATATTTTCATATTTAATTAATTGGTAACCAATGAATACATATTTCAAACCATGTATTTTCATAAGTAAGATAATACTATTAATAACCACTAATTTAAATGCTACATTGTATATTATTATATTAAATAATAATATTTTAATAATATACTTTGGTTCAGTAAAACTCGGTCTTGGGTGTAATGCAAGTTATCAAAAGAAATCAGCATTGTAGGTAAAAAAATACAAACATAGTATTGCATGTAACAAAAGATAATCTAAGTGTTTCGTTTACCACAAGTTAATATACGTGTTGTGTGATGTAAAAAATCGACATGGTGTTGCGTACAAACAATAATAACATGGTGTTTTCATATAACACAAGATATATTCACTATTGAGTAGAGTGAATAATATTGATAAGATTAAATTTATTTTAAAGAAATATATTTCAAAAAATCTCAGGGCATTACATTCAACACCCTTAAAATGAATTTGTCCCTCAAAATTTTTCTGGGTTATCAAAGGATTAATACTTGAAATTTTCTTTCATAGAAACCCACATTGTAAAAATGAATACTAAAAATTTATCTTAAAAGGGATATTTAGAAACATAACCATTACCCAAAGTAATTTATTACTAGGTTTCGACATATGAGAACATATGTGGAAAGTGAAAACATTAAAATGGAAGAAAATCATAAATAATCATAGATATTGACAAAGATCACTCATAACAAGAAATGGGTTGATCTAGAGAAAGTTAATAAAAAAATCCATAAATTGATGAATCATAAAATATGTCATTAATATCATAAAAAATGATTATAATATGAATTATTTTTACATAAAGGTCCTTTTACCAAATTTGATGAAATTTTATATGAATATATACTTACATGATTTTAGGACAAGCTTACCCGTTTTTATGCCTTGATGAATTTCCACATCCTCTATTATTCCAAGAAATGAAGGTAAAGTTTTCATTCCAGAATCATTATTAGATCATGAGATCCAAAAATAGAATTACAGGTCATTAAATATATCATTATGACAAAAAAAGTATAGATCATTTTATGCATAAATACTCATATGTAGAGATAATAGTCTAATATCTAAAACCTTATTCAATTCCTATCTAAAACTTTTCAAAATATATCATCATCAATCCATTTTTTTATTTTATTGAAAAACCACTTTAAGGGTAAGTGGAAACCTATATAAACATTCCTTGAAACATCAAATCACACCCCCACAAAACACACATTATAGAATTAAAATTTCAAAATAACCAAAAAAACCATATCACCCCACCAACACCGTCATTAGGAACCCTGTTTCTAAATTCAAAACAGACCATCCTCACAGTGGATTCCGCGAGCCGACCAAGGAAACTGCATCACGAGCCCGGCACACTGATCCTGCAAGCATGTATCTGCCTCGAACAAACTACCTACGAAAACCATTCATCCTCCCAACCCCATCACCAATGATCAATAAAATACACACCAGTGGGATCCTAGTAGGAGAAAATAGTACAACCAAAATGCACACCCCCTGGAACCGACATCCGCTCGACCAGCACATCCAAAAACCTCTTTGGAATACTTTGCACCAAACCGACTGGGAGAGGATCCAAGGAACCTGAAGAAAGAGAAGAGATCGAAGCGGGCTCGTCCTCTCTATTAGGGCATGACCTATTATAGAACAGTTATCTCCTTTAAAACCTCCCGATCTCCCTTGATGACAACCATCGTCATCTTACCAAACAAAACAAATCGACATTAACAAGTTGGAAACTAGGACCGAACCACCTCCAGTCAGTGCCGAAATCACCAGTAATGAGTATAAATCTTCAATAACATAGAATACAACATATTCCATCCCTTCTAGAAAGAACACCGACTAGGGATAGAATCCAAGAAACCCAAACACAACATCGAACCATCCAACCATCGCAGGAAAACAACAACATAACCAGGAACCTA
Organism: Viscum album; assembly: GCA_963277665.1. Lineage (NCBI taxonomy): Eukaryota > Viridiplantae > Streptophyta > Magnoliopsida > Santalales > Viscaceae > Viscum > Viscum album. The sequence continues at coordinate 776,022,191 of OY728161.1, forward strand.
AAAGAACAAACGATGAAAATCAACACTGGGAATACCATTATAAAAACTGAAGGGAACCACTAAGGTCAGATCTAGAATGAAAAGAGATGATAACATCCACTTTGGGATTGAACTTCGAATCCGGTCAAGATCCAAATGAAACCGAAGATGAGAGATGCCCCAAACGGTGAGAAAGCCTAGAAAATTGGAGAAATAGAAACAACCAAGAACCGAGACACCGGGGAAAGGGGAATACAAGAGTGAGACCAAGACTGAAGACTGGGAGAGAAAATAAAGGATGATATTAAAGATGAGTCATGAGGGAAGATAGATCAGGAACCCAAAATTAGAAGCATGAACAGGAAACCCTAAAGCACTCGGGAGAGGCAGTCGGGAGAGTGCAGTGCCATCCTCTACTTTTCCAAATGTAGTTTGTAACACCCCAAGATTTTATAGTGTGTTATTTCTTCAAAATAATTCAATAACTTTCACTACACGCAACACCAAGTTCAATCGCACCATGACTTACCAAACAAGCTGTTCAAAAGAGGTTATGAATAGTGTTAACTAAATTTTAAACTTTATATAATCCTTATAATTTTAGAATCCATATTATGAGTTTCTTAGACATAATGTAAGAACAAATTCATTTTCAATATTTCACTTTTACCAAATTTTAATAGTGAACCCTTTTTAGATACAATATTTTAAACCTTTTGACTAAATGGGGACATCAAAAAAAAATTTAAAATAAAACATTCCAAGCTTCCACGGTACGCTTTCCTTTGAGTAATACAGTAGCGTGTGTTGTACGCAACTTCGAGTTCTAACACACACCACAACCAATCAAACTAGTCGTTATGAATAGTAATACCTACTTTTTGAAATCATATATATTTTATATTTCAAAATGGACTTCATTTTTGGATTCGAAATATCGAATTTAGCCTAAGGTGAAATTTTGGTACATTTCGGATAACTTTCATATTTTGATGAATAGTGAAAATTACTAAATTTTAATTAAAAACAACTTTTTTAATCAAAATAATTAATAGTGATAAATTATGAATTTGAGTGGTTTTATAGTATATTTAGAATATATTTTTACCATTTAATATAATGTTGGTCATTGGACATAATTTTACAATTAAACCGAACATAAACGAGTGTCAATCTTTTGATAGTTATTATCTCTTAAAAACACGCTTTTTGTTTTGACAGCGGGATTTAATTTTAAATTAATTTCTGCCACTTCTGTGTTTTGAATTTAGGAAAATGGATTCCATATTTTGAATCAGGATGTTCAAATTGTGTAAATAGGTAACTTTTATTTTTAGACATTTTGAATAATTACTGCGGTAAATATTTTATTTACCATGGTTAAGGGTAAATCCGGTAAATAAGGGTTAAAAAATAATATTATAATAATACTAAATTACCCTAAAACGTGTCTTAACCATATTGGTTGATACATGGTCGACCATGGGAATCTTTGGGTCTATTTTGGGACCCCATGGATCCACTTGTAAGTGATAATGACACATTATATTAATAAAGTTAAAATAAAAATAAAAATGGCATAAGCTTACATCTTTTAGAAGAACAATTTTTACATAGGGTTATACATGTTGGATTTTCGATTATAAATATTCATTAGAAAGCTAAAAAGATTTCCTACATAATGATATTTTATTTATAATTTTTAGACATCAAATAATTTAAATTATTAATGACACAATAACGATGCAATGTTTACCTCATTAATAAATCATTTAGATAAATAAGATTATAATGATTAAAATATTATCTAAAACCTGTCCAATTCTTATTGGTTGATGTTATTTAGAATATGAGTCATCTTATCTTCGACCTCAATGATTTTTGGACCATTATAAACCGAATACAAATATATTATAAAGTAATACTTTCACACTTTCCTAAAGAGCCCCTCCTCTCCCTTATAAAAGGAGACCACTTCTACTCATTCCTCACACCTCTCAAGCCACTTGGCTCGTCCAAACTCTGCCCAAATAAGCTCCCCACATCCCTCTCCTCCTCCTTGAAGCTTCCCCTTAGGCAGAAAGCATTTCAACAAGTCCTTTGGTTCTAACCAAAGTGAGTTACCTAAATTAAAGGTAACGATTTCTCTTAAATTATTTTCATTTATTTTGCTTCTCCAACCCCCAAACTCTTTTTATTTCCTTTCTTTTGTAACAACACCAGTATCCTCAATATACTAGGATGTTGTTATAAGAAGGATTCAAACTACACATACACACAACTCCATCTAATGGATGATGAACATAATGTTTCTGTGGATGGCAAACTAACGCCTCACGAAACGATGATTGTTCAAATACATATTACCGCCTCTCATGGTGGCCATTATGATGGCACTGTAATTAAATATGATATTAATGATATATATTTTATATATAAGCTTCTGTAATTCCATTTTATTTCATACCATTATTCGTTTCATGTTGTATATACATACGATAATTTCATTTGAGGAAGTGCGGACTACCGCCCCCTTAAAATGATATGACTCGTTCATACCACACATGGAACGTATAAAGGATGGTGTTAATGAACTTAAGTAACATATATAAAATATTATATTATACTGTAATAGTAATATACCTATGTATCATTTGTATTCGATTCTTTTAAAATAAAAATTAAATGGAAGTAGCGTTCGTGCGTACGTACGGACTACCGTCTCCACGAACGCGATGAGATTCATTCTCCATCGTATCCATTCAAGTATAATTATCATTTAATTATTTAAAAATGATGTTTAAGGACTTGATATAATTCTGGATATGAATAAGATACAACAAACATGACTTATGTAACAAAACATATAAAGAAAATGAGTAAGTTAACACCCGAAACGGCGATAATACTAAGATATTATTATCAAATCAATATTAAAAGATCATATATGATATCATATTAATGTGTATGATTCTTGTATAATTTAGTAACAATTATTTCACTATTATACAGGAGGTTAACCTACCCCAACCAAGGAAACGTACAAGGTAAGGGGTTTTCATCTCACTCCTTATTCCCGTGAGATTCATGCCATATTGCCACCATTACCTTTTGTGTGGTGTATGTACTGCCCATAATTAAATTCTTTGTGTAATACACTCTAATTTATGTGTATTTACATATTCATTGTATGATACCTCTTTCATGGGTTTTATGTTTCATAAGTTACCAAATTGGTAAGGGTTATTTCACAATCTCTTCATTATCCGAGGTTGTTTATATGTAATAATCTACTGGGATCTCTTTATCATCCACATCCATGTTTCTTAAAAATGTATTTCAAAACATTTTTATTATGAGTTAAAGTCATTTATACCCTTTATGACTTTTATAAGTGGTTTATAAAGGAATCTTTCGGTCGTTTTCAAACAAGGTCCTTTTTAACCTTTTCGACAGAATTAAGGTAAGAATGTTTTTTTTAACTTATAGGGCGGGTGCGGCTATTTTCCGCCGTTATAAAATCTTCAAAGCTTCCCTTACAAGATTAAAAGAATATTTTCAAAGAAAATGTTTTATTTTATATGGATCTTAAATGATTTCAAAATAAAAGGAGATATTTCTTTAAAAAGAATTTTTATTTCATCTATGTCAACATCCTTTGATGGATTTTACGCTTATTTTAAGTTTATTTATTATAATACAAAACTTCTATATTGTATTGAAGGTTTTGTGATATGTTTGACTGTGGATGTGCTATTTTATACCATTCATAGTTTATGGTGAAACTATTGACATTTCGTATGCTAGTTTTAATCCGAATGTTTATGTTATATTTCAAACTTTTCTTCAGATGAATGTGCTAAACAAGTATGTTCCGGGTTGGGGACCGGTAAAAGTAAGCCCTCCAGGTTGGGGACTGGTAAAGGTAAGCCCTCCAGGTTGGGGACTGGTAAAAGTAAGCCCTCCAGGTTGGGGACTGGTTAAAGTAAGCCCTCCAGGTTAGGGACTGGTAAAAGTATGCCCTCCGGGTTGGTGTCCGGTTATTAGAGGCACTCCGGGTTGGTGTCCGGTTATTAGAGGCACTCCGGGTTGGTGTCTGGTTATTAGAGGCACTCCGGGTTGGGTTTCGGTTAGAAGTAACCCCTAGGTCTTGGGATGAGGCCTAGACAATGAAATTAACGTTTGACATTATGCATTCCAACATTATGAAAGTGGTTATTGATTTTTGCATGTGATTATTCGATTAGTAGAATATCCATGTGAATAATTAAATGGCATTATTTCATTTTATTTATGCCATACCATGTTGAAAGTTCATATTTAAAAAGCTTTTGTTTTAGTTATACATTGCCTTAAATGTTTATTCTTTCCGCTATATTGTTATCCTTACTGGGCATTTGAGCTCACCCCCTTTTCTATGTTTTATTTTTCCCAGGATGTGAAGAAGTAAGTTATGAATGACCTGCAGGGATTTTATGAGGGGTTAATAGTGTGGATTGTGGAAACATTATGTTGTTGTAGTAGTTTTTCATTTTATGATGTAATGTAAAACTTATGAATATATCTAGTGTTTCCAAGGCTACTAAACCAATCGGTCTTTCGAGATTTGATCTTTCTTGTGATCATGCCAATGTTACGAAGTAATGCACCGACTCTGGGTAGCTGGGGTCGGGGCGTTACAGTTGGTATCAGAGGAAGTTTAGTACAAACCTTGGAAGCTAGATTTAGATAAACTCTGATTAGAGCACGTAGACCTAAGATGAGCTTTGAGGATTAGTGTAGAAGAACTTCCTAGAATTTTGGTATTGTAGAGATTTTGTGAGTTTTCCGAGCAATACATCCCTGTCTGGATACGAGCAGGTAGAGGCGGCTCTGGCACAGATGTACCTAGGGGTAAAACCCGAAAACACCGCTTTGAGCTAGACTCGAACGGGAACTGGTGCACGACAACGGGCCTTGCTGCACTCTTGGTTACGACACTCCCGGGGGATATGCTTAGGATAATTCTCATTTTATTTAGAAACCATTATGAAGGGTTTGTGAGTATATACTTTCTCAAAGAAAACATTTTTATGATTATGGATTATATCCATAAATAGTTCAATTTATGTTAAGTGTTTTATAAGTATGGGATTATGTATTTTGATTCATAAACTGATCTAGTTTATGCCATTGTTTAGAAATGGCGCCCAGTAGAAGGAATGATAACTCCAGAAATGCACATGATTCAAAGAGAAGGACGGATCATATCTCTCATGGTCTTAAGCTAGAATTTATAAGAGAAATAATCTCCCTTGTATTATCATCATATGAAGAAATAATATCATGTATTGATAAGATAAGTAAAGAGATTACTGAGTCCTATGGCTTTTAAGGGAAGCAAGAGCAGAAAAGGATGGAAGAGAGAAGGACGGATAAAGGGAAGAGGGAAAAGAAGAATTTTCCCATATGTGGTAACTGTGGAAAGAAACACCCTGGAACTTGCCTGAAAGGAATGGGAGTTTGTTATAAGTGTGGAGGAAAAGGGCACAAAGTACGTGACTGCAAGGGTAAGAAAATGGTTTCAAATGTACAATGCTTCATTTGCAAGGAGTTTGGACACTACGCGAACCTATGTCCCAGTCATCAGACTATGCCGCAAATGATGTTATTGGATAATAATCAAGTTATGATACTACCACAGATGAAGAGGAATGATTAGAGTTCTTATGTTGATTATGTCAATTGAGTGTTGTATCAACAATGTACTTGTTATAATAATTATGGAGTATGTAAGGATTGTACTGCAGTACTATTTCATTAAGGACTTGAGATTTTTTGGAACAAAGAAAAGTGACTCAATAGCAGGATAAATTTTTGGAAAATATATGGTTGAGAGAATGATAAACCATAATATAGTTCTGATACTGAGGTAGTGATTTTGGAATAATATGTGATTGTTTCGGATAAATTGGATATTCTTGACTACCTTGGAACTGATTAATGATTTGTATATTCCATCATTGTTGGGGTTTAAAACATTTTTGGATTAATGAAGTATATCCAGCATTCTATATGGAATAAGGGAGCATGAATGTAATCAATAAGGAATATGGTAATTCAGGATGTTTCAGTGTATTAAAAGAATACATGATGAAGGTATTAATATGCTATTACGGGGTAAAAAGGATCTATATTATGTTTACCTTCCTTATAAATGTTGGACTATGAGTTTGGACAGAAGTATTTTGGATAGTTCTAGTTTGGATTATTTTGGATTGCCAAAAAAAGGACAACCCGGAGGTCGGGCGGCAACCCGTCGCGTCCGGCAAGGCTGCGAGACTTGAACCCGCAACCGAAGGGCGACAAGGGTGTATCACCTACCACTGGCCCACGAGATGTCCTGGATTAAATAATGTAGTTTTTATTAAAATATCTTGTAGATGAATTATAAATTCGTTTATTTTGGAACCCTATACGAATAGTGTAAATAGAATTTTTTTTACATTCTATTACCTTTTAGAGTGAAAGATGAGTTTGTGGTAGAAATTTATTAATGGATAAAACTCTAATTATAAATTAAGTATATCTCCTTATGATCTTAGCCAATCTCATAAATAAATTCCTCAATATTAAGAAAAGCAACTTTGAACAAAAATGTTTTCATAGATGGTACCTTAAATCATCACTAATTTTTGGCTTTGGGATTGTTGGCCTTTTTATAGCCATGTTCTCTACCACTCTCCATCAGATAATTGATGGTTAGATTTTTCTTCCATATCCATATTTTCCTACATGGAACCCTAGTATGTGTTATTTTCGGTAATCTTCATACTTTCGACTCTTTATTTTAAATAGAGGCCTCATTAATTCATTTTTCGATGTGGGATTTCAACTAGGATACTTTGAAACGTCAAAAATGTGTTATCCTAATACCCTATGTTTTGTTGAACCGATGGTATTTCAATTCATCATAGATTGATGAATTTAAGGACCTCAATTTTATACTTGTTTGTGATTGATGACCTCAATCACTACCTATAAATATTTACGTTTTTCCTCCGATTATATGTCTCCAATTTCCACCAATGTTCTCCTAATCGAGATCATAATTTGGTGGTGACCCTTTGATTTCTCTTTTCCTCATATTAAGACTAAATTTTAGTAACCCAATTTCCAATGTGGGTTTTCCCACAAATATATTTTCTACTTTCAACCTTTTATTTTCGAAGAACAATTTCAAATTGCGAGGACGCAATTTATTGAAGGAGGGGAGAATGTAACACCCCAAGATTTTATAGTGTGTTATTTCTTCAAAATAATTCAATAACTTTCACTACACGCAACACCAAGTTCAATCGCACCATGACTTACCAAACAAGCTGTTCAAAAGAGGTTATGAATAGTGTTAACTAAATTTTAAACTTTATATAATCCTTATAATTTTAGAATCCATATTATGAGTTTCTTAGACATAATGTAAGAACAAATTCATTTTCAATATTTCACTTTTACCAAATTTTAATAGTGAACCCTTTTTAGATACAATATTTTAAACCTTTTGACTAAATGGGGACATCAAAAAAAAATTTAAAATAAAACATTCCAAGCTTCCACGGTACGCTTTCCTTTGAGTAATACATTAGCGTGTGTTGTACGCAACTTCGAGTTCTAACACACACCACAACCAATCAAACTAGTCGTTATGAATAGTAATACCTACTTTTTGAAATCATATATATTTTATATTTCAAAATGGACTTCATTTTTGGATTCGAAATATCGAATTTAGCCTAAGGTGAAATTTTGGTACATTTCGGATAACTTTCATATTTTGATGAATAGTGAAAATTACTAAATTTTAATTAAAAACAACTTTTTTAATCAAAATAATTAATAGTGATAAATTATGAATTTGAGTGGTTTTATAGTATATTTAGAATATATTTTTACCATTTAATATAATGTTGGTCATTGGACATAATTTTACAATTAAACCGAACATAAACGAGTGTCAATCTTTTGATAGTTATTATCTCTTAAAAACACGCTTTTTGTTTTGACAGCGGGATTTAATTTTAAATTAATTTCTGCCACTTCTGTGTTTTGAATTTAGGAAAATGGATTCCATATTTTGAATCAGGATGTTCAAATTGTGTAAATAGGTAACTTTTATTTTTAGACATTTTGAATAATTACTGCGGTAAATATTTTATTTACCATGGTTAAGGGTAAATCCGGTAAATAAGGGTTAAAAAATAATATTATAATAATAATAAATTACCCTAAAACGTGTCTTAACCATATTGGTTGATACATGGTCGACCATGGGAATCTTTGGGTCTATTTTGGGACCCCATGGATCCACTTGTAAGTGATAATGACACATTATATTAATAAAGTTAAAATAAAAATAAAAATGGCATAAGCTTACATCTTTTAGAAGAACAATTTTTACATAGGGTTATACATGTTGGATTTTCGATTATAAATATTCATTAGAAAGCTAAAAAGATTTCCTACATAATGATATTTTATTTATAATTTTTAGACATCAAATAATTTAAATTATTAATGACACAATAACGATGCAATGTTTACCTCATTAATAAATCATTTAGATAAATAAGATTATAATGATTAAAATATTATCTAAAACCTGTCCAATTCTTATTGGTTGATGTTATTTAGAATATGAGTCATCTTATCTTCGACCTCAATGATTTTTGGACCATTATAAACCGAATACAAATATATTATAAAGTAATACTTTCACACTTTCCTAAAGAGCCCCTCCTCTCCCTTATAAAAGGAGACCACTTCTACTCATTCCTCACACCTCTCAAGCCACTTGGCTCGTCCAAACTCTGCCCAAATAAGCTCCCCACATCCCTCTCCTCCTCCTTGAAGCTTACCCTTAGGCAGAAAGCATTTCAACAAGTCCTTTGGTTCTAACCAAAGTGAGTTACCTAAATTAAAGGTAACGATTTCTCTTAAATTATTTTCATTTATTTTGCTTCTCCAACCCCCAAACTCTTTTTATTTCCTTTCTTTTGTAACAACACCAGTATCCTCAATATACTAGGATGTTGTTATAAGAAGGATTCAAACTACACATACACACAACTCCATCTAATGGATGATGAACATAATGTTTCTGTGGATGGCAAACTAACGCCTCACGAAACGATGATTGTTCAAATACATATTACCGCCTCTCATGGTGGCCATTATGATGGCACTGTAATTAAATATGATATTAATGATATATATTTTATATATAAGCTTCTGTAATTCCATTTTATTTCATACCATTATTCGTTTCATGTTGTATATACATACGATAATTTCATTTGAGGAAGTGCGGACTACCGCCCCCTTAAAATGATATGACTCGTTCATACCACACATGGAACGTATAAAGGATGGTGTTAATGAACTTAAGTAACATATATAAAATATTATATTATACTGTAATAGTAATATACCTATGTATCATTTGTATTCGATTCTTTTAAAATAAAAATTAAATGGAAGTAGCGTTCGTGCGTACGTACGGACTACCGTCTCCACGAACGTGATGAGATTCATTCTCCATCGTATCCATTCAAGTATAATTATCATTTAATTATTTAAAAATGATGTTTAAGGACTTGATATCATTCTGGATATGAATAAGATACAACAAACATGACTTATGTAACAAAACATATAAAGAAAATGAGTAAGTTAACACCCGAAACGGCGATAATACTAAGATATTATTATCAAATCAATATTAAAAGATCATATATGATATCATATTAATGTGTATGATTCTTGTATAATTTAGTAACAATTATTTCACTATTATACAGGAGGTTAACCTACCCCAACCAAGGAAACGTACAAGGTAAGGGGTTTTCATCTCACTCCTTATTCCCGTGAGATTCATGCCATATTGCCACCATTACCTTTTGTGTGGTGTATGTACTGCCCATAATTAAATTCTTTGTGTAATACACTCTAATTTATGTGTATTTACATATTCATTGTATGATACATCTTTCATGGGTTTTATGTTTCATAAGTTACCAAATTGGTAAGGGTTATTTCACAATCTCTTCATTATCCGAGGTTGTTTATATGTAATAATCTACTGGGATCTCTTTATCATCCACATCCATGTTTCTTAAAAATGTATTTCAAAACATTTTTATTATGAGTTAAAGTCATTTATACCCTTTATGACTTTTATAAGTGGTTTATAAAGGAATCTTTCGGTCGTTTTCAAACAAGGTCCTTTTTAACCTTTTCGACAGAATTAAGGTAAGAATGTTTTTTTTAACTTATAGGGCGGGTGCGGCTATTTTCCGCCGTTATAAAATCTTCAAAGCTTCCCTTACAAGCTTAAAAGAATATTTTCAAAGAAAATGTTATATTTTATATGGATCTTAAATGATTTCAAAATAAAAGGAGATATTTCTTTAAAAAGAATTTTTATTTCATCTATGTCAACATCCTTTGATGGATTTTACGCTTATTTTAAGTTTATTTATTATAATACAAAACTTCTATATTGTATTGAAGGTTTTGTGATATGTTTGACTGTGGATGTGATATTTTATACCATTCATAGTTTATGGTGAAACTATTGACATTTCGTATGCTAGTTTTAATCCGAATGTTTATGTTATATTTCAAACTTTTCTTCAGATGAATGTGCTAAACAAGTATGTTCCGGGTTGGGGACCGGTAAAAGTAATCCCTCCAGGTTGGGGACTGGTAAAGGTAAGACCTCCAGGTTGGGGACTGGTAAAAGTAAGCCCTCCAGGTTGGGGACTGGTTAAAGTAAGCCCTCCAGGTTAGGGACTGGTAAAAGTATGCCCTCCGGGTTGGTGTCCGGTTATTAGAGGCACTCCGGGTTGGTGTCCGGTTATTAGAGGCACTCCGGGTTGGTGTCCGGTTATTAGAGGCACTCCGGGTTGGGTTCCGGTTAGAAGTAACCCCTAGGTCTTGGGATGAGGCCTAGACAATGAAATTAACGTTTGACATTATGCATTCCAACATTATGAAAGTGGTTATTGATTTTTGCATGTGATTATTCAATTAGTAGAATATCCATGTGAATAATTAAATGGCATTATTTCATTTTATTTATTCCATACCATGTTGAAAGTTCATATTTAAAAGGCTTTTGTTTTAGTTATACATTGCCTTAAATGTTTATTCTTTCCGCTATATTGTTATCCTTACTGGACATTTGAGCTCACCCCCTTTTCTATGTTTTATTTTTCCCAGGATGTGAAGAAGTAAGTTATGAATGACCTGCAGGGATTTTATGAGGGGTTAATAGTGTGGATTGTGGAAACATTATGTTGTTGTAGTAGTTTTTCATTTTATGATGTAATGTAAAACTTATGAATATATCTAGTGTTTCCAAGGCTACTAAACCAATCGGTCTTTCGAGATTTGATCTTTCTTGTGATCATGCCAATGTTACGAAGTAATGCACCGACTCTGGGTAGCTGGGGTCGGGGCGTTACATAGTTAACCTTATAACCCTTCCAAAATATGAGATAAACAATATAAATAAGGTCACCAAATTTCCAAAAAAAACATAGCATTGATCCCATGTATATCATAAATTATCTCTTATTTTCCACATTGCAAACATGTGAATACCTTCATCATGTATTCTCTTGAAACATGGTAATAACTTGAAATACAATATATACTTATTAAAAACATGCATGTATCTTTACTCTAATGTTTTTTTTCATATATTAATTTTGTCCAAAAAGTTTTAAACATTATACATGATAACATAGAAAAATTTATAAAAAGATATTTAGTCATTTCCTAGGTATCAGTACCATCCAATTTACTTATTCTTATATAAAATATCTTTACAAAAACATCATTATCTTAACGTAAGGAACACAGTAATGGCTACTTATTCCTTAATCATGTGTCTCCCATGAATATCCCCTTTCCATTATATAAATTTATTAGTCCATCATAATGATTCAAAATATTCTATTAAATCATCAACTGATCAATCCTTATATATTTCTTAATTCTTGAATGCAAATATATAAAAAGTTTAGTCATTCCTCTTCAATGATTTCAATGTAATAGACCCTTCATTGGTTTATAAGTAAATTCATAGGTTAGGGAATTGCGTTGGGTAATTTCCATTCTCTCCAAAGATAATACATTGAACTCCATGAAAATTCATCACTCTATGACCCTCTTTTCCTCAAAGATAAAATCTTCCCCTCTATTTGACGTAATTTTCAAGGTTATTCTTCCCTTATTATTAATAGGTATGAAGCCAAATCTTCTTTATTATATATTCCTTACCATGTAAAAATTTATAAAAGTCCATATTCCTTTTATTAGGTGTAATAGTAATATCACCAAAGTTCACATTGTTAATCATATATCGAGATTGATGATTCAGAATAGTCACAATATATTTCACTCCCATCATTTTATAATTTCATTGAAAATAGTCACAAAATTTCCCCTTAGATTCAGTGTTAACCTAATTCATTATTGTTCCCACCATTGAATAAAATAAAAAATAATATTTTGAGCTTCCCTTATCATAGTGGAAAACCACATAATCATGAAAAATCAGTTATAGGACGTCTAAATTATGAAACCTTCTTATGGAACCTAGGGATAATCCATAGAGACATCCATAGACATATCCTTACAAATATCCCTAGGGATATCACTATGTTTTTATCATCCTTGTTGAAAAAGTATGACTAAATATATCCTTTGGTACCAACTATAAAAACCCATGATTAACATACATGGATATTAAATTATTTTAGATAAATATTATGCATAGTAAAAAAATACGTGACTGGGGACCGTAATAGTTTAATGTGTTTAGAAAAATGAAAAAATAATAATATAACCTAATGAATGATCTTAAATATCTCCCTTAATGATCTTCACAAGTTAGTACTCCTACTTAGAACATTTATTTGTATACTGTGGAATGGAATCTTACGAAAGGGGTGAGATTAGATGCTCATTAAGGGTAAACAAATGAAATATATTAGCATAATATGAACATAAGGTTATGGGAACATGAGAGTAACATGTCAATATCATATGCTTAATATCAAAGATCATATACATATGTCATGGAATTAATACTGGAATTTCATATGATATGTTGTGTTAGGGAATAAATTGCATAATCCATAAAACCATAACATAGGAATAAGACGTGATTCTTTTTGAAAACACATTAGTTTAAAACATTGTGAACATTTATAAGTAGAAATAGGTTCACTCATTATGTTATGGACATGACATCATGACCTCACATAAACCTATGACATGTAACCCGATCCAAGCATAACATTATAAACATGTAATAAAGTTCACACATAAACTTATGGACATGAAAATTGTTCTATAAATAACATTATGAACTTGTATTGAGGTTCACTCATAACATAGTGAACATGTAATCATGTTGACGCATAACATTGTGAACATGTAATCAGGTTCATGCATAAAATATACAGTCAATAGTTATCCTTCAATATACAGTTCATTGGAGGGAGATATATGTACCAAACAACTCATATAAAAATCATACATATGTGTTCCACAAGATCATAAAAATTAATACGATGACCCATGAAATATAATTGGTATCATAAAAATCTATTCTGTTGAAGAGAATCTTGTTTTAGAATCACCATGTCATCAAAACATAAACCATTATGAGAGAGAATATGAATGGAATATTTGGATCATTTACCTAGAAAGACATGAGTAACACCGTTGGATAACATATTATATGGGGAATAATTTGGAATTTTTTTTAAAAAAAATTTATTGAGGCAAATATCTTTTATTCTTTGAAAAATTCTTTTTAAAACATTATACATTTTGAAAATTTTTTCCTTAAAAACTCATAAAAGAATATTTAAAATCATTGAAATATTTTACATTGAAAATAACCTTTTGAAAATATATAAAGGATTATTTTAAAACAATTAAAAACACTATTTAAACATAATTTTTTTTGAAAACTTTTTTCATTGAAAATAACTTAAAAAACAATGAATTTTAACAATTTTAGGAAAACATTTTTCTTAAAAAGGAATCTTTTAACCATTCAAAGTATGATTCAATGGTAGGAAAATCATGACGATGGATAAATTAATACTTTACCAACATTCCTTTTACACTATAAAAATTTTAGAAAATTGTCTTGATTATAAAATGGCAAGAATATTACATTTTTTTTAAACCCTTTTGTTTAAAAGGTAAAACATTGGTATGGATATCTTCTAATGATCATAGGAGAATAATATAATATTTTTGAATTTTTTTTTAAAAAACATTGTTTTGAAGGAACACCTCTTTACAATTGAAGATAGAATAACATTACTTGAAGCTTATAATATTATGAAAAGAATTATATTAATGATACAACATTCCAATTAGTTTTATATACACCTCATAAAATAATATAAATTCATTACATAAAATGTGTATCAAAGAAAGAAAACTTGGAGAACATTATCTTACAAATTTGGTAACATTTGGATCATATACGCAATGAATGTGTGATCATCAAATGGATATTTAATTAAAAATAAATTTAAGGATGACTATCATATGTTATATTCATGTGTATTATAGAAACCACACAAAAGAAATGAGTGGTTAATATGACATAAGTCTCATAGAAAAAAAGGTAAGACTAGAAATCCCCTTACCATAAATATCGAATTTTTTATATTTGTTCAAGACTCCAATATAATAAATTTAATTTTATTTGGAATATAAAAAAGAAACCTTTCCCTATATATCATTACATATATGGTCCACTTATGACATTATATTACCCATTTTTTAATATTTTCATGTTAAAGCTACATTTCAGGTAATAACCATTTTTTATTGTACATATTTTAACTTGTTATTCTTGATTATATTACATAGATAATGATTTAATTATTTCAAGAATATAAAACATAATTTATATATCATATATATCCATCAGATAAATATCTATAACTATAGATATGTGAAATGAAATACACCGTTCATGGAGATAGTATGTCGTACGTAAGCATGAACGTTGTTTCAATTTTTTTTCATTTTGAAAAGAATAAAGTAAATTATATATATATATATATTATATAGTAGAATTATTATTTCATATACTTCATATAATTTTAATAAATATATCCTTAATATGTTTTATGTAATGTTTGAAATATTCACATCTCTTTGAGGAGGTGGTAGTCCACATGTCCAAAGATGATGTTATCTTATTTACAAAAAATGGAATTCATGAAGGTATTTTTTATATTATAATTAAATATGCATAAATAAATCATAAATATCATAAAAAAATAGTGTTTCCATCAGAATTTCCATAATGTGAGTTGGTAAAGTAAAAAATAATAATCATTTTTTCCTGAT
This sequence comes from Viscum album, assembly GCA_963277665.1. Lineage (NCBI taxonomy): Eukaryota > Viridiplantae > Streptophyta > Magnoliopsida > Santalales > Viscaceae > Viscum > Viscum album. The sequence continues at coordinate 776,037,602 of OY728161.1, forward strand.
GTTGTAGCCCTCCATAAACACGAACTATATGTTTGTTACCCATTATATGGAAGTGTGTGTAAATGTAGGTTGAAACAATTATATAAAAAAATATTAGTGTATTTAGGATACTTAGGATATTATATAAATATAAAATAAAAATCGTTTATGGGGTTCATGGAATAAATAATCCAAAAATGTTCATTGATGAAAATTACACATTCTTTGGGTATCTCCTTTTGGTTTAAACAAAAAGACTTACTTGGATGGATATATTCCCATAGGAATGACTCTAAGATGAAGGTAATGATGTTTGGAGGATATTTGGTTTGGTTTTGGCAGAAAAGAAGTGATTTATAGGTGTGAAGAAAAGAGAAGGGGTACCCTTTTATAAGAGAGGGGAGGGGAAATCCTCTTGGAATCTCCAAAAATATTAAATTAATCTAAATTATTTTTCATTCCAAATAGATAAAAAGATATTTATTTATAATATAATATGAAAATTATTATAAATAATATCAAACAATAATTTTTATAATAGTTTAGGTCATATTATTACACTTATCTTTTGGCTTTAATCTTTAGTTAAACCCTTTAACTATAACCATGACAACATGCCATTTTACTCTTTAAGGGTCAATATAGTTACAATAAAATGCCAAAATAACCATAAATAATTTAGTGATTACATATTAAACATTTTATCAATAACTTAGAAATTTTTTATATTTTTTATGTATTTTATATTATGTAATGAAATATTAGTTATTTAAAATATCATTAATGTAAATTTTGATACTATTCATTCCATGAATTTTTTTAAAAATACAAATACACAATATAATTCAAAAATAAACCTTAAATATATCAAAAATATATATAGGTAATCCATAAATTTCATGTATAATATTAATTATATCAAATTATATTTATTTTAATATTTTAAAAAACATTTATTTGACATGTCCATTAATTAACCAATTACCACCTCCACATTGTGTAAGCCATTAATGTAAACATTTTCCATAAAATTTAAAAAATAAATTATTATTTTGAATATGAAAATTTTATATTTCAAATTAATATTCAAATTCTATAAAATTTTATGAATAAAGAAATATAACAAATGTAATACTTTTTAAAATCATGAGTATGACATATTGTACTCTCCTTAGAATAAAATACTATAAAAGGAATACAGTAATCCAAGTGTCTCTAAGAATCCATAAAATCATCCCAAGGATGGTTTTGTTCAATAATATCTCATCAAATAGAATTCGGAAAAGTGTGAGGCTAATTTTATATTATTTTTACTGTTAATCGTACTCTTAATTACCCGATTTACCCAAAACCATTGTAATTTTAGAAAATACTAATGTTACGATTCATACTATCCAAAAATAGAATGGTAACTATTTATTAAATTTATACCTTATAAATTAAAAATATGGAAGACATTTTTCATAATTTAATATATGAAATTTTTCAAAATTTGATTAAAAATTAATCCCATTGACAGAATGAGAAAATATATTTTTGAAGTGAAAAAGTTCAAAATATTGAATTTTTTTTATATTCATATTCATGGTGAAATTGATTCCAATGACCAAAATTGGATTAATTGATAAATTTTTTATTTAATTATAATTTTAAATTAATAAAAAATATAATTTAACACTATGATTTATTTCAATGGAAAAAGACATTTTCAACTAAAATTTTGTTTTTCAGTATTCATCAAAACTAAATACTTATCAGAAAAAGACCAAAAATTAATCCAATGTAAATTTTTATATCCCACATTAAAATAATAATTTTAATTTTTTAAATAATTTTTTTTAAATTGTATAAACATATCTAAATATTTTGTTATTCATTAAAAAGCGGTAAAATTACCTTTTTGTAAAATAAAGGGTTTTATGCATAAAATTGTGGCTGTTCTTATCTTATGACTAGATGATCTATTGGATGAATATCAAAAATATTTTATTGAATGTTTAAAATATATATTTCATTAATATCATCCAGTAATTGAAATTAATGTAGTTTATTAAGTCAAAACGACTTTGGGATCATAAATATAAAAATATTTCTTTTGTCTTAAATTTCTATATATTTTCATTTATAATGAATTGGTAACAAATGAATTCATATTATAAAACATATATTTTCATGTGTTAGATAATAATATTCATTGACACTAATTTAACATATTATTTATATATTATTATATGAAATAATAATATTTAATAATATACTGTTGTTTTGTAAAACTCGATCTTGCGTGTAATGTAAGCTATCAAAAGAACTCATCATTGTGTGTAAAAAAAATCCAATCATAGTATTTGATATACTGAAATCTAATATATGTGGTTTATTTAGTGCTATCTTTACTTTGTGTTGCATAAAAAGTATGAAAAAATTGTTGGTTTCATATAAAACAAGCTATATTCAGTGTTGCGTGAAATGAAAAATATCGAAAAGAATAAATTTATTCGAAAACCATATTTAAAAAAATCTTGTGGTTTTACACTAACCTTATAAATAGGTGGATATGTATATTATGTATATAATTCTAAAATTGAGAATAGTTTTTTGTTGTACACAATAAATTCTCTCTCAGCTCCCCCTTCTCCCTCCCTCTCAAGAATGAGAAGCGCAAGAGATATTACTTCAATATCGAAGAATGGGCGATCAAGAAAGAACAAATGAATACATACAACTCACCATGAAACCACCCAGAGATCGATTGGTGTTTTTTAGAGATCATAAGAGCATATGTGGGCCACTTATAGAGGGATTCTATACTTGGATCCTCACAGTGTGTTGAAGGTAATCAGAAAGGGTCTTTTGGGATGATGAACATTTACAAACAAAGCATGTTCCTTTGACCAAGTATTTATTTATTATAATATAAAATAAACTAATTAAAAATTTTACATGAAATAACCTCACTCTTGGTTTCAATAAGTTATTATTAAAATAAATTTTAGTACATCTCCAACCTCCGCATTCTTTCATAGTTCCTAGAACCATCAAGTGGTGTTAGAGCATAACCTTTAAATTTATAATTATTTATTTGATTATTGGTCTATGTGAAATTGTGGTTAAATTTTAATTTCATTATATTTGTTATTTAATCCAATTTTAATTAACATTTTATTAAAATTTTAATCATTGGAATTCAGTGTTTTATTTTCTTACTGATTTAAGAAAAAACAAAGAATGACTAGATATTCCATCAAGAAGTGCCAAATCATTGGCCGGTAAAATTGGGTTACATAGAGAGTGGCTGGAGAAAAAAACATATACCCATGTTAAATATATCAAGATTTTTCAAGAAATTAATTATGAGACCCACTTTTATTGCACACTACATGTTGACCAGTCCAATCCTGGCACACAAAAAGTGTATACAAGGTGTGTAGCTAGCATGTACATACCTTGTTTTCCAGATGAGTTAACATGATGATGCCCCAATAGTAGAACATGAATATAAGGAAACAAAGGAATATGGTGTGTATCTGGATGTGCAATCCCTATAGTCTCCTCTTAAAAAAATTAAAATTAAAATATATTTGAGAATTACAACATTAAAATCCTATTTAATTGATTGGAACACCATTGCATGTTTGAAAATTTTAGACTGTTTTTAAAGTCTTTGAAATGATCAATTAATTTATTGTAATTAATATTTAATTAGTTGTTCAACATTTATTTTCCATGAATTCCATTAATTATCGGTGTCTCAAAATAATATTATATAATACTTAATATTAAAGGGGATTAATTAATTAAATAATTAATGCAGGCACATTCATGTGACATAATAAAATAACGAATAAATAAATGAATGATATCTATTTAGTTTTGCGTTTTCATTTCAAGTATGATCATTCATGAGATTGACAAAGAATTGTGTATGTGTTTGATATTTTAATTTATTTTTTTTCATGAGTTTGAAATTATTTAATATTATATTAAATGGTGGCCTGTGAGTCATCCCTCCCTCCACTTTTATGCATAATCTACATGTGCAAGGATATTTATGTGACCCCATTTAACTAGTCTCTTGATTTCCCTAACATAATCGTGATTAATAAATATTTTTAATTATTATAGTATCCCTAGGATTATAGAGGTGGTTGCAGATAGAACCGTAATGATGTCAACCTAAGTGATAGACAGGTGGATAGGTTGAATTCTATAACTCATACCAGGACTGGAAATAGGAGTTATTTCCCATAGGTTAAAGGTTGATTTAATGTCCACTCATTAAATCAACCCTTATATAAAGATCATGAATGGGTCATTTGATTAATTAATTATTTTTTTCTATGAAATTATTTATTTTATGTTTGCAAGTCTAAGATCACATATATTAATGAATTAATGTGAAAATATGGAAAAGAAATAAATAAATTATAAATAAATTATTTATCCAACATGGTTAATTTATTATGTAATATCCACTTAATATTTACAAGATGAATAATGGATAAGATAAGATAAAATTTATGAATATTAAATTAAATCCCTCAATTAAATATTAGGTTAGACTAAGCCATAAATTTCTTGATTAGGAATTAAACAATAGAAAAAAGGTTAGTACATGCCCATTGTCTAGACACTTACTTTTATCAAGGAGTTATCATGATAGTTTTTAGATGTATTAACTGAAATTTTATTAATTTTTACAACAAAAGTATTATCAATACAAATTTGGAGGCATGTTATGAGGAATTTTTTTTTCAGGATTTCTGGATAGGGGAATCCACTCAATGAATCAAGGAGATTCAAGTCCATAATTTGAAATATCACACAACTAATTAAATTATTATAGTTTTCATGGACAAAGTTTAGGTCATTTAGAAGAATAATGGGGATTCTTTCCACTATATGGTTAAAGAAACTATAAATTCTGAGTACAATGTTGAGGGATATTGAGACATGATAAAATAGTAAGATATTTAATAAATAAATAAGAAAAATATTTAATTTATTATATCACACTTATTTAGTAATAAAAAAAGTAATAATATTATACACTTTTTCTTGTATAATAAAATGAAAATTTTATCATCCACACTATCACGATGATCAATATTGGATAAATATAACATCATAACTAGCAGTAACATATTGGAGTGGTTTAAAAACCTTCGTGTTTTGTTATGACATGAATGAAAATGATATGTTCTATAATACTCAATTCATGATTCTCCAACTAAAGAGGTGAGTAATGAATATTTTCTTATCAATGAAAAACATTTGAGCGATTCCTTAGACATCTAATGTTTTATGCTTTCATCAATGTCTAATGAACTAGTGATGTCTCAAAAAATCATGGATTCATATTGTGTGCTTGATCACCTTCATGGTATTTACCTAGAGAGAGCTAGATACGAATAGATTGAGATTTCCAAGTATCTCTTTTAGTGAAATCTTAGAGAGGGTTCCCCAGTTGGTATCACGTAGTCAAACACAATGGATACATTGAGTGTTTGGAGGTTTTTGTGTTAAAAATCTCTGATGAACTAAGAACCAATGTAATTCTTGAATTAGTCCCTTATATATTCTCCAACTTTGTTGTGAATATTAATATGAACAACATTGATATGTAGTTTCAAGATCTTATTACCCTTCTCCGAAACGTAGATAAGGATATGAAGTGTGGAAAACATTCCGTTCTAATGGTGGAAAAAAAGAAAGGTAAGGAAAATATATTTAATCCCAAATATTGTCTATGAACTATAAAGAAAAGGATAATCAAGGGGAAATAAAGGTAACATGATGATATTTGTTTCACATGTGGAAGAAGGGCCACTGGAAGAAAAACTACACCCACACAAAGAAGAAAGGGGAAGATTCAGGTTCATTTGTTATTGAGTGAAATTTATCTACTTATAATAATTAGGTATTAGTTACCACTTTTGGTTCTCAAAAATCATTCAAATAAATGAAACAAATTGATTTAGAAAGATTGGATGAGGAGAGTTAGATTTTTGAGCAACCAACAGAGCTAAAATTGCCGCTATAGCTATCGAGGACTAACACTACACATTGAAAACCAGAATGATCTTGATTTTAAAGGGATGTTACTATGTGAATTCAGTTACCAAAAACAATATTTCTATATCAAGACATGATAAAGATGGATTTATTTTCAAATTTGGTAATGAATTTTTCTTATTTTATAAAGATAATATTTTTTATGATAAGGGAAATTTAAATAATGGTCTTTATGTTTTGGATTATATGAACCAATGAATGGAAAAATATAATGATGTTAATTCGCATGACTCATATTTCACCCAAATTTGGAAACACCTGTAAGGTAATTTAAATGAAATTTGATTGACTAAATTATATCAGGAGAGATATTTATATTCTTTTGAACTAAAAACACTTGGTGTATGTCACACATGTTTACAGTAATCATAACAAAGCCCCATTTTTTGGGAAATGTGAAAGGGAGGAAAAGATTCTTTAATTAGTTCATATCTATGTGTGTGGATGATTTCATGTTGAAGTAGGGGGTGGGAACTCGTACTTCATAACATTTACTAATGATTTTAGTATATACATATGGATATTTCATTTAATTAAGCACAATTCAATGTATTTTGATAAATTCATGGAATACAATAATAAATTTTAGAACCATCTTGGAAAGAAAATTTAGAAACTTCACTAAGACCATGGTGAAGAATATATTAATCCATACTTCATTTATTATTTACGGGATTTCATGATTTTATCGCAAATCACTCTTTATTTTCTTTAGTATAATAGTGTAATATATAGGAGAAACCACACCTTCTTGGACATAGTGAGATCAATAATAAGTCATCCGAGTCTTGCATTATCCTTTTGGGGATACACATTACAAAAAATAACATCCATAATAGTATGAGTTCTAACTAAAGAAAAAAACTATATACCATGCCAATTATGGAATGGAAAGAAATATGTATTGTCTTAATTACATGTGTGGGGCTGTGCAGAATTTTTTAAGGCCTCTTTAGGTAATAAGCTTTCACCTTGAGGCACAAAGTGTCTCTTTATAGGATATCCCAAAGAAAAAAGGGATACTACATATACAATCCATAAGAAAAAAGGTTGTGGTTGATAGATATACCACATTAAATGAGGAGGATCTTATCTCTAAAAGAGATCATGGGAGAGCGGTAGAATTTGATGTAGTGCAGGATCAAGATCCACAATAGTTGGTACATGAAAAAAATTCTATAAAGCCCCTTGGAAGACAAAATTATTCTAGAGACTCAATTACTACGTAGGAGTACTAGAGTATTTAGATAACTAGTAGATTATGATTTTCTAGTCACTAAGGATGGTGAATCATTATTAGTTGATAAAAATGATCCTCTAACCCATAAGAAAGTAGTAAGTGCCACAAATTTTTCCAAGTTTCAAATGGAATCAAATAATTGACTACAATGAAACCATTTCACTTATTGAAATGATGGATTCCATCAAAATTATACTATCAATTTTTGATTTCCTTGATTATGAGATTTGGAAAATCGATGTCAAAGTAGCCATCCTTAATGGGAACATTTAAGAAGATTTATACATGACACAACCCATAGGTTTTGTGACTCCAAAGGATGGAAATAAGGTATGAAAGTTAAAAAAATACATTAATGGATTAAATCAATAATCCTAGTCATGAAAAATTTATTTTTATGAGGCCATAATGGAATTTGGTTTCATAAATAATGAAAGCGAGCCATGAATATATAAATGGTGTAGTGGGAGTCCAATGGTTTTGTTAACAGTATATATTAATGAAATATATCTCATTGGAAGTGAAATACCCACCTTATAGTCTGTTAAGGCATGGGTGGATAAATCATCTCTATGAATGACTTGTGTGAGGCATAATATATTTTTGGGATGAAGATCTCTCATGATAGATACCATACGTTTCTAGTCCTAGGACAATGTACATAAATTTAAACGACACTGAAGAGATTAAACACAAAATAATATAATAAGAGATTGTTTCCATCATCACATGACATTAATCTTTACAAGAAAATGTGTCCTCAGACTCATGAGGAAATATATAGAAGGACAAGGATTCCATACGCATCATGGATTGGGTTAGTCATGTGTGTTATTCATAATACTAGGATTGATGTTTCCGATGATTTATGTGCGATATGAAGATATCATGATGATCCAGGTGATCACCATTGGATGGAAGTTAATACTATCCTTAAGAATACGAGGCATACAAAGGAAATGTTATTGGTTTATGGAGGATATGAGGAATTATCCATCATAGGATATCAATATTCTAGTTTCCAAACTGATCAATGTGAAATGAAGTCACAAACATGATGCATATTCACTTTGAAAGGAGGTGTTGTGAGTTAGATCATCTCAAAGCATGCTATAATGGTAGATTCTACAGCAGAGTCTAAGTATATTATGGATTATGAGGCAGCTAAAGAATCAATATGGATGTTTAACTTCATCCAATAGATTGATGTTTTATCTAGTAGTAATGATCATATTACACTCTGTTGTGATAATACTACATTGGTGGCTCTTGTAAAAGAGACATGGTCACATCAATGGAAAAAGCACATACTTCAGAAGTATCATCTCTTGAGAGATTTTTCTTAGAGAGGATAAGTTACAGTGAGTAGTATTACAAGAGAAGGGAATGTGGAAGACCCATTGACTAAAGAATTGACTAAAAAAAACATGATTATCATGTGAGGTCTAGTGAACTGAACATTGTATGCATTTGGATCTAGTCGAAGTTGTTTTTTGTTGGAGTTGGTATCATAGGACAAACTTTTTGTACCTTCATTACATGTATATTGAATGTATTGAATATTAATAAAATTCATTAGTATATATTTTTTGTTGTTTTTCATGAATCTAATGTAATAATTTCCTAGAGTATAACTCTTATTCATAAGGATATAAAAGTTCCCAACTATGATGAGAACGTTGATGTAGTATAAAGATATTCTCAAATAATGTTATGTAGTTGGATAAAATACAATGATGGTGCACATAGTAAATAAAAATTCTGGTGCGAGGACCCATAAGAAGATGAGGCTTCATCTCAAGATGTTTATACATGGTATTCTCCATCATTGGAGATTGTGTTAATAGACCCACCATTATAAATTGTGCATGTTTTGGTTTCATCAGATATTCCTATCAATGAGCTTGTTTGATGTTCCTGATACTTTAATATTATTATTAAATCATGTTACAATTCTTATTATTAGATTTATTTCACAAACCATGATGATAATAGTTCATAGTGATGTTGGATACATTGGGCGTGTCATGAGTGACAAGTCATTGATGAATAAGTGAAGGAAGGATTTTCCCTTCCATTGTTATGGAAGATGATATCTTGAACCTTTTATTTGAATAAAACTATCATAATCAATTCCATAGACATAATATAAAGATGTGTTTATTTAAAATGGTCAAAAAAAGACATATCAAACATATAGGTTGGTGACACAGATGTGAAACCTTCTTGATGATATATTTTGACAAAGATATTATATTCCATAGTGAGCATTCACAAGTGGTTCTTGATGTTGAAACATTATATTCTTTCACTTGGGTTCCTTAACCCATTGTAAGATAGTAATCTTGGAATTTAGGCAAGATCAGTTAATTCTAATGAGAATGAATCCTAATGAGTCACAGACTAAGTGTTTCTGCTGATATCCATTAAATTCTATTTGAGATTCATTAATGGAATAAATATTATTCTTAAGTATGAGGAATAATTTTATTCATGTTTTATTGATTGCATTAATTACATAGATATTTATTTTACAACTTTTGAATAAAATGTCTATTTTATTTATTGAATATTTGAATAATTAATTATTTTATATATTGTGAATATTTTATTTTTTTATAAATAAAATATTTATTTGGTAGTTAAATAAATGATATAGAAGTTCGAATAGACCAAGACTGAGTACGGTGAAAATATTAATTAACAATATCGTTGCATAATATTTTTTATCATGCATGTTTTTACACACATAAATTATTAATAATATAATTATTATTATGTTTCATGGTGTCTATTAAAGGTAATAAATGTTATTTAATGTTATGCATTCAATTAAATAATATTTTTAGGAAATCCTAACTCTATAGATAGATGGATATGTCTATTGTGTGGAGAATCCTAAAATTGAGAATAGATAAGTGTTTCAAAAAAAATTCCCTCTCAACTCCTCCTTCACTCTCCCTCTCAATAATAATCAATAAAAGAGAGATTTCATCAAGACTAAATAACTAGTGATCATGAATGAAAAATTAAGACATTCGACTCATCACACTAGCACCTGGAGATCGAGTGGTGTTGGTCGGAGGTTATTGGAGAAAATGTGGATCACTACATGAGGGATTAAATCCTTGGATCCTCACAACACAACGATGGTAATATGAAATAGTTTTTCATATGATCAACATTTACCAATGAAGATAGTTCCTAATCATGTGTCTTTATTTCTTCAAATATTAAATATATTAATTAAAAATTTGATGTGCAAGATCCTCACTCTTGGTTTCAGGAAATGATTATTAATTTTTTTAACATATTTATATCCTCCACATGCTCCTTCTCTGCCTAGAACCATCATATTATATAAATAATGTATGACCAAAACTGTTTATGGGAAATGTTCTAGATCATTGAGATCACAACCCAAACCAAGTTCACCGACCCACCCCAATAAAATATCACACCAAAACACCTAACCCTTAGATAGTTCCCTGGTGTAATAAAGGGTTATGTATCTTGGACTTAATAGAAATAATATATATATTTTCTTTTAAATTAAATAATTATTATATTTTTTCCTTATTTTTTTACTTTATAAATGATTAAGTAATTATTTTGATAAAAATTATATTTTAATTTGACAAAACTTGAAATTTTTTTGAGTGATATGAAATTACAATTAATACATTCATTTTGATAAATTTTTGAATTTTTTAAATAAATTATATTTTAATAAAATGTTAATATTAATTATTATATATCAAATATAAATTATAATATAATTTTACGTGGTGAAAATATTATTTTTATGTGGTTCAAAAAACTATTATTATAAAAAAACCTGGTATTTTTCAATGAATTGAGATTTTAATTTAAAAATGTAATGTATCATATTTATATAATATTTTTATATAATGAACTTTATTTTTTGAATCATCACATCTATATTATCCAATAGAATTTTTATTTATAATTTTCTAAAATAGTCAATTTTTTGGGTAAAAACTAAATACGGTATAAATATATGATATGTATTATGACAAAATAATGACCCAAAATTGATGTTATATACGCCATAAAAAGGTATCCAAGAAAAAATATATACTTCCCATTTAAAATATTGATTTTATTATGTTATTTTATTATTTTAAAAAACCCTTTATGAACCCTCCAAAACCTATATTATTTGTTAATGTTTTAAAATCAATTATTTAAGAACATTACTCACTTACACATCACCAATCAGAATAATTTAATTTGACCAGTTCGTGGAATTATAAAATAATTACATCCAATATTATTTGGGAGAAAACACTAGAAAAACCATGGCAATGCTTTTGGTTTTGATTACATTATTGTATATAGTCCAAAACATAAGTTTGAAAAATAATAATGACCTCCCCTCTATTTGCCTATATTACCTCACCCATTTTCCAATTTATCTTTAGTAAAAATACATACAGAATGAATACAATTTTATCATTAATCTCTATATCCCTCCCAAGGTTCCAAATGAACTCAATAAGATCCTCTAAATAATTTTTAAATACCCTCTCAAGGTAAGAGATCCTCTATTTCTCATCTTTATTCCGTCACATCCTTTGTGTTATGCCTTTTTTTCCATTTGTTGATGTTGGGGTCTGTGATCACACATAAATATTAATTCCCTTATTTTTTTTAAAATTATTATATACCCCATTCACTCCCATTAATACCTCATTTTTTTCATTATGCACACTCGTTATGCTGCCAAAATTATCCTGCAATTCTTCCATGCGAATCTTTTTTTCATGCCCCATTTTTTTCATATTCATTTTAATTCCAAATTGTTCATGTTGGATTATGTTCATACATATAACTATTAATTCTATTATTATTTCCATGTAAGGAGATACAACTTTCACTCTCATTAATCCCACCCATGATTAATTATCTACCCTCATTATACTTCCAAAATTATCCTATGATTTTCCATGTAAAACCTTTGTATTGTGATTAACATCACCATTTCCACTCAAGGGTATTCACCATGAAATAATGATACTTATTTTATTGGGTAATTCTAGGTATGAATTATACAATATTTAAAATGGGATATATTGTGTTGAAATTTGATCCTATGTTGAATGATTAATGTGGAACACTTATACATTTACATGATTTGAAAATGACAGGAGAGCGTAGAATTATATAGAACTCCAATGCATTGGGTGATTTTTTAGTCTCATGATATTTAATGTATGATATTATTGATAAATCCTAATACATCATGGGAATTTTTACACCACATTATGAAGCCTTGGTTGTTATCCTTCACCCGAATTTATGATGACATGTTATTGCAATATTCCCTTGTTGCCTTTATGTTTCCATTATATATCATGCTTTGATGTTCGTTTTTATTATTCTCACCCCTTTTATGTCCCATCTAAATTACTATAAACTAAAATGTAATTATTTCATCATGTTATTTTTATATTCCCTTACTAGTCTTGCTAGCTCACCCCTTTCTTTTGTATGTCCCCAAGTTATCCCATACCATTTTAAAAGATATGGAATCATAAGAGCATGTTAAGGTTGTTTTCAATATTCTATTTGTATCCATATATACATTTTATGTTCCATATAACTAATATACCAAATATACTAGGCATTTATATATTCTTTTTTATACTAAGTGTGATTTTATGTAATAAAACCTAAAATAATTTTTTTTAATGAAATGTGTTGTCATAAGAATGATGACCAAGCAGGTGGAAATTCCTATTTTCTCTAAGGAGGATCCAGTTACTTGGATAACCAATTGTATATTTATTTTACATCTATAACATGTGTAAAGAGTTCAAGGTTCCTTTGACTAATTTTTTATTGAAGGTATATTCCAATATTGGATCATGCCACTATGATCAGTCTAAAAAGAACTCACATGATCAGAACTCAAAGAGGAAATTCTAGGGCAGTATGAATGTATAATGGTGGAATATAAAATGATTTATTTGTAGTAATTATGACAATATAGTACAATTAATGAATATATTTATGAGTTTTAATGCATTACCCTATGGATTACATACCCTTATAGAGATTTATATAAGATACTATTTATTAGTGGGCTCAAACTACAGATTAGAAGCACAATAATGACTCACACGACACAAATAATTTGAAACCCACATATCACTTTAGTGATTAATTTGTTTTATTTTATGTTATCTTGGGTATATATGGGACATTGTGGTTTTCGGGTTAAGAATTTTAGGTTTTGGAGGTTTTCTGGGTGTTGAACATTTTACACATATGGTAAGGGGTAACCATGTAGTTCCCATGTAGAGGGTTATGTGATAGAGATAAAAATATTTTTAATAGATTATATATATTTAAAACAACTATGTGGAGCTACTAAAAAACCATGTATGTGGTTTCGGATAAGGAAGAAGTTTGTTCATGATTAAAGGACGGCTTGAAAAACCATAAGGCCAAACCGTGTGGCCTGTCCAGAATCAATTAATGTGTGATTTGGCTAAAAATATATATTTTGAATTTAAGAGGATTTATCCCATATCTTACCCCTTTCATGTAGATATAAAATTGGTATCCTAGGGAGGATCTTTAATCTTATTCCCTCTTCAAACATGGTCTTTTATTGGTGTTTTCTAAGTAATTTCTAGGTAACTATTCTATCATTCTCTTCTTTGTTTCTTTATTTCATATTTTCTCTTATTTTTGTATTTTCTCACGAAGCCTATAACCCTTTTGTATGATTTTAGGTTTCTAGGTATTCCAAATTCTAGGATATTTAGCCTAGGTTCTATAGAACCATCTTTATCTTAGTTTTGGTGGTCGCCGTTGAGGGAAACAAATTTTAGCTTGGATTAAAAATCTTCCAAGCGAGTGTTTCAACGCAATTATTTCATTGTTAAATTCAATGTGTTTTTTCTTTATAAGACTCTTTTTATTGAAATTATGTTTATATATTATATCAATGTGATGTTTTTAAATCATTTACTAGATGTCTTAGTTGGGCATAAAGGGTTTCTCTTTTGAATCCCATATTTTCAAGTATAAAATGTAATGTTTTAAGGATCCAAACATTTTTGAAATACCTATGAGGATTTTTCAAATGATTTTGATTGTGTGTTGTGGATTTCGACTTTTTTTGATTATCAAGGAGTGAAAACTATTTTTTAATGTTTTAATTGTTTTAAATTAAGATTTTCAACTCAATGTTATTTAAAAAGGGAGTTCTTTGATGAATTTCAAATGATGGTTGAAATGTGTGTGTGGTTTTCCCAAGTGAAAAATCCGTAACATCTCATTAAAATGTTTTGATGGAAATATAAGGAACTTGGATATGTTTTGGATTTAAAAGAGGAATGAATGTATTTTAAAGGTTAGATTTAAAATGTACTAATGGTGTGTGTGATTTTAGTATATTTATAAACGGCATGTAAAAAGATGATTTATGAAGTTTGAAAAAGGTTTGGCAATCTGAGACATGTTTTATGGAAAATCCCCAATTGGAACATTATAAAGAGCATAATTTAATAATTTTATAACCCTGTTGATTTCACCTTGGTGTGTGTTACCCATTGTGTGGCTTTTAAATCACTATGTTATTCTTTTTGTTTCCCTTATGTGAGAATGGGGTTATTTTTTCAATGCATGTTTGATGTGTTTGGGGAAAATCATTTAAAGGGTGGGGTGGTGAGGGAGATTTATTGTTTATTCCTTGTGTATTAATCTTGGCTCGGATGTCCACTCACTTAACTGTTCTATTGTTCATGGTTACCCATGTACTAAGTGGGAGGTCTATTATTATGATACAGTAGTTTGAAAACACACTACCAGTGTCCCTTAAATCATTCTAGGAAGTTGTTCTAGGTAGGGTGTCCCATTTTCAATGGGTTTTTGAGGGATATTTGGATGAATTGTGGTTTATAATAACATATAATTATAGTTAGTCAATGGGAAATTAATAAATTTTTGACATGTTTTACATTTTTGTCCTTGGATAGAGCCAAAGACACATTCATTCCTTGATTGGTATCTCACATAGGTATGATTATCATGTTTTTGTTTGAATTATTTCCCTTGTTTATATTGTTTTGGAACCTATATATTATATATCCTCAATTCCTATCCTTGTAATTGTGGTCCTAGATTTTAATGTGAGTTGGACCCACCATGTATGGAGTTTTTTCTATTATAAATTGTTTGAAAAGTTTCTCAGGAGACCAATTTTGACATTAAAGACTCTTTTGTGGGGGTTTATGTGGATTTAAACATGGGAATTGGTTTCGACATGGATTAGGATGGTTGAAAAATTTTCAAAGTGTGTGTTTTCATTTTAAGAAAACAATTTTGATAATTTTAAAAAGTAATTATGAACTTGAGTGTTAATTTCACAAGATTACATTTGAAAAGACTATATTCTAGATTTATTTTTAAACTATAATTTATGAATTAACTTATGAAATGAATATCATTGTTTTCTTAGGTGGGGACATATTGGGATGTTTAGATCATTCATATATGTTTCGTGTTCTCGGTTTCTTTTTTGGTCATGGGTTTATTTCTTGTAGTCTACCTTATGTGAGTTGTGAGGTGGTGAGTAAAAATGAGGGCATCGTGAAATTTTACGAGGAAAATGGCGTAGGATATGCTACTCGAACACCCAAATCCTAGTCTAGAAGGATATACACTAGGTGGAAGACTCTATAAAATTTACATGACATGTACATGGTATACACAATTTTCCTTTGCGTCCCCAAGTATGCCTGTGTATTTTGGCCCATTATCGTGTACTTTAGCTCATGCCCATGTACTCTAGACATTCCCATGTACGTTGTCCATTCCAATGGACAATGGTTATGTCTAGGTACCCTATCCATGTCTGATTAAACGGTCGTGCATGTGTATTTGGCCACGTCCATGACTATGTACTTATAGGGTACATGTGGAGCTCATAAAAATAGGTAAAAAGGTGTCCATGCTTCTTATATAGTGTGGGATATTTAATTACACCAAAAACCCAAGCCTTCGAAGATGGGGGACTGCACATTGTGTGTTCCTGGACTACACCCTATGTATGTCAAGATTTTTTAGAAATCGATGTTCTTTCACATGTATTCTAGATGAAACTCATACACCACCCTTATACAAATTTACCTCCTAAAATATATATAAATTAAAGGTAGAGACTCTGATTGATGAATTTTGGCCTCCTGTTGTTGGGAATCAGATTTTTGTTTACTCGTAGAGGAGTTGACATGTCTTTCGTTGCTACTTGTGGTGCCAATCATCGAATCCAAAACCCACATCCCACAAAAATTCACTATCCACCTTCAAAATAATAAAATATATCTCATTCATGAATCCACTAGAAATTTAGGTGTTATATAATTCTTGAATCCATCCCAGAAAGGTCCAACTGTGAATCCATGGGCCAAAGATGTACAACATAAAGTATAATGGGGGAGAAGAACGTGAACAAGGTGATACCATCAATGGATGGTGTGATCCCATATAATTATTATAGAATTAAGAATCTGGGGTAAAATTAGGGGTGTAAGAAATATAAATAATTGGTCTAAGAACTCAAATAAAGTAGGGTTCATTTGAATAATGAAAATCATAGGGAAATAAATAGATAAGGAAATCCATTCATATCAATTAAATCAAGGGCATAAGTCCATGAAATAACATTCCCTGTATTGTGTTTGGATTGATCGCTAATGGAGAACATGAATATGCCATTGTTGGTGGGATCTAGTAATTTCATTAGTGAAGTAAATCCCTATTAATAATGATCATTTACCTATGATTCGTTATCAGTCATCAATGAATCTCCTCCTTGTCTCCCCTTTAATATCCATTTTTTATGTAGATAACCAACAATATTTTCTATAACAATGATTAAATAGAGGATTTTTCGGTTCTTAGATCATTTAATTTAATAAATTAAACAAACTAATTAATTTCTTGTCGCACCTGCTAATAGTGGATATAAACGAACACCCAACACCAACCAACTTTATGTAAATCTTAGGGGAAAACAATCATAACAAAAAAAACCATGGTCTCATATTTTCCATCCAATGTCTTGATCAATAGGAAAACCATTTATTATGAAAATATGTGCACACATTCTTTAAAATATATAAATATTTTTTTATATATTAATTTCACGGTTCTGAATTACCCAAACGTATCACCGAACCTGAAGAAAAGTATAGTGATATATATATATATATAAATATTAAAATGATAAAACTAAAAAATTTAAGTAATTATATCCTCCCTGCCCTCATGGATTTTCACCCAAAAAAAATCTACATGAAATGGTTGGGGTATTTAGGAAACATATGGAAGTCACACTTCCTAGTTCTCTCTAGTACGCACTCATATTGAAAATGAACTAAAACCAAAGGGATGGTCCATCCATGTAGAGTCCGATGATTTTATTCCTCAATCACTAATGGTTATAATGAAAAGGTGGGCATGTCCGAGATGTTTAGATCTCCCAATTCAATAATGTTTGTAGGGCCATGCATTTATCTCCTCAACCATGAAAGATGGAAGACTTCATTCACTCGGTCCACCTATGGGGGAATGGTTAAGAAATAAGAAACCACTCCAACCCTCCATACTATCTATAATGTCTTGATGATCCTTTTGGACAACTTGTTTCCTTGACTAAATCTCCACAATCCATATCATGGGGAGAATAATAGGAAAAAATGGACTCCTTCCTCTAACTCCAAATCCCTATGATGTCAATCCGCATAATATTTATGTCATCTCTGAGTTTTCCTCATATTCTCAAAGATCCATTGTACCAAAACTATCATTTCTTATAGTAGTGTTGACCCCACAGGAGAGGATTCAACAATACCAATCCTTCACAATGGTCACTTGTATGGTCTCCACCACCTTGCCTCAAAATGTTCCATACCAAAAGAAGAATAAGAGATAAAATTAAAAAAACTACACCAACGGTATGTGACTATTCCATCTTTAACCTAAATCCAACACATAAGATCTCAACATATTTTCCAAAACATGGATATTATGATCAGTTTGACCATTTTTATGGGGGTGAAACACCATACTCATCTATAACTAGGTTGAAAAATAATCCTTCATACCTCTCAACAACATTTCCATGAATCAAGAATAATACCTGAAGAAATTTTTTTGGGTACCCCAGTAAGTAGGATGTTATCCCACATATACAATTTCCCCAAAATCTTAACTAAGATCTTCTCCCTAATGGAAAGAAAGTACGCAAACATGGTGAGTCAGTCAGAAATAATAAAGATAACATCATGGCTTCTCAATTTCCAAAAAATAAACATCACAAAATCTATCCATATTCTATACCATGTATATTATGGGATCTCAAGAGGTTTATTAAATCATTATAGAATGTGTTGTTCAGCCTTTACCCATTGGAATGTGAGACACCGAGAGAAAACATGTCAATGTTTTACCTCATACTAGCCCAATAAAATAGAAATTGAAGGTAATTTAACATATTTTACCAATCCAGATGTACAACTAAGGGTGAAGTATAAAACTCCCTCAACACATCCTCTAACAACATGGTTGGAACCACCTTCCATCCCTAGAAAAGAATGGAATGATTCCCTCCTTCAAAAAATCCATCATTTGTATCTCTTGGGGATATTTGGTCATGTAGAACCTCATTGTCGATGTCTCTCAACTGATCCACTCACACACACTAAAGAAGTGGTGGAGTCACCACCATTAACATTGGGTTGGATTCATCACTATCATCCACCAGGGTTAGATATAATGAATAAAACTACTCAGATACCTCCTCCACAAATAAAGAATGATACTTACTATTAAGGGAATCTCCCACTACATTTCCCTTCCCTAGATTATAGATTATCTCTAAGTCATAGTCCCAAAATAACTCTAAAAAAACTCTATTATATTAGGATATCTTTGATTTACGATGTACCTAAGACTATACTGGTCTGAGTTGTAGCGCCCCGACCCCAGCTACCCAGAGCCGGTGTGTTACTTCGTAACATTGGCATGATCACAAAAGATCAAGTCTCGAAAGACCGATTAGTTTAGTAGCCTTGGAAACACTAGATACATTCATAAGTGTTACATTAAATCATAAAGTGAAAAACTAATAACAAAGTCTTCATAGTCCACACTCATATCCTATTCTGACTATCCCTGCATTTCATTCATAAAATACTTCTTCACATCCTGGAAAATATCAAAACATTGAAAGGGGTGAGCTCAGATGCTCAGTAAGGATAACAATATTGCGGAAGCTTTCATAAATAAACATAAACATTTAATGCAATGTATAACTAAACAAAAGCCTTATTAAACTTGAACTTCAGCATAATATGGAAAAAGTAAAATCAAATAATGCCACTTACTTACTCACATGGATATTCTACTAGACGAATAATCACATGAAAGATCA
The DNA here is from genome assembly GCA_963277665.1 of Viscum album. Lineage (NCBI taxonomy): Eukaryota > Viridiplantae > Streptophyta > Magnoliopsida > Santalales > Viscaceae > Viscum > Viscum album. The sequence continues at coordinate 776,057,365 of OY728161.1, forward strand.
ATAACCACTTTCATAATGAGGGAATGTATAATTCCAGACATTCTGAAACATTTTGTCAAGGCCTCGGCCAAGACGTCTAAAATGATTAAGGCCTCGGCCAAAACCATAAATCAAATTGGAAAGGGCCTCGGCCAATTCCACGTCTAGTTGTCTCATGAGACCTACCGATGCATCGAGGAGCTATAGCGGGCTCCACCCGTCACTTATTAAGTCCAATACATTCCTCATATGAATAGGTTTAAACATATCATAAACCATAAAATATTCGTATCACATAAAACATGCATAAAGGAAACATAAAATTTCCACATTTCAATCACAAGATATCAATACAACACATTGATATAATAAAAACTCTTTCAAAACCATTTTCAATACCAAAATAAAAGAAAAGTAAAACATGGTATTTATTTTTATTTTTTAAAAAAGTATGTCTTGTAGAGGAAGCCGAAACTCGAATAATGGTCACGGCGGTGGAGAAGTCATTGTCGCCGCATATGTACAGAAAGAAAAACATTCCCTTTTTGTCGTTTAGTAAAACGCTTCATATAAAAAAAGATTTCTTTTGAATAAACGTAAAAGTCAAAGGGGTTTATACACCGTATAAAAGAAAGTTGTGTATAAAACCAAATATGCCTCAATGAAAGGAGATTGAGACGACGTCCTTAAAAAGATCATTTTTAAAATAAAAGAGATCTATTATGTGTATTCACTATAGGTACACATATAGAAAGTAAATATACAAAATAGGACATAATAATATCATGACATAATTTGAAAGTAGGAGATTAACCCAAAGAATAGAAATTGGGTTAAGAAGTTCCCTTACCTCGTGTCTGACTTGACTCAACCATTATTTAACCTCCTTAATAATAAACTAGAGTTAATATATACCTTATTAAGAACCATTTTTAATTTCATTATCCTTTTTATATCACTTATTACAATGTTATGAACATTATGTAATTATTTAAGTTAATAACGGTCGTTTTGTCGATCTTTGGTACTTGAGTCAACAATAAAATTATTATAATTACAAGTTGTTTATGTGGTAGAATATCCATTATCTCTAGAATTATATTCATGATTTAGATGTCATATATATCATATATATCCAGTATATACATTCATTTATAATATTACGTAACATTTAGAGGTAAGAAATGAAATGCACCGTTCATGGAGACGGTAAGCCGTACGTACGCATGAACGCTACTTTCATTTCTATTTTGTATTTAATGGAATGAAATCATAATGATATAAATGTATAATATAATTCCAGTATAATATAGTGTATAATACCATTTACTCCATCCTTTATACATCCCACATATGGCATTAACGAATCAAATCACTTTGAGGGGCGGTAGTCCGCACTTCCTAAAATGAAATTATCGCGTTTTACCCATAATGGAAATCATAAAGTATGCCATAAATGAGAAATACAGAAGCATAAGTAAAACATAAACATATTATATATCATATATAAATATAGTTACATCTTAATGGCCACCTTTTAAGGTGTTATATGAGTGTTGAACAATCATCGTTTCGTGAGGCAGAAATTCCCCATCCATAGAAACCGTATGTTCTTTAACCATTAGATGTAGGTGTGTGTAAGTGTAGCTAGAATCCTTCTTATAACAACATCCTAGTATATTGAGGATACTGGTGTTGTTACAAAAGAAATGAATAAAAAGAGTTTAGGGGGTTTGAGAAGAAAAATAAAACAAAACAACATTAGAGAAGACATTACCTCAAAATCGGGTAACTCTTTTTGATTTGAGCCAAAGGCTTCCTTGAGATAAATTCTGCCCAAAGTGAGGCTTCTAGGAGTAAGGGAGGGATGTTGGGAGAGTATTTTGGCAGAGGTTGGCCAAGCCAAATGGCTTGAAGGTGTGAATAAGGTGGGAGTGGTGAGGGCCTTTTATAAGTGGAGAGGAGGGGCACTTTTGGAAAGTAATGAAATGTTTTTCTATTATACAATGATTTTCGGATTATAAAGGTCCCACACTTGTATAATTCGAGGCTAAGGTGATAAGGGTTCGAAATATCCTCATCCAATAGGCTTTGGACAAGTGTAAGCTTTGGATGTTACATTATCTTCTCATTTTATTTAAATCGTTAAATAATGAGGTCATCGCTGCATCATAATGATGTCATAAATAATTTAATTTATTTAATGTCTAAAAATTATAAAAAAAATACTATGATGTAGGAAATATTTTTAGCTTTCTAATGAATATTTATAGTGAAAATTTGGACTTGTGTAACCCCACTTAAAAACTTTTTTAGTAAAACAACTCATGTTTGTGTCAATTTAATTTTAACATTAAATAAATATATATTAATGTAATTTTCCAACTAAAGTGGCTCCATGGGGTCCCCAAGTTGACCCATGGGTTGTCTTGGTCGTCCATGACTCATCCAATAGGAGTAGGACAAGTGTCAAGCTCATCTCATATTATTAAAACATCATTTTTAGCTTAAACTACACTAATTACCTCTAATCGCGATTAAGAACTTAAAAGTTACTATTCACCAAAAATTTATTTTAATCTCATTGAACCAAATTTTACTTTTTAATGACAACCATGTATGTCGGATTTTTGAAAATCAAATCACAGAAGTGGTAATATTTCATTTAAACGAAAAATCAGTTATTTAACTACCACTTAGTGGTTTCACTATTCATCAAAAATTGAAGTTTTTCAGAATAAGGCCAAAATTTCACCCTAAGCTATAATTGATATTCCGAATTCAAAAATTATTTCTATTTTAAAAAATTCCAAACATATAAGTCGCATTAATTAATTTTATAATTAATTCCCGCTGTCACAACAAATAGCGTGTTTTTAAGAGACAATTTATATCAAAAGATTGGCAATTGTTTATGTCCAATTTCAATGTTAAATTAATTCTAATGACCACCATTGGATAAAATGATAAAAATATATTCTAATTATACTTTAAAACCACTAAATAGTATAATTTATTACTATAAATTATTTTGATTAAAAAAGTTGTTTTTAAGTATTTATCACCATTCATAAAAAATAGAAGTTCCCAGAAAAATACCAAAAATTCAACATAGGCTAATTTCGATATTCCGAATCCAAAAACGAAGTCCATTTTGATAAATAAAATTTATAAAATTTCAAAAAGTAGGTATTACTATTCACAACGGCTATTTTAATTCGTTGTGGTGTGTGTTAGAGCTCGAGGTTGCGTACAACACACGCTATTGCATTATTCGAAGTGAAACGTACCGTGGAAGCTTGGGGTGTTACATTCTCCCCTCCTTCAATAAATTGCGTCCTCGCAATTTGAAAATTTTCTTTGAAAATAAAAGGTTGAAAAGAGAAAATACCTTTGAGGAAAACCCACATCGGAAATAAGATTAATAAAATTTAGCCTTAATAAGAGGGAAAGGGAAATGAAAAATCCACTACCCAATTATGATCTCGATTAGGAGAACATTGGTGGCAATTAAAGACATATAATTGGAGGAAAAACGTAAATATTTGTAGGGAGTGATTGAGGTCATCAATCACAATCAACTGTCAAATTGAGGGCCTCCAAGCCTTCAATCTATGTTGATTTAAAATATCATCAGTTCAACAGGACATAAGGTATTAGGATAACACATTTTTTTGTTTTAATATCCCTTTACTAAAGTTTAAGAATTAATTTATTCATTGAATAAGAGATAGGTATATATATATATCTTGACAATTAGAGTTTCATCCTTCAACTCATATTTCACTCAAAAAGATAATAGAACTCAAAAATATTATACTTATCCTAATTGTATAAGGTTACAAATTTTAACACATACCATTTAGATTAGTAAAATTATTTTTTAATAACCAGGGACTTCTTGTAGGCTAGTGGTAGGAAATAAAGGCCTGTCGCACCATGATTGTGGGTTCGATTCCTGCAGCTTTGTCCGACGCGACGGGTTATGCCCCACCCTGCAGGTTGTCCTTTTCCTAAAACTATAGTATCATAATATTCCAAAAATAATCTTCATAAATTTTTTAACCTTAAACAATACTATCCAAAGATCAACTTAATCCACTCCAACCTTTATAATTATCCAATATACCTATGTCCATACTTTCTCTAAAAGGTCTCTTAATTCCAAAATCAATTTATCAGATTCCCCAAACAAAGAAAAGTTTCTCTTATTGTCACATACTAAAAATATGATTACCTTAATCATATTAAAACCTTACTGAAATCAAAAAGTACTGCAGTACAATCTTTATATATATCACATTATTCTTATAACCAGAATATAATCCTTGAGTCCAAAAGCACCAATACATTAATTATTCCGCTTCAACTGTAGTCACAGCATAAGATTGGCCTTGATCCCTTGGCCTTTTCTGAGGTAAGTTTCCTTGAATCATAGGACATTCATTTGCATAATGCCCCATTTCCCTACAATTGTAGCATTCAACATTGATAGCCTCTTTCTTTCCCTTGCAATCACGCGCCTGGTGACCCTTTTCTCCACATTTATAACAAACTCCCATTCCTTTTAGGCAAGTACCAGGGTGATTCTTCCCACAATTATCACATAATGGAAAATCCTTCTTTCCCTTTTTCCCTTCATCTGTCTCTTGTTCCACCGTTCTCTTCTTCTCTTGCTTTACATTGTTGTCATAAGACTTAGAGAATTCCTTTTCTGTCTTGATAGCACATGAGACAATATCTTCGTATGATGAGAAGGATTGTGATACTAAAGCTCGACGGAGAAATGGTTTTAACCCATCAAATAAACGATCAATCTTACTCCTTGGGTTACGTATATAATCGACATCATGCCTCGCTAACCTTGTAAAGTTAGCCTCATACTTTGCGACATTCTCATCCTCCTTCTGCCTCAGACTCAGAAATTGCCTTTCCATATCTGCTCGATGGTCACGAGGAAAGTATTTTTCTAAGAAAAGCTCTTTGAACTCCCTCCATTCCATATTCGATACATCATCATCTTCCTTTGTGTTTTGAATCAACGACCACCACTGATCGGCATCTCCAGTGAGGCGGTAAACTGCCATGACAACCTTCTCCCTTTCACTACTCCCCAAGGCATGTAATATTTTCTCTAAGGAATTTATCCATTGCTCAGCTACTATAGGATTTGTACTCCCATTGAAGGTTGGTGGTTGTTGCCTCATGAAACGGTCTAGCATTGATCCTCCACATTGCGGATCAGGGTGCTCCATACGAGTAAGGTTATTATTCATAACCTGAGTTAGTTGTCCAAGTATGGTGATTAGCTGATCGGAACCAGTTGCATCACCAACCCCACTATAATTATCTTGATTAGGAGGGAAATCCCTACATGGAGTGCGTGCATTGCTACGGTTTCCATTTCTTCCACTAGGCGCCATTTCTAAACAATTGCATAAACTAGATCAGTTTATGAATCAAAATACATAATCCCATACTTATAAAACACTTAACATAAATTGAACTATTTATGGATATAATCCATAATCATAAAAATGTTTTCTTTGAGGAAGTATATACTCATAAACCCTTCATAATGATTTTTAAAGAAAATGAGAGTTATCCTAAGAATATCCCCTGGGAGTGTCGTAACCAAGAGTGCAGCAAGGCCCATTGTCGTGCACCAGTTCCCGTTCGAGTCTAGCTCAAAGCGGTATTTTCGGGTTTTACCCCTAGGTACATCTGTGCCAGAGCCGCCTCTACCTGCTCGTATCCAGACAGGGATGTATTGCTCGGAAAACTCACAAAATCTCTACAATACCATAATTCTAGGAAGTTATTCTATACTAATCCTCAAAGTTCATCTTAGGTCTACGTGCTCTAATCAGAGTTTATCTAAATCTAGCTTCCAAGGTTTGTACTAAACATCCTCTGATACCAACTGTAGCGCCCCGAACCCAGCTACCTAGAGCCGGTGCGTTACTTCGTAACATTGGCATGATCACAAAAGATCAAGTCTCGAAAGACCGATTAGTTTAGTAGCCTTGGAAACACTAGATACATTCATAAGTGTTACATTACATCATAAAGTGAAAAACTAATAACAAAGTCTTCATAGTCCACACTCATATCCTATCTTGACTATCCCTGCATGTCATTCATAAAATACTTCTTCACATCCTGGAAAATATCAAAACATTGAAAGGGGTGAGCTCAGATGCTCAGTAAGGATAACAATATTGCGGAAGCTTTCATAAATAAACATAAACATTTAAGGCAATGTATAACTAAACAAAATCCTTATTAAACTTGAACTTCAGCATAATATGGAAAATGTAAAATCAAATAATGCCACTTACTTACTCACATGGATATTCTACTAGACGAATAATCACATGAAAGATCAATAACCACTTTCATAATGAGGGAATGTATAATTCCAGACATTCTGAAACATTTTGTCAAGGCCTCGGCCAAGACGTCTAAAATGATTAAGGCCTCGGCCAAAACCATAAATCAAATTGGGAAAGGGCCTCGGCCAATTCCACGTCTAGTTGTCTCATGAGACCTACCGATGCATCGAGGAGCTATAGCGGGCTCCACCCGTCACTTATTAAGTCCAATACATTCCTCATATGAATAGGTTTAAACATATCATAAACCATAACATATTCGTATCACATAAAACATGCATAAAGGAAACATAACATTTCAACATTTCAATCACAAGATATCAATACAACACATTGATATAATAAAAACTCTTTCAAAACCATTTTCAATACCAAAATAAAAGAAAAGTAAAACATGGTATTTATTTTTATTTTTAAAAAAAGTATGTCTTGTAGAGGAAGCCGAAACTCGAATAATGGTCACGGCGGCGGAGAAGTCACTGTCGCCGCATATGTACGGAAAGAAAAACATTCCCTTTTTGTCGTTTAGTAAAACGCTTTGTATAAAAAAAGATTCATTTTGAATAAACGTAAAAGTCAAAGGGGTTTATACACCGTATAAAAGAAAGTTGTGTATAAAACCAAATATGCCTCAATGAAAGGAGATTGAGACGACGTCCTTAAAAAGATCATTTTTAAAATAAAAGAGATCTATTATGTGTATTCACTATAGGTACACATATAGAAAGTAAATATACAAAATAGGACATAATAATATCATGACATAATTTGAAAGTAGGAGATTAACCCAAAGAATAGAAATTGGGTTAAGAAGTTCCCTTACCTCGTGTCTGACTTGACTCAACCATTCTTTAACCTCCTGAATAATAAACTAGAGTTAATATATACCTTATTAAGAACCATTTTTAATTTAATTATCCTTTTTATATCACTTATTACAATGTTATGAACATTATGTAATTATTTAAGTTAATAACGGTCGTTTTGTCGATCTTTGGTACTTGAGTCAACAATAAAATTATTATAATTACAAGTTGTTTATGTGGTAGAATATCCATTATCTCCAGAATTATATTCATGATTTAGATGTCATATATATCATATATATCCAGTATATACATTCATTTATAATATTACGTAACATTTAGAGGTAAGAAATGAAATGCACCGTTCATGGAGACGGTAAGCCGTACGTACGCATGAACGATACTTTCATTTCTATTTCGTATTTAATGGAATGAAATCATAATGATATAAATGTATAATATAATTCCAGTATAATATAGTGTATAATAACATTTACTCCATCCTTTATACATCCCACATATGGCATTAACGAATCAAATCACTTTGAGGGGGCGGTAGTCCGCACTTCCTAAAATGAAATTATCGCGTTTTACCCATAATGGAAATCATAAAGTATGCCATAAATGAGAAATACAGAAGCATAAGTAAAACATAAACATATTATATATCATATATAAATATAGTGACATCTTAATGGCCACCTTTGAAGGTGTTATATGAGTGTTGAACAATCATCGTTTCGTGAGGCAGAAATTCGCCATCCACAGAAACCGTATGTTCTTTAACCATTAGATGTAGGTGTGTGTAAGTGTAGCTAGAATCCTTCTTATAACAACATCCTAGTATATTTAGGATACTGGCGTTGTTACAAAAGAAATGAATAAAAAGAGTTTAGGGGGTTTGAGAAGAAAAATAAAACAAAACAACATTAGAGAAGACATTACCTCAAAATCGGGTAACTCTTTTTGATTTGAGCCAAAGGCTTCCTTGAGAAGAATTCTGACCAAAGTGAGGATTCTAGGAGTAAGGGAGGGACGTTGGGAGAGTATTTGGGCAGAGGTTGGCCGAGTAAAATGGCTTGAAGGTGTGAATAAGGTGGGAGTGGTGGGGGCCTTTTATAAGTGGAGAGGAGGGGCACTTTTGGAAAGTAATGAAATGTTATTCTATTATACAATGCTTTTAGGATTCTAAAGGTCCCAAACTTGTATAATTCTAGGCTAAGGTGATAAGGGTTCGAAATCTCCTCATCCAATAGGCTTTGGACAAGTTTAATCCTTGGATTTTACATTATCTTCTCATTTTATTTAAATCGTTAAATAATGAGGTCATCGCTGCATCATAATGATGTCATAAATAATTTAATTTATTTAATATTTAAAAATTATAAAAAAAATACTATGATGTAGGAAATCTTCTTATATTTCTAATGAATATTTATAGTCAAATTTGTACTTGTATAACCCCACTTAAAAACTGTTTTAGTAAAACAACTCATGTTTGTGTCAATTTAATTTTAACATTAAATAAATAAATATTAATGTCATTTTCCAACTAAAGTGGCTCCATGGGGTCCCCAAGTTGACCCATGGGTTTTCTTGGTCGTCCATGACTCATCCAATATGAGTAGGACAAGTTTCAAGCTCATCTCATATTATTAAAACATCATTTTTACCTTAAACTACACTAATTACCTCTAATCGCGATTAAGAACTTAAAAGTTACTATTCACCAAAAATTTATTTTAATCTCATTGAACCACATTTTACTTCTTAATGGAAACCATGTATGTCGTATTTTTGAAAATCAAATCACAGAAGTGGTAATATTTCATTTAAACGAAAAATCAGTTATTTAACTACCACTTAGTGGTTTCACTATTCATCAAAAATTGAAGTTTTTCAGAATAAGGCCAAAATTTCACCCTAAGCTATAATTGATATTCCGAATTCAAAAATGATGCCTATTTTACAAAATTCCAAACATATAAGTCGCATTAATTAATTTTATAATTAATTCCCACTGTCACAACAAATAGCATGTTTTTAAGAAACAATTTATATCAAAAGATTGGCAATTGTTTATGTCCAATTTCAATGTTAAATTAATTCTAATGACCACCATTGGATAAAATGGTAAAAATATATTCTAATTATAATTTAAAACCACTAAATAGTATAATTTATCACTATAAATTATTTTGATTAAAAAAGTTGTTTTTAAGTATTTTTCACTATTCATAAAAAATAGAAGTTCCCAGAAAAATACCAAAAATTCAACATAGGCTAATTTTGATATTCCGAATCCAAAAATGAAGTCCATTTTGATAAATAAAATTTATAAAATTTCAAAAAGTAGGTATTACTATTCACAACGGCTATTTTAATTCGTTGTGGTGTGTGTTAGAGCTCGAGGTTGCGTACAACACACGCTATTGCATTATTCGAAGTGAAACGTACCGTGGAATCTTGGGGTGTTACATGAGTAGTAGAAAAAAAATGATTTTTCAGAATATAACGCATCTACATATTTCTAGGAAAGACCAACATTTCCATATTTAAGTCATGGGTTGTGTAGTTCTACTCATTGGGTTTCAAATTTCGTAACCCAAAATTAATCACTACCTAAATCTACATTAACCCATAGCTGAGCCTATCTCTAGAGGCATTGAAAAACACTATATAATCAATTCCCTCCTCTATTATTCTCAACATAGGATCACTAGTCAACCTCTTCATCAGCTCCTCAATGGATCTCAAACACAACTCAGTCTAGGAAAATAATTTTCCCTTCCACATTAATGTAGTAAAAGTGGATTTTGATGACACTGTGGTATACAATGTTTGCATATGCGATGAGGATATACAATTTTCATCAAAATATTGATGCAACAACATCATATCTGATAAATCATAGCCCTAGAAAAGGACTAAGATCCCAAGTGAATTAATTTAAGAAAAAAAATTTAATTAATAGTTACCTTTCTCAAACCAAATTCATGTTCATAAACCACATGCCACCAATGAATGTTGATTAAAGGATTTGAGGTTTACTCCCATATGATCATCCACAGATACATAGAAAGTCCGTGATAATGACAATTGTTGAAATACCAATGCTAGCATAGAGATTTGATGAAGCTTTAAATATATTGATGACAACCACTATCATTTTCCATTATTCACAAAGGATATAAAAGTTTGAATACTTGGAATGGACCGTTCCCTCTCTATGATGCATAAAGAAGATAGGGGAGATCTCAAATTCGAGTTTTTGAATAGTCCCTAAAAAAATATATCCCTATTACTTATATAGTCGAGGCTAAATACCCAAAAAGGGTTACCCATCCCCTGAATAAAGAATGACCACTAATTAATCTATAACAAACATGTTATGATCAATTAACTATGAAATAAATTCAATTTATATTTAATCATATAGTTTTAATATATAATAAATATATAATTTGGTAAAAATAAATATTTAACTTGACTTACAATTTCCAAAAATATTAAAAGAACATTGAATATTAAAATAATATTCATTTGTATAATATTTCTCAATATATTCTCTTAAAACATTATGAATAATTTTAACCAACAAATTCAAATCCAATTGTTCTATACTCGAATTATAATAAATTTTTTTAATCATCAGTGATTATTTATTCTTAGACATATCCCAAAACCCATGGTTGGTCCGACCATGTCATATAATCTTATTAATTAGAATAAGGAAGAATTTTGAATACACTAAGTGTGTGAACCTCTTAGCCCTTATTTTTATAGTAGTGTATACTATTCATAGACCATTAGAAGAGTCTGACAACCCTTAAAGGCCACTAAAGTGATAAGGAAAATTCATAGAAACAACTATGTTTCCTATAAACATGTGTCATGTAAATAATATATTTTTCCTATAATATCTCATAAAGAGATATGTACACCTTGTTTCATAATACATTCTTTATTTATTATTAATTTACCTAACTAGATTGACATAAATTCTTCTACCATGGCAATAAATTTTTTAAAGGTACTACCAAACTGATAAACTCGAATCGAGATATTACTTCCTTTTAGATGTAAAATAATTCTATATTGATTATTCAATCAACTCAATACCACTAATGATCCACCCAACACAAGATACATTTCTACAAAATTAATTCCTTTATTTTCATCATAAATCAATGTACATAATAAAATAGTATACATTGATAATAATATCAAGTTAAGAGACCATTACATTAGTTTTTAGATAGGAACTATATATGAAACATGAAACATGTGGATATGATATTGGTGGGCTAGTCCTCATGATCCAATCTACATGATATTACCAAGTATAAACTTCCCAAGAAGAATTCATTATTATTTTGTCCATTCACATCATCTATGTCATATCTGCATGATAAATCTTAACAATAGAACATATCATTAGGATTACTATCATAGTATCTCTAGGTTATTATAATATATCTGGAATTAATATAAAATTTTGATATGACATGTAATATAAGGACATTACCATAAATATAGTTGAAATAGAAGTATCAAAACTATTATGATAAGGTTTAAAATTTTATATATAAAACTATATACAAGTAATGGTAATCAAATTACATTAATGAGTTGCATCTTTGTTACCCACTTAAAACAATCCCACATACACTAGAGCCATAGTTAAAAAGTATCAACCCACTATCTCTCACATGAGAATCATAATTTCCGAGATATGGATTTAGTCCAAGGGTATTACATGTTATGGTGTATAGATACTCTACAAACTGAAAAATAACTTCTCGTAGAAAAATATCTCCAGAGATCAATCTTCGAAAGTATATGTTTTGTCCCATGGTGAGGCCTAGTTTCCATGAAAAAACCAATCATGTAGTATTATCATAATAAACTAGAGAAAGGACTATACTTATAAGAAAACACCAATATATAAGAAAAAAATACATATTTTTCTCCCTTAGGTGAATCTAAATTTTCCATATATTTGAATTCTTCTATATAGTCGGTGAGAATATATTTTATCGAGGTTCTTTAGTTCTCCTAGATTATATTGACATCTTTCAAACATGATTAAATAAAACAAAACATAAAACCCTATAAATAGAATGGGTTACATGATATATCTTACAAATGAATCATAATGGTATCTACTAATTCATTCAGTATCCTATAGTATTTGTGGAACCATTTTCTTGGAGTGATAGATACCATGTGACAATATCAACAACCCTCTAGAAATTTTTTCAATATTTTAATTTTTGAGTACATTGTTAATATATAGAATTTGACATATCACAACCATGAAATGAGATCTATCTCAATAGATATTGATTCGTAGGTGGTTGGATACTACACCTATGTCCTTTCTATAGAATAATTCACCTAACCAAGTCTTAAAGGATTGTGATACTTATACTTAATTTTCCATAATTAATATTTCATTAATATATAATACATGGAAAATAATGGAATTACCACTAACCTTATAGACACATGGATCTCTTTCATTCGTGATGAATCCAAATTCACTTATTACCTCATAAAAATGACAATTCCATGATCATGATGCATGTTTCAATCCACAAATGGATCTATATAGCTTTCATACATTGTTGGGAATTTTTTAATTAATGTAACTTTCAGTTTGAGTCATATATACATATTCATGCAACATAATATTTTGAATTTTTTTTGACATCCATTTTTAAAATTTTAAAATCATGGAAGGTTGCGATTGTAAGTAATGTTTTGATGGTGTTCAACATCCCGACTGGTGAGAAGGTTTCATAATAGTTTATTCCATAACATTTCTAGAAACCCTTATCTAATAATTTGAATTTATAGGTATTTAATTTACAATCGTTGTCTTTATTTTAATTGAATACCATTTACACCCAATGGGTTTTACAATAGATAGAGAGTCTACCAAAATACATGCTTGATTCTTATACATGGAATCCATTTTAGAATGCATGTATTTATTATATTTAACAACAAATTTTCCATATAATACTTTCTTATAGGTTAGAGGTTCACCATTCTATATGAGTAACATGTCACCCTACATAGTGCTTGTTACTCAATAACATGTTCATCTCCCACTATCTCTGATAGAAATTATTCAAATACAAAATTTTGTTCATCTAGAACCTGAAACTCATCAATGTCGATCTTTATACATCTATTTAATTTTTAAATGTGCTCCCTTTCTAGAAATATGGAATGTATCACCACAATCAATTTTTAATTTTAAGAGTTATATATGTTATATTCTTTTGTTTCTTCCTCTAAAATGCACTTAATTCATTGAGATGCAAAATTATTCACCAGGTTTTATAAAGAAAAATCATCTCTCTACCATACATGTATTTTTGGACATGTATTGTCTCAATAGTAATCTATGAATCTTATTGATTTTGATTCTCACAAACACCATTTTTTGGTTTATTAATGTAATTAGAATAATTATTCTTCAGTAATATATTTATTGAGAAGTTTATATTATTTATAGGTTTAAATATTTGTTAAAGTATTCTAGAAACATTTTACATACCCTAAATTTGCAAGCATAATTTATGGTTTCAAGACCCAACTTTTGGAAGAAAATGTAGGGATCATATACCCTACATTTTTGGAAAAGTATTGATTAGAAACCCTACATTTTGGAGAAACCCTACGTTTAAGGAAACAATATATGGTTCATCAACTATTTTTTTTAATTACCATATATAATCAACCCTACTTCTAGACATTTTTCATTATATAATGGAACAGTAAATTTTACTATTCCATTATAGTGATTTAAATTAAATATATTTTCCTCATTTTATGCCAGGGTCTTAGAAGACTTAAATATCACTTTAAATCTATTTTAAGAAAAATTCAAATTCTCATATTCAATAGTTAACATTATTCCTATTTCTAAGGGATGTTAGGACTCTCTTGAATGGTTCAAAATTAAAAAGATCATGATTTGTCATGCAATTGTTTTTGATATATTCAACCGAAATAAATCCATATTTTTTAATAAATAGAAAAATTATTTTCACTTTATATAGTCTGTGTGATATATTTATGAATACATGACTGATACAAAGAATAAAAAAGATCAAATAACTTAGTTACTCTAAGGAACAAACACTTTGGAGACATATATGTTTCAATCTTGTGATGTTTTACTTATACCATTTTTGTATTTCTATTTTTATTAAAGATAATTTATAACCAAGATCTCTTCAAATATGTTCTTTGACAAATAAATTAATCATTAATGAACAAGATCCATTTTCAACCAGTTTCTTCTAAAACTATGAATTAAAATCACATTATTCAAATCAAATCAAACGATTTTTATTTATTTGTGTTTTAACTACTCAGACTTGGTCATTATGGACTGTCATCTTATTAGAATAAGATGTGAATAATATGGTTCTATGTAAAAGAACTATAAAGCCCTGTAAAATCCTTATAATGTTTTCAACATCTTATACATAATTGTTATCATTGTGTGATAAGGGGACCTGTTTATTGAGAATCCCTAATCCCAATGAGAGAGTGTTATTGGAGTGGAATAGTGGATCCTTATTCCACAAAACACTATAAAAATTTATGTGTTCTCATTTTCTATTTATTCACTGATCAACTTACCTAAATAAGAGAATACTGCATATCTGTATAAATCACAAAGAAGGATAAAAGCCATAATTTTTCTAATATTATTGAAAGACACAATTTAACCCCTATTGTGTATCTTTATATTATTCTAAACTAAAAATTGGTATTAGAAGAGTCATTTTTGATGAAATAAGAAAATATCTAGCTAGCTCAAAGTAAAATGTTTCTAAAAAAAGTGATGTTATTGACATAACTAAAGTAAGGTATGTTAGTATTATGTGCCCCATACTTTAATAGTGATAATTACAGATACTGGAATGCTTTAATGATTATTTATTTCAAAAATATTGGATTTAAGGTATATATGAACATATCACCCCATATGAAATACCTGAAAAACTAGGGAAATGAGATGCTACCAAAAAAGATGTGTATGTTTTTACTCAAGATGAATGAATGTTATTATATGTGTACTTGGACTCAATGAATTCAACTGAGTATAAAAATGTGATAATGATTGTGAAATATGAAAAGATATTTATCTTCAGTATGAAGGAACTGACAAATATAGACAATTGTGCCACACTATTGAAAATTGAAATTTTATACTTTTATAATTTATAATGGTTAAAGAATCACCTAGAATAATGGGATATTGATAGAGATAGATAATGGTGTCATTGCATTATGAACTATAATTCCAAAAACATATCAGGAATTGAAGGTACTAAGAGATCATATTACTAAATGGAATGGAATATCTACTACTATACCAAAATTATCACTAGTCAACGATATGACAATGAAACAAATGATTAGTACATTGATGCTGTATAAAGAAGAGATGAGAGATAAAGATGAAGATCACAAGATGATAAAGACAGAAAATAATACCTTTAGAGAAACATATTAGAATCATAAACACAAATATAAATAATATGTAAAAATATCAAATGATTCATAATTATTAGATTCTGAAATTGAACTGGCTCAGCTAGAAAGAAGATTTTGTCGATTTTATAATAAAAAAAGAGGTTTCAAAAATTTATTCAAAAATGATGAAAGTAGATATATATAAGTATGATTATATGAATGTAAATATATGGGACCTATTAGACTTGATGTCCCATAGTTATAATAATAAATAAGGAAGATGGTTAAGAATGAAAAGAAAAATCATATGAAAGTTGATTATGAGAAAAAAGGAAAAAGGCTATGAGGGATACTTGGAGTGTTTCCTATGACTTTAACAACACTTCCAAATATGACTTAGAAAGATAGCTAAAAAATCTGAAATCAAACATGTTCTTTATGGATATGGAAGATGATGAAGTAAAATCCTATTTGTCTTCTCATTATGTTTCTTAAAGACAATCTAATAGAAATTTACCCGCTTATTTCTCATTTATTTAAGAATGAAACAAACATTTAGTAAAAAAGCATAAGTCACTAAAAATATTCACAATCCATTTTGAGTGAAAAATATTTTATTTTAAAACATCATCAAGAATTTAAAGAAAAATTTAATAAATCCACTCCAAACTATAATATTCAAGAAAAAAGGATAAAATAATTACAGGATGAATTAAATTCATTTAAAAGTGAAATAAGCATATTAACTAAGGGAGAAGAAACAGTAAATCAGATCCTAGGAAAAAAGGAAATCAGGAAAGAAAAATATGGAATATAAAACAATAGTGAGATATCTAAAATATATAGAAATTACTCTCTACCTTTTTCTAGAAATTAAAACATATCAAGAGTAACTTATTTTTATTTTGGAATTAATGAACAATTATCCAAGGATTTGTGTTTATGAAATCCCATGATTAGTGTAATTAAAAACACTTTAGTTTTCAAAAATATATTAGAAGTAAGTACTAAATATTTTTAAAAATATTCAGAAAATATGGTTACATAGGTCTTTTAATACTGATAAGGTTGGACCCAAGAAAATATTAAAACACTCAGAAAATATTTTTGAAAAATATTGTATGAAAAAGACCACATGAACATAAATGATGTATGGTATATAGATAGTGGATTATCAAGAAAAATGAGCGGTGAATCTTTCAATTTCCATAAATTAGGAAAACTAGATGGAGGACTATTATCTTTTGGGTACAATTTTAATGTTATGATAGTTGGAGTTTGATAACTGGGATACCTAAAATCAATTTCCACCTGCAAAGTGCTATCTATTCAAGGGTTGAAAAAAAATATGATAACTATTTCTCAAATTGTGATGATTGATTTTATGTTTATTTATAAAATAATTCTTTCTTAGTTTTCAAAGAAAAATTACTTAAATTTAGAGTACCAAGAACCAGAAATGTTTATACGGTGGTTCATAATTCATTTTGTTAAAAAAATTGAGTTTTTAATCCCCTAAGACAAATGAATCTTGGATTCGACATATGATACATGAATATTGAAATATACTTGCATTGTACAAATTATCTAAGAAACACTCAATTTTGGATTTTTCTATTCTTAAGTTTGATAAAAATAGATTCTGTTATGCATTCCAAATTTTATAAAAACACAAATCATCCATTAAATATATTAACAACGTTTCAATATCCAGATCACTAGAACTTATCAACATTGAATTTTTTGGACCATCTACAGTAATATTCTTAGAAAGAATATTATATGTTTATGTGTTATTTTATGACCTTTCATGATTTACATGGGTTTAATTTCTAAATCTCAAAAGTGATGTGTTCAATATTTTTAAAATCTTTTGTAATGTTTTTCAAAATAAAACATATTTTAAAATAATTTCCTTAAGAAATAAACACGGTGGATAACTATTCAAGAAATGGAATGAATGAAGTTAAATTGATATAGTCTTCCAACCCATTTTTGTTCAGAAGTTGTACTCATATCATAGTATATCATGAATAGAGTTCAAATGAGACCCATTAAGAAAATACACCCTATTAACTGTGGAATAATAGAAAACCCAAATTTAGATACATTAAAGTGTTTGTATGAAATATGTATATCAGGAATACTAAGTAAAATAATGGTAAATTTGATCCAAAAGATAATGGAGAAATATATCTAGGACATTATGCTACCTCTAAATCCTATAAAATGTAAAATTAAAAGTCATGTACTATTTAAGAATCTATTCATGTGGTGTTTTATGAATGTGATCCTTTTAATAAAAGGAGAAATCAAACTGATGAAATTTTTGACTAATTCGGAAAAATAAGACTTAAATCACCTGGGATAGGTTTTGAAAATAAATTAAATAAAATTCAGTCCAATTCAAAATAACATGAAATAGAGGAAACTGAAATTTCATTACTGAGAAAAAACTATATAATTAAAGGTCCACCCTTTAGAATCAATAATTGGAGATCTCGATACTAGTGTAAGAATTAGAATAATTTTTCAATAACTAGATAAATTTTATACCTTTATATCACAAATAGATCCTAGAACTCTAGGAGAAGCATTTAAATAAGAAATATGGATAATGGCTATTCCAAAATAACAGAACCAATTTAGTAGGAAAAATGTTTTGGAACTTCTTGAAAGACTATTTGATCATCCAGTAATTGAGACTAAATGGGTGTTAAGAAATAATCAAGTTGATCAAGGAATAACTATTAGAAATAAATCCAGATTACTAGATATTGGATTAAATCAAGAATATGGAATAGATTTTGATGGATTTTTTCTCTTGTTAATAGATTATAATAAATACAAATATTTCTATCTTATTCATCTGAAATGACTTTTAAATTATATTAGATGGATATAAAATCATATTTAATAAATATATATTTAATAGAGTACGATTATATTGAACAACCACCATTTTATAAAATAATTTTATAGAAAATTTAATTTTTAAACTTACTAAATATAAATATGCACTTAAGCAAGAACCTAGAGCTTGGTATGAAAGACTAAGATATTTTTTCTTAAAAAATTAATTTTCTATAAGGTTAGAAGATCAATTTTTTTATGAAAATAGTTTCTTCTATTATGGAATAATTTTAAATCAAAATAAATACATTATTCATTTGTTGAAAAAAAAATTAACTAGAAAATAGCAAGAATATTACAACTCTCATTTGTAAAAATGTAAAACATGATTTGGTTTAAGCTGAAAACCAATTGAAAAAATGTTTTATATAAGTATGATTGGTAGTTTACTATATATTATTTCTACCAGACCATAAATCATCATTTCTATTTTTCTATGGGATAAATTTAAATCAAATAAAAAAGAATCCCATTTTACTGATGTTAAAAGAATTTTTATATATTTAAAAGGAACTATTTATCAATCTCAACATTACCCAAAAAATTATGATTTTAGTTTAATTTTATATTCATATTCTGATTTTGGAGGATGTATGCTAGATTTAAAACATAACATTAAGAACCTATCAATTTTTGGATAGTATTTTGGTTTCATGGTCAAGTAAGAATCAACATTTAGTTTCTCTAATAATAGCTGAGGCATAAAATATATCTACTAGAAGTTTTTGTTCACAAGTGTTGTGGATGAAACACATATTATTGAACTTTGGGCTTAATTTTAATAATATTTATATTTTTATGTAAAAAAAAAGTGAAATAAATATTTCAGTAAATCATGTATGTCACTAAAAAACTAATAGTATTTAAATAAGACATTATTTTCTAAGAGATCATGTTATGAAAAAAGCCATATCATTATCATTTTTAAATATTTATTATCAAAATGTGGATATTTTTAATAAACAAATTCCCACTACTAGTTTAAAATTTATTAAGGGAGAGTTAGGAATATTTATTTTTAAATAAATATTTATTAATTTATTTCTTTAAATTTGTATTAATTTTTTAATATATTTTGAATTAGCTATTATTTATTTACAAGTTGTTTAATAAAACTCGAATTTAATATAATTTTTTTAATGTGTGTCTTTACACAACAATTGTATAATGATTACACTCAATAATTGGATTGAGAAACCAGAAATAGGAACACCAGAACTATCATAAACCCTCTCTCAATATCTTTTACTATTATTCCTTGGATTAAAAACCTTTCTAATACTAGAGCTCTTGTATTTCCTTTTAAACCATAGAATATGAACCTTCAAACATAATATCCTTAGCAATTTCAATGATCAAGAGGATATATGTAAGTGAACTAAGTTTATTGAAAAATAATTTTTCATTTATCGAAAATATTTTTAATCAAAGGTCAAATATTTTAAATGGGTATATAAGAAAAATCTTCTACTACGATATGATCTATCCTTTCAAGGTTTATAATTTTTTTTTCACTAATGAAAATATAGGATTTGTGTTCAATATTAAAGTAAAAATGTTTTAAAGAAGGATTCTTTTTAGTTTTGGTGACAGAGAGGATTTCAATGAATCATGAATAAATGATACGTATTTATATTCTTTTTTATTTTAAATTATTTTATTTTTAAATCTCAACATGAAGGAGTTTTTCATTTCAATATTTGATCTATTTTAAACCAAGAACATAAATTGGAAGATATTATGTATTTTATGTTCAACTCATCCCTAATTCTAAATGTGGTTTTAAAGGATCCTAAGGCTGAAAAGATGGTGTTTGTCAAGTATAATTAGTTAGTAATTATACCTAGAATTCCTCAGTTAGAATAGATTCATTATAATGATATGTATATAAATTTTTTTTGATGAGAGATATTAAGATTAATTTTCCGAGATATATGCTTTGTTACATGCATTACTGTTTTAAAGAAGAGGAATGAATGGTTTTTTATCCTTATTGAAGGATTTTTTTCACATCTTTTATATAACAGAGGAAAGAGTCAAGATGTATAGATGCACACTAGGTGTCATCATTATAGAATTCTGAATTCTAGAACCCTGATAAAAATAGGTTTATTTTGGAGTTCAAAAAGAGGAATGATGATACCATTTGGTGAGGAAAACCAACATGAATCTGGTCCAATTACTTAGGGGGAGCTAGAATATAAGATACTGGATAGTTCAATTAATATTCATGATAAGATTTTTCAGAATATATAATATATGATGTTATTCAATCAAAGAGATGTAGAATCAGGTATGATGTCTCTGATCTAGAAAATTCAAGAGATATTAATCAATCTATTGAATAAAAGATGGATGAATCCAACAATGAGGATCTTCTCTCCTAGCCTAGAAAAAGAGATAAACCTACATAACAGGCCCTTGTAGTTCAGGATCCAAAATAAAATGCTACTATGAATGGGAAAATTAACCAACCATTATTTAAATGAGTAACGACTAATCCTGTGGAATATGTGGAGAATTGAACTGAGTAAGAGAATCATTGTAAAATTCAAAATTGAAATCAAGAGTAAGAGGCTCATGATGAAAATCAGATTCAATGAGATCATTCTCAAGATCAAGTTGATGAAACTGCTTAAGATTTTGAGCAAGAAAAACCTTTAGTAGTTGAACCTATTAGGTTAGTTGAGAATCAATCAGATCTATTATTACAAATTCTTTGGATGAAGCTATACCTGTATTTTATGGGAGAATAGAGGTTCGTGAAATTGAATCTTCCTACTATAGTGAGAATGATAAAGTAAGTCCATAGTTGTCTTTGATAGAGGAAAACCATCAAAAGTTCAAGAATAAGAATCTTCCAACTCATTGAAAAATCAAATATAAGGGTCTATCATCTAATTCAATAGGATGAAGGAGGAGAATTATAAATTAAAAAATAATATAGATTCTACTAGAAAATATTTAGAACATATGATAAGATCAAACATAACAATAGAATAATTTGAAGATGTAAAATTCTAATTGCAATAAATCAAAGAAAATATTATTTATAGAAGATATTTTGATTCATATTGAATAGAAATGGAAGATCGGTTTGAAAAAATGCAATGAAAGTTTGTCTCAAAATTAGATTTTAAAGATTTAAGGAGATATTTTGGAAGCCATTTTGAATATGTAATATCTAGCGCTAATCAATCTAGATAATCTATATAGGTCCCTCCAATATCACTAGATTTAATTAGACTTCTGGAACCAATTTATACTATAATATCTAACTTTAATGGTCGTCCTCATTCACATTAGTGTGATAATGAACCTTTAAATGTACTTACGGAAAACCATATAGATCCTATTGAGATGTTAGAATTATGATATCTTGGTATATGAAACATTCTTAATTAATTCATTGTAATTCTTTCAGAAATTTTTTAAAAATAAGATAATGCTCTTGATCCTTTAAAATTAAATATGGTGTAAATTTGAAATCTTGGTAAAGATTGAAGAATTTGGATGAGGAAATTGGGTGAAAACATTAATGAATGTTTATGATATATAATGGAAGTGTTAAAGGAATTCGATTAAGTCATCCTAGCTTCTTATGACTCTAACACATGTTCAAGACTAGACCATTCCCACTTAGCCAGTCTTACCTTTTAAAATCTCCCAACCAAATGTTTATTGTGATAAAAAACATATTTTAAGTAGAATTATTTTTATGATATTTTTATCTATTAATTGGTTTTATTTTAGGCCATTTATACTTCCATGAGACAAATAATTTTTCATCTTAATGATTATATAAAATTCATTTACACCCATGTGATACATTGAATGTGTTTTAAAACATTTTCTATTACTTTCTTTTTTTTATATCTCTAAAGTGGGAGTAAAAAGGGTAAATACATCATTCATAATTTTTTAGAGTTTTTATATTAACCAAATGGAATGGATTTAATATATAAATAAACATTAAATACCAATAATAATGTTGATATATCTCTTTAAATTTATTATTCTATTTGTGTTCAGATATCCTATATTTTATATATGTTATGATTATGTGTTTTCTGATCATCAAAAAGGGGGGATTTTTGGGAATGTCTTGTCTCAATAATAATCTATGAATATTATTGATTTTTATTCCCATGAATATAATTTTTTACTAATAAAATTACTTTATGTATTTTTCAGAATATATTTATTGAGAGGTTTATCTTATTTATAGGTTAATTTTTTTGTTAAAGTATTCTAGATGTGTTTGAATGTATTATAGAAACACTATAAAAACCCATAAATTTGTAAGGATAATGTATGTTTCAGAAACCCTACGTTTGGAAGAAAACATATGGATCATATACCCTATGCTATTAAAAAAATATGGATCAGAAACCATAAATATAGAATAAACCCTACATTTATGATATAAATATATGATCCATAAACCATAATTTGAGAGCAACTAAATATTATTAACCCTTCTTTTGGATTATTTTCATAATGTGGAGGAACCCTACATTTTACTATTCAACAATAGTGTTTTAAATTATTGATATTGTCTTTATTTTATAAAATGGTCATGATGGACATATATATATCATCTAGGCTATTTTATGACTAATTCAAAGTATTTTATTCAATTTATTAAATCATTCATATTTTTAAGGGAAGTAACGACTCTCTTTATTGGTTTAAAATTCCAATAATTGCGATTTTTCAGTCGATTTACTTGGATACGTTCAATTGACAGCAAGAAAAGTTTATCTTAATAAATAGAAAAAATATTTTTTTCTTTCTATTGTGTGTGTGCCTGAAAACATTTTGAATCAATAAATATTGTAATGAAACAAACGATCAAATAACTTTTTTATTTTGATGAAGCTATACATTGGAGAAATATATGTTCCAATCTTATGTTGTGTTACTAGTTTTAATTCTATCTTACTATTTGTATTGAATATAATTTAAAACCTGGATCTCATTGAATAAATTCATTATCAAAGAAATTAATCTTTGAATAATAATAAACATTTTCTATCAGTTTTTATGGGAACAGGGAAGAAGAATTTTTTTATTCAAATAAAATAAATATCTTCAGATTTATTAGAGTTTTAGCTGACCAGACTCAATCGTGGCGGAGTATCAACATCTTTAACTGATATGTGGATAATCTGGTTCTTTATAAAATAAATAGTAGGCCCTGTAAAATAATTTAAAAGGTATAAACTACCTATTTTCAGTTAGTAAATTCTTGTGATAAGAGGGAAAGTTTAGTGGAAATCACCATACTTATTGAGAGTGCATTGTTGGAGTTTATTAGGGGATATTTTACCCAAAAGAACAATTAAAATTGTTGTGTTCTACTTTTCTATTTATCCACTGCTCAACTTACTTAAATAAGAGAATACATCACATCCACCTAAATATATAAGAAGGATAAAAGGTATAATCATCCTATGATTATCAAAAATACAAAATTCACCATATATATTTTTTATCATTGTATTATTCTTACCTAACACGTATGTGTGAAAAATTGGGTTTCTTTACATACCATAAAACATATGGAATTAATTCTATAGATTTACTTGGTACTCGATTAAGGGTATATTCCCATGTCTGTAACGCGTATCCATAAAAGGACACTGTAAGAGTTTTCGAATTCATCATTGATCTTACTATGTCAAGAAATTTATAATTCAAAATTCACTAAAACCATTCCACTTAGTTGTATAAAGTAGAGTGAGTTGGGATACTATCCCACACTCTAGATATTGATCAATGAAATCATAGTTAATATACTCTCCAACTTAGTCTACGAAGAGTGCCCTAATATTATTACCAAGATAGATTTTTGCTTCATATTTTTAGTCCTTAAACAAATAAAAGGAATCTGAATTATACCTCATTATGTAGATATATCTAAACGTACTATAATCATGAGTAAAAGTAATTAAGTAAAAAATTCCAACTTTTACCACTACTAGAAATGGACCACATAAGTCAGTATGAATCAATTCGAATGATTCAATGACTCTTACTCATTTCACAATAAAGGGTGGTTTTTCATTTTCCATTGTAAACAAGAGTGAAAAACATCCATTTTTTAGTCAATAGATTCTAAATAATACGGTTGATTTAATTTACATAAAAAATTATCATTTAAATGAACAACCTTAATGTTTTATAGAAGGTTGTTATATGATTCATTTTTACTAGTTTTGTCATTGATTTCCATTACATGATTTTTAAGTTCATGTATATACAAGACATTGTTATGATGTTCCATACCATAACAAATGTTATCCTTATAAAATGGAAAACAATTATTTATAGATATGAATAAAAATACCATGGTATGAAAATAAGACACTGAGATTATGTTTCTAGTAACTGAAGTAGTGAAATAACAACTAAATAATACAAGAACCAGACCACTAGGCAAAACAAGATGATAATCTACCAATACCAAGCCACCTGGTCTCATACCATTTGAATCCTAGATATTCACCTCACTTTTCTCAATCTTTTTGAATATACTTGGTTCCTATATATGAATAAAAATGTGTGCTCCATATGTTGTATCCAATACTCACCTTGCTAATAAAGACGTATTTCATTGAATGAATAAATACCTGATGTAGAAGTGTTTCGTTACTTAATTTTTTTCCATATTTGGAAATCATATTCTCATGGCCTTTCTTGAAACATGGAAATTAGAAAGACACCTACTCATTTCCATCCTTCTGTATATTTGGATTTTTTGATCGATGATGCATTAATGTCTTCAGGATGGATTTAGCCTTAGACCCCTTAGCCTTTCCCTTCACCCTCTAGGCAAATATATGGTCAAATGAATTATTATTATTTTATATAATTAATTAATTAGAGAAATAAATACAATAGTATTGGGATTGACTTTTTCATCTTATTCATTTTTTATTTAACAATAAAAGTCATGAATATTGGTGGTAAAGTGGGACAATATTTGGAGGTCAAAATATGATCCTATTGATTCGTAGCCAGGCTCAAAGAATTTGATTCACATTCCAGGTTACATTCAAATGTTTTCTACCATTACTCCATCCTTCCTCACATTTTTTTCATTAATAGAGCCTCTTGTGTCGGTGTTAGTGCATCCCTCATCATCCCTGCTTCGCCCTCCGGAGGGGGTATCAGCTCCCGAGCATGGATCATCCCCTTCCGTGGCTGTTGATGGATTATCTAAAGGTATATATATGAAGGACTTGCTTATTTTCCTAATTATTGACTTAACAGACCATCTTTCTCTATTTTTAAAAGTTCCACTGGAGCGCATCACACTGTGCATCATCAATGGTGCACCGATGCTCTCCCTTCCAATTAATGATTTTTAGGTGTCTTCATCCCTTCATCGGTGGACACATGTAGCTCAGTTTTTTTATGATCACACACCTATTCGATAATTTTAGAATCTAGATACCTCTTGGGGGGATATAGTTTCTAGCTAGGGTCTCAGTGCTCTACCAAAAGTCAATTTACTTGGTTCTTCCCGCAAGGATGGATTTTTTTCGAGCTCAGTCTTCTCGTGCATGCTCCTTTGGAAATTTTCATTTTAATAACTTCAGGTGTTTAGTTGGGTTCACTCTAGAAAATATTCTCCTCAGGCTATT
The DNA here is from genome assembly GCA_963277665.1 of Viscum album. NCBI lineage: Eukaryota > Viridiplantae > Streptophyta > Magnoliopsida > Santalales > Viscaceae > Viscum > Viscum album. Next base: position 776,083,615 of record OY728161.1, read on the forward strand.
GTATAGTTTGATCAACTAGGCCTTCTATTATGATTTCATAATATCTCCCATCATTAGTCCATCAACAACGCATTGGGATCCATTTTTTACATGGATGACCGATCTTTGAAAATGATCAATTCCTTTATTTCTAAGATATATGTCCAAGTGGATAACTCCTCTACCATCCGGATGCACATAATATACAAAGCTTGTGATGCCTTCTCTTGGGGAAAAGGCTTCTTTCCTCATATCCAGATCGGATGTGATCGCATTTATAGTTTTATGTTCAATATATTAGAGAAGTATGAGGCTCGAGTAATAACCATTTGACATTCTCAGATAAGTGTTTTATCTCTGGTATCTTCTACAGGTCCTCTCATTCCAATATTTTTATGCCTCCCACTACTCGTGAATGGGATAATTTTAGTTCAACCATTTTTTTTCCAAAAAATCACTAGGATCTCCTCATGCATCAATTTTTTTCGTGAAATAAAGTCTCACAAAATCAATTGAAAGACTGAGTTATGTAACTCTCACTCGATAACACCTATAAGGGATATCCCTAATTCTTCTAGATCCTCTAATATTACTCTATCTAATGGATTTTCTCTCCTATGTTCATCTTCTTAGTTGTTTATCGATTCAGCATCCCTTGTCCCTCTCATGTATGAACCATGTTCTTTCTATAATGGAGTATGAACCAAATCCCAGTTAAAGAATCAAGATTCAAAGGAGGAATCCTCTTAGATAAAATCATTGGTAGGTACTAAATTTTTCCCCTCTCATAAAAAATTAACTTCTTCATCATATTGAAAGAACACGGCCATGGGCCTCGGGAAAAATAATAATTTTCAATAATGGAACATTGTTATTCTAAAACATCAAATGAAGTTGTTCTATAGTTAATTTTTTTAATATATCCCATTATGTTCATAGAATAAAAAATCATAACATCATTCATGTTTATCAAACCAACCCCCATATCTGGAAGTTATGTAAAGAGGGAGTTTTTCTTTATTTTGTAGCAGCTTCTGGTTAGTAAGTTACTACAAAAGTTATCATATGAGTTTATAGTTTCCTCTTAAAAATTTACCTTTGGAATGATCTCATGTACTTTGATCTCGTTTAATTATCCTAAATAACGGGAGGATATTTCCACATTATCCTTGACCCAGCAGAGAAGAAAAGAGGTGGATAATTTCCACAGAAAACCAGTCAGTATTTTTTAAACTTCATTTCATGTAAGGGGATCATGGAGTTGGGTTATTCTGTAGATGATTTTACATGATGAAAAAACTAGAGGGGCTCAGTTCGAATTTGATATAGGCTTGATCAGTGCTTCTCTAATATTCATGCCATATCTTCATTTAAAAACATCATGGTTTTTCATCAATCTTGATCTCTCTCTAACCACTACCCAATTTGTGTGGAACATTCATCTATACTCGGTAATGGTAGGCCCTTCATCTTTACCCCATGTTGGACTTCAATTTCATGATTTCTTAAAATAGTGGAATCATCTTGGTACAAATCATGTAAAGGAAATAATTTGGTTAATCTTCACAACAATTCTTTTCACCTTAAAGATCATCATCAATAGTCAAATAGAATCCATTGACAAAGACATCATGATTTAGACCATCTCAAAGTAGAGATTGAGCAGCTAGAAAGTAGGTTAGAGCAAGGATGAGATGATACAATTTCCTATTATCTGGTGATTTATATGAAAAGTTTTTGTGAATAGATTTTGGAGAAAGAAAAACTATCTTGTTAAAAATCTAGGATCACATCACTGTGAGAAGGAGATAAAAAAACTGTTTTTTTCAAGAATTCCTTATAGAGAAACAAAGTGTTACCAGAAAAAATATTCATTTGGAGGATGGATCTTTCTTTAATGATCATGATGAAGTTAGAGTTATGGATATTGTGAATTTTAAATCACTTCGTAAAGGTAACAATCCTTGAATGATTAGTGGTTATCCAAGAGATCATGAAGAATTATTAGGTTCCATTCCAACAGTGGTGTCAATTGGTGATAACCTTAACATGGTTTCAATACAAGGGTAGAAATAGATTAAAACGTCTCTGGTTTCCCTTCACTGAGATAGCCCACCAGGTCCTAATGAGTTCCCAAACACTTTCTGTATTTCTTCTTGGTAGGTTGTCAAGAGATCCTTAGTGGTAGTGGTGAAGGATGTATTCTGTGGTGGTATCATCCGAAGTGTGGAAAGTTCCATTTTCTAGTTCTTATCCCTAAACTATAATATCCATCCTCTTTAAGTCAAACATTCCCATCATTATTTTTATTTTTCCCTAAATAGTTTTATCTAGTGTGGATAATGGGCTGCTGTCCAAGCTTATTACACACTAGATTTTGGATGAACAATAAAAGTTTTGTGAAAGGAATGAAAATCCAAAGTACTACTGGTTTGGAACAAGAATGGATTAGTAATGTAAATCAATGTGTGACTGGGTCCAACATCTCCATCAATTTGTACATGGAAAAATCCTTCGATCAAGATTAATTGTAATTCATTTTTAAGGTTAGTTCAACAATGGGATTATCTTGTGAGTTTATTGATATTATTTTCATATTCCTGAGTTCACCTTGGATGTCCTTATCATTCTTAGAGAAGAGATATGGTTTCTCTAAATTTTTTTGAGGAATTAGCCCAGGGGATCCCCTCTCTCCATGATTATTCACTCTGGTACAAGATACCCATAGTATAAATAATAACATGTCCATCCTTAAGGGAAAAGATAATCATTTTCATTAAAGGAACCATGCGCCTTTAATATCTCATCTAATTTTTGTGAATGATACCTTGTGTTTTGTAAATGGATGTAAAATTTCGATATATGGAATCAAAAAAGTTATTAAGGAGTTTTTTTTTCGTCTGGGAAGCTTGTTAATCATGGAAAAAGAAGTATCTTCATATTGACTCGATTCCCATAAAGGATAGCTAATTTTATTGAATAAAACCTATACATTTTTAGTAGGATATTATTGATGTAATATTTGGTTTTCCTCTTTCACCTAAAAGTACTCTCATTTATCATTATAAAAAGGTGGTCGAGAGGTCTCCAATAACATATCTATAAGATTCACATTCTTTATGTTTGGGGGATGATAACTTTGTTTAACCAATTTCTCTCCTCAATCCCTATTCATGTGCTCTCAGTTCTCAAATATCCAAATTCTATTATCTCACGCATTAAAAATTGTATGTCTTATTTCATCTAGGATGCACAAGATGAGGGAATAAATCACTAGGATTCCTGTTTGAGTCTTTTTAAACTAGAGATAGAGGTTACCCTCAATGTTATAAGTTTTTCTCCTAACACACATGATTTGTATGAGAAACCAACATATGATGTGATTTATGAAAAGAACCTACGGGGAGGTTCACCTATACCAACTACAGAACCTTCTATATTCTATATAAGGGGAATGTTTCTTTTGTTTAGAGCATGATCTAGAATCATCTCAATCTCATTGAAACTCAGGATCGCTGGACATTAGGTAGGGGAGACATCAATTTTTTTCTCCACAATTAAGATGAATATAAGATCTAATTCCTAGGATGTCCCACCCCCCAACATGACCTCCATTCAAGCTAGCCATTACCTAGATTTCATCAATGAAATTCTAAATTCAGAGAAGTGATCTATGTTTTACCACATTAAGATGACTCCCAACCATGATAAATTAATTTTATCAACTTCTTTATCAGGTTCCTTCCCTGTAAAATATTATACTAGGTTTCATTTAGATTTGGTTGGATCCAACAGATGGGGTGAAAAAATGTGGTGTAATGAAACTCCAGAAAAGATGAAATTTCTCATTTTGAATTTCAGGAATCATGCTCTTAAAACTGATGTTAATATCAAGCGCATTGGAATCCCACTCGTGTTGAAGTGGTTGTGTTGTAATAACTCATCATGAAATCCTCTTACATCCTCTTCTTTAATGGAAAATGGTAGAAAGTAATTTGGAAACCACTTGTCTCTTTCAATATCATCACCCATCATGAGCCTTCAAAGTCGAACTTTTTTGATCTCTTGATCATTGGCTCAGAGAGAATCCATAATGAGAGTAGGGAAATAACCCTATTTTTTACTGGGTGTTGGAATATCTAGAAGATGTAGAATTGTTCATGGATTGAGAGGGACAAACTTCGGATTAGGGATAACATGTTTAAAACTAGGTATCTTCCGATTGATCTAGTGTGACATTTAGACATGAGGTGGTTGCATCTTCCCTCAGAGAATTCAAGGATATTGGACACATCGATCTCTCCATCTAGTATCTCCATACTATATAATAGATTTGATGGACTCCTGCTAGATCGGGGCTCAAAATCAATATATATGGATCTTGTTCTTTGGGAGTTATATGAGGTGGTGGAATTGAGCGTGACACTCTGGGGTTTAGTAATTTTTGATTTCAAAACTAATCATGGGATTGGAGACTCTTTTCAGATTGAGACCAAAGAATTTGTTATGGGACATGAGCTATGTGGGGAGAATAATATTAGGTTTACAAAATCTAAAATATATTCCCAAATTATTTATAATTTATTTCTTGGCCTTCTATTTTCTCCTTGGATCATCTATTATCATGTTCAGAAATGAATGAGTCTCATCAAAAACAGTATTAACCTATATTATACACGGTTTTATGGGAATAAAGAAGAATATTTTTGATCTTTTTTGTCCCTATAGGTTGGATCTATCACTTATTTTGATAGATTGGTTTCCTTGCAGAAAAAAGGTATGAATATTGTTATTGGGGAGATTTAGGGATATATTATTTTGGAACCATCTAATTATCTTCTTCTCTTCCTCTTCCATGATTCATGTCATGGTTGTTCTTGTAGTCTTTTATCATCTTTGTTACATCATTTGGGTTCAAACATAACCCTTAAAAGCGTGTTTAGGAAATAAAATACTGAACATCATATTTTTCATGGGTAAGAGGAAATAATGATACCATTCACTAGATTTTGGTTTAAATTGAATGCATTGGATTTAAGTATCTCGATGTACCCAATCATGATAAGTACATGAGGTCCTATTTTATTCCCTTCTATAATCTTGCACCTATACAATGAACCTGACATCTAATACCTTTCTTTCCTTACAATCTCGTGATATAAATCTTAGACATGAGTTATAATATTTTATGAATCTCTATCTTCATGCATTTTTTAGTAAAGTAGACATTGATGAGAATATGATAAAATGTACATCTTTTGAATCATCTATGAAGTTATTTTATTTATCTGTATTCATCTTGATTTCTCTTTAAGGTGTTCAACATGTATTAAGGTCACCAAAACCTAAAGCATCATCTCTTTGTGTAGTACTATGTTCCTGTGCCTGTATAACACCTAGAAGTTATGGTCGATAAGGTTTTTTTCTTTATCCTGAATTGATCATAGAGATAATGTATTGGTACTAGTGATTTCAATTTTATCTGTAACAATTAATCATAAAAATTAGTAAATTATCATTATTACCCTTTATAAATTTAGGAGTAAATCAGTAAATGTCTCCAACTATTTCATTGATCCCTATTATCCCATAATACTATATTTTGAATACCTAGATGCATGAGTATTTTAGTGGAAAATGCTACTTGATACCTGTTATAATAGTCCATGATATGGATATACAACTACTTAGAGAGTTTTAAGGTAGGAACTATATTGGAAGACCACATTGAATCTTGAATCCATGTACTATTGAGTGGATTTCCAATTTATTAGAATCATAACATTAATTAACCAAAAAATATTGCCTCTAAAGTGACCAAATGATAGTTATGGATACTGCTTTACCTCCATATTTAGTTATTTCAAATCATAAATTTCATAATAATTCCCTAATATTAGGAGGTACCCTCAATTAGTGATGATGATAACCTCACAGACCAGATTTTTTTCAAATGTAAGTGAAAAAAAGTATTACCACTTGATATTACATTGAGGGTTTTAATATTAATTGATGAATGAATTCATTTTCTATATGATATGTTTATACTATGTTATTATTATCATGACAAAAAAAAACATTAATATAAAACATTCATCACCTCTTTATTCATTTTAATCTATGAATTATTTATTTATTATTTTATGTGTTCCTGCAAACATGAAAATTCTTAAAAATAATAAACAATGCATAAATTAAATAAAATACATGAATGATATCGAAAAATTGGTATTCATATATCCATTTAAACTCAATGGATCAACAATTACCCTAGGGGTATAATACCTGAGTCGAGACTGACTCATATCACATCTCACACCCCAATCCATTGTTTCCACACCACATCTCAAATATTACCTCATCTTAGAGTAGTAAACATTTATAAAATCTTCTTCATAGTAAATAAAAACTCACAAATATGTGAGGGGGATCCAATAATTGAAAAATACATACATAATTATACTGATGAATGTGAAAAACCTAATACATATTATGAGAAGATACATGATGAAAAAATTATAAGAAGTAAATAAATTTTTATATTCATCACACATAGTTATCATAATTAAATATATAAATGAACTCACATACAAACAGTAGTTAGTCAGAGCTCAAGATTAGTCAGCAGGTAAATCAAATGTGTGATGTAAAATTTAAATTTTCCCCAAATTAAAGTCTACATAAATAATTGAAATAAATAAATTATTTAAATTGAATCAATTTATTACTTGTGGTCCCAAATTAAAATGTTTTATTCAAGAAATTAAATTAAATTTATACACTATTAAAATTTTTTGACAGGTCCCCACATGGCTCCGAACCACTTTAAAGGGATTTATAGGAAATCTTAGGAAGGACCCCATAGACTTGTTTTGGGTCGGGCTGAGCCATATTGGTTGTGGGTCAGTCGATATATATGATGCCACGTTGGGATATTATATTGAGTGTGGGTGGAGGGGATGAGTCTCTAAAAATAGGGTCTGATAATGGAAGGGGGAAATGGAGGGGCTAACATGAGCTTGTGAAGATATTGTCGAGGGATTGTGTTAAAGGGGAGACCCATGTCGATCAAGGGGTGTGTTTGGGGGGAGGTCATGGGTGCCTGAGGCAGAGAGGAAGATGAATAGAGGCTGTACTGAGGAGGATGATAGTGAATGTGTAATGGTAAGGGTGGTAATTGGGAGGCCAAGGTGGTTCCAAGGGGTAGGTATGCATGAGTTGTTTAAGAGGAGGCAGTGGCGGCGACTGTGGGGTCAGGTGGGGGTGGTGGGGGACTCTCTGTATTTTTTCATGAATAAAAGAGAATATTACCTTTTTTTATCCAACAGAAATACTATAATCCTTTTCTTTTTTTGTTAGTTAACCCACCAAATATTGTTACTATTTTAAAACATTATATATTTTGCCTTTGTTTCTTTGCAAACCCAAAACTAGCTTCCCTCATATCGTATAATTGTTTTCATTTTATTTTTGAAAGAATAATCACTGTATGATTTTAAAAAAAAATATTTTTTCATCCAGTAATGATTCCACTGACCAGAACAATTTTATCCATCAAAATCTATCTAGAACAGTAGTAGTCACATGATGTTTCCTTAAAAATATTATACGAATAGATGTATATACATGTATGTGTGTGTGTCTGTCTGTGTGTGAGTGATTTTTTATACCCTTAAAAATACTTTTGATCTGAATTAATATTTTAGTTGTTTATAAATTATAAAACCTAGATAAGATTGAATAGTTTTATTTTATGTTGGGAATAAATCAACTCTCTCTATATAAATTTATGGAAAATTCTAATTTTCATAGATTATAAAATTCACATGATCACTTTGATACCAATTGGAGGTACCAGGGTGCATAGTAGGAGTAGCTAGGACAGGGATTCAAAATTTTCATGGTCGAATCAATTTAAAAACACTATAACTAGTGAATGATACCCTAGTAAAAATTCAAATATCTCATTTGAATTAATATTAGATAAAAAAATTTAAAACAACATTTACCCTATTCGAATCAAAGGTGAAATTTTCAACCACCTATCACTAGAAATTGCTTTTAAAAGGATCTAAGGTTGAATCCATATATATAATCCTCTCAAGAATCAATAGTTCGTTGGAATTATGAACATTGAAATCTGAGTGCTAGCACAGAGATCTGACAAATCCTTTGATGTATGTACGATCACCACAATCTTGTTCCTTCAATATGTGAAAGAGATAAAAGATCGAATACATGGAACAATAGATTATATCTATAGGATATGGGATGGATGATAGAGTATTTACCAAATTATAGTGGTTTAAAAATCCCTTAGAAAATATCTCCCTCTCTCTTTTATAGTAGAGGATTAATACTGAAAAGGGTTCCCTGACCCCCATATAAATAACACACAATAAATAAGATAAAAATACATGTTCTGACCAATTAACTATGTCATACACATCAATTATATTTCATAACCTTATTTTAATATTTAATAGATATATTATTTTATAAAATAAACTATATAACTCAACAATAATTCTTAAAAATAATAAATGAACCTTGAATATTAAAATATTTTTTTTATATATTTGTTTTCCATGAATTCACTTAATTCATTATGAATAGCTCTAATATATAGATTCAACTCCAATTATTATATACTCAAATAATAATAATTTTTTTTATTAATTGGATATCATTTATTCTAGGACATGTATAAAACCTCATGGTGAGAGCATCATGTCCTATACTCTAGTTCATCAGAATATGAAACAATTTTGAATTCACTAAATGTGTGACCCTCTAGGTCCATATCTCGATAGAAATGAATATTATTAACTAACCAAGATGGGATAATATGAAACATAAATCCCCCTATGTAGATAAGGAAATTTTATAGAAATTACAACCTTTCCTATGAACATATGCCGTGTAATTTAGTCTCTTTTTCACATTATATCTCATAAATCATGATGCACACCTTTGTTTATCATCCATTTTTTTACTATTTTTTTGACTCAACTATATAGTCATTCCTTTTCTACCATGGAAATTAATATAGTAATTCCACTACCACCTTGATCAACTAGGCCCAATAGATTACTTCATTTAAGAAGCAAAAAATTCTATCATGATTATTCAATCAATTTCACACAAATAATGAACCACCCTAATCAATACACCTTGTTACAAAATTAAATTTATTGTTCTCATATTTTATCAAAATATGAAATAAAATAATATACATTGAAAAAAATCTCAATTCATGAGACCATTATATGTGTTCGTAGATTGGAACAAGCAATGACACATGAAACATGTGGTGTTCCAATCTGTGGGTCATTCCTCCTGATCTCATTTACTTGACATCACTAAGTGAGAACATCATGAGAAGAAGTCTAGAAAATTACTAGCCCAAACTACATGATATTAACACATCATCTTTTTCCTTGAATAACGATGTATCTTGACTATAGGAAATATCTTTAAAATTACAATCATCATATCTCTAGGTTCCCATTATAGTATGGGAACTGCTAAAACCTTTTAATACGACATGGATTTTGAGGAAATTAATATAAATATAGTTTATGTATAAGTATAAAAAGTATTATGGTATGTTAAACACTTTTATATTTCAAAATTTATACATGAACTGGTAATCAATGTATATTCCTGAGTTGGGTATAGGGAACTGACTAACAAAAAGTGATATCGTGGGGATTTCATCTATGAACCACCAGCCATTCCCCACCAAATCAATAAACATTTCATGCATCAAAATTCTTTTATATGGATACTATGAAGGAACTATTTGAATATTTATAGGATCCGTAGCTAACCCTTGCACAAACATGACATACCCAAGAAATTTAACCTCAGAGATCCAAAACAGACACTTTGAGAGCATACCATATAGTATATTCTCCAAAGTAGGTCTCAGACCAACCTTATGTTCTTATTATTCTCATACTATGGTAAACGTTATATGAAAATGTCATAAATGATGAAAACTATAAAATTTTCCTACTATATCTAGAAGTTCTATATTATAAGACCCATGATCATAGTGGGGGAATTATTCACGCCAAAATTAGTCACCGAGACATCATCATGTACATAGTGAAATCAAAATTCCTTAATCAAAATATAATCCTTAGAAACTCTAAAATGGTTTTATCTAGACTTGATATCGATATTTGAGAACTAGATCACACATTTCAACTATTTTTAATGGTCATCAATCCTTAGTAAAGGGTACATTACTTGGATCATTACTTGATTTAGTTGATGATAGTAAACATAAATCATCAATCTCCCATCCACCTTTTTAATGAAAAAATCTAGAGATACATAGTGGGACACACTAGTTCTAATTAATACATTATCTCATAGGACTTCTTGCAACTCAATCCCCTCAAAGATCATAGTGGGGGATATCCAATTCACCATAGAAAATTTCGGTGTGGTCTTGGGGTTCATGTTGATGTAGATGTCCATCTACTTACTTAGAGTATATCCTAATAAATATTTAGGAATGATGTATGTATAATCCTCGAATTACATTGGAAAACATATTTATAAGTAATATACTAATCCATGGGATAAACTCACCAATTGACAGGTGATGGGTTGCAACATCCTACTTGTGATCCCCACTCTTCTATCTATATGACATCTCTGATCAACAAACAAGAATTTCATCCCACTTGTATGAAGGAATCATACAATTTTGAGACAACAATATATTTAGAAGAAAATAATGAAAATAGTCTATACTCATGATCAATTTATAATGTTTCATCATAATGACTAAATGGTTCCACGAAGAACTCTATTCACTGAGTTCGACCATGCACTGTTGAAAGATGTGACATATAGAAGACTCAATCCCTTTAAGAAAATTTATCCATAAGTGATGGGATAAATACTCAACATAATATTATATATCTAACATGAGTTACATGGAGATAAAGGATTGAATCAATCCTTTGTCTAAATGTAATTTTGAAAGAGTATAAAATACACAACTCATAACTCAAATCATTTCATCGGTGGAATGTTCATTTATATCTAAATCCTATGACTACCCTCACCCATAACCACTATCCCTCTAAGAATTTTTAGTTCCACCCAGTGGTGGTGGTGGAAGTATCTTATAGTGTCTTCCTCCATATTAATCTCTTCCCTTTGGAGAACCACTTGGTCGTCTATTAGAACCTTCTCTGTAGAGGATTCCCTGACCATGCATAGGAGATCACTAATCACGGTGTTGCCTCTTCCATGGAAGTCCTTCTAATACATATTTACCATATATAGCGGGTTGGGTTGGGAAATATTTAGCCAAGTGACCCTTCACATCATAAAAATATTATCACCCCTCTCTTAGCTGAATGAACCCTCTACACGAACCCTATATTATAGATCCATGGGTTTGAGTATGGGCATCAATATTTCTATAGCTCCGAGACTCTAATCATTGATTCATTCTATTAGAAATAGATAACTTATCCCTATTATTACCACTGATATTCCTAGCTTCATAAATCCCCATTAATAGTATTCCCTCTATAACCCAAGCCTTCTCTATTAGTTTAATATAAGTGGGAATTCATAAGGAGACCATGCAAGAACAGTTGTCTCTATTAAGGCATTAAAAAACCCAAAAATACCAGATGTATCCATATCACATAATATTGAGGGAGTAATTTCTATGTTTGTTAAACCTTATGGAATACTCAGAAAGTGACATATCACCCTACTGTAGATCAAGATGCTCCTGAATCCACAAGGATCACAAAATCAATGGTTAAAAGTAATCATACATTTTCTATTGGATATATAACCATGAGATTGTCACCTCACAATGAGTCTAAGTGATTAAACACCACCAATTCCTTAATAATGTATGAATAATGTTGGATTCAAGTGAAACCATATGATTTACTAGGGTAATAATAAACTTGATGTCCTAGACCACTCCCTTGAGAAAATTATCTACTTATTCAGGGTATTCTTAACTAGGAAACATCAACGGTCTCTATCACTATAACTCTTATAAAGTGTTAAGACCGCATGAATAATCTTCCTAATATGATGTAATTATTTTATGTTCAATATTTGGTTGAACTTCTCAGTGCCCTCCTAGAGGAAACACCTCATGAATTGGTCCCTAAATTGATGCCTCAATGCTCTACTGATCATCGTCATGTTTCAATATCAACATCCTAAATTACTATCACTATGGTTGAATACTACAAGTTAACAAGATGTACCACTGTTATATGAGAATATATATGAGGAGACAAGTCATTAATGAAGTGAAATTCATAAAACTCAATCCTATATAATTTATATAAATTTTTCCCTCTATAATCTTTGTCTGTATATGCTATATTGAGAAGCAGGTAGTCAGAGTCCTAACATATGGATATGTCAGTTGATGAAAACACACTAGGTTCCATGACCTGAGATATATACTTGAGACACTTCTATATCATTTCTCTATGTTCCCCAAACCAATCCTCAAATAGGCATGACTCTGAACATGGTAATAGGGTGAATACTATCTCAAACAACACTCTTTCATGACCTGATCCACCGAGACCCCACTGGGATCGACATTAATCTGAGTGTGACACCCCAATCCAACCTCCAATAGGCGAGGGAATGAAAATAAGTTCTAGTTAGGCATGTAAATTAAATTGGAGACAATATAAAAATTTACCTATATTCACAAACAATAACCTCCATGCAAATAGTGTAGAGATATAGAAATAAAATTAGAACATCTAGAGTGTAAATCATGCTGGAAAGAACCTCTAGGAAATAAATCAAGTAAAAAAGTGTAAAAAAATCATATAAAAGGTAAAAATATATTCCTAACTAGAAATGAGGTTCCATCCTGAGAAAAAATGGTAAGAATTAATGTCTATAGAGACTGGATCACTATCTCCATGTTCGACTGCTGAACATGGTTAATAGCGATATGTACAACTATGTTCATCTAAAATCTCCAGTAATCATCATGTCCTCTACATAAGAAAAAACAATTATGGGAAAATACCATGTAGGGTTGAGTATATACTTACCTTATAGGATGCCTTGAAAACCAAAAATGGAACAATAGAAATACCAATAGTCAGCACAACCCATAAAGAAATGGATAAATAGAAACACAATAGATATGCTCAAAGAAACCTCAGAAAGAGAGAAAGGGGATCTTCATCTCTCTATCCAACTAAGAATGATGAGTCATACCATAGATCCCAATGTACCATATTCGATTCATAGAACCATGAAGAACCATACAATAATAAATGTGGAGGGACCACACCTCTCCACTTCTCTCCATATCCAAGGGGGTGCCATCTCTAGCAGAGGATCCACTCCCTACATGAGCATGAAGATATGGGTGGAACTATTTTGATAGAAAACACACAACCTAGGTGGCATTAAGGGTGTTGACTATACCTATGTAATAAGTATGGGGGACCTATGCCCTTGTGAAATAGAGGGGTGCTTACCCCAGTGTCTCTCTAATTATTAAATATGACCAATACAATCATCCAAGCATTTATAAAAGAATAATTTCACTCATGAAACCTCATTTGGTATCTCTAATACCAAAATGAAGGCAACCATCCCATTATATATGAAAAAATACTCTTTTTAGGCTACCTCTAGTACCAAATATGAGTGTAGTATAAGGAGATTAAAAAGGTGTAAGATTATATCTGAAGTACATGACTTGTATAGTTTATAAAAATTACTTCTTATTTACCCTAGGTATTTATTTTTCTTCCAACTTATGCTTATGTACTTCAACCTGTGCCCATGCACTCTGGTCATTCCTATGTACCCTAGAGATGTCCAGGTAGCCTAATCATATTTGAGTATATGGTTATTCCCATATACTTATTTTTATCTATGCTCATACACTCCTAGGGTACATGATGATCTACCAACACTAGGTTACTTGATGTGTATGGGTCATACACAATGTTTGATAGTTTATTTCACATAAAACCCTTGATTCCATAACTATTAGACTATATGGGTTTTGTTACTGAACAAAATGTTATGTATGTGAGGATTTTCAAGAAACTGAGTTTCCATCACACAAACCATATATCCACCTCTTCCACCACCATTTTGATTGATTTAATCATTGAAATATACCAAAATTTAAGGTATAACCTCTGAACAATTATTCATTACATTCAATGGTTGGGAATTGGATTTTCGTTCACCCATGGGGGATACACAGTGTCATCCCATATTGCTAGGGGTGCTGATCATCAAATCCAACACCCAAATCGAACAACACTCCATGATACATCATCAAAATTATTACCTCCATCTCATTCATGTATTCACCATGAATATGGGGGTTTGATCACAATAAAATTTGGTCTAAAAATGTGGAAATATGACCCCACGGTCCAATGATGAAAAATAAAAATAATAGTGGAGGAAAAAAATGAACAAGGTATAACCATCATAAGACGGTTTGATCACATTAAACAATTAAAAATTGATGAAACCAGAGTGAAATTTGGTGGAAAATGTAAACAATTAGTTTAAGAACACAAATATTAAAGTGTTTATGTGAAGAATGAAGATCTATAGGAAATAATAAGATTAGGAAATCCATGTTTACAAAATAAATCTAGTGTAGAAATCTAAGAAATAATGTTCCCTACCTCATGTTTGGATCAATCACTGATGAAGAACTAGTCCATGAATTTTTTAATTGGAGAGATCATGAAATTTCATTAGAGAAGACAATTTCATATTAATTTAATTATATATCTTTGATCTATTGTCATTCATCAATGAATCTCCTCCAAGTCTTCAATCATATCTCACAAGGTTTTGCAGCTAACCCTCAATATTTTACATGATGATTATTAAATAGAGGGTATTTATACATTTTGGCCACTTATGTGAATTAAATAAATAAATAAGTAAATTATTTAATGAAAATGTTAACATTTTCCATCAATCGAATGCCTAACACCAACCAAATTTATATCAGGCTTAGGGTGAAATCGTTATTATGGATACAAATCTGGTCTCAAATTTTCCATTATATTTCCCAATCAATGGGAAAACCATTTCTTCCAAAAATATTCACATGTCTGATTTAATATATATTAGTATTTTTAATATATTAATTCTGGGGTCCTATGACACACAAAAACAGATGTCCGACAAAAAATCATCAATGATAAATATAGAAAATTTATAAGGTTCAAACTAAAAAAAAGTTTTTTACCATTATTATTCTCCTAGGGATGGAGAAAGGCATCTAATTAGTTTTAGGTATTATGTAATATACTCGAAACTACATCAATAAGGTGGAAAATTTGTCAACGAAGGTTATTTTAGGTCTAGGGTATGTTCTTAGACTTAATAAGAGCTGTAGATACCCAATGATTGCTTCTTAGATATGGTATGGATTGTATGAGAGTTTTAGGCCAAGGGATGATGTTTGAGATGACCGTATGTCTCATGTGTTTTAGGAAACAACCTCATGAGGATGGATTAAAGACATGGAGAGTAATATGATCAGAGTATGTCCATCAGATCTAGATCTGGGATGATATAAATGGATTCCTCTAATAGATGGGGTGATGATATCTCATAAGTGAGATGTAAGATGGGATCTAATAATGGGTTGTGGGATGTGCCTTGATGAATTAAAAATTATTTTCTATGATACTTTGGGAGATTGAAATGTTACATTTTTGAAGACTAAACAATATACCATCCTAATAATTAGAAGAGGATGAACTAGGAATCCTGAGTCAACTTCAATTAGGGCCTTTGAGTTGAGGTGTCCCTATAGGTTTACATGTGTGGCTAGCATTAAGGATTAGATATTGAGATGAATGTTGGGAACCTAGTGGGTTCACTTATAGGAAAGATGAAAATGATGTTGATTTTAGTAGGGTTTAATTACATTAATGAGATGTTATTGAGGATATTGGACTCTAGGGATAATAGGTTATGAATTATTTTTATGGAATGAGTGTCTAACTTAGGGACAGTTCCATGTTCTGCGTGTCATTGTAACCATTCTCTATGGTTGGGATACCATGTTTTTTGATATATTAATGTGTCATAATATGTGTATTCTTGATGATGAGAGTGGGTGTATGACTTTACCATGCTTGAGATTGTTTTAGAAAAATGAACTATGAGTGGGATGGTACTAGTCTGTGAGGATTTTTGATGGTTGATTAGAATTATCCACCAAAAAGAGCGATATGGTTCTAGAAGGACCCTACCTCGAGTGAGAATGTAGTGTTTAGGTCATGATTGTGAGACACATACTAGGAGAGGGGAGTGAATAGTGTGATGTGGTTGATGATGAGTCTCAATGTATAACCCCACAGGGAGTGAGAATGTGTTGGAATGACCCTACCTTGAGTGAAAATGTAGTCTTATGATTCTGATGGTGAGTCCCACTCTGTGAGAGGGGATTAGTCGATGCAATATGTTTCAAGATTTATGTATTTGGCATCACCTTGAGTGAAAAGGTGTTAGCATGAACCAAATTGACTGATATGGTTATGGTACAAGATATAGGTACAATACATTACAACAGGTAGGAGGGTAGAGGTCATAATATGAACCCAATGAGGTTTAGATTTAGTATGGGTCCTACCCTGAGTAAGAGGTTAGTGGTTGTGGTATAGAATGAAAACGTACCCTTCATCTTCTCTTATGGTTCTGGGTTGTGGTACGAGGTGGATGATTTTTTGTATAGGTCGAAGCATTTATGATTGGGTGTTGTTATGTACCAGTTAGAACATGATGAACCAAAACACATACTATGTGTTATATTTTAATATCTACTTCCCTCCGGCATACAAATGTATATGATGGTGTATATTAGGGGAAATTTGTGAGACCCCATTGAGATGAATTTATCACACCATATAATGAAATCCTAATACATGTGTAGAGTTTATTGTTTTTATAAGAGCCACAGCATAGGCTGTGAAGTGGATTGGGATAGACTAGTCTAACTGGAATTAGAGTGAATATGATAGTTAATCTCATGGTTGATATTATAACCTCCTTGTGTATTCATTCTTTTTTTAATGTGATCAACCCAATTGGATATCTAGGATTTATGAAAAAATTACTAAATTTAATTGTTATAAAATTTATATACTACTTATTATGATTACTTGGATTATTTATTATATATGTTTTTTGGTTATATATTTATTAATAATAGTTATGATATCGAGTTCATAATGTCCTCAATATATGATTTAGTCCCTTTAAACCAATCAAAAAATTGTGTTATTTGATATTGTCCACTTGAGGCCACATGAAACTTCGGTTAGGACACTGATAAGTGGATTTTTTAGGGTTTTACAAATATCTATTACTATTTGAATCACTAGATTATGAAACTCTTTAATACATTACTCATAGTTATGTTTTTTTTATTGTTGTGGGAATTATGAAAAAAGAGTACATTCACTCACTTTTCTTGTTAAATGGGTGTCGTAATAATAACATTCTTATTTTATTATTGTTATATAATGATAACTCATCTATTAAAGGAAAATATAAAATGGTATATTATTTAATGATTCCTTATATGTTCTCTTCACTACTAGAGAAATAGTTTATGACCATTTTTTTCATATATAAGGACTTGATCATGGGAACTAGTTACCTATAACAATGATTGGTGTAGATCATGGTTGTAGGACATTAACCACTACATTAAAATCATGATTCATAATAACCATGGTCAAGCTTTTACCATACCGTAATGAAAAAAGATGGACATGATAGTTATCCACCTACGATTAAATTAAATTTTGAACACAACCATTGGGTGAATGATTTTTTTGTTTAAATATAATAACAATAATAACAAAAATTTAGTTATTAAATTACATAATTATCAATAATATTAATTAATTTGTTGACAACTTATGATAATAATATAAATTACATAATTAATAATTCATAAATAATAATTAATTATTTAATTATAATTACTATTATGAAAGGTTAAAGGGATTAAAAACTACATGCACACACACACCCAATATATACAAGTGGTTCATGACTCACCCCTTCTTTACGAGGATTGGAATGCACCAATTAGAACAATTACAGTTTGATGGCCAAAAGGCCATGTGGCTTGAAGGCCCATTTTTCATGACCCAACAACCCCTCTAATGAATAATAATGCTACAATACTTTCAACAGTGCCAATATCATCTAAAAAATCAGCTAAATTACCTATTTCTACTATAGTGTAATATACAGTACAACAACTTCCATAGTACTCATCGGCCATAGTGGCCTATTATAGTTATCCATTACAGTTCTAAATTTAACAATGGGAATCCATTGTCAAAATGGGACAATCAGGGGTTGAACCCCCAACCATGTGTATGCCGATTAGTGGGTGGTACCACATGTGTTCCAGCTCATCAATTTATTTACTAATTGTAATAATAATTATAAAACAATAATAACATAATTAATAATTATTTAACAATAATGACTAATACAATATTCAAAAATGTAAAGTAATATTTTTAAATAGAAATTAATTAATTATTATAATTTAGTTAATTATTATATAATGAAATAAAAATTTATTTATCTAATTATAAAATAAAAATTAACAACTATTTATTAATTAGAGTTTATGAATTAATAATTAATATTTTTTCAAATATTTAATATTTATGAATTTCTATTTGAAAATTATTATATAATAATTAAAAATTAAATAATTAAATAATTTTTATTTCTAATTATTAATTATATGATATTAATTGATAATTAATATTTATTAAATAATATTAATTTTATGTTACTAACTATTGATTAATAATTATTGATGAGAATAATAATCAAATTATAATTTCTACATAAATTATTAAATTGTAACTTAATATAAGTTAATTATTATTTTTATTTGAACTATTATTATTTAACATGTAAAAGTTAATAATAAATATGTATTACATTATTATTATTAACTATAAAATAAAAAAATAATAATAAATAATTAATAAAACATTCAATTATTTATTATTATTAATAAATAAATTTTAAATTTTTTTAACAATATCAACTATGAATAAATAAATATTATTTATAAATTAAAAACTAAAAATTATAAAATTTTATTTATAATTTATCAATGTTTTTTAATTAATAATATGTAAATATCATAATATTTTGATTAATTAATTAAGTATTTAGTAAATAACTAATATATAAATATATAAATATAATTAATAAACGTTAATAATTAATAATTAATTTAGAATTTAGAATTTTATTGATTAGCTATTTATATAATATTTTTATTTATCAAATTGTTTAAATAATATTTCTTAATATATTATTACATGGGAAATCCTTCAGTGGAGCGATTAGTACTTAGTGAGTTTAGAGAGACTGTTTCAGATTTGGGCAAGGTTGACTGGCCTCATGAGAAGATGATTTTTCATATATAAATTCATTTAAACATGTAAAAATTAAATAAAAAATGGAAAATATATAAAAATTATTCTTAGTAAATTATAATTTGTTATTAATTATTTGGAATTAAATAATAATTATTAAATTATAGTTATTATTATTTTATTAATAAAATTTATAGGCACTTTGGCCACAGTTCACGGTGGTCATTTACCTATAATCAGGTAAAAATCATCTATTCCTACCTTGACCATGGTCATACCCTACAACCATTGTCGAGAGGCTTACAGCCACGGTTTTAGCCCATTAATATAGTCTAGTTCTGCATTAGTTCTTATCACGTGGTTGGTGAATAAACTCCCCCATCGTATCAAAATACAAACTATTCAAAATAATGTATAAAATAGTTCACCCACTCCATCCAATACCAATCCTTTAAATTTTTTGTAAGTGATACTTTTTGTGAGATCCAACAATAAATTTCCACCTCCTTATACTTAAATCATAAAATCAAGGACAAGTCAATTTTTATAAGCTTAAATTACAAGGCTATCAACTTTTATATTACCTATACCCTAACCCTACTAGGAATAATTTTATTGACTTGGTTATTACATAAGAATAAATAGACATTACTACGATAGTCACATACTCACACATTATGATCTAGTTAAAAACATACATAATTTTTCACAGAAATGAAAATAGAATATACTCTAAAATTAAAAAATGTAGTAATTTTGAAAACTCATTGAATTATATATGAATATCTTAGAATTATACTATATAATATAATAAAAATCATTTATCAAATATCACTAATTAATCGATCACACACTCTTTAACACATATGATTATAATTAACCATATTTTTCATACATAAATATTACACATTACATCTTATTAGATGACTATTCAATACATAACATTACGATCGATGCAAGAGTCATATAAGTTTAGTGTATTTGGAAACATGGATACATAAATAACTAGTTAAAAATAGTTTTAATTCATCTCCCACTACATTATTCATAGATTTCACCCTTCTGATACATATCACACTCGAAGTATTTATTCAGAAGCTAAGGAAAGAAAAAATAAAAAAGGGTGAGCTCAGATGCCCAGTAAGGGTAAACCAGGGAGATATCAACGATCACATAAACACAACATGATCATAAAGTCATGAAAACATTAGTATATTATTTTAAAATTATACCTTTCATATCATAGATCATAATCTTGAATCATGGGGTAAATATTAATAGTTCATAAGGCATAAATCATAAAGGAATCAAAGAATATTTTCCATGAGAGCATAAAATTGGCATAAGAGATAAGATTGTGGCACAAAAATAAGCATGTAAAATCATTTCCTTAGTCAAGGATCACTTCCAAGACCCTAATAGGAGATTGAGTTCACTCCCCATTCCATCATATCCTTATTCAGTGTTCACTCATATGATTATCGTAGTGGAATATTTCCCTTATTGAAATATGTTTACTCCCCATTCCAATCCTTATTATCTAATAAGATATCCATGTTTATCCATTTTTTTGAAGGACTATATAATTATAATCCCACCTATCACATAATATATTTCATATAAATTCATTCCATAATTTTAGATAACATTTATCAAACATAACTCTATTAGAGGAAATAGGTCTTATAAACATTCAATAATTTCATTATAAAATAACCTATAGAAAGGAAAAAAGTTTCATAAAGGATTCATCACAAATTAATATACATATTGAAAGAAACATGTTTTATAAAATCTGTAAGAACCCGGTTTTTTCTATGAACGACATTGGAATATTCTTGATGATATTTCAGAGCAGTGCCTTCAGACGGCGTGCGATTCCGAGCCCCAGAGTGGCCAGAATTAAATTTTCAGTGCGTTCACACTAGAAATGCTAAATAAATGAGATAACTCCTAAACAGAGTTCCGGATCAGAGATCTGAGTGTACGGATGGGTCCGGAATGGGTTGTTTACCCTAGGAACGACATAAAACTTGTCGGCGCGGGATGTTTGGACCCCTCGCCCGCTTCTAGAATGTTAAACGGATAAATTAATTAATTAATTTATTCATTTAATGGCGAAACGCTAGTATCTCTTAAACGGTGGATCAGATTTGAAAACTGAGGGCACCATTGAGTTCGGAGCGTGTCGTTTACCCTATGAGGGGTATACGTTTTGCGGGCGCGGCCCATCTATGAAAAATAGCCCTAGGGGCGTTTTTGTAATTTGGCAGCCTCGGGCGCTAAGTTTAATAAATTTTGAACGGGGTCTCGAAATAAAATTACGAGACCGCCATTGCGCTCAGAGCATGGTTTTTAGCCTAGGGGAGGCTAAACCTCGACCCCGTCGGGAGTTTCAGATGCGGGTCTTTTCGGGGGTTTTAAATTAATTAAATCTTTAATTAATTTATTTAAACCACACCCCTCTCCTTCCCCTTCCCCCTGGCAGCCCCTCCTCTCCCTCTCCTCCTCCATATCCGGCGAGATAGTCCGTCGAGGCGACTCCGGCGAGGTGCGGTGGTGCCGGCGGATCGTCGCGAAGAATCGGGTGAAGCCCCACGAGGTAGGATGTTGCGTTTGCATTTTCTATTCCCGTACCTACTTTGAGCTCGTTTTTCCCTATCGATTCCTTGTCAAAATTTCTAAAAATTCCCATGAATGCGTAGTACATTTTCTGTTCTTCCTGTTGCCTCTTTCGGAATGAAAATCGGAGTTCGGACATGGTCGCAAACACCCGCCGAAGTTTGCGGGTTTTTGGATTTTGCGGCGGCAGCGAGGTGGTCCGGGAAGCTCCGAGACGGTGGCGGCATCAGGTCGGGGGGTGTCCGCGGCTGTCCGGTGGAGGCGCTGGGTGCGGCAGCGGGGTGTCCGTGGGCGTCGGCGCGGGTATCCGGTGGAGGCGCTGGGCGTGGTAGCGGGGCGCTCGGGCGTCGGCGGTGGTGTCTGGCGGAGAACCCGGCGAGGCGGCGGTCGCCAGGGAGCGGCGACCGCGGGGTCGGGGCGCGCGACCCCCGTGCGGCGACAAAGACCCGCGCCGCGCGGGTCTTCAGGCGGCGGCCGCGACCGGCCCTCGTGGCCGGTCTGCGCGCGGATAGCAAATCCGCGGCCGGCCTGCGCGGCTAAGCCGCGGGCTGGCCCAGGCCGGGCGGACCGGCCGGTCCAGGACGGTCCACCCCCAGGGGCCTTGCCCCCTCAGTGTTCGGACACCCGTATTTTCCGCTACGGGTGTCCGTTTTGAGTACCGTATGCGGCGGTGGAACCGTATCGTCGAGGCAGACCTTTTGAGATGGTTTCGGGAATTTTTAATTCCCAAAACGAGGGGCCTCGGTGGCACGACACGTACGTCGAGGGGTATGTCGTTTTTCCGGGAATCTTGTTTTGAGCGGCGCGGACGCATCCGACGTCAGTTTTGAGCGCCGTCAGTGGCGTTGGGACCCTGGCATCGAGGTGGAGGTTTCTAGAGTGGTTTCAAGCATTGAGGCTGAAGATGAGGTGCGGGCCCCACGACCCGTCTTTTGAGCTGCCTGTAGCTTTTAGCGACTTTTTCCTCGGACGTCCGTTCGGGGCGTGCGAGCAGTCAATGGTGGGTGTTTTTCCAAGGGAATCATGTTGGCGCAGTCTGCCCACTGTAATTCCGCACGATGGTGCGGGCCCGGCGAGGGCCGTTTCGGGAGTTGACGGTGATTTCTAGCTTTATCACCGGGTGACCGTTTTGGACAAGTGAATAGTCCATTTCATGTACTTTTTCGAGAGGATCGCAATGGTGCGATCCGTTCATTGAGTTTCGGGACCGGGATGCGGGTCCCACGTGGCACCGCTCGGGTGCGGTGCGCCGGGATGCACCATTTTTCTCTAGATATCCATTGCACTCAAGTGAGTAGTGCTTTTGAAGTGTTATCCCGAGGGGATCGCAATGGTGCGATGCGCCCGACTGTATTCGTGGCCGAGGCTTGGGATCACAAGACGTCGTTCGGGTGTGAGGCGGTGTTGGTGACTTTTCCGTTGGATATCCGTTGGAGGTGAGTAAGTTTTCGATCTCGCGTGTCTTTCCGCGAGGATTACAATGGTGAGATCCGTTTGGTTGTACAGAGCCTCTTGCGCGAACGTGTTGAATGTGGAAGCATGGAAGGTGCTCCAGTGGTGGTTCGCCCTACCTAGTTTGTAGCGGAGCCTTGGCGTGTGATCGCACACTCTTGGGAGGGTGATATAATTGGTCCATGAGATGCGGTTGTCCGTGCCTGGGTATTTGAGGTGGAGTTGTTATGTCACGCCTTCGCGTTGACGCTGGGTGTCATGTGCACGATAGCCTTTGGGCTGGAATGATGTATACTCCAGGAGTATACGGGAGCACTTGGAGGTACGTGTGGTTGTTTGTACCTGAGGATGTTTGTGCGCTCAGTTGGGGTTGACTTGGGGCCACATTTCGTGTGGGCCCCACGTGCGTGCCGTGATCTGCTTTAAGTACTTTGACCTCTCGCGACGTAGAGGGTCCCTTTGTGCTCGTTTGTTTGACCAGCAGGGTGGAGTTTTCCCCTGGCATTGTGCTCGTTTGTTTGACCAGCATGGGGGAGTTTTCCCCTGGCTTTGTGCTTGTTTTTTGGACCAGCATGGCGGAGTTTCCCCTGGCCTGGTGCTCTTTTGTCTGACCAGCAGGGTTGAGTGGTCTCCCCCTGGTCTTGTTCTGGATGGTTTGACCGACAGAGATGGTTTGGTTCCTCTGATTCTTCAACTGTGAGGGGTTTCCGTACCGTGCCCCTCTCACCGGACTGTGACACCATCTGCGACTACGGGTGTTCGTACAGCGTGGGTGTTTTCCCCACTTTCTGGGATGAGATGTCTTGGTCCTCTTCGATAGTGACTCATCCGATTGGAGCGTGATCTCCTTGTGAGGCCTGGGGAGTTTCTCTCGTTGCTCCGTGATCCCTGGTAGAGCTTGTGGTTTCGGTGTGACCAACACTTTACGCGGGCACCGATCCTCTACCCAGGAGGTTTTTTCTAGTAGGGCTGAGGTTATTTCCAACATGGATGAGGTTGTTTCTAGCAGGGCTGAGATTGTTTCCAGCATGGCCGAGGTTGTTTCCACCAGGGCTGAGGTTGTTTCCAACAGGGTTGAGGTTGTTTCCAGCAGGGATGAGGTTGTTTCGAGCAGGGCTCGTCAGTGGGTTACTATCCAACAGGGATGGCCAGTACAGCGGTGTTCATCGAGTAGTACCATCCAGCAGGGATGGCCATAGCAGTGCCGGGCTTACCTCCAGCTGTGCTGGGCAATGGTCCCCGATGCCGGGCTTACCTCCAGCTGGGCTGGGCAGTGGTCCCTGATGCCGGGATTACCTCCAGCTGGGCTGGGCAGTGGTCCCCGATGTCGGGCTTACCTCCAGGTAGGCTGGGCAGTGGTCCCCGATGTTGGGTTACCTCCAGCTGGGCTGGGCAGTGGTCCCGTCACCGACTTTAGCCGGGTTTCCCTCCAGTGGATTACCCTGTTACGGGACTGGGCAGTGTGGCACCTGTCGACTTTCCGGGTCTCCCTGTAGTGGGAACCCGTTGACTTCTAGGGATCCTCCAGCAGGGCTGGGCAGGGGGTCGCCTGTCGACTTTGAGTAGACCTCTCGACTGCGGGGTAGTGACGAGTTGTGGTTGACATCCCCCAGAACTCTCAAGTACGAGGAGCGTTTCCCCCCACTGAGACGCGTCCTTGTGACGCGACCTAAAACCGTGCGGGCGAGTCAGTGCCGCCCAAAGCGGGCAGTGTCGAGTTGTGGGGATTGAGCCCTTGTCTTGCGGTTCGGGGCAGACGTGCGGGATGCTGGGCATTGATTGTGTTACTTCTGGGACTGTTGGCTACTCTTTCTTAGGCTGAGCTACGGGATGGAGATACCCTTACTATCTTGTTTGGGCTTCTTGATTGAGCATATGGACTTGTACATTCCTTATTCTAGTACCCACTTATTGGGTTTGGTTACTCTCCTTCCAGGGGAGGCAAAGACGCGTGGGGTATGCCACGTGCTTTCCGTGTCTAGCTTCTCATGGTTGGACGAGTCTACTCTCCTGCTATAGGTAGCGAAGACTCGACGAGAAGTTCATCTTCTCACCGTTTCCAGCTCCTTGTGTCTGGACGAGTCTACCTTCTCTCCTCTTGTTGGGTTGAGCTGGACTCTTTACTACAGTCTCTGTTGTACTCCTTTACTTTTCCTGTTCGCTCTACTGCTCATGATTCAGTACCTCCTTTGTTGCTCCCTCGAGCCTTCGGGGTATCCTCTGAGTATTTTTATACTCACCCCTGCTTGGGCTTTTCCCACACATGGTGTGCCCTTGCAGACGATGGACAGGTTGGTCGTGAACTCAGTGGAGTGTAGGAGCTTGGGAGCTTGGACCGCGTGTAGTGGTCGTGGCCGGGATCCAGGTGGGAGACCCGTCAGCTGTTCCTTTTTGTTTACCTGTTGCCGGGTTGTGGCACTTTTTTGTTGGGCGTGTGTTTTGCCCCTTTTCCTTATAGCTTGTACTTTGTACTTGTAGAGGTCGATGCACTTTGTGGTATATATATAGCAGTTTCCCTTTCCTTTTCTTTGTTTGTGTTTACTTTTACTCTGCACTGTTTCATTGAGTGTGCTACGTGTGTGTGTGTACAGGTACTTAGGCAAAGGCCTCCTCTAGTAGTTGTGCCTTGGGCGCTAGTCTCCAGCCCCTGGCCTATGGAGGTGGGATTGGGGTAGTTGCGGCTCGAGCCCGAGTAGGATCGGGTCGTGAAAAAGTGGTATCAGAGGTGGTTCGTTCCTTGGGACGCTGTTCGGACGTCCCTAAAAGAGGAATTTGTTGGGATTTTGGGCAACAGTGTTAACGTGTCTCGAGAGCAGCTCTAAGGACAGGGAGACCAGTGATGGTGTGGCGGCCGACGTATCCATTCACCAGGACCTTGATAACCCGCTTGTCGACTCGGCATGCTGAGACACTTGTTGCAGGGAAAATTTGATTGTGCATCACATAGGACTGAGTCTTGACTGTCCTTCTTGAGTCAGCTCCCCATCGTTGTTGTTGTGGTATATACATATGCTCAACTGACCGCGATACTCCTTGATAATTTTTAGGATATCTCCGTGAGGACAGCCAGCCAGGATAGCAGCTTTGGTTCATGACGAAGACCCTGTGAGCTACAAGGCCACAGTCCCGGACCCATCATGTGAGTCCCTTTCTCTGGGTGGGCCGGTAGCAGCACCCCCACCTGTTGAGCAGCAGGCAGTTTCAGCAGAGCAGGTTGACCTTGAGCGCAGTTTGAGCGCGCTCCGTGAGTTCCAGTGGCAGAGACCGCTGAGTTTCAGTGGTGAGCCAGACCCTCAGGCAGTAGAGGTTTGGCTCGAGTCAGTGGTTCGCCTGTTCAGGCTTGTGCAGACGCCGACAGATCAGAGAGTGGCTTTGGCAGCAACCCTTTTTTGTGGAGCAGCTTGGTGTTGGTGGAGTCTGGTGAGTCAGTTTCTTGACGATTCGTCACTTTCGTGGGATGACTTTCAATTGTTGTTTCGTGAGGAGTTTTTCCCCTCCTGCTTGCGCTCCGTTCGGATTCAGGAGCTCCTACAGTTTTAGCAGGGGGGGTGATGGTGGCTGAGTACGCAGCTAGTTTTGCAGACCATGCACGCATTTACCCGGACTTGTTCCATGATGACAACATCCGAGCACGGAAGTTTGAGCAGGGTCTTCGCCGAGAGATTCATGCTTTCATAGTACCCTTGGGCATTTCCACATATCCCGGGGTGCTAGAACAGGCACTGGTGACAGAGGGATTCCTGTCATGTTTTGCGGTTGGTAGTGGCAGTGGGCGCGACAGAGTCGGGACGTCTGTCGTAGCTAGCTGGCGCCGGAGGATAGGACCTCGATGCAGGTGGCCTTCCCACTGCCGGTTTCGGAGACGTGGTCATATACCACTGTGGCGAAAAGGCGCAGGGCTTCAGCCGAGGATGCCCTTCCGTGAGTGGATCCCGGGCCGTGGTCGTACACCACAGTGGCACCGAAGGGCACCAGGGCAGCCTAGAGAGAACCAGTGCTATGCTTGTGATGGGCAAGGTGACTTGGCACGAGAGTTCCCGACCCGAGTTGCTGAGAGCTTCGGGCAGGCATCAGGCACACCACCACGGCAGAGGCAGCGCCGTGATCGGAGTAGTACCCAGGGAGGTGGTGCTAGCAGAGGAGCGGGCAGAGTTGGTAGTGGGGGACGACTTTACAAGATCTCCCCATCACCACTAGGTGGTCCACGTCAGGCTCTGGGAGATGACAGTTGGGACCATGGACAGCTGTGAGCTTTGGAGGTGTACGATCCTGCAGAGCATGGGATGGTGAGAGGTACCCCTTGCGACTCTTCTACCCTTTTGCAGTAGAATTGTTAGACTCTGCGTGTGGAATGCGTTCCTCGCTGCTCCTTGATTGAGGTATTACCAGGGTGACGCAGGGCGTCGGTGTAACCCTGTGTTGGTAAGGAAAAAGGCGTGAGACATTTTTCCTTTAGTCGATGGTGTTGACTCCTTCACCATTCGAGCGTGTAATAGAGCCTCGGTTGTGGAATCTTGCACGACCAGATATCCTTAGGTGCTTCACCATATGGATATTCTGAAGGAGGGAATCAACGGGCCTTGCCCCATGCCCAAGCATTGATTCCTGTCGCGACGTGCGACGTAGAGGTTTGGCCGGGGAGGTGATCTACCCCCGAGGGCCTTCGGGCCGTTTGAGACGGTGCAAAGGGATGGCGAGGTACCCTACCACCTTGCCCTAACCCCAAAGTCTGGAGTGTGTGCACAACATCGACAAGGGCCAACCTCGCGTGAACGGATCAATCCTTTGGTCTATGTGCGGTGATGCAGAGCTGTGCGTGGGTGCTTCTGGGTATGAGAAAGCCAGGTGTGGGCTTAGTACCCTGTGTTGCTCCCTAGTTTTGCTTTTCGAGGACGAAAATCTTGAAGTAGGGAATGATTTAAAAACCCAGTTTTTGCTGTGAAAGACTTTTGAATATTCTTGATGATATTCCAGAGCAGTGCCTTCAGACGGCGTGCGATTCCGAGCCCCGGAGTGGTCGGAATTAAATTTTCTGTGCGTTCACACTGGAAATGATAAATAAATGTGTTAAATCCTAAACAGAGTTCCGGATCAGAGATCTGAGTTTACGGATGGGTCCGGAATGGGGTGTTTACCCTATGAACAACATAAAACATGTCGACGCAGGATGTTTGGACCCCTCACCTGCTTCTGGAATGTTAAACAGATAAATAAATTAATTAATTAATTCGTTTAATTGCAAAATGCTAGTATCTCTTAAACGGTGGATCGTATTGGAAAACTGAGGGCACCATTGAGTTCGGAGCGTGCCGTTTACCCTAGGAGGGGTATAAGTTTTGCGGGCGCGACCCGTCTGTGAAAAATGGCCCCAGGGGCGTTTTCGTAATTTGGCAACCTCGGGCGCTAAGTTTAATAACTTGTGAAAGGAATCTCGGAATAAAATTCCGAGACCTCAGTTGCACACAGAGCTTGGTTATTATCCAAGGGGAGGCTAAACCTCGACCCCGTCGGGAGTTTCGGATGCGGGTCTTTTCGGGGGTTTTAAATTAATTAAATCTTTAATTAATTTATTTAAACCCCACCCATCTCCTTCCCCTTCTCCCTAGAAGCCCCTCCTCTCCCTCTCCTCCTCCATCTCCAGTGATACAGTCCAGCGAGGTGACTCGGGCAAGGTGCGGTGGTGCCGGTGGATCGTCGCGAAGCTTCAGGCGAAGCCCCACGAGGTAGGATGTTGCGTTTGCATTTTCTATTCCCGTACCTACTTTGAGCTCGTTTTGCACTGTCAATTCCTTGTCAAAATTTCAAGAAAAGCCCCTGAATGCATAGTATGTTGTCTGTTCTTCCCGTCGCCTCTTTCGGATCGAAAATCTGAGTTTGGACATGGTCGAAAACACCCGCCGAAGTGTGCGGGTTTTGGGATTTTGCGGCGGCAGTGAGGTGGTCCGGGGAGCTCCGAGGCGGCGGCGGCAGCAGGTCGGGGGGTGACCGCGGGTGTCCGGTGGAGGTGCTGGGTGCGGAAGCGGGGTGCCCGCGGGTGTCGGAGCAGGTGTCCAGTGGAGGCGCGGGGCGCGACAGCGGGGCGCTCAGGCGTCGGCGGGGGTGTCTGGCGAAGCACCCGGCGAGGCGGCGGTCGCCAGGGAGCGGCGACTCCGGGGTCGCGGAGCGCGACCCCCCGTGCGGCGACAAAGACCCGCGCCGCGTGGGTATTCACGCGGCGACCGCCACCGGCCCTCGTGGCCGGTCTGCGCGCGGACCGCGAATCCGCGGCTGGCACGCGCGGCTAAGCCGCGGGCCGGCCCAGGCCGGGCGGACCGGCCGGTCCAAGCCGGTCTAGCCCTAGGGCCCTTGCCCCCTCGTTGTTCGGACACCCATATTTTCCGTTACGAGTGTCCGTTTTGAGTACCGTCTACAATGGTAAAACCGTATCGCCGAGGTGTACCTTTTGAGATGGTTTTGGGAATTTTTAATTCCCGAAACGAAGGGCCTCGGTGGCGCGACACGTACGTCGAGGGGTATGTCATTTTTCTGGGAATCTTGTTTTGAGCGGCGCAGACGCATCCGACGTCCGTTTTGAGCGCCGTCAGTGGTGTTGGGACCCCATAATCGAGGAGGAGGTTTCCTGGTTGGTTTCAGGTGTTGAGGCTGAAGATGAGGTGCGGGCCCCACGGCCCGTCTTTCGAGCTGCTTGCAGCTTTTAGCGACTTTTTCCTCGGACGTCCGTTCGGGGCGTGCGAGCAGTTGATGTTAGGTGTTTTTATGAGGGCATCGCGTTGGCACAGTCTACCCGCTGTAATTCCGCATGATGGTGCGGGCCCCACGAGGGCCGTTTTGGGAGTTGACGGTGATTTCCAGCTTTATCACCGGGCGACCGTTTTGGACAAGTGAATAGTCCATTTCGTATACTTTTTCGAGAGGATCGTAATGGTGCAATCCGTTCATTGAGTTTCTGGACCAGGATGCGGGGTCCCACATGGCACTGCTCGGGTGCGGTGCGCCGGGATGCACCCTTTTTCTCCGGATATCTGTTGCCCTCAAGTGAGTAGTGATTTTGATGTGTTATCCCAAGGGGATCGCAATGGTGCGATGCGCCCGACTATTTTCGAGGTCGAGGCTCAGGATCACGGGACGCCGTTCGGGCGTGAGGCGGTGTTGGTGACTTTTCCGTCGGATATCCGTTGGAGGCGATTAAGTAGTCGATCTCAAGTGTTTTTTTCGCGAGGATTACAACGGTGCAATCCGTTTGGTTGTGCAGAGCCTCTTGCGCGATCTTGTTGAATGTGGAAGCATGGAAGGTGCTCCAGTGGTGGTTCGCCCTACCTTGTTTGTAGAGGACCCTTGGCGTGTGATCGTGCACTCTTGGGAGAGTGATATAATTGGTCCACGAGATGTGGTTCGCCGTGCCTGGGCCTTTGAGGTGGAGTTGTTACCTCATGCATTCGCATTGACGCTGGGTGCCGTGTGCACGATAGCCTTTGGGCTGGAATGAGGTATACTCCGGAAGTATATGAGAGCGCTTGGAGGTACGTGTGGTTGTTTGTACATGAGGATGTTTGTGAGCTTAGTTGGGGTTGACTTGGGGCCACACGTCGTGTGGGCCCCATGTGCGTGCCATGATCTACTTTACGCACTTTGAACTCTCGTGACGTAGAGGGTCCCTTTGTGCTCGTTTGTCTGACCAGCAGGGTGGAGTATTCTCCTGGATTTGCGCTCGTTTGTTTGACCAGCAGGGTGGAGTTTTCCGCTGGCTTTGTGCTCGTTTGTTGGACCAGTAGGGCGGAGTTTCCCCTAGCCTAGTGCTCTTCTGTATGACCAGCAGGGTTGAGTGGTCTTCCCCTGGTCTTGTTCTCGATGGTTTGACCGGCAGAGATGGTTTGGTTCCTCTGCTTCTTCAGGTGTGAGGGGTTTCAGTACCATGCCCCTCTCACTGGACTGCGACACCGTCTGTGATTACGGGTGTTCGTACAGCGTGGGTGTTTTCACCACTTTATGGGATGAGATATCTCTTTCCGCTTCGACAGTGACTCAGCGGATTGGAGCGTGATCGCCTTGTGAGGCCTGAGGAGTTTCTCTCGTTGCTCTGTGTTCCCTAGTATAGCTTGTGGTTTCGGTGTGACCAATAATTTACGTGGGCACCGATCCTCTACCCAAGAGGTTGTTTCCAGCAGGGCTGAGGTTGTTTCCAGCAGGGCTGAGGTTGTTTCCAGCAGGGTTGAGGTTGTTTCCAGCAGGGCTGAGGTTGTTTCCAGCAGGGCTGAGGTTGTTTCAAGCAGGGCTCGTCAGTGGGTTACCATACAGAAGGGATGGCCATTACAGTGGTGTTCACCGAGCAGTACCATCCAGCAGGGATGGCCAGAGCAGTGTCGGGCTTACCTCCAGCTGGGCTGGGCAGTGGTCCCCGATGCCGGGCTTACCTCCAGCTGGGCAGGGCAGTGGTCCCCGATGCCGGGCTTACCTCCAGCTGGGCTGGGCAGTGGTCCCCGATGCTGGACTTACCTCCAGATGGGCTGGGAAGTGGTCCTCGATGCCGGGTTACCTTCAGCTGGGCTGGGCAGTGGTCCCGTCACCGACTTTAGCCGGGTCTCCCTCCAGTGGATTACCCTGTTACGGGACTGGGCAGTGTGGCACCCGTCGACTTTCTGGTGGGAACCCGTTGACTTCCAGGGATCCTCCAGCGGGGCTGGGCAGGGGGTCGCTTGTCGACGTTGAGCAGACCTCTCGACTGTGGGGCAGTGACGAGTTGTGGTTGACGTTCCCCCAAAACTCTCAAGTATGAGGAGCGTTTTCCCCCACTGATACACGTCCTTGTGAGATGACCTAAAACCGCGAGGGTGAGTCAGTTTCGTCCAAAGAGGGCAGTGTCGAGGTGTGGGAATTGAGCCCTTGGCTTGCGGTTCGGGGAAGACGTGCGGGATGCTGGGCATCGATGGTGTTACTTCTGGGACTGTTGGCTACTCTTTCTTGGGCTGAGCTACGGGATGGAGATCCCCTTATGGATTGTACTTTGTACTTGTAGAGGTCTATGCTCTTTGTGGTATATATATAGCAGTTGCCCTTTCCTTTTCTTTTCTTTTCATTACTTTTACCCTGCACTGTTGCATTGAGTGTGCTACGTGTGTATGTGTACAGGTACTTAGGCAAAGGCCTCCCCGAGTTGTTGTGCCTTCATCTCTAGTCGCCAGGCCCTAGCCTATGGAGGCGGGCTTGGGGTAGTTGCGGCTCGAGCCCGAGTAGGGTCGGGTCGTGACAAAATCATCATTAAATATTCATCATCATAAGACATCCAAATAATGAAACTATATGTCATCATTGGAATATATGTCCAGTAAAGTATAGGTAACTTCAAAGTATGTTATCATCGATAAAAATGACTTTAAAATATTATCAAAATATTTCATGAAGAAAATATCTTTTTCACTTTGAAATCACATAACTATAATCTAAAAATTTCACGTATATCAAGTCAAGAAATTTCCATTTAAATAACCATAAAAACATGTAAAGAAAGATTCAAATAATTGATTGGTCATGATAGAAGGAAATATTGATCATCTCTCATATATTTATATGGACATTCCTTTCACAATTTTAGTAAATGTCAAAGGTACCTCATTTAGAAAAAGAAAAGAAGTTTCATATTAAATATTTTTTTAAAATTTTTAAATGGTTAAAATTGAAATTAAAAAATAATTTAATATTTTCAAAAACAATCATGGAAACATTTTTTAAAAATATTTATAATAATAGAAACGATTTTCTACTGAAGAGAGAAATAATATCAGTTTTTATTAAAATTATTTTTTTGTTCTATTGAGTACGTAAATAAAGAATAGTGAAAGAAAAATATGTAATCCATAGGAATAAATAGAGTTTAATAAAATTATTTTATTCTTTAGATATAGTTTATAACATTTTATCATAAAAAACATGACCATAAACTATCATGACAAACAATAATATTGTAACATAAATCCCAATCCTCATGATTGACTTGATTTGAAAGCAGATTAACATCCTGTATAATAAATTTAAATCTATTATAATTCTATAACAGTATAATTTATATCTTTATAATATTATATATGATCCAATTATAACATTTCAACAACTATTTACTTATAATTCATTATTAACATCATTATTTTTAGGTGTTAACATTTTCATTTTTCATGAGAATTTTGGTTTAGTAGTTATGGTACTTGTAGTTTGATAATGATGATAATATGTATATAATGTTAATAATGATATAAATATCATATATATTAATTATATAAGAACATGGGGTTATCGATTATGTATAGATATTGAAAAATGAATGAAACCATTCAATGAGATGGTAGGTCATGCGTACGCATGAACACTATTTCCATTTTTTGATAGATGTAATGAAAGAAAGGTACATAATAATCAAAATTTTATTAATAATAATTATATCATATATATTTTATATATATTTACTGAATTTAAGATTTTTACCATTCATTTAAATAAAAAAATGTAATATGAATCTTATCGC
This sequence comes from Viscum album, assembly GCA_963277665.1. Lineage (NCBI taxonomy): Eukaryota > Viridiplantae > Streptophyta > Magnoliopsida > Santalales > Viscaceae > Viscum > Viscum album. The sequence continues at coordinate 776,117,638 of OY728161.1, forward strand.
TTTGGGGAGGTTGTAGTCCACAAGAACGCACGAGTGACACTATAGTTTTAACATGGATTATAAAGAGATGGATAATGGTTATTATATCATCATAATAAAAATTATGTATATATAAGATACTAAATTATTTATTTTATAGTGGATACAATATATTTATAAGTTTTATGAGAATAAATATCATTGAAAATGCTCAGTTGAGAGTTGTACCACTTCATTATGAAAAATAATTTGGTGTACACCTTAACCCCTGAAAGGATTCTATTTTGGAGATAAGGTAAGCTATAGGATGTGGGGAAGGAATATATAAAGATATTATTGTCGGTTTTTTTGGAGATATAATGCTCAAACATCATTAGCAATGAAGTAGTAGAGGTTTTCTTTTATAAGTGAGGGGAGGGGCAGTCTTGGAATTACTTAAAATATTAAATTAACATAATTTTTTTCATAGAATAGTGGATCCTAATAGAAATAATTAAAAAATATAAAGATTATTAGTAAAATATAATCCAATAAAAAAAAATTGGACAAGTTTTACTTATTTTTAACCCTTATCTCATAGTTTTAACCCCTATTAACCCTTTTTGACAATTACCACAATAACAATGTTTTTTACCATTTTTGTGTATGGATTATTTATATAAAAGTGAATGTGACCAATAAATGGACCATGGATGTTATTTTGAACTATATACCATTAATTTTGATAAATATAATATTATTATTAACTTGAAATCATTTAAGTAAATATTTTTTACTATAAAATAATATTAATGTCATTTTTTTGAACTATTAATTTTCTATAACTTCGAAAATATCATAAAAACAAATTAATCTGAATATGAACCTTCAAAACATCCCTATTATGTTACATTTTTATATATAATTCTTGGAACACTATATTTTCCCAAATTGTATTACATTAAATATTTTAAAAATCATTTATTTTATTTCTCAATTAATTGAATAAGTATTTGTTTCTATTTTGAATAAGGAGTTAAGGAAAATATTAAATAAATAAAAATTAAAAATATAATACTATGATAAAAAATTAAAATTTTATTTCAAACAAAAATTTAGAATTTATGAAAACCTCTTTTTTATCCTCAAGTAAATTTTTTAGAGATATTAATGTCCAGAGAGTAGCATTTCTTATTTATTCTTTTCTTAAAATAATCTTTTGGTCATAGTACTATTAAAATAGAAAAAATTTCCATTTATTCTATATTTGGCTGATAATAGTTATCCTAGATATATAAAATATTATAAATTCAAGAATTAGAGAAGATTTAAATATTTAAACGAAATTTTTATCATCATTTTACCAGTTTTACCATTACTGAGGTGGAAAATATTTACAAAGGTAACTATTAAAAATGAAAAAAATAAAAGGAGAACATATACCAAATTTCAACAACATAATTAAAAATATGGTATCAATGATTTAATATGCAATTTTTATAAGTGATATACATTCATTTTATAATAAGTCCACATAACTCAAGAAAAAAGTTTTTTAGGAAAGTACATTTTTAACATAAAACATGATTTATTTGTTATGCCTAAAAAAACTTATGATCAATGTTAAAAATATAATTGAATATATAATATATAAATTTCATTAAAATAATTCACTATTGGTGAAAAATTTAGAATACTTAGACAAAAACACGTTGTGCATATTAAAACAAGTTTTTATAAATCATATCTTTTAATTTGAATATATATTTTTTCATTTATAATCTGTTGATTGTCAATTAATTTATCTATACATGTGTAATCCACAAATATTTCATAATTTTTTATTACTATTCATACTCTCCATTCCAATTACCATGTGATTACTGTCACATTATATAATAATATTATATTATGGGTTATTTAAACATTGTGTTTTGTGTAGATAAATTTATCAAAGAAATCAATCTTCTTTAAAGAGAAATATCATAAAATATATCGTTGTTACATTATAACACCCTTAAAATAATTTTTTCCATTAAAATTATATTACTATGATGCCAAAAATGAGGATATCTCTATTTTATCACATCATTGGGTTTCTATGTAGCTTATTTAAATTTCTAATTTCTCCATAGAACTTAAATAGGGTGAGTAATATTTTTTCCCTATACCTTATCTATATGATCCAAGATTTCCAGTTCTTTTTCATCATAGGAGAGATCATTCTACAATGGTATAATATTTGATTTCAGTACACGTAATAGTTCATGTATGTACATTCTTAAAAGATATACATAGAACATATTAATAACTTGATAGTGTTTTGGTGGAAGTACCATGTAATAAGATATCATCCCTACTTGATCATGAATTTAAAATGGGAAAATATTGTAGTGAATCAACCCCAGAAAGCCTTGAGATAGTGTCTAATATCAATTAAATTTTCATGAATACAAGGAATCCATCTTTTATGGACTGATCAATTTAGTAGTCCTGGTAATCCAGATATATAAATGAGTATTGTATTGAAATTTAATACACTTATTGCAACATGATTTTTCTTCTTCTTTCTAAATAAATAACTTTGAGTATAACTTTAATACATATTTTAAATCCCTACATATCATTTGTAGTATGATTCTTGAATTCTAGGCGGATGAAACATAATAAGGGGGATCTAAAATTTTCTATAAGGGTAAGTAATGTGGAAGAAATACTGAATCAATGAGAATAAATAAACATGGGAAGGTAAATAACTGATAACCCATGCCATTTAAATAATGAGATAAGATAAAATCAGTATGGAATGATATGAAACTAAAAGAATTGACATTTAATAAATGAACTGAAAATGAAATGTATACATTGATATGTTGACACAAAATCACTTGGATGGATAATAAGTGAAATTAAATGAGGGAAATGATTTATTATTAGAGGCCTCATTTCCTAGGTATATGGAACCTTTATTATCAAGACCATAGAGAAGAAAGTTTACAAAATATCATGTAAAAACCATCTAATACACCTAGCCAAATGAATCATCCCATGGGACTACTGATTCATCAAAGGGATATCTAAAATTAGGAAAAAAACATGTCGTACCAGTCCAAAACATTCCTCATATTGAATAAATGAAACAAATTATATGCCTTATCAAATAACCATATTGAAAAAATAAAAAATATTTATCAATATTAACCCAAATAATAAAATAACTATCAAAGTAGACACCATATGTAAAATGGTTTACAATTTAGGAAATATTAATATCCATGATAAATGATGTGGATAATTAGGGAAAATTCTGTGATCATAGGATATTGAATACTTTAAAGGGATTTAAAAAAATGAATCAAGGATGTGAATAAAAATAATATCTTTGAAAAAATAAAACAAAAAATATCCAAAGGAAGGATAAGGATGGTATATATATAACATACCCTTATTAGATTAAAATAAGGTGATGTTGTCATTGATGAATGAAATAATTATAAAAAGTTATTTTAAAATTCTTCATTGAGTAAAACATCCATTTATTATGAAAAATTTTCCAAAAAAATCTATTTGAAAATAAATTTTGAAAATATTTTCTTTAAAAACATACATTTTAAATATATAAATAAATCTTCAATGAAAGGATGGAAGGTAAATTTTTAAAAGTCGTATGTGCTAAAAAACATTCCTATTGAATGGATAATGGTTAGAAAAATGCCTTGTTCGGAAAGAGACAAGAACATTCCTCTAAAAACATTAGAAAAAGAAAAAAGGTTAAAAATATCTTTACCAAATCATTTTCAATTTTTGTGATAACATCTTAATAAAAAATGTTTTTTCGAAGAAATGTTTTTTTACTAAAGAGTGAAAAAAAGTCAAGTTTTCATAAAAAAATTTTATAAAACATTTTGAGTACCAAAGAGTGGACAAATCGTACTAATACCTTAAAATGGTTATGAATAAAAAGATGAGAGAAAATTGAAGGTTTTATTGATAAATTTTTATATAATTTCCTCTAATGGAAATACCGTAAAATGATCATTAAAGTTATTATAGAGGAAAATAATCTAAAAACATTCCAAAGTGTATCATTCCACTTTGAAACATTATAAATCATTAACATCATGAATTAATAATATTAAATTAATGTTAAATATTTCATGAAGATAAAAGGTTTAATGATATAACATAATAAAATGGGATGTAGATACAACAAACGAAAGGTATATGTGGTGAATGTGACATTTATCTCATGGATGTAAAATGTGAGATTAGAATCCCTTAACTGGTGTTTCCATTCGGGTGAACATCCTTTAACATTCTATATATCAAAATAATGTCAATTTTACACTTTATTCAGAACCTTTTTCCTTTTTATCAATACTTTTATTTCACTTTTTACTTTGTTGCATACAACTACTTATTCAATTATGTTTACATCGTGTGTTTTTGAACTAATTATGTTTATATGTCAAAAAAACAAATTTGGTTGGTCATCTATGGTAAAAGGGGTAATTATAAAAAATATCTTGAATAATAGTCATGAAATAATTATCATATTTAAACAAAAATTATTTTTATTAAAACAATCATTAAATATGTTTCTGAAAAATGAGTCAACATTATGGTCATGGAGAAGGTAGGCCACACATACGCATGAGTAACATTCTTATTTTTCAATGATCATTATGGAAAAAATTTAAGAATAATTACATAATTAAATAATTATCATTATATCATAAATAACATATTATTTAGTCCCATATACATATATATATAATTAATGTTATGTAAAAAAGAATCAGATCATTGGAGGAGGCGGTAGTCCACACATCCAAGAACGACATTATCACTTTTTAGTGTGTGAATGATTAATCATGAAAATGATATATATATATATATATATAAATTTAAATATGTCATTATCATCATAAATATTTTTTTATGTCTCATATTTTTAATTATAATCATCTTTTGTACGTTCCACGCATTGTGTGAATGAATCACATCGCCTTGAGGGGGCAGAAGTCCACATTTCCACAAACAATGTTATAATTTTGACATAAAATGTAAAGAATAAAGATATGTGTTTTAAAATAATTGGATAAGTATAATGAAATTTTAAATATCATATATAACATATATAAATATATATCACATCATAATGGAAACCATGAATGTAGGTAATGGAAAAATGAATAATCATCATTTTCGGAGGCATTAGTTCATCGTACAGAGAAAGAGTATGTTCATTACCCATTAAATGGAAGTGTGTGTAATTTTTGGTAAAAACCATAGAATAAAACCATAAAAGTATATTTAGGATAATTTTTTTTGTTATAAAATCATAGATAATAAGAGTTTAGTGTTTTGTTTATGGAAATAAAACTAAAAAGCTTAATAAATTTTGTTAACTTTTAATCAGGTAAATACCATTGGTTTGTACCGAAAGGCTTCCATGGAAGGATTTCTACCCAAAACTAGTATTCAAGTTCGAGGGGAGAGATATTGAGAACCTATATTTATAGATCATGGATGATCCAAGATGGGTTTATATGTATGAGGAATGGGGAGAGATGGTGGCCTTTTTTATGGGATGGAAAGGACTCACATGGTGTTTTTTAAAAGATGTTAGGTGTAAACATGTTTTACCTAAAAAAGTAAAAAAAATCCAACCAAAAAAATACTGGAAGGTGAATGGACAAATTCGGGACCTGAAATGGTTTTTAAATGTTTCTAGTTCATTTGGGCCCCCAGGTTAATGGTTTAGTCCTTTATTAAGATTTATTTTTCCTTAATAATAGTAATAAATTTTAATTACTTTCACTAATATATTCGGTCAAAAAAAGATGGTATTATTAGACATTATAAATTATTATAATTCTATATATAGAATCCATTTTTTGAAATTCCAATAATATATGTGGATGAAATTAATTTAAAATTCATCCCACATGCGAGATATGTCTGGGAATTTTTTAAATAACTGAGAATGCGATTTCAAAGAAAAAAAACATTTATTGATATTACAAGTTTATGTGGATCTGAAATATATGTAACTAGGCATAATAAATCCAAAAGGATGCATTTATATGGACTCAATCATCACCTGGAGCATGAAAAGAGTTCTTACAGCACACCTATTTTGACACTCCTATGGGGTATGCATTGGAAATTCCTAAACTCATTATGAACCATCATTGAGAATTTAAATAGATGGCAATTATAAATAATTTTGGATAAACCTAAGGTTTCATTGATTAAAAATAAGGGTTTATGATTTAGAAAACCAATAGTTATTTTCAAGATTATTTTGTCTCAATTTTTGATTAGATTTACTCACACTTGGATTTTTGGTTTTAGTCAATGGTGCATACAAAAAAATTGGACGACATTGAATTTGGAGGAAAATTTGATGAAGTGTAGTCTAATGGGATGATTAATGGAGTGAAATAATTTGTGATTATTCTGAATAATATATCAAAAGACATGATTAACAACCTTCACCTAAAATATCTCTCAAAAATCACTAATTAATAGAAGGATACTATTATTTGAGAGTTTGGTTAGTAGGGACCATGGAGGAAAGAAGATAAAAATTTTTCTATATGTAAATAATTTTGAAAGAATCACTCAAGGGAATGTCTTATAGGGACAAGAATATATATTTTTTTTGTGTAGAATATGGAAAAAACTCAAGTAACTAAAAATAAAAAACTAAATGTTCGATTAATTCAATAGTTTATAATAATGGTCTCTCTAAGTTATCATTGATGGTTGAATGTATTAAATTGGGAATTTATGGGAATTATATAATTTTATTTCCTAAAGGGAATGATCATGAATAAAGTACTCAATGTTTTATGATTAATTATTATATTTTTGATGTTGAAGTGACTATAAATGAAATATGAAATGATGAAGTGTTATGGAATAAGAATACCAATCTTGGTTAATGGTGTCTAAAGAAAGTGGAATTGTTGATGTATTAATGTATTGGGATTTATAGAATTATATTTTTATTGTCGGTATTTTGTTTAATAGAATAATAAAACATCAATGGATTGTTCCAAAATAGTTTTAAATTAAGGATTCTCAAGAAAACATTAAATCATACCGACAAAGTAAAAAAGTGATTTAATTATAATGTGATATTTTGATTATGGGAAGGTAACCCTAAATACGTTATTTATGTTAATAAAAAGGATTTCAGTTTGGATAATGAGATGAACTATATAGATAATGTAAATTAAATAGTATGTGTGACCTCAGATATCATTAATTACTTTATAACAATGTGGATGATGTTGTCATTTATGGAGTTTATAACATTATTGTATGTGTGTAATATGATAAATAATATATGGTTTTATTCAAGGAATAAGGAATAATACATGTTTTCATTGAGTTTTTATCGAAATTATTATTTTTAGAAAACTTTAGAAGAATATATGATGAAGGTATTCACATTTTTTATATGTGACAATCAACAGACACTTTATGATATATAGGGTGTTAATTTTATGTTTAATTTTAGAAATTTAATGACCTTATTTCTAAAGATTTATATTTTAATAATATTTAAGGTTTATAAGGATAATTATTCATGAAATTTTTTAGGTTTAACTTTAGAGTAGACTTTAGATATTAATGTATTACTTCACCATATAATGATTTACCCATACTGGATAACCCGTGTTATTGATTTTGTTGTGATGATAAGTAAAGATATGTAGAATGAGTTAACATTCTGTTTATGGATCTTTTGATCAATTTGTGATTCAAGATTAAAAAATTCACCTTTATTTTTGTACAAAGTGATGAAGTTTAAAATTATCAAGGAACAACAAATGGATGAGATTGTAAAATGTAAATAAGTCCAAAATGTATATCTTCTTGAGAAAATTTCCAAAAAATGAGTAAATGAATATTGAAATAAAATATTGTACTTTTATCATAATGTTTTACGATATCAATGATTTTTTCATGCCTCTTCATTTTAGGGATTTGGGTTTATTAAACTTATATGGATCACCCACATTCTTATGATCAATGTTATCTATCACTCTCCATTGTTATTGGTGTGTTATTTTTTTATTCTGTGTCTATGTTTTCCCATTCCACCAATGTTGTACAATTTCGAAATGTAGTATGTGTTATTACATATGAAATTATCACATCAGTTACTCTTTTAATATAGGTTGTTTTATTATCCCTTTTTAAAATTTTTGTTTCTAAAATGTAATTTTCAAATGTTAAACCTTTGATTACAGTGATGAATTTCGAAGGATAAATTATTTTTAAGGGGGGTAGAATGTAACATCATGAGATTTTGTAAAATTTTTCATTCAAGTGAATTTAATTCTTTTAGTATTTTTTATATGAATAACTGAGTATATATTGCACTACAAAGATCAATAAATTTATATTTTATTACATGAAACAATGGGTATCCTCAAAAGCATGCATGACACACGACACAGAGTTTCAGTAAACCATGAAATAATATTACTTTAAATATGAAAAATATGTCATAATAATTAAATATATAGGTATAAATAGTATTAATTTATCTATAAAATATAAACATAATTTTCCTACATAATATAAATTTATTTATAAGGGCTTAGTAAATAATCAATCAATTTTTAGTAAAGTAGTAAAATTCCTCAAAAATAGGTTATCTTCAATTATTTTTATTTTTATAAGGAAATATTATAATTATTTTACAGGGACATATAAAATTCATTTTATATAATGAAATTCATTTTTGCGACTATCATAGAGAAGTTGATTAATAGTTAAATTATGGTATTTTTTCGGAAAATATTGAATTTAAAATTTATAGTAAAAAATAATGATTTTTTAGAACTATCATTTCTATTCAATAAATAAGGTAATTTCAATTACCAAATATTTTTTGAAGTAAAATAATTATTCATTAGTAATATTTAATCCAATTAATTAATTTTAGAAAAAAATTTATTGGATTTTATTTATATATTATTTTTTAGGTTTTGAAAAAGTGTTTTTTAGTAAAATATTTTAAAGGGAATAAGGTTTATCTATTTTAATTTACTAAAATAAGAAATAATGATGGATTTTTAAATTAAATTTAGAGATTATATTTAAATAAATTTTAATTATTATTCATAAAATGATTATTATTATACATAGAGTTAATATGAAATCACTTAGTGCTTGAAAAAAAATTACACCTGTTGAAAACTGGCATTTTCATCACGTCTGTGGGTTTTATTTTAATTATAAATTTTTCAACCTTAATATTTTTTTAAATCATCATGTGAAAATTATATTAGGGTGAATTTTTGATAATTTTCTAAAGATCTTTTTTACAGAATAGTGAAAAACAATAAATTTTAATTGAAAATCGACTTTTAGTTTAAATTATTTATGAAGTTAAATTATATTTTATATTTGTTTTAAAGTATAATTAATTTATTTAGACATATATTATTAATAATTATGTCATTTTAATTAATATATATTAAAATTTGATATAAATACTATATAAACTTTTGAATGTTTTTTGTTTGAAATCTTGCTTTCTCGTCACGTCTTTGAGATTTATTTTAAGTCAGATGTTTATACTTAATTGAATGGAATTTGGAAACATGGATTTTATATTTTGAATTAGAATAATAAATATTATATAATATGTTCAACTCAATTTATGAATATATTTTATAATAAAAATAGTAGAAATTATTTACCGTTATTAATGTAAATATAGGTTTATCATGGGGTTAAACTAAAAAGTTAAGGTTAAAAAATTACCCAAAACATATCCAAACCCCATTTTATAGAAATATTTTAATATTTTTCCTTATAAAATATATAATTATAAATTATTATATCCTTGTTACATGATGAAAATGTGGGTTGAATTATTCTATTCAAAAAATTACAATGGTTCCATCCACCTAACTTAAAAAATGACACCCCTTATCCTATCCTGTTAAAACCATAAAAACCATTTATTTTTCCTATTTACTAACATAGTAACTTATTAAATTCAATAATATTATCCAATAATCCTTATTTTGGAAATAAATCCAACCTAGAAAGGTTTTTGGTGCATACCTAATGAGGATACTCGAAGAAGAGGGAATGTTCATTTATGAGTATTTATGTTTTATTTAGTCCTAAACCTCTATCAATTATTATTATTCCATTATGATATAATAACATCATTATTTTATATATAATTATATTTTTTTATGTCAAGATAATGAACCAAAACCATCTACACTTTCATGAAATGGGTTATGAAATCTTCATTTGTGTGTACGGTGGACTACAGTCTCGCTAACCAATGTCAATCGTTTCTCCGTTACCACCTCTCAAGGTTGGAAATAATGGTGGATTTATTATTTATATATTATATATATGATGTATTTATTTTTTTGGAATTATTATATCACACATAACATCATGATTTTATTTTCGTGGGAATATGATAATGTCACTTGTGTGTACAATAGACTACCTTCTCGCAAAGCAATGTGATTTGTTCACATTTTACATGGAAGGTATTAGGGGTGAGTTTAATGAATATATGTGAAATTTATGAAAAAAAAATTAAATAATTGTAATATAACTTTTAATTTCATTTTTTAAATTTGAAAAGATAAATGAATACATCGTTCACGCATATGTAAAACCTACAATCTCCCTGAACGGTGTATTTCATTTCCATTCACTATTTTCTATTTGGATTAATCTAAATAAATAAATAATGAATATAAATTATATTTATATAATGTTAAAAAATTATTAAAATTATGATATAATCATCAAATTAAGAGGAACAAAATTATAAATCAAAACATATATGAAATATAAATTGGCTATTACCCATAACATAAAATTAACACTGATTTGTTAATAAATGGGTAATAAAAAGTCAAAAACAAATAATATATGGTATTATTTTTATAAATATTATTATTTTTTAGGTATATAATGAAATTATATTTATTATAAAGATGGTTTTAATTTTTAAAATGTAATTCAAGACTTATAGTAAGAGATTTTTAGTCTCTTATTATTTAGGTGAGACAAATACAAATACACCACCCTCTTCATTTGTGTGGTGTATATAATACCCCTTTAACATGTTATTTCCTGAATAAAATTATTTTATTTTTAATTACTGATTAATTTTATGTTACAATTTATTGGGTATTATGTTTCAAATTATTACTAAAGTGGTAAGGGATTTTTGTCTCAATTATCCTTCTTTGAGACGTGCATTGTGTTATGCACCAAAATTCTTTCACGATGTGTATATACAAACCCATTGATAAGTAATATCATGAATTTAAATATTCTATTGATATTTAAATTTCCATTTAATTTTATTCATTCATGGTTCATACAATTCAGTGACACAAATGTGGTAATGATTTTATGTTACAATCTCATCGTTTATTGGGATTGTTTATGATTATGTTTATAATGACCCAAACTATTATGAATAAAATTCCCTTTTTGTTAATTAATTGTTTTATGGATATAGAAATCACATTAAATCATTTTGTTTTTTTATATCCAATTTTATTTAAATGAAGTTTAATTATCCTTAACATTTATAATATAGTAGTTGAACAATGATCACATGACTAGTATAAATATAATGTTTTCACAAATTATTTTGACATAGAAAGTGGAAGTAATGGCCTTAAAAAGTAGGATCATACCCTATTAATACCATTTATTGGATCATCCTAAAGAGATAGTATTTATAGGATTTTCCCTAGACCAATCCAAATCCAAGATATAACAACTTAAGCATGTGTGAAACCATTTACAGGAGATGTTCAAGCTCATTGAGATCACAACCTAAACCATGTTCACAGAAATGCCCCATGAAAGCCCCACCATTGCTAAGCTTACTCATAGGGTGTATTATGGTGTAATAAAGGGATATGTAACAAGACCCTATCATTATTATTAAGTACCTCAATTTTATATAGAATATTTAATATACATTCATTTTATTATAATTAATTTGTAAATGATTTTTAAAGCACAAATAGTTTTTTAGTTAAAATTCCAATTCAATAAATAAATATATTTTGATGAATTAATGGATTTTTAATTAAAAAATATTTTAATAAAATATTATTATGAAATTAATTTTATTATATTAAAATGATCGTATAATTCTTATGAAGTCAATTGTAATTTTTATTAAGGCTTGAAAACTGTTTCTGTGACCACCCGTAGATTATCAATAATGGTAGGTTTTTATTATTAAAGTGAAAATTAAAATATTTATAAAATTATGTAGCAAAAATGAATGTTATTTTTTGAATCAGGATGTTGAAATTATCCAACGGTGAATTTTCCATAATTTTCTGAGATAGTCAAAGTTTTTGGTAAAAATTAAATACCGTATAAATATATAATGTGTTTAAGCCATCATAATGACCCAATAGTTATGTAATAAAACAATATAAAGGGTATATTCAGACAAATATATTTCTTAATTTAATATAATGTGATTTTATATTTATTTTATTTATTTTAAAAATCCTTAGTCAATCCAACATGACTTATAAAATATTTTAATATTTTAAAATAATTTCCTTAAGAGTGTGACTAAACTCCACATAAGAAAGGGAAATATTTTAATATATTCATCCCTTATACTTTTAAAATATTTTTCACCACTCCCCTATTCTAGAAAACTTTGTAAAACCCCTGGTATGGTTTGTGGTTTTGAATACTTTAGTGTGTAGTGTCCAAAACCAAATTAATAAATAATTCCCCACATGTCCTATATAAACCCACCCAAGAACCCATTCCTCTTCACTAAAGCTCATTGATGCTTAAAAAAACTCTAAATACTACTCCTTATAGTCCTCCCAAGGTTCCCATAAGCTTCTAATAAGCCTCTCCCAAACCATTAAGATCACACATCCATGTAAGGGATCTCTCTCTCTCCATTTTCTTCAAGAACCTCTTTTATGTCATGGTTTTTAGTTTCCATTTAATTCCTTTGGGATATGTTCGTCCATACCTCCTTACTGTCCATTTTAAGTATACATGATGGTATCTTCATTTGACTCCTTTTATTCCACTCTATGATCCTTTAAAGCCACCCGTGACTAGGATGAAATTCCATAAGGGATTTCTCTCTTCTCACTACCATTCATGCATTTATTTTATATTATGAATCTTAAATTCCATTTCATATGAAATGATATTATGTTACATAATCCATCTCTATTTATTCTGTGTATAACTGATGAGATTCCCCTTTGTCTTTCATCTAGCCATTTTATGAATTTCCACATGACGTTGGTATGCTGCCTAAATTGCACCACTATTTTCCATTCCAAAATCATCATGTAGTGAATACCATACCCATTCATATATCAAGGGTTTTCACCATTATTCACATATACATATTGATTGGGGACTTACATATATGTATTCTACATTCTTCGATCACGGAATAAATGATGATGTTTAATGAATCAATGTTATATGATCTTTGTGGCACACTTAAGCATGATATTAAAATTTTTACGAATGGTGCACCCTAATAGTGATCCAACGCATTGGGTAATGTTTAGTATCATGATATGTCATTTAGGAACATGGGTTTACCTGATGTATTTATAGTATTTTTTTGATTATGTTGGGAGAAGGTTTTACCTGATATAGTTATGTTAATGATGCTATGTTTTAATTTGTTATCATATTTCCATGTTATGATGATCATGATATATAATGCCTCTATGTTCCTATTTCCCTTATTCTCCATTGATATGTCTATTTCCTAACTTGTATTTTTTTATTCATATTCCTTTTTTAATCCATTACTGTACTGTATAGATCAACCATTTCTTATTTATATCCTCAGGTTATCCATTGCAATGCTTGGTATGAAGGAATTTTGTGGTCATGTAATCGAATTTGTCAATAAAGACGTGTATTTCATGTTTTAAGTTGTTTTGTAATGTTCTAAAGCTCTAAAGATACTATAACTCTTGATATTATGAGTTGTATTATGTGAAATGTTATGTAATAAATCATGTTTAAATATGAAATAAAGACCAGGGTCATTATAGTTGGTATCAGAGAACAGGTTTATCTATTTTTTGGGATTAGGATTAAAAATCTCTAGTGAAAGACTTAAGGATAAGACTAAGTATAGGAAAATAAACCATAATTTTTTTAGAGTATAGAGTAACTGGTTTGTCATGAAAATTCATCCTTGTCAAGATATAAATAAGTAGTGGTGGCTCTAGCATAGATGTATCTAGGGGTAAACCCAAAAAACACCGCTTTGAGCTAGACTCAAATGGGAACTGGTGCACAAAAACGGGTCTTGCTGCACTCTTGGTTCGACACTCTTAAGGTATATGCTTTATTAAATTCATAATATTAGTACGAATAATTATTAATTGAAATTTTTTTTCCAATTATAATATACATTAGGAAGTAGATCATGGATAACATAGATTGAAGCCTAGATATTCATAAGTTAAGGAATTAAAAGTAATTTATAAGTTACCCCTTTTTTCATTGGATTCTCCTTTATGTGCTTAATAATTTAAAATTAATTATCTCTATGAATATTCTTCCTAAAGTAAAAATAGAATTAGGAAGTAAAATTAAGGGTTATCATCTATTGTTCTATGCATTCTTTTATATACCGAAAGATTAGTAGAACAATCCAAATATCTTCACAAATAATGGAAGTAGAGATGTCAATGAAAATGGATAATGGATAAATTATTGAATCCCATGAATATAACTCCTTTACTCTCACAATTTTTGGATTGAACTTCACGAAGAACTTCATCATAGTTCCCTTTATGGAATTTCCTGCAATTCTTGTTATGTATTGTCTTTCCCTATATAGAGAAAACATAAATTTTCATGAGAGGGAAATCACTCTCCATATTGAGAGTCAACCCCTAATTCTTTAGAAGTGCAAGGAGGATGATGAATCTTATTTATAACTGTCATCTCAATCATGGATATTAATTCCCTATGAGAATGTATATATTTCTCATATTATTGAGTATAAGGAAGGAACTATCATCTAAGAAATACCAATCATGAGGGAATTCACTAATGTGTTTCCCAAGGAATTTCGTAGTCTTCATCCTAGAAGAGATGTTGAATTCTTAATTGATCTTATACCTGGGGAGTTTCAAATATACAAGACTCCATATATAATGGCTGTTGTGGAGCTTGAGGAGAAAAATATAAAATAATAGGAGAATCTAGATAAAGGGTTTACACACCCATGTGCTTCACTATGGGGTCCACTGGTCCTCTTCATCAAGAATATGGATGGGTTAACATGCTTGTTCAATGATTTTTGTGAGCTCAAAAAATCATGATAAAGAAAAAGTTTCATTTTCCATGAATTGATGACTTGTTTGATAAACTATGTGGAGTGTAATACTTCTCCAATGTGGATCTATGGTCAGGATATTACCAAGTAAGGGTAAATAAAGGGAATATCCCAAAGGCTGCTTCTCCTATATGGTATGGGCACTTTGAATTCATTACAATTCATTTCAGAATTAGTAATTCTCTAGAAATATTCATGGACTTTATGACTAGAGTTGTAGGGATTATCTCAATAAATTATAGGTAGTTTTTATAGATGATATTCTAATATACTCCAAAACCAAGGAGGATCATGTGGAGTATCTAATAACTATAATAGAGACCTTGAAAAAGGAGAATCTCTATACAAAGTACAAGAATTATGAGTTCTATTTGAACTAAGTATCATTCTTGGTGTATATCATCACAAGAAATAGGATATTTATGGATCCTTCTGAAAAAGAGTAATTGAGGGATGGCTGAGGCTGACATTTATGAAGAATATCCATAGCTTATTGGGGTTGGCTAAATATTATCACATATTTGTGAGAAATTTCTCACGATGGTCAAACCCTCTTACTACACTAACTTAAAAGGGAGTGAGGTTTTCTTGTAAGGATTAATGTGAAGAATGCTTCCTGGAGTTGGTGAAGAGGTTTATCACTGCCCCTGTGCTCGCACTACCCACAATTGGATATCTTTTCAGAATCTTCGACGATGCTTCCAAGAAAGTATTGGGAAGTGTATTGATGTAGAATGAAAAATCCGTTGTATATTCCTCATGGTAGTTTATGATTTATGAGAAAACCTATCCCATGCATGATTTGGAGTTGGCAGAAGTGATCTTTGTGTTGAAAATCTGGCGGAATTATCTCTTTGGGAAGAAGTGTGAAATATATAAATATCACACAAGTCTCAAATATGTATTTCATTAGAAAGAGATGAATATGCACAAATGAAGATGGTTGGAGCTCATCAAGTATTACAACTACTAAATCTATTACAACCCTGGGAAAGAGAACAAGTTGGATGATGATCTAATTAGAAAGGACCTAGAAATTCTATCAATTTTTAGAATTGAAAAGAATCCAATATTATTTTATTCTTTGAAAATGGGCATGAGAATCATAAATAACGGAACATCATCAATCCTTTCACAAATGATTTATCAACCGTATCTTTTATAAAGGTTAATGGATGCTAAAAAAAGATGTGAGAATTTAGAAGAAAGTGGAAAATATTAGAAAATGAAAATCCTTAAATTTCAATGTTAATGAAGAAGGAATTGTGAGATTATGGTCATTTCTATGTGTTCCATAAAATCCAGGGTTAATGAAATAACTTTTCAATGATGCACATAATTCAAATTTCTCTATTCACCCATAAATCTTAAAGATGTATGAAGATCTCCTAGAGCACTATTGGTGGGATAACATGAAGAAATAGATCACTAAATATATATCAAAGTTCAAGGTATTTCATCAAGTGAAGGAAAATAAATGTAAATATAAGGGGATTATACAACCTTTACCCATGCCAGCACCGAAATGGGAAAACATCACCATGGACTTTGTCACCAGAATTCTGAAGATATCCAAAGAAAACAATGCTATCTGGGTTGTTGTTGATTATCTTACAAAGACTGAACACTCCATTAAAATTTAACAGGATATCTCACTGGATTAACTGGCACAAATATACTTGAAATAAGTGGTAAGTCTACATCGTGTACCACTATCGATTGTGTCCGATCGAGATCCATGATTCACGTCTATGTTTCAGAAGAGTCTCCAATACCCTCTGAACACTTAGTTGAACTTCAGCATGGACTATCACCCTCAAACTGATGGAAAATATGAGTGGAATATCCAAAAACATGAGAACATTTTGAGATCTTTCTCAATAGATATATAATGTTGATGGGACCGACATATTGTTTTTTTGGAGTTCTCTTACAAAAAAACATTCCACTCAAGAATCTAAATGGACACTTATGAAGCCCATTATGGGAAGAGGTGTAGAACATAAACATGTTGGGATGAAGTTGGGGAAGATAAACTTCTAGGTCTAGAAATGTTAGAAGAAATGGCGGAGAAGGATAAAACTATCCAGCAACACATCAAAGCTTCTCAAAGTCGATGAAAGATCTATGCTGAAAATCATTGACGAGTCCTAGAGTTTGATGTTGGAGACATGGTATTACTCCCCATATCTATGTAGAAGAGAGTTATATGATTTTGTAAGAATTGAATGCTTTTTCTAAGGTACATCAGCCCTTTATATATCCTTCATTGTGTAGGGGATGTATCCTATCGACTAACACTCCCACCAAATCTATCCCAAGTACATGATGTATTCCAAGTATCAATATTAAGGAAGTACAAACCAGAACCATTCCATGTACCCAATCTAGATGTGTTTCCATTAGATAATGAACTCTTCTATAAAGATAATCTCGTGAAGATCATAGATCATAGATAAAAAGTTCAATGATATAAGACAGTTCCCCTTATCAAAGTGTTGTGGAAAAACCACAGGTTTGAAGAGGTGATGTGGGAACTAGAGGAAGTGATGCAGTAGAGTTACCCTCATCTGTTTTATTTTGGGAAAATGAAATTCCAAGGGTTAAATTTTTTAAGGGCGGAAGGTTGTAATGACCCAAATTATTATGAATAAAATTACCTTTCATTTAATTTAATGTATTATGGATATAGAAAAAATATGCACTACTTTTATTTTATTATATACAAAATATATTTAAATGGATGATAATTATCCATATCATTGATAATATATCTGATTAATAGTGATCACATGACCAGTATAAATATAGTGTTTTAACAAATCATTTTCACAAAGACAAAAGAAGTGATGGTCTCAACTAGTAGGATCATACCCTATGAAGCCCATTTATCAGAGCTTCTGAGAGAGAAATCATTTCTAGGTTTTTCTATAGACCAATCCCATTCTGAGATCTGACAACTTAAGCATGAGTGAAACCATTTATGAGAGAATTTCAAGCACTTCAAAATCATATCCCAAACTATGTTCACTGAATAGCCCCATTAAAGTCCCACAATCACACACCTTACTCTTAAAGCATTTGCTGATGTAATAAAGTGTTATGTAAAAATACCCTAACATTATGATTAACTTCATTATTTTTATATATAATAATGAATATACATTAATATAAATTTTTTACTTTGTAATTGATTTTTAGAGCTGAAATAGTATTTTTATATAATATTAAAATTCAATTAAGAAATATACCTTGATGAATTAATGTATTTTTTAATTAAATGATATTTTAAAAAAATATTATAGTTCATCTATTTTTAATAAATATAAATGATCGTATAATTCTTATTAATTCAATTGTGATTTTTATTAAGGTTTTAAAACTATTTTTATCAAAACCCATCAATTTTCATTACATGTTGGTTATTGTTCATAAAGTTAAAATTAAAATATTGAGAAAATTATTTATAAAAACTAAATATTATTTCTTGAATTAGGATGTTTAAATTATCCAACTGTGAAATATTCATAATTTTCTGAGCCAGTTGAATTTTTGGCTAAAAAATAAATATTGTATAAATTTATATTGTGTTTTATGACATCATAATGACCAAATAGTGATGTAATAAAATAATATAAAGGGTATCTTCAGCCAAATACAATTTTTCCTTTAAATTAATTTAATTTTTTATTTATTTGATTTATTTTGTAAGGCCTTAGTGAATCCTCCAAGACGCATATAATATTTTAATATTTTAAAATAATTTCCTTGGGAGTGTGAATCAACTGCACATAAGAAATGGTAAATTTTTAATATCTTCAGCCCTTATCCTTTAAAATTTATTTATACCACTCCCCTTTTCAAGAAACCATGAGAAAAAACCATGGGATTGGTTTTTGTTTTTAATATTTTAGTGTGTGGGGTCCAGAACCAAATTAATAAATAATTCCACAACTTTTACAATATAAACCCACCAACGAAACCATTCCTCTTTACTCAAGATATTTGAAGCTTGACCACTATATTCCCCCCTACTCCCTAGGTTCCTCCCATGGTTCCCCAAAGCTCCCATAAATCCTATCCTAATACTTTGGGATCACACATCTATGTAAGGGATCTACCTCTCTCATTTTTCTTCAAGGACCTCTTTTATGTCATGTTTTTTAATTTTCATTTTCTTGATATGGGACATGTTCTTCCATTCCACCTTACAATCCATTTTATTTATACATCATAAGGGATTTCTCTCTTCTCATTTCCACTCAAGAATTTCTTATATATTATTCATCTTATATTCCATTTCATATGTTGGGGTATTATGTTCCATAATCCCCTCACTGTCCATTTCATGTATAAATGATGAGAGACCCTTTCTCTCTCATCTACCAATTTTATGAATTTCCACTTGACGATGTTATGATTTCGAAATTTCACCATGATTTTCCATGCCAAAATATTCATTTATTGAATACCATATACATTCTCTTATCATAGGTATTCACCATTATGCACATATACTTATTTTTTGGAGGATTTATATGTATGTATTCAAATTTGTTCTACCATGGAATAAATAATGATGTTGAATGAATCCATGTTATATGGTATATGTGGTACACTTAAGAATGATATTGAAATGTTTATGAAGGGCGTGCCCAGATATCACTCCAATGCATTGGGTAATGTTTAGAATCATTATATGTAATGTTGGGATAAGGGTTTCCTAGATTACTTTATAGGACTTTTTTCTATCATGTTGGGGAAGGGGATTACCAGATTCCTTTCTATTAATAATTTAATGTCTTAGGTTGTCTCCATATTTCCATGTTTTCATGATCGTGTTATATCATTCCTTGATGTTCTTGTTTCTCGTTTTCTCAATTGATATGTATATACCTATCATGTATTTTATTCTTCATATACCTTGTTTACTACCTTAGATAGATTTATAGATCACCCTTTTTTTATGTATGTCCTCAGGTTATCCCATGAAATGGTAAGTACAATGGAATTTTATGGTCATGTAAAATATGTTTTAAATAAATATGTGTATTTAATGATTTATGTTGTTGTGTAATCATCCTAATATACAAAGACACTAGACCTATCAATCATTTGAGTTGTATTTAGTGTATTTTTATGTAATAGATCATGCTTAAATATGAAATAAAGATTTGGGTCATTATAATGTTTCTAATGATAAAATCTTATGATTCATATCTAACAAAACTCATGAATTTTGTTCCTCATATAGATATTGATGATATTTTTTTATAGTTCCATTTTCACTCATTGTTACAAAAAATAATTGAGAAAAATCATTGTAAGAATATCTGACTTTATTTCTCTCTTTGGTCAGAATGTTTTTACTTCGAAAACCATGTTTTCTGAAAATATTTTAAAAAATGTTATATTATTTTCATATGTTTTTTAATCGTCATTTATACCCATATTTGAGAAATATATTTTTTAAAGGAATTGTCATGTTATTTTACAAAAAATAACAATTTAGATTTTACTAATAATGTGAAGGAAATTTTTTCTAAATGTGTATAAAATGAACGAAACATACCATCATCATGACTATCACATGAGTTTAATCTTACTTCATATTTTTTCAATCTTATTTTCAAAAAATTTATTTCAAAATTGTTTTATTTTTTAATATGTTCTTTTTCAAAGAGGAATCAATATTTTCAAAATGAAATGTTTTAAATGTTTTTTAAATATTATTTTATAAGTTTAAATGTTTTTTTAGAGAAAAATATTCTAAAAATATTTTATGTTTTAATTTTTTTCTATATCTTAAAGTATATTTTACCCAATAAATGTTTTAAATAAATGATCAAAATCATTTTCTATCTAATATAAAATCTGTTAATGTTATTTATTTCTTAATGGGGAATGATCCATGGATAAAATTATTATTATTTCTCTAAATGGATTATGTTTATGATGGAATGTTGTTTATGAGATCCATTTCTCTTCAACTGGTTAAAAAATTCCAAAATTATTATGTAACCCACATCTTTTTACATGGGTTATGATATGATGAAATTATGAAATATTTATGAAACCTATCCCTTTTTCAATGTTATGATATGAATTTTTTTATAAAAACAATTTAATTTCATGGTTTATATTATGATGAATGTTTTAGGATCTTATGTTACATAAAAATATGATTTTTATTAGGAGATGGGTGGGACCTATATCTACATCTAATGCATTAGGTAAATATTTATTTCTCAAGAGATAAACATTAAATGAATGGGGAGTTAACTCAGTTTAGTAGGTGACTTTTTCTACTATGATGGTACTAGGAGTGAACCATGACTACTAAGATGGTTTGGAGAGTTAACCCATTCCACAACGAGGAAAGGGATTCCACTGGGAATTGTGGTGTGTCCTACCCAGAAGGTGTATCCACCCATCAAATTCCCAAATAAGTTTTAGAAATGAGCTTTAGATACAAGGGAAATGTTTTTTTAATGATTATGTGTATTCAAAAGTTCGATGTCATTTTCCAATGTTATTCTCTCATGGATCATGTTATTTGGCTTAATTATGATTTATTTCTTATGAAATACTATCCTTTATGCCAAATGATTCTAATCAATGATATTGAATGAATTTTTTTCATATGTTGTTCTCATGTTATCATACCCTAATGTTCATGTTATTCTTAGGTATCTCTGTTATTTACCATTATTGAGTATCTAAGATCATGCTTTCTTATGTTTCCTTTTCCAATGTTATGAATAAATATTTATGTAGGGTATTTTTTTAAGTTTACTAAGGGGGAGAAATTTATGGGAGACATTAAATATTTTTCTCCAAATTAAAAAGATTGTGTTCCATGTCTCCAAAGGCACTAAAATATTATGGTACTTAGTCATGAGTTTGTGTAATGTTTTGAATATTTATATAAAAATATGTAATATCCATGTATGGAAATCCTGGGATTCTATACTAATGAATTCATCATCCTTTTTGTTTTATTTCAAGTAATTATTTCTATATTTTCATATTATTAATATGAGAAAAGTATATATTGAAAAATAAGCTCTAAAACTCATCCCACTCTATAGAGGGAGTTTTCTCCCATTTCATT
Organism: Viscum album; assembly: GCA_963277665.1. Lineage (NCBI taxonomy): Eukaryota > Viridiplantae > Streptophyta > Magnoliopsida > Santalales > Viscaceae > Viscum > Viscum album. The sequence continues at coordinate 776,140,110 of OY728161.1, forward strand.
GATGTTTTTAATAATATTCCTATTTAATAAACATCAACCACTAAATTATATACAACAAAAATAACCTTTTCATGTTCCAAACACTAGTGATTGGAAATTATCTTTTAAGTTGTACTAATCCGTTGGTCAGAAACTAGTAGATCACCAGACCTACTACAATAATATGTATGTTTCCTCATGAATTACTTAATAGAATTATGTTCCCTCATTTTATCATGTTGAATATTAACATGATTCAAAGAGTAATAAATTTTCATAAGAATAAAAACCAGATTTTCCATTCTAGTTCCTTGGAAATTTTATTTCTTTGGAGGACAATCACTTCATTTTTCATCACATTCTATATTAACATGATTACTTCTGGTTACAACCATTGACTAAAACAAAACATAATAGTGTAAAAAGAAATAATCATAGTAGGAAACCACATAAATATAAAAATTCATTTATAGGTTATTTAAATCGTGATGCATTATTCTAAATCTATGAAACCACAATTTTATCATAGTTCATTCATGTTAATGTTCTACTTAAATCATTCATCATGGTTCATAAAGAAAATGTGAATCACCCCTGCATATTCACTCAGTGTCAAACTAAGTGCGTAGTAAGGGGATACTCACCATGCACTAGAATGCTGGTAAATATATACTTGAACATGTTTATTAACCCTTGTTTAATAATTTCTAATACCACATCAACATTAATTATATATATGGGTAATTTTTCTAGGAAAACCAAATTACTTTGTTTACATTAACATAAGAAATTGTTTTATACAATGGATTATCCTAATATTTCTCACAAATATTTTCTCATCCTAGTTTCTAATGGTAACTAAACCATGATATGATATTAGCTATAACAGTATGACCTTAACACTAATGGTATACAATTGACACCTATAGTAGCACTTTATAGGTGGATACACCTCCTAGAACCGAATCTTACCACTTACCCAAATGGAAGATATTTCCATAAAAATCCAATAGGTGGAGAGTCATGATTCTCCCAATGTTCACATGTGAGTGTTCCCAATGATTGGAACCCCTATATTTCATTGATACCAACTATAGTGACCCATAAGTTTCAAACATAAATATATCATCTTATTATATAATTCTTCAATATAAAATATTGAGATCTATGTAAGAATCATATAGGTATAGTTTATTTGTAATATTTGATACATAATAAAATGCTTCATAATAGATCTACATGACATTCCTATAATATCTATATAATTGAATACTTCTTAGAGGCATTATACATAAAAACATTTTTCATAACCTGGGGAACAGAAACATGAGAAAGGGTGAGCACATAAGCTCAGTAAGGGTAAACATAATAAAAATCAAGGACCACATAAACATAGCATACCCATAAAGGTATACTAACATGATATTAACACGTGAAAACCATACCCTTTATATCATAGTTCATATTATTGAGTCATGGTGAAGATGTTGGCATTTTATACGACATGAATAACAAAATAATGAATGATCATGATCCATGAGAGAATAAAATTTTAATAAGACATGTTTTTGGAAAATATATAAGCATGTAAAATAATTTTATTTTTCAAGGACCACTACTAAGACAATCATATTGGATCTGATTCACTCACCATTACATCACAACATTAGTCAAGGTCCACTCCCAAAACTATCATATTCAATAATGTCCCAAAAAATATTGGGTTCACTCCCCATTCCAGGCCTTATTATCTAATGAGATATCCATATTTATCCAATTCATTAGAGGTATATATAATTTGGATCCCACCCACAACATAATAAAATTTACATATATATATATATATTCATAATATCAAAAAAACATTCATTATAGTGTAACCAATGTAAATGAATTGGGTTTCATCAAATTTTGTTTATTTCATCATTGCATAACCCATGGAAAATAAATAAGTTTTATAAATGTTTCATCATAACTTAACTAACATGTGGTAATAAATGGGTTTCATAGAAAAAGTTTTTAATCTGAATCATAATAATAAATCCAAATAATTAATTTTTATGGAATAATTGGATAATATACAAATAAATCATAAGTAACATCAAAGTCTTTTTTGTTGATGAGAAATTCCTTAGGAATATCATCAGAACATTTCATGAAGAAAAAACCCTTTAAACGATGATGTAACATATTTAATATTTATAATGCTACAAAATATTAAGGGAAAAAAATTATTCGAAAATAACCTTGTAAATTTGTATTGAAAGATTCAAATATTTGAGTGATCATGAGAGGGGGAAATTCCAATCATTATTTTACATTTATAGAAATGTACCTTTAACAATTTTGTTAAGGTTTCAAAATTACCTCGTTCAGAAAACCATAAGAAAATTCATTTTTAACCATTAATAAATAGAAAAAAATGGGTAAAAATAACTTGAAACAATCATTTTATATTTATAAAAACATTCTTGATTTTTTTTTAGAAATCATGGATATGGAAGAAAAAATAATTTCGGCTGAAGAGAGAAATAACATTAGTTTTCCTTATAAATTATTATTTTGATCACATAAGTAATAAAAGAAAGAAAAAATAATTGAAAAAATTTAATATATATAAATTACCAAAGTATAAGAAAATTCACAAGAATATTGAGATATAGAATTTAAAAGTTTATTATCAGAAATATGATCATATACAATCTAGATAAATAATATTATTATAAAATAAATCCCTTATGTCATTTTGAATTTATTAGAAATTTCATAAACCTATTGTATCATAAAATTACAATTATTATAATTATATAGATAAATCATTTACATACATATAATATTATATATGAACAAAATATAAAATTTTAATATAGGTTTATTAATAATTCCATATTCAAATAACTGTTACAGGGTGTTAAGTATTTCATTTTCAGGAGAATTATGGTTTAGTAGCTCTTTTATATTTACATTGATCATGGTTCCATTATCTAAATAATGTTAATAATGATATAAATATCTTATATATACAATATATATTTATATGGAACCATAAATAAAGGATAGAGACATAAAAATTAATTACACCATCTAGGGAGATGTTATCCATTATGTACGCATGAATGCAGCTTCAATTTTTGAAAAGCTGGTATTAAAGAAAGTAAAATAGTAATTATAATTTATAGAATCATTATTAAATCATATATATTATATATATTTATTAAAATTATCCTTATTACCATTCATATAAATAATAAATGAAAAACAAATCAGATGGATTCATGGAGTGTAGTCCACATGTACGCATGAATGACTATATCATTATCCAATAGATTGTAAGGATGTGGAAAATAGTAGTGAAACAATCATAATAAATAATCATTATATTTATTATATAAAATTCATTATTTTATAATGTATACGATATATTTATAGGTGGTACAGTAATATAATATAGGGTATTTGTGACAGTGCAATTATGATGTGAAATTATCCCATCACAATAATTTTCTGAAAGGAACCTATTTGGGAGAGATTGTTTATTTCATTGAATATAGTAATAATTTGTGATGGAGTAAACCATATATCAAAAATAATTTTGGTGGGTCTTCCTATCATCCATCATGAAAATCTATAATGACATGCATTTTTGACAGACTAATATATCCTTCGTAAAAAATTCTGGGATTCGAAGTATTTACGATGGTCACTATTTACCATTGCAAATACATTTGGTTGAATTTCTATTTGATATGGAATTAATTACCTCACATATATTTTTTTCACAATAAATATTATATTATAACACCCACACTTCCCTTTTCTTCATCCTCTCATCCTGTTCCTCTCCTTCTCTCGAATGTTCGCACACACCACCCGCATCAACCCCACATAGATCAACGCCACTGCAATTGATTTTTTATAGATCCGACTTCGAATAGTCATGGTACAAATTCCTCCAATATTATACTACATCATCTGACCAAGCGTCAAATACCATCTCAATTTAAACAAGGAATGTTCCAAGGTGAGGATCCTTGGTATCCTCAATCTAGGAAATTTCAGTCAGAGTGGGAAACTGCTGATGATGATGATTATGATTATGATTATAAAAATGATAAGAATTTTCTTGACCTATAGTTTTTTTATTTGGATCAGTTCTTGTATCTTTGTATAACCCCATCCATTTTATTTCTTACTTGTAATCTTTTTCATCCATTTTTATTAATGGTCAGAAGCATTGGCTTCTAGCTGGACCTCTTTGATATATATATATATATATTGACATATTAATGTGTATATATAAATTCATTAAAAAATATGGAAGGTTTGTTATATATATAAAATTACATTTTTGATATATGTATATTTTCTCAAAAAAGAGTTAAAAAATATTTTATGTATTTATATTAATTAAGAAATTTTGATATATATATAGTAATTATTTAAAATGTAATAAATATATAAATAATTAATAATAATCATTACAAAATTTATAATAATTAGAAAATAAATTTTCAATATTATTTATAGATAATAAATATTAGTGTTAGTTACAAAATATTATTTGTACTTTGAAAATTTGAGAAAATTATGAAAATTTGTATAAATTTGTAAAAGGAAAAATATAAAATACTAGCAATTGTTAAAAATTTGTAATATTTAATAAAAATTTAGATATAAATAATAAATAATTAGTATTAATGACCAAATAATTGTATCAACTACTAAATAGTTAAAAAATATTTGTAATAAAGACTAATTTTTTTAATCAAACCTTGCAAAAAAAAAATAGAAAATAATAATTATTTGAAATAACAAATAATTCATATAAACATTATATTAATTAAAATAATTTGAATTTATAATTCCTATAAATGATTTAATATATATATAATATTAATAAATGAATAAAAATGATACCCTCACATGCAATGTTACCAAACACCTGACGTTCACAAATTTTATGTCACGCGTAGGGTAAACCTCACACCCCCAATCTAATTGTAGAAAAAGATTTATAATATGATAGACCATTATAGAGATACATCAATTTTTTAGAGGAAATTATAGAAAAAATATTAAATGGGAGTACCATTTTCTGTGATGTTACTAATGTCTCAACGCACAAAAATGATATGTCGTATATAAGCTATACCCCAGACCCCAGACCCAACAATGGTGTACAATTTTTTATATGATACATAGTAATAAAGATACATTAGATATTTTAATAAATTTTAAAATAAATATTAAATTAATTAACATCATGTGAAATGTAAGTAGACACCTTATGCATACAAATATAATATCTCGTATAGTTTGGGAGATATTTAAATTTATTTTAAAAAATTATAATAAAAATATAAAATGAATTAACTCACATTCCATGGGACCAAACACATGACACCCATAAATGTTCTGTTGCACCTAGGTTAAATACACCATCCTCGATCTAATGGTGCCCACAAATCTCTAATACAATACACTATTATGAATATTTATAAATTTCTTTATTAAAAATTATAAATAAAATTTCAAATGGAATTACCATCATGCATGATGTTACTGAACTCAAAACACGCACAAATCATATGTTGAACATAGGGTAAACCCCAAATATCGGACCTAATAGTGGTCTCAAATTTCTCATATGAGATACCTTAATAGATATATAATATTATATTTAAAAAATAGAATGTGTATTAAATAATATAATTAATACCTTTCTCTTATCTCCACCAAGCCTCTATGGACCCCATAATCTAGTGCTTACCCAGTGCCTCACTCTGATCATATTACAAAGTATATTTTAAGGTGTTCAAATATAATAATAATTTGAAATTATCCAAAAGGATCATTAGTAATAATAATTATTTATATTATTTTTATATAATGATGGACTTAGGAAGTAGACACCGATTTATATTACATGATCGCGATTGGATAAATCTTCGAAAAAATCACAATAGATCTAGTATAAATCATGTCTACATTGAATGTGTTGATATATTTATATCATTTTCATTGTTTAATTCAGAATTTTTTTTAAATATACTATTAGATTTCCATGATATAAATGTGATATTAGGAGAATTGAAATTTTGGAAACTGTTGGACTTCATCTATTGTGTTTTGGTTTTAAAAAATATTATATTCCTTGGTATCAACATGGTGGAAGAAATATAGTAGATAATATTTTTTTTGGTTTTGGATCCATCATTTCATATTTTCGTACATGAGGCTGCTAGTCCATCTATTCAAAAACCAAAAAGTCAGAATGAGATTCCAAATCCTAAATCAAAACCTTATCAGTTTTACAATTTGTTGAAGTCTGCTAAGCCATCCTTATATCCACAATTCCAGATTCGAAAACATGAAGGTATTACAAAATTTATGGAAAATAAATAATATTTTGAAATTAAAAATAGTTGTTTCAATCAGATATTATTATTCGTTTAATTATTGTTTCATAACAGAAACACATTACATGTATTTTTCTATGAATGTAGGTGGTTGGTCCATAATTTGGGTCTTAGTTATCACAATACTAATGCATGCTCAACTGAATACATATTATGTTATGGTGATTATGAATCCCTGGTTAATTTTCCATCATGTTGAGAATCAATGTATACAGATTCAAAAAAATGAAATTCATTATTTATTATGAAACAGAAGAGTTATTTTTCAATTACACCATGTTTACAACATTTATTGATGTATCACAACAAAACTATATTGATGATATGTAAAGAAATAAAATATTTCTATTAGTAATATCTTAATACATCCATGTGATGGTGATTCATGGAAACACATTAATCAGATGAAACATTATATTATTTTAGAATATCATAACATAAAATGGGGTCTTTCTACTGATGGTTTTTGTCCATTTGGTGCTTATGGAAATAAATATTCCTCTGGCCCAGTATTCATTACTCCATACAACATACATATTTCAATGCTGATAAAGGAAACCTACATACATACATACATACATACATACATACATACATACATACATACATACATACATACATACATACATACATACATACATACATACATACATAAATACATACATACATACATACATACATACATACATACATACATACATACATACATACATACATACATACATACATACATACATACATACATACATACATACATACATACATACATACATACCTACATACATACATACATACATATATATATATATATTCTCTTAATTATATGAAATCCAAATAATAATGGTGTTTTTTAGAGGATATCGTCACAAATAAAGTGAAGTTGACTATTATGCTATGCTGGACGAAATTGATATGTTATGTTATCTGGGATGAAATTATTTAACAATTATTAAATGTTATTTGTTTGATACTGATCATGGGTTTCCATTTCATCCATGACATAGAGTCATTAACATTATATGTAATAGTATTCTAGAATAAAATGAACCATATTTTGTCACATCAAGCACATCATGTTTATTATGAAAATTACATTGATGTTTCGAAACATTTGAATGACTGGTGGAGTGTGATAAAAATTAAATCATGTGGAAGTTAATTTATTGAAAATTAAAATGGTTCTATAGAAGTAAAACATATTGATTATTTTCAAGAAAATACCCAAAATATATATCATAACTAAGGAGATATAAATATCAATGGTGAAACCCCCCATTTAAGGGCCGATGATATAGATAATGTAATTGAAGTAATGAGAGATGATGACTTTAACAATTTTATGGTTGTTTAGAATACTGAATATTAGGATGAAAACAATGATCTCGAAGAAAATGATGAAAAATATAGAGAATGATTTAATATATTAAGGTATTAATTTATAGGTAATTATAATAACATTATATTTATTAGTTTTTTTAAATTTAATATTTGTATTAATTTTTTTTAAAAAATTAAGATTATTAAATTTTGGTATTTATTAGATTTTAATATTTGAAATATTTATTAAAAATATATTACAGGTAATAATATTATTTCCATATGGGTGATGATTCTCTCGAAAATCTATTTCAGTCTATAACTAATACTGGACTTCCTTTTAATGATCTTGATTCTTCTGAATCCTAGGATACTACACCTATTAAGAGGGGGTGTGGTCATCCTCGGTTGATGATTTTGGATCATGTTCTAGAGAGACATCCATCTATTGATTTTGATACTCACTTATGGAGGTAAGATTAATTTCTTATGATATTAATTTTATATTAAAATTGTGTAATAATTTTGGAAATAACTTTCTTATTTTTTTTATTTTCATAGTTTTTCGCATTTAGTTGTTGGGAAAGCTAGTGTAATTCTAGGAAATTATTTTTCCGAGCCATGGGTGTCATGGGACCTAATTCCCATCACCACACATCACCATATGATCAATTTCTATAATTTTCTTTATTAAATAATATATACTATTTAATATTTAATCAATTAATAACATATTGTTTTTAATTTATTTGTAGAATTTGTTTTCTCTGATTCCTGATAGATTGAGAGATCCTATCTTAGAGGCTTGTGTGGTTTGTATAGGTTATCACTTCCATCTGTTTCTACACAAAATAAAAAATAGTACTACGAATAAGTCATACACAACTATTTTCAACTAGTCATGCATCTCATGTCAACATGGCGATATCTTATCTCACAAATGGGTGCTCCAACTGGGTAGGCGAGACTTTTCTGAGGAAGTCATTATCATGATGTCAAATCCATGAGAGGATATTTCTCACACATACAGCTCTAAGTTGTACATTTGGAATACATCATGGATATATGGTAAGTGGTATTATTTATTAATGTATATATAATTTAACATTAATGTGGTTGTTATATTATACAGGATGATACTAACCCATGTTTATAAGGAGATGTGTATTGATCACCGTATAGGAGAAGATGTAGGAGACTGATATCTCCAAATTGTGGATAATACTTTATTTAAAAAGTTAACAAATTTTATTTTAATTTTTATTCTAATTTAGAATTATATTTAATGGAATCTTATGAGGTAGAGAATTCTCATTCACAGGAGAGTTGAGATGAGAGTGAAAAAGATGCCACTAAGGATTCATGTTATGCTGGGTGGGAATAGATACATGTGACTTTAATGGTGTCGAGAATGGTTGTGTGATTGGAATTTCATCCTGAATGACACCTGTGATTTTTTATGGTATTTCTGAAATGTTATCAGTGAGCTTGAAAGGATCTCATGGAGGGTAATCATTGATGTCGTCAGACGCTGCATAATATGAGGGGAGGTTGAGAGCTCATGGTGAGATGATATAACAGATGCAGAAAGAGAGGGTGAAGGATCTTGAGTAGTAACATTATATATATGAGTAGATGCTAGTGTATATATGAAGGCTTGTGTGTGGAGTTGGTAGAGAGTTTCCTCTCCTTGATCCTTCAAGTGATCCCCCTCTACCCAACACAAATTGATGATTTGTGATGTTTTATGATTGTTTTTTATTTCGGATGAGAAAAATTTTATGTTTAAAAATATTTATTAATTTTATGTTTTTTTAATTGTTTAATTTTTTTGATTTTTTTGAATTATTATTTTGTTTTGATTTTTTCAAATTTTTTAATTTTTTTAAATTTTTTTAATTATTTTAGTGTTTTTTAAATTTATATTAATTTATTTTAAAAATTATTTATTGTTAAATTTATTATTTATTTAAATATTGTTAATTATATTTAAATATTTTTATTTAAATTTATTTTTCAAAATATATATAATTTTTTATTTTTTATTATTTTTGTTTTTGAGTATTTTTTTAAAAAATAATAGTATTTGCGACATATGAATTATCTATCCCAAATACTATTAATTTGATGATCCTTAATAATTTCCTTTTTAAGCCATTGATGAATACCATTTGGGACGGGTGCCTAACCCATCAAAATTAATTTTTACTTACAACATTTTGTCAAAAATACCGTCATTTGCGAAGCCATTTTTTGCAAAAGTTCATTAGCGATGAACTATTGTCACAAATGAACTTTTATGACGGGAGTTTGTTGGTAATTAGACACCAAAAATACCAAAATATCTATTAGTTGTATAATAAGAAATAAAATTAAAACACTCACTTATGAGTTATACCTCTTCATCCAGAAACCACATTTAACTTACACTTTAAGCCTTCAAAGGATGGTATTTTTGAAAGACCAGAAGCTCTATGATGTTAGGAAGGAAAATAGAGATGTATTTTTGTGGGTATTAGATGATATTTTTGTCTCAAACATTGTTAATAATAAAGGAATGTAGGTGTCCTTTTAAATGTCTGTGGAGAGTCACTCCTAGAATTACTTAATGTACTATATGAATATAAATTAATTTTAAATGAAAAATTGATCAAAATAGATATAATTATAATTTGATATGGTTATAATTCCAAATCCTCGCATCCAATAATATTTGGAATATTTTTGGTATTGTTTTCCCCTTAATTCTTAGGTTTAACCCCCACTAATTGTTTTTATAAAATACCATCATTACAATATTTTCTACTTTTTAAGGTTCAAGAATGTTACCATGAAAGGTTAACCGACCCATTAATAGATTTTTTTATATTTCCACCATAAACTACTAATTTTTATCTCTATAGTATATTTATGAATTTTAAATCATTTAATAAAATATTTCTTATTATGAAACACCATTAATATCATTCTTGGATATATATATTTACTTTGACTTTGAAAACAACATAACAACAACAGAATTTAAATATAAACCTTTCACACATCCCTAATATGTTATAATTATTTATATAAATTTTCGAACAGAATAATTCATTGAAATTGTGTTTCTTTTAATATTTTTAAAATAATTTATTTTATTTTTCTGTTAATTGAATAAATACTGAGTCAGTATTGCATAATCAATTATGGTAATTAATCAATCACTTAAAATTAAAAATAAATTAATATGATAATAAAATTAATTATATAGAAAAAAATTTATAACCTAACATAACGTATTTATTTTCTTATGTAAATTTTTTTATATATATTAAAGTCAAGAGAGTGACATCTTGTATTTATTTTTTTCTTAAAATAATATAAATTTCATATTCAAAGAAAAATGGAACCAAGTGGACATATTTTTTCATCTTTGATGAGAATGGTCAATATACACTCATTTAATAGGATAGATTCATGCTTTAGAGAAAATTTCAAATCCATATCCCAATTTTTTAACCTTGTTTTACCCTTAAAAAGGTGCCAAATATTTGTTAAGGTTACTATTGATGATGAACTATAATATAATGGGCCTATTTAACAAATGTGATCTTCCTTATAAAAAATATGGGATCAATTTTTCAGTATTAAATTCCAATTGATGGTTGAAATTAATTTCAAAATAGGTGTACAAAACACATTGAAAATTTATTTTTAGAAAATTAAATTTTTAAGAATAAAAATGCATTTATTCTTATCCTATTCAAAAAAATATTAATTAAATGTTAAAATATTCAATTTAATATATAATATATAAATTTCTTTAAAATAATTCAACAATAGTGATTAATTTAATTTATTAAGATAAAAATACATTGTTCCCAATTAAAATGTTTTCCATAAAAACTTCTATTTTACAATCAAATTAGTGTTATTTTCATTTATAATCAATTGATTCTCAATGAATTAATTTATACATATATAAATGTTTACCATCCAAACCAAGCCGGGGTTCAATTTGCAACTACCCCAAGCCTGCCTCCATAGGTGAGGGGGTGACGACATGAACCAGAGGAATAACTAACACTATGATACCTTTTCTTATGTACATACACAAACACGAACACAACCATATCAATGAAAAAGTACAAAGGGAAAGAATAAAAGATGAAACACTACTATAGAGTAAACTAAGCACGAATGAACCTCTAGAAAATAAAAATGTACAGTAGTGTAAACTGAAAAGTAATGGGAAAAAATACACACCCAACCCAAAATGTGTCCAAACTTGATAGAAATCAAGAAACATAAACATATGAAAGATAGCTCATCTCTTGAATCCAAATCTATGACCACCATACGCTGTCCGAGAACCCAATATCCATAAGCTACTCTGGAGGCACAGTTGACATGTGAATCATCTACCTAAACCATTAGACGTGCGGAAAAATACTAAGTAGGGGTGAGTGTAAATATACCTAGTAGGATGCCCCAAAATATTAAGGAAAAGCAGTAAGAGATACAATAGGAATGAGAGAGAAAGTAGATGCAATGTACAGTCGAAGAAAAATGATCATCCCAACTAAGAGTGAAAGTAATGTCATCCCAAAAAAGGGGATAAATATGGGGAGTAGATGAACTATCAATCGAGCCTTCCCCACCTGTAGTATGAGAGTAGAAAAATCTGACCATGAGAAGATAGACATAGAAATAATGTGGCAAACCCTACACGTGTTCACCTCTCCTAGAAAGAGAGTAACCAAATCCAAGGTGTGGATACTGAAGGAAGTATATATAAATATATATATAATTATATATATATATATATATTCTATATCAAATAATCCCAAATTAGAGAGTATGGGGATATCGCTCTTTACAACTCATCCAATGAAGAACATTATCCAATAGTTCCAAAATTCCATCAATGGCACTCATCATCCCATGTACCATCCCAGATGTTACCATACAAGTCTAACAACACCTCATCAACATTTCTATAGTCATGGACGAATACACATGATGTTAAGGACCCATGAAATGATAAAATAGGAGGGTACCTCTCTGATGGAATCGATGAATCATTGCCAATCCCAACTAGATCGTACCACTTGATCAATGTCGAGGACCCACTACCTAGCCTAGGTAGACAGTGAAACTCGGAGGACGTCGCAAACCCACTGCACATCCCTACTGGAGTGTACAACTTGGAGGACATCAAGGACCCACTACCCATCCTAGAATGAGGGTACCACTTAGATGATGTCTAGGACCCACTACCTGGCCTATCTAGAGGGTACCACTCCGAAGACGTCGAGGAACCACTACCCAGCCCTGATGGAGGGTATCAATCGATAAACATCGAGGACCCACTATGTATCCCTATTATAGGGTGCCACTCAGAGGATGGTAAGGACCCAATTCCCATCCTAGATGGAGGGAACCACTCGAAGTACATCATAGACCCACTGCCTAGCCCATATAGTTGGTACCACACACATAACGTCAAGGACCCATTGCCCAACCCAGCTGAAGGGTACCAGTCAGAGGACATCAAGAGCCATCTTCACAACACAACGCAAGAGTACCACTCAGAGGACATCAAGTACCCACTACCCCACCCAGATGGAGGGTACCAATGGGATGATGACGAGGACCCATTTCCTAATCTAGCTAGAGTGTACCACTCATAAGATGTTGAGGACCCACTACCCAACCTAGATAGAGGGCACCACTCCAAATAATCCCATGGTGATCCTTCCAGATCATTTTCATCATCATGCACCCATTAGTAAGGGTTATTCCCTAAGAATTATACATAATGTCTTGAAAGCCACAACTGATGGAACAATATCATTTTACGTGAAAAAAGACTCAGTATAGGATACTTGTTTTCCAAAATCTGATTTCAAATGAAGGAGATACAGACTTTTTAAGATTCAAAAAAGTGAATATGGAATATAAGGGACCAACATGACATGTGGTCCCATTCTTCTATCAGCCTGTTTCCTTTACAGAAAATGTATTTCAGGCCATGTATCACTACATGATAAGTATGTTTACTAAACAATTAGTCTTAGCCAAAATCCTAAAAAAGGATTGAGTCTCGTCACTAGTCCAAGGTAAAAAACACTATTTTACTAATATAGGTATTTAAAAGACCTAGATGGCCAAATATATCACACTGTTCTGATCCTCATGGAAAAATTATCAAGATAGGATATTCACTGGCCACAATCAGACCCTTGGTGGAGATGGTTCATTTCACTACATCATGCCCAAATAAAATCACATGGGTCAAAGCCATTCATCTAAATTAAATACTGAAAATTGGTCTTGAAACCAATTCCATAATTTCATGGTCATAGAGTCGCATCCAGTTTGTCATTATGACATCGTACGAGGTAGATATATTCGATAAAAGACTCACCAATAATTGTAATTTTATTATCATTGAGTTTTTTTGGACTCTAGGTATGAATCTGAAAATGGTATCCAATATTTTTATTAAAATAAACATCTAAATTTAAGGACCATGCTTCCACTGATGGTTCTTCAATCAGATACCATACAAACATTTTATAGCTAGTAAAATATTTTGACAATAAAAATAATAAAAATAATATTATTATATTATTATATTATTAAAGTTTTTTTCTTTAATGTTATGCGCAAACCCTCAATACTTCAACTATACAGTGTGCGAGCCATCTTCCATGGCCTCCCTCCCCTTTAATTCATGTAATTTAGTATAAAAATATTATTATTAAACTAAAATTAATTAATTTAAGATGATTTTTATTTTTGTATTTAAAATAATTTATTTTAATTAATCAAAAACATTTCATGCCACCATTATTATTATTTATAATAATAATATTAAAAAATCCTCGTTTCATGTTATTAACTCACCACCATTATTTTTATTTAATATAATTATATGTGACACTTTCTATATTAACCATATTTGACCCCCATGACTTTAACACCAAGAAGACCCTGCCATAAAATTCCACGCATGACCTCCACTAGAAACCAACACCATCACACTACGCATCATCTCCATACACAAACTGAGACAATGGGGATTATCATCTGGATTTTGAACCACCTCTGATTAAAAAAGAATTCCCACGGTAAAAATCAAATCAGTTCACCAAACACCATCCTGTTCGTTTATAAATCCATCCCAAAACCGTCAATCGATATGATGTTCATGCTACTATAATAAATATGGGGGGTTCGATCTCATTCAAACCCTCCCTCACAATGTCAAATTGTTACCCCAGGGTATAATGATGAAAATGTGAAGAACTGTGGGGGAAAATCACCAATAAAAAAGTGATAACATCATTGAACTAGCACTCTTGGAAAATAATTTCATAGCAGGAATTCCAGGGTGAGAAACATGACATGGATAATAATAAATTGAAAGAATAATTTATTTAAATTAAACGGACACATGAAAAGGCTCAAATTAAAAGACATCAAAATAGTTAGATTTGATCATGAGTAATCTATTAATTATAAGTTCATAAAACCACATATATTGAGTCCAACCTCGATTGTTGACCGATTATTTTTCATGAACACATCCACTAGAAATGAAGGTGATCCGTTGTGTCCGCTGCTTGTCAATTTTCTTTGATTCGATCACCAATAATCACCTGGTCTCAATTTTCTAATGATGGAGGGGTGGAAGCTCCTCAGAACTATTCCAATGTTATGCAGTTGAATCTAGTAATTTTCCATAGCAGTTTACATATAGAGGAAAAATGGTTTTGGTCATTTAATTGCAAATGAATATATAATTTTTTTATTTTTAATTAAATTCACCCTTCAACAGCTACCTCATCTCAATATCTTACACCAATAAACTTTTGGTCAGGCCTAGGGTAAAAACCACATTACAATCTCAACAACGGTCTTAGACTTCCAATCTGAGTCTCTATTTGTGATTTATTTGGGATAGGGTTATTAAATGAATTAATTAAATTAATTAATTTATCCAATGAACATACCAATGAATTCCCCCTCTGAACGTCCTACACTAACCAAATTTAGGTTTCCCATAGGGTAAAATCCACATTCTAGACTCAACTGTGGTATTAGATTGCGTATCTGAGACTCTATTAATGAGATATTCCACTTTTTCTAGAAAACCATGCATGTATAATAAAAATATATTTATTATTTTTATAAAATTAATTCCAAGCTGACTTGGCATCAAAATTTCATGTTGTCTCAACACTTTTCTCAAAAAAATATTCGTATGAATATTATATATTCTTACAAGTAAAAACTAGAGTCTATAAATTATACCATTCTTCAATTTTTTCATCACAGAAAATCAAGAAAAAGTAGAAAGATAAGGATACTAAGCCTGTATCTTTATCTTCCATACATCATCCCTAAACTTGGATAAACATACAAAGGAGATGTGTGAAACTCCATCAGCACCACCTCTCATACCCCATATGTCTATTTACCTATCTTGGATGGAGAGTAACCCCAAACCAGAAAATCCTCCACACCCACCAGTGGCATCCCACGGAAAAAGGGTTAATCATAAAAATTCCATCGGCAATTACTATACATTTTATGACACTCCATCACACAACCTCAGTATGATTTCTCATGTATAAGGAACACATTATCCATACCTCCACATTGTCTTATTTGGGAAGCACTAACTTGCCCGCATAGTTTTGGTCACATCAAAAAAACATATCTTGGGGGGGGGGGGGAAAGAATCCCACTTCCTTACAAGTCCAAATCTATGTAAAAATGCGTCATTTAATCATCAAGTCTCTTGTAGAAAAATTGATTAGAAGTTAAAGAAGGAACTAATGAACAAAAAAGGGCTGAAAAAATGATCAACTGGGTTTTACTGGGCCGTCTGTTTACAAACACTAACAATTCACCCGACCCTGAACACAGAATTCAGAGTGACTTATCCACCACATGATGATACTATCCTCTTTGGGTGTCATTGAATCTCCCTCACAATTTTGGTAACATATAAAAAAATATCGGGGGGGAAATAAACACTCTTCCTCATGAATTTGAGGTTACATCCATCAAAACTAACATAGGGTTACACCGACGCCATGTGTCACCCTGGTTTAATCAATGAGAAAGAAGAGTGAATAAAAGAGTAACTCACATAGTTTATAACAATTACTACTGTAGAAAGTAGAAGATACACATATCATACCTCAAATAATCTTGTGTGATGTGCT
Source organism: Viscum album (assembly GCA_963277665.1). Lineage (NCBI taxonomy): Eukaryota > Viridiplantae > Streptophyta > Magnoliopsida > Santalales > Viscaceae > Viscum > Viscum album. Next base: position 776,157,046 of record OY728161.1, read on the forward strand.
ATCATAGATATCCAATTCCTGTAGTTGAAGTAGTATTGACATAAATTTTACCCCAAACCACACTTGAGCCTCTCAGCTAGAAGCTCTATCTGCCAAGAGATCGTCCTTTCAATTTCTGGCATTTTCTCCTTAACCAGGGCGTACATCGACACCTCATCACAACTTCACACCATGAAACCATAATTCAAACGAACTCCTTCACCACATAATGATAATATCCTATTTGGAATGGAACTGAATCAACCATAAGGTTTTGGAATTGTGTAACAAGGACACGTCTCAGTGGGGGAAGTGTCCCTCTTCCTTTCTTGTCCGATGCCACAGTAATTTTTCCCCATAAATGGCTCTACTGACTACCAAAATTCTCTTGTAGAGGTCTCAATATGAGGATCATCATTGAAAGGGATCATAATAAATATTGATATCCAAACCATTGGATCAGGACTGACCTCAACCACCTAAGAAGGGAGTCTGGATCAATAAGAAACCTGGGTGATTTCTTTCTCTTGAAATGAAATTTACAATCTTCACAGGCCAATCATCTAATGGAACCACCAGAACCAACTACTACTATACGGAGATCACTCGTTTTGAGTGAAACCATCCAATCAGTGTGTATCCCTACATGTCTAAAAACATGGATCACCAAATCAAGACAAACATCAACTGCAAGGGTAACTGGATCATCATCAATCCTCAGTGGCTTGTAGCATTGGAACATGTATTGTGCGCTAATCCTATGTACATCCTCATCTAGCTATAATGATACCAACTACTACTAAATAGATGGGGGTGAAATTACCTACCCTCTTGGAGGAAAATATCTCACATGATAGACCGTAATTCATGGCCTCATCGCTAATTAGATAACCACCATGATCCGAATGTTGATAAACTGGTAGGATGTCATCGTGGAGGAATCTCAAAAGTGATCAATAAATACCACTATCAAGTGATCATATATGTATATATATATAAAAAACATGGGGATTTTACTTGAGAAGGATAGTCAAAGATTAAATCCTATATGATGCATGTATCATTTAACCCTGCAACCAAGGTCATGGAATACCGAGTCGACTATTAGGAAGTCAAGGTCTTGGTGAATGGATATGTGGGCCACCAAAACCACCACCAGATTCTCTAGACTTAGAGCCACACTAGAGGCATGTTGATAATATTTCCATAAATCCAACCAAATCATCTTATGGTGATACATATGAACAATATCCCATGGAAATTTCTTCCCCATATACCAATCAGTCCAGACCTGACCTAAGTTGGGGATCGAGCTGCAACTAACCCTAGACCTCATATATTGGATTGAGGGTGGTAAAGAGAAAAATTAATTAGTAACATGGGGGGGGGGGTATTTTCCTATGTAAATATATACACAGAAAACCATCTAGATGAAAAACTTTAGAGGGAATGAATAAAAGTTGAAACACTACTATAAACTAAACCAATCATGCATGAACCTTTATATAGTATAAAAGTACACTAGTGTAAACTGAAAAGTAAAGGTGATAATACACACCCAACTAGAAATATTTCCCAATCTAATAGAAAATTGGAAATTTATATAGCTGTAGTAGATCCCAACTTCTAAATCCCAAGCTACAACCACCATTACAATGTTCAAGAACCCAGTAACCCTAAGATCCTATGTATTCATGGGAGACTAATCTATCTTATGCAAAAGACACAATATTTGTTGAAAAATCCCATGTAGTGGTGATTATAAACATACCTAGTAGGATTCCACAAATTCTGAAGGGGGAAGGAACAAGAGATAGAATAAGAAAGAGTTAATGTAGATGAAATATATAGTCAAAGAGAATAGGCCAACCCAACCAGTAGTAAATGTCTGCTCATCCACACCTAAGGGGATAAAAATTGGGAGTAGATAAACTACCTATCTAGCCTTAACCACATATAGTAGGAGTGTAGAATTTTCCAACCATGAGAACCAAGACATTAAATGAAAGTGGAATACCCGAACATCTTCAACTCTCCTAGAATGAGAGTATCCATATCCAAGGTGTGGAAATAGAAACAAGTATATATATATGAATTTTCAAGGATGAACTATTGAGAGAGTAAGGGGATCTCCATCTCATAGCTCATTCAAAGAGGAAGAGTAGCCAATAGTTCCAAAAGTTAATCAATAATTTCAATCATCTCGTGCACTAAGCTAGAAGTAACCGTACATGTCCAACTACACCTCATCACTATGCCACAAAATCCAAAGAGAACAAACTCAATGTTAGGGACCCATGCACTGGAAAAATAAGAGGGTACCATTTTGATGGTGTTGAGAACCCGATACCTAGCCTAGCTGGATGGTACCACCTGGAAGATATCATTGACCCACTGCCTAGCCTAGATAGAGAATACCACTTAGGGGACATCGATGAACCACTACCCAACCCAACTGGAGGGAACCACTCGAAGGACATCAAGGATCCACTTCCCATCTTAGCTGAAGGGTACCACTAAAAGGACGTCGATGACACACTACCTAGCATAGATGGAGGGTACCACTTAGAAGACATTGAGGACCCACTTACCAGCCTAGCTAGAGGGTACAATTCGGTAGATGTCGAGGACCCACTACTCATCCCAGCATGAGGTTACAACTCAGAGGACGTTGAGGATCCACTGACCAACCCAACTGGAGGGTACCACTTGGTAGACATCGAGGACCAACTACCTAGCCCAGTTGGAGGTACCACTCAGAGGACGTCAAGGAAGACAATGACTCACTACCCACCCAATTAGAGGGTACTAGTCAGAGGACGTCAAGGACACACTACACAACCCAACTAGAGGGTACCACTCACAAGATGTTATGGACCCACTACCCAGTTTAGATGGAGGGTACCACTCAGAGGACATCGAGGACCCAATACCCACCCCTGCAAGAGGGTACCACATAGAGGATGTTATTGACCCACTAACCATCCCAGTTGGTGGGTACCACTAGGAGGACATTGAGGACCCACTTCAGAGTCAAGGACCTAGTATCCAGACCAAAAAGAGGGTACCATATAGTGGATTTCAAAGACCTACTTCCCATCCTAAGTTGAGCATTCCACTCAGAAGAATCCCTTGGTGATATAGGTTGATCACTGTCATCATCAAGCGATACCTCACTAAGACCCTTCACTATAAAATTCCACATCGTATCTCTAAATCCAAAAGAGTGGACACCATCATGTTATAAAAAAAAACACTTAGTATATGATACTGATGGGATAAAAAAATATGAGTTCAAAAAATAGAGATACAAATGTTTGAAGATTCATAAAGGAGCACACGACATGTAGGGGACCAACACTGCGTGTGCTCCGGCTCTTCTTCTAGGCATTTTCCATTCCAAAACGGGGATTTATAGCCATTTTTCAATACACAATATGTAAGGTCACTACATGACGTGTTTTAGTAAAAATCCCGATGAACACATGAGGACGGTCACCAACCAGCGGGAAAAAATGTATTTTCACTTATATTCCTCTTCAGTTTCCCTATATCTCCCCATGGATCATACTATTTCAATCATCATGGAAATATTTTCGAGATAGGCTATTCACTAGACTCAATCAGAAATCCAGGGAAACAAAACTTTTCACCACTCCATGCTCGAATGGAATCTCATGGGCCCAAACCACTAGTCTCAATTTTATATCCAAAATTGGTCATGAAACTTCTATCTTAATTTCAAGGTAACATCATCATAGATGATTTTTCATTCCAACACCAAATGAGGGAGATATTTAGGATACAATATTTCATAATAATAATAATTTTATTATTATTTGGAATTACATGGACCTCAGGAATGAGTTCAAAAATGATATTCAACATTGGTATTAAAATTTCCATCTAAATTCAAGGGCCAAGCTCTCGATAAATGTTTTTCAATTGGATACAGTACAGATAAGTTACATCCAATACAATGTTTTGACATAAAAATATTAATATTAATAAAATTATTTTATAAAACATTTTTTCTTTAAAGGAATGCACAACCCTGTTTAATTCACTTGTACCACGAACAAGCCATCTCTAGGTACCTTATTCTCCTTTAATTCCATTAATTTCTTTCAACATTATTATTATTAAATTAAAAACAATTAATTTAAAATAGTTTTTGATTATGAAATTTAATTAAATTAATCACACACATATTATGTAACTATTTTAATTATTATTTTTAATAATAATAATAATAATAATAATAATAATAATAATAATAATAAATCCTCATTTTATTTTATTAACTCACAATTATTATTATTTAATTTAATAAAATTTAACACTCAAAACATTGACCATGCCTAGCTACCATCATGTCAACGCTAAGTATCCCCCAACATGAAATTCCAAGTATGGCCTCTGCTAAAAACCACCCCCAACACACCGCATGTTGTCACCACATGCTAAGTGGGAAAATAGAGATTATCAACCGGATCCCAAACAACCTCTGATCCTAAACTCACACTCTCTATACTGATCTAATATGTTCAATAAAAACCATGTGGATCGTTTATCAATTTGTCCTAAAACAATCTATACACATGTTTTTTTTCTTCCACAATGAATTAGAAGGCTCGATCACACTCGAACCCACTCCGACAATGTCAAATCCTGACCCCATGGTCTAATGATGAATAAATCAACGAAAAGTGGGGGAAAAGAACCAATAAAAATGTGTTAAACACAATTGAACCATTTTTCTAGGCCAAAATTTTATAGCAGGGATGTTGGGGTGAGAAAAATTGTGTGGAAAATAAATAAATTGAAAGAATTATTTATTTAGATTACATGAGCTAATGGAATGACTAAAATTAACACAGATCAATGTAATGTAATTTATCATGATTATTATTTTAATTATAATGGAGGAAAACCACATATAAAGAGTCCTACATTGATTATATATTATTTATTGGTGAAGAATGCATTCTCCAGCAATGAAGATGATCTTCTATGTTCGCCACTTGTCGATTCACCTCAATCTGATCACTTGTCGTCATCCGGTCTCAATTAACCAATGAAGGATGGGTGGAAGCAACTGTCAATGATAACAGGCTTATACGATTATACCAAGAGATTTTCCATAGTAAAATAATTATTGAATAAAAATGGTTTAGTTAATTTAATACCAAATAATGAAATAAAATATATATTTTAACTAATCGCATCCCCTAACAAGTGGCGTCATTCGAATGTCCTACACCGACCAAATTTATGTCATTCCAAGGGTAAACACCACATTACATACTCAAAGGTGGTCTCTGATTTTTGATCCATGTATTTTTATAATGTTTATTTTGGTTTAGTTTTTTAAATAAATAAATTTAATTGATTAATTTTTCTAAAGAACCTACCAATGGTTTCTCCATCAGAACATCGTACGCTGACCAACTTTAGGTCATGCCTAGGGTAAACTCGAAGTTCTGGATTCAAACGTGGTATGGGATTTTTTATATGAGTGTCCATTTATGGGATATTATGGTGTTTTAGGAAAACCATCCATGCAAAATTAAAATATATTTATTATTTTTATAATATTAATTCCAAGATCACCGAGCCTCAGAATCACGCTCCGTCTCTGTGCCTGCCTCAAAAACTATTCCTAGTAATATTCCAAAGTCTTATACCGAAAAACTAAAGTTTCAAAAGTTTCAAAAATTATTTATTCATTTTCATACTCCCATGAAAATGTATAGGTTACTAATATGTCATTAAATAATACTACTATAACACATTTTATTTAAACTCAGTGTTGCGTGTAAATAAAGAGATAAAAGAAATCAAAATAATTGAAATAGAGATGTCATACAATATTAGGTTATTACAACTATGATCTTTTTTAAATGGATAAACATAAAGAAATATTGAAGAAAAATACTTAGTGAGTGGAAAAAAATTATCAATGAGACATAGAGGAGTTATTAATAGATCACAAATAATAAAGTGAGATGATCATTAGTGAAATGGAATGATTAATAAAATAAGATTATAAAATCAAAAGAATTAATTTTTGGGGAATGGGCGTATTATTGAAAATACCCTGACCCGAGTATCACATAATTTGTGGTTACATTTTACATTGAAGCTAGATATAAGTAATCACATCTTGAAGGATCGAATATTTTAGTAATCATTGAAAAATAGATACATTATTTAATCTTGCTATATAATTTAAAATTTAAAATACAACACTATATTTTTATTGAGAAAAAAATTATTACCATTAAAATATCCTAAAATATCAATCATAATAAACTTTCTTGCATCCAAGGGAAAAGAAAAATAAGAAATGGGTGAGCACCGATTCTCATTAAGGGTAGACGTATAATGAAATATGTCATGAATACATAAGGAATAGTTAATATGAATAGGTAAATAACTAGAAAAATATTCCATATAATTAATAACTTAAGAAAGAATAAAAATATATTAGGGATAAATTATGATTAAATAATTAAATATAAATAATCCAATGATATTGGAACTAATCACTGGATATCATAAAATATAAAATAATCACATGGACATTAATAACTAATCTCATAATGATGGAATGAATAGAGACATACATCATAAACAAAGCATTAAGGTCACATCCCAATACATTTTAAATAAATGGGCAATGACTCAGCCAAATACACAAACTAGTTTGTTTCATGATACTTATTGATGCACTAGGGTTCTATAGTGGTCCCCACACATCATATACTAAGTCTAATGAATTCATAATGTGAATGTGGAGAATAATAAGTCAATACATAATCAAAATAAACATTCATATTGAAAAACTAGGATATTAAATTTTAATATTTTCTCCAATCAAGTTTATCATAAACCATTTAGAGAAAGAATAATGATAGAATCATTACAACATTTCCCCAATGGATCATAATGTAATTTTTTTTAGTCATTGATGAAAGTTTTCCACCTATTGAGATTTTTTTGTCTTGTTTGTGGTCTTGACTCCCTATTGAATCCCCTAGGCTCTTCTTATGCTCTTTCTTCTTATATACCATGTTTCCGACCCCATCTGGTTTATCACGCTGGTCTTACTAGGGAGGTTTGGGAGGTACAGGTTGGCCAAATTGGTCTCCATGGAGCATGGCTTGTGTTTAGTTTCATTGTAATTCCCCAACTACAAAAGCGTTGAGTCGGTGAATTATTTTAATACATTTGAATGATTATAATGAATCAAGTCTTGAATGACCAATCAGTTTACCAGTCTTGGGAAATAGATTACATACATGAACTTTACATTACAATTTATCACATAAAACATAAAATAAATAATCCTTTTAGAATTCCATTATTCCCTTATCTTAAACATACATATAAATCATAATACACTTATTGTCATCCAAGGAAAATAAAAAATAAGAAAGAGGTGATCTCAAATGCTCAGTAAGGATAAACAATAGAGAAGAAGCTATCATAAATAATCATAATCATTTATGGAAATGCATAAAATTGAAACAAAAGTCCTTTAAACATAAACTTCCGCATAATATGGAAAAGATAAATCAAATAATTTCATTTACTTATTCACATGAATATTATACTAGTTGAATAATCACATGTAACATTAATGAATAATATCTTAATGATAGAATTCATAACTCCAGACATCTTAACCAAAAAGTCAATGCCTCGTGCCAAGACCCAAAATATAAATTTGGTCAAGGTCTTGTGCCAAGACAATAGTTTGTCTCATGAGACCTACTGATGCATCGAGGGGCTCTAACGGGCCCCGCCCGTCACTTATGAAGTCCAATGCATTCCTCATATGAAAATGTTGAAACATAACATAAACATTATTATTAAAACTAGAATATGAAATATCAATACATTACCCATAAACCATGAATGGTATAAAAATAAAACATCCACAGTCAAACATATCATAACTCATTCAATACAATATGGAATATTTTATTACAATAAATCAACCTCAATCAAGAATAATGTCAATTAAAGGATGTTGACATAGTTGAAAATGATCCGTACAACTCTAAGAAAAATATAATTTTTTTTGTGAAATCATTTAAAAGACCCAAATTTATAAAGGAATTCATTTAAAAGATATTTTTTAATCAAATTTTCCTATAACACTTTGAAACTTTTGAATGGAAGTAACATTTTAAAACAATCTTGTCCATATAAAAAATACATAAAATCCTTTTGAAAACATGAACATTAATTACAATGATTTATAAAAATAAATCATTAAAACATTTAAAATGATGATCTTGATAAAGAGTCCCTTCTACAAAACCATAAAATATTCCTTATGAAAATAGTTTTATGAACATGGAAATAGAATATAAATATGTGCCAGTAAATACTTACAGATAAATAATCTCAAGTAATAATGAGATTGAGGAATAAACCCATAAATTGTACTTTCCTTTGGTCGAGGGTAATTTAACCTCTTATATAATGAAAGTAGTATGTTATTAAATTATACCAGAACTATATTAATATTTATGATTCCAAACTTGATTCATTTATGACTTTATACGATCCATCGAACAATAATTTCCATGTTAAATTAACATTTCGGGTAATGATATCTTTCTTTATCATATGTGTTTTAACTTGTTATTCTTGATCATATAACTTTATCATGAATTAATTGATTCCATAATATCAAACATTATTTATGTATCATATATATTCAGAATAAAAATATTTATAATAGATAGATATATGAAATGTAAAACACAATTTGTGGAGATGGTCGTCGATACGTACGCATAAACGTTGTTTCTGTTTTCATATCATATTGAACAGAAGTAAGTGAATGAGATATATGTAAATAAATAAATATATATATACATATATATTTATTTCATATATTATATAATTAATAATAATAACTATTTTTATAATCATCATTAAATGGTGAATGTGGAAATGAATCTCATCGCGTTGTGGAGAGGGTAAGCCGTACGTACACACGAGCAACAATATCATTCTATTGTTGGTGAAATCGTATTTAATTTAAGGGTATATTATATATAAAGAATAATTAAATTTTTATATTTATTATTTACAACAATTATACTCATTATTATACCCATCTAAATAATAAAGTGTTGAATAAAAAACTAAACCACAACGTGGAGATGGTAAGCCCTACGTATGCACGTATGATGACTTTGTCATTCATAGGTTGGATAGAATAATGAATATGGTTGTACCATATTTATAATAAAATCCCAATATGTAGAAGGTACTGGAGTTATTATTTTTTAATGGAAACAACAATGAAATAGGAAGTGGATGAAGAAAAGAACTTTGAAAGAGGTGATGAAATAATTATCTCTTCTTCGGGTACATCCTTTTGACATGAACATAGAGGCTCCTTAGGTTGGATTTATGATAAAATTAAGGACTCTAGGTTGAATTGAAGGTAGTTGGGAGGATATTTGAGTAGTTTTTGCCAGATACAAATGGCTTTGGAGGTGTTAATTTAAGAGTAGGGGAAGTACCCTATTATAAGATAGGTGAGGGTAGTTTAGGGAAAAACATGAAATATAAAATTATTATAAAATCATTTCTAGTTTATTATAGCTCCAAATGAATTTATTTCTAAGATAAGGTGGATATGGGTCTAAATCCTTTCGTAAAATAGGTTTTAGACCAGTTTAGGTCACCATATTAACCATATCATTTAGATTTAACTTGTAGTTAAATAGTTTAACAATTACCATGTATTCTTGTATTTTTATATTACATGGTTAATAAACATACTATAAAAATCCAGGAGAACCCAAAGTGGTAAATTAATGACATATATAACCTTATCTATGTCATTTGGAAGAAAAATAGTTTTTTATGAATAATTTATCATTTAGTAAAATAGTATTTCTTTTAAAACCTTCTTTATGTCAATTTTGACACTATTTGGTAATTGATTTTTGGTAAAGTCATAACAACTTCATTACATAGAAAAAATAGATTTAAAAATACCTAAAATTTCATAGTTCCTAGAAAATATGTGTATGGACTGGGGGCAATTTTAATATTATTTTACCTTTAATTACCTTATTTATTTTTAACCATGGTATATAAAATTCAAAAGTTTCTATTCACCAAAAAAAATATTTTCATCATATTGAATCAAAATTTTCATACTAATGTAAATCATTTCTCTTGAATTTTTGAAATTAAATTCACAAAAGCGGTAAAATTACATTTTGTAAAAAATTTGCAAATGTGCCTAGAAGGTGGGTAAAAAGACGCTAAAAAGGTTCAATAAAATTTTATATATCTACTCTTATTATAAAATGAATCCAATGACTTAAATTGTACAAATACATTTATTATGTATCTATTTTGACTTTAACATAAATTTATAAATAAAAATAATTATTTAAATGAAAAATTCAGCATTTATGTACTATGTAGTATTTTTCACTATTCATCAAAAATTGTATGTTTTCCAAAAAATACCAAAAATTCACCCTAAGTTAATTTTGATATTACGAATTCAAAAATAATGTTGATTTTAAAAAATTAAATTTTATGAGTGTGTAAAATTAATTTTATTATTGTTCACAAAAGGACATAAAAATTAGTTCTTTTAAGAAAATAATTTTTCTAAATATATAAATATTTTAACAAAACTTATAAATTTCATTATAATTATATTTTATTTATGTGAAAAAATTATAAATAAAATTTAAAATTTAAATGTTACAATTAATATTAAAATATTTCATTTATAAAAAAATATCTCGTTTAAATAATTATATTTCTAATGTGTTGTCTCGCAGAAACACAATCTTGAGTATAACACAATCCAAGTCTGTGCTGTGTGCAATATAAGCTATTAAATTATATTATAGAGGTATCTTACTATAAAATATTGGGGTGTAACATTATCCAATCCTTCTATAAACTAAATCCTTGTAATTTCAAATCATTCTTAGAAAAAAAAATGTTGACAATAGAAAATACCATTGTGGAAATCCCACATCTGAAAATAGGGATAATAATATTTTGTCATAATTAGAGGGAAAGGGAAATGAAAAATTGACCACCAAATTTGGATTTAGAATAGGAAAAAATTGGTGGAAATTAGAGACACATAATTGTAGAAAAACATAAATATTTATAGGGAGTGATTGAGGTCATCAATCAGAAACAAGTGAACAATAAATGGAAAATTAAGTTCCTCAAAGCCATAAATCTATTATGATTTACAATATAATTGGTTCAACAAAACATAAGGTATTATGAGAAAACATGTTTGTTTTTAATATCATTTCTCTAACGTTTAATAATTAATATAACAATAAATAAAAAAGAATACTTGACAAGTATAGTTCCATCCTTTAACAAATTTTTATCACAAACTCATCTTTCACTCCAAAAGATAATAGAACCCAAAAATATTCTATTTTACCTAATCATATACAGTTAAAAAAAGTGAAATTATACTTCATATGTGAGACCATTTTAAAAAAACTAAATTATAAAAACCAAGACATCACATAGGCTAACGGTAGGTGATGCACCCTTGTCAACCTTCGGTTGCAGATTCATGTGTCACGACCTTACCAGACACAACAGGTTATCATCTGAACTCTAGGTTGTCCTTTTTATAAAAAACCAAAAATAATATAAAGAAATATTTTAACCTTAAAAAATAGTATCTGATTTCCAATATAATCCAATTCAACTTTTAGACATATCCAAAATACTTGTGTCCAAAGTCACAGTCCAAAAATTTATAAGGAATTTCAATATAACATAATGAAGATCTCTTTTATCACATAACAAAATGGGAAATAACTTCATCATTTATTGTATTGAAACAGGGTAACAACCTGAATTACTATGTAACCTTATTTTAATAGGTATGTACATCTTTATTCCTTCTATAAAACATAAAATGATGGATATACTCATTAAATCCAAAAATATTGTAATATCCAACAATGATGGAATAAACAAACCATTAATTAGTTCCAAGGTAGTAAATAATATCCAATATACTTTATCCAAATCAGTTTTCTCTTATTCTGAAATCATTATCTCAGTTTTAGAAACATATTAAGTGTTATATTTCCCCTAAATATATATTTTACAAAATGTTTTACTTGAAGCTGTGTCACATTACTTGGTACCATACAATCTCAAATATTTAATTAAATAGTACTAAAATACAATACTTATAAACTCTATAATTCTTATAACTTTTACATCATTAATACAACACTCAAATGAAACAATTATTTAATAGAAATACAAGAACACTAATAATTCCTTTTCATATATGGTAGTATCATAACTTGATTATTATCCAATAGCATCATTTGGGGTATACTCTGTTGATTGGGACATTGATTCATGTAGTGTCCCAACTCCTGATAAATGAATAATTGTACATTTGAAACCCTTTTCTAACCCTTATAATCACGAACATGGTGTCCTTTTTCTCCACACTTATTACAAAATCATATTCCTTTCAAGCACTTTCAAGGGTGATTCTTTCCACAATTATCACATATGGTAAAATATTTATTTCCTTTCTTCCCTTTATCCATATTTCTCTCTGGCATCCTCTTCTTCTCTGGCTTCCCTTCAAAGCCATACTACTCAGATAATACTTTACATATCTTATTAACACATGATATTACTTGTTCATATGATGAGAATACGTGGGAGAATAATTCAATTCTAAATGTTGTCTTAAGACCACGAAATATATGATCATTTTTACTCATTGGATCTTGTGTATTTCTAGAGTTCTCATTCCTTATAATGGGTGCCATTTCTAAATGATTACCTACACTAGGTTAGATCATATCATAATTTACAATCCAAAGACTAGAAAAATTCTCAACATTAATTGAATATTTTCACACATCTAGAATCATAATCATAAAAATGGTTTCTTTGCTAACATATTTATTCCCAGAACACTCATAATTGTTTGTAAAGAAAATTTGATTTATCATAAGCATATCCCCATGTAGTGTCAATCCAGGTGCGCAGTACGGCCCGTTGTCGTGTACCAGGACACCCTGGGTCAAGCCTAAAACTGCTTGTCGGAGTTTTCACTCTTAGGTACTTCTCTTCCAGAACCAAGTCCACCTGTAGTATCCAATCATGAATGTATTTATTCGAAATCCCATATAATATCTACATTACCAATTTTTTGGATGTTCTTATGTACTAATCATCAAAGTTTATAATAGGGTAATGTTTCCTAATCAGAGTTTATCTAAATCTATTTCTATGGTTGTTTCTAAACTTCCTTTGATGCTAACTGTAATGCACCAACCCCAAAAGCGCGGAGTCTGTGCATTATTTTAATACATTGGCAGGATTACAAGGAATCAAGTCTCGAAGGATAGATCAGTTTAGCAATCATGAAAAATATATTACATACATGAACTTTACATTACAATTTCTAATATAAAACAAATAATAAATAATCCTCTAAGAATTCCACTAGTCCCTTATCATTTTCCTGCATATAAATCATAATACACCTTTTGACATCTTTGGAAAATAAAACATAATAAAGGGGTGAGCTCAGATGCTCGATAAGGATAAACAATATAGCAAAAGCTATCATAAATAATCATAATATTTTATGTAAAGTCATAAAATTGAAACACAATCCCTTTAAACACAAACTTCAGCATAATATTTAAATGATAAATCAAATAATTCCATTTACTTATTCACATGTACATTATACTTGTCGAATAATCACATGTAGATTTAATAACTAATCTCATAATAATGGAATGAATAATGTTGTACATATTAACCATAATGTCGATGCCTCATTCCAAGAACCTAAATATAAATTTTTTCAAGGTTGTATTCCAAGACACTAGTTTGTCTCATGTGACCTACCGATGGATTGAGGGGCTATAGAACGCACCTCCCATCACTTACTAAGTCCAATTCATTCCTCATATGAAAATGTTGAAACATATCATAAACATTCATATTAAAACTAGCATACCAAATGTCAATACTTTAACTATAAACCATGAATAGTATAAAAATAACACATCCAGAGTCAAAAACATCATAACTCATTCAATACAATATGGAAGATTGTATTATATTACATCAACCTCAATGAAGAATAATATCCATTAAAGGATATTGACATAGTTTAAAATGATCTGTAAAAATCTTTGAGATAAATATCATATTTTTTGAAATGATTTAAAAGTCCCACATTTATTAAGGAAGTCATTTAATAGTGAATCTTGAATCAAAGTGTCTAATACCAATTTGAAACTTTTTAAAGAAATTAACATTTCAAAACAATCATGTCCATATAAATGAATCCTTAAAATCATTTTGAAAACATGGACATTAATTAAAAATATTTATAAAAATAAACCATTAATACATTTAAAATGATGATCTTGCTAAAGAGTCCATCCCACAAAAACATAAGATATTACTTTTGAAATCATTTTTATAAAACATGGACATGGATGATAAATACATCTCAGTAAATACTTACACATAAATACTCTCGGATAATAAAGAGATTGAGGATTTAACCCTTACCTTGTACATTCCTTTGGTTGATGGTACATTTAACCTGATGTATAATTACCATAGTATGTTATTAAATTATATGAGTACCATATTCATATTTATGACATCATACTTTATTCATTTATGACTTTATACTAACCATTTAAAAATAACTTCCATGTTAAAATTACAGTTATGGTAATAATAACTTTCTTTATCATATGTGTTTTAACTTTTTATTCATGATTGTATCACTGATATCATAGCTTAATTTCATCCATAATATAAAAAATTATTTATTTATCATATATATTCATAATATAAATATGTATAATAGATAGATATGTGAAATGGAAAACCCCGTTTATGGAGATGGTAGGTAGTACCTACGCAAAAATGCTGTTTCGTTTTTCATATCATATTGAACAAAAGTAAGTTAATGAGAGATATATATATTATGTCATATAATACATACTTTTTAATAATATTTATTTTTATAATCGTTGTTTAATGGTGAACATAGAAATGAATATCATCGCGTCTTGGAGACGGTAAGCCATACGTACGCACGAGAAAAGATATCATTATATTGATGGTGAAATAGTATGTAATTGGATGTTATATTGTATATACATAGTAATTAACATGTTATATATATTATTTAAATCAATTATACTCATTATTATACTAATGTAAATAATGAAGTGTTGAATAAAAAACTACACCACGACATGGAGACGGTAAGCCGTACGTACGCACATATCATGACTTTGTCATTCATAGGATGGATAGAATAATGAATATGGTGGTACCATAATTATAATAACATCTCAGTATGTAGAAGTTACTGGAGTTATTATTTTGTAATAGAAACAATGATGAAAGTTGGAGTGGAAGAAGAAAATAACATTGAAAAATGTGATGAAATAATTACCTCTTTTCGGGTTCTTCCTTTCGATTTGAACAAAAGGTCTCCTTAGGTTGGATTAATGATCAATGTAAGGACTGTAGTTTGAATTTAGGGTAGTTGGGAGGATATTTGAGTAGTGTTTGTCCAAGACAAGTGGTTTTGGAGGTGTGAATTTAAGATAAGGGGAAACACCCTTTTATAAGAGAGGTGAGGTGCACTTTACGAAAAACGTTAAATATTAATTTAATATAAAATCATTTTCTCTGTCTAATAGATAAAAATGAACTTATTTAGATGATAAAAAGGGGATGGGTCAAAATAATCTCAACCAATTGGTTTTATATATGTTTAGGTAACCATATTATCCTTGTCGTTTAGATTTAAATCTTAGTTAAAGAGTTTATCATTTACCATGTCTTCTTGTATTTTTACATTACATGGTTAATAAAATTACTATAAATATAAAAGAGAACCTCAAGTGGTTAATTAATTAAATATATAAAATTATCTAATTTATTTTGATGAATATTATATTTTTAGGAATATTATATTTTTTAATTAAATAATATTTGTTTTAAAAATTAAATTATGTCAATTTTGAATCTATTTAGTAATTGATTTTTAAAATAATAAAAACTTGATAACATAGAAAAAAATATATTTAATGAACTCTAAAATTTCATATTCACCTATAAAATTCTTTGATGGCATAAAATGTTTCAATTTACATTTATTTTAATATTTATAATATCAATTGTTTTAATATTTAATTAATAAGGCAATTACTGCGTCATCATTGTGTCATATATAAAATTAATTATTTATTGTCTAAAAATTATAAATAAAAATACATGATTCAGGAAATATTTATATATTTATAATGAATATTTATAGTCGAATTTATCTTATGCGTAACCCTATATTAAAAATGGTTTAGTTATTAAATATTGAATTTAACACTTTTAACACTTCTTTAAATAAAATATAATAAATGTTTTAATCTGACCCAAATGGATCAAAAGGATATTATTTTTGTCCTAAAGTTGATTTATTTTTTCTAAATACACTTATCCAATAGAATTAGGACATGTGTTTGTGTAACTGTAAAATTATTCTTACTTTTAATTACCTTATTTACTTTTAACTGTGGTAAATAAAATTCAAAATTTACTATTCACCAAAAATTATTTCCATCCTATTGAGCCAAATTTTACATACTGATTTCTATAATTTCACAATGATTTTTGAAATTTAATTCATATAACCGGTAAAATTAAGTTTTATACAAATTTTAAAATGTGCCTAGAAGGTGGGTAAAAAGACGTTAAAGAGGTTTAATAAAATTTTATATATCTAATATTATTATAAAATAACTCCAATGACTTAAATTGTACTAATACATGTATTATGTATCTATTTATACTTTAAGAAAGGATTTTAGTTAAAAGTTATTATTTAAATGAAAACGTCGGTTTTTATGTACTATGGAGTATTTTTCACTAATCATTGAAAATTTAATGTTTTGAGAAAAAAAAATTCACCTAAGCTAATTTTAGTATTTTGAATTCAAAAATGAAGTCCATTTTACCAAATTCAATTTTTAGGAGGGTATAAAATTAATTTTATTATTGTTCACAAAATGAGATCAAAAGTAGTTCTTTTAAGAAATTAGCTTTTCTCAATATATAAATATTTTAACAAAACTTGTACATTTCGTTATAAATATATTTTATTTATATGAAAAAATTAGAAATAACATTTAAAATTTATATGTTATTATTCATATTATAGTATATCACTGATAAATAAATATATCGTTTAAATAATTATAATACTAATGTGTTGTTTCAGTGAAACTCAATCTTTCATATAAGACAAGAAAAGTCGGTGTTGCATGAAATATAAGCTATTAGATTACTTTACATAGATAACTTACAATGATAAATTGGGGTGTTACATTCATTCACTTTTGGTTTTCCCCTTTAGGGAGGTTTTTTCTTCTTCGATGGGCTTCTGATGTGTTCTTCGTGTGGGGGTGGTTTCAATAGCATGAGATGGTCGTTTCGGTGTGGTCTTGCTTGTGTAGGCCCTACTTTAGTCTCCACCCTGGCTTCTTTTCCCATCACTGCCCTCCAGGTCGGTCTACTAAGGTTAGTTCACAGAGGCTTTCATTGGTGATTGTTATTCGGTCCTCGAAGATCTAAGAGACATGCCCTAATTAGGTCTGATCCCATCCAGAGTGGTTCTCATCTTTTCATTCACGTTGTTGGCGCATTAGCGCCCTCTTTTTTCATCTGCATTTGATTCATGTGGCCGACTATGGAATTTCCGATGTCGACGGTAGTGGTTCATCGATTGAATAAATGAATATTTGTTCTAGATGATGCTGGTGTTAGAGGTGTGTCTTGAGGTCATCACTGTGATGGATCGTTGAGGTTCGGATCAAGGATGATGATGATCCAGTTTTTGCGGACCATGGTTTTGAGGATGCGAATTAATGGTATGATTTTGGTTTGAATTTTGATTTTGATTCCATTAAAGTTATTGTTTATAGTTGATGGTGATGTGTCAAATCTTGTTCGGGGTTTTAAAATTTGAAATTTTATTTTGTCGTGGGTAAATTTATTGTCAGTTACATGACTCAGCCATGACGTGGATTAATATGGTGATTATGTTGTTTGAATTTTGATGTTGGACGATGTTATTGGAATTTGGTATCTTGTTTTTGTGGTGTATGTGTGGTGAATATCTATGTTGGTTACCACATGCCTTATAAAAATAATTATAAAATGGATTGGAGTGGTCATTGATGAAAATAAATACCAAAAAAAGATCATTTTAAACATTATTAATGAAAAT
The DNA here is from genome assembly GCA_963277665.1 of Viscum album. NCBI lineage: Eukaryota > Viridiplantae > Streptophyta > Magnoliopsida > Santalales > Viscaceae > Viscum > Viscum album. The sequence goes on from OY728161.1 coordinate 776,175,377, forward strand.
ACCATTTTCACATTGAAATAACATAAAATTACAATTTTATTGTATTAGGGAAAAAAATTTCTAATAAAAAAGTCAAGGAATATTGTATTTGAGGATTCAAATCATTGAGAGGTCATCAAAGTGAGAAATTTCATTTATTACAAATAAGCTAAAAAAATTCCTTTCACAATTTTATAAGAAACTTCAAAAAGTGCCTCATTTAGAAAATGAAAAGAGAAGTAATTTTAAACCATATTGTAAAATTAAAAAATATTAAAAACTTATTAAATTAATCATTTGATAATAGTAAAAGTATTATTTATTTTTTTAATGAAAATACAGATATGGAAGAAAACATTCATGACTAATTAGAAAAACCAAGTTGGTTTTACCGAAAACACAGTTTTCACATCTTTAGTTAATAAACTGTGTAGAATTAAAGTAAAAAAATTTAATTACATAAATAAAAAAAGAATAATAAACTATATTATTTTCAAGGTATTCATATAAAATGATTCCCCAAGTCTAAAATTTAACCCTAACAATCTCAAATAATGATGATATTATGAAATACACCATTACTTCTTTAGTAACTTTTGAGTCATTACCCCTATAAAATAAATATAATAAATGTAAACATTAAATAATAATATTATAAATATATCCATGATATAAATAATAAAAGGGGTATTATATACACATATTTCAAATAAATAGGCGAATAATACAAATTTTGTCTCAATATAGTGAAAATTGAGACAAACTATCTTAGAATGTTCAGGACACTAAAGTGAGAATTAATAAATTAATAAATTATGTTTAAAAAAAGTAAGTAAATATAATAAAGTATTATAAAAAAATAATATAATAAAAAAATACTTTAAAAAATAATCTTTGGAACATCAATGACAATGAAGAAGTAAAATAACCCAATGAAATGAAATAGAGTTATGAATCCCCTTACCACTTGGTAACATTCAAGTCAAATCCCATAATATTAATTTAATTTAATTTTATCCTAAAATACCACTAATTATGAAGGATTAATGATATAACATCTAAAAGTCTCATTATATGCACCATATAATAGAAATTAGTGTGTAACATTAAAATATGCCTTAAAGATTGAAAATTGAGATGAAACCCCTTACCTCAGGTTTGAATCCCTTCAGATATGTCAAAAACTATTTTATAATAAATAAAAATTTATTATACATATATTCCATATCCGTACACATATATATCATGCATTATATTACTTTTTTACAATCTTTTATCACCCGTTCATTTTCAATTTTTTTAAAATCAATCTTCAGGTTAATGAATTCTTCTTTTTTGATGTATGTTTTGGTTTTTTCATTTCAATCCATTTATTTTGATCATGGTTCTATCATTAAAGAATGACAATAATTAAATAAATACCATATATATTTTTATATCAATCTATAATAGAAACATTAATTAAACTTATCATGGATATGATAGGTCGTACGTATGCATAAATTCTACATTCATTTTTTGACAGATGGAAGGGAAAAAAGTTAAATAATAATTAAACTTTATATAAAAATTACTCCATAATCTAGAAAATTTATTTTCCTAAAATATATCATTATTACCATCCACATAAAATATAATGAAAAATGAATCACATCACCTTTTGGAGGCGGTAGTTCACACAGACGCATGAGCGAAGTTAACATACTCCAATATATCAGATGGTAAGATGGATGATGTGATATTATAATTAAAAAAATTAAAATTATTTAAAAAACATCACATATATAAAATAAATCCATCATTATATCAATTTTTATTGAAATTTAAGAAATATAATTACATCGGTTTTTGATGTAGTAGTTTGACATATACATGATTGACAATTTAATTTCCCATTTAATGGAAGAGGATATGAATATAGGTTCTTAAATTAAAATAATAATAATATATATAAGGTATTTTTTTAATTAAACATGATAATTTTTTTAATTTTGTATAATTATAATTAAAATAGAAACACATGATTAAGAATAATACGTCTTTTTTTGACATCCTCTTTAGGATTATACATAAATCCATACTAGGATGGTTTAATGATAAAACCAATGAATCTAGGTCATGGGAAGATACGTAAGTAAGGTATTTGGGAATGTATTGGATGAACTAAAAGGATTTTTAAATGTGGATAGTATAGGATATGTGGTGTCCTTTTATAAGTGATGGAGGGGACGCTCTAAGAAATTACCTAAAATAATACAAAATGAGAAATTCCTTATTAATAAAAAAACATTTACAAGTTCCATATATTCTAATTTAGGATAGTATAAGTAAAAAATATGTACATAAAATAGGATTTATATATGTTTAATTACCATAAATAATATTATATTTTGGTTTTTACACCAGGTAATCTTTTTTTAATCTTAAATATGGTAATTAATTCATAGTGTTTTTACTATTCATAATGACCAAAAATTATGTTTATATTATTGAATAATATTAAATTTTATAATTTTAAATATTCAAATAAATATTAACAAATTCAATTAACATAAATGGAATAATTTAATTTAAAATTAATCTTTCAACCGTGATGTAAATACTGTTTTCCAAAGAAAATGTTTTCTCAAGTAAAAAATTTTTTATATCAAAATTAGATATAAAATTGTATAAAATTACCTAAATTGTATTAATGAAAATAAAATTTAACAAATTTTACTTTTATATAAATTTTAATACAAAATTGATCTTACTAAATATGAAAATTGAAAATAACAACATTCAATAAAAATTATTATTTTTTACTATTCCTACAAAAATTAATCTTCTCAAAAAATTATCAAGAATTAAATATAAAGTAATTTTGAAATTTATATTCATCTAATAAAGTTCATTTTTTGAAATAAATTTTTAAAAATTGTGAAAGATCAATTTTAAAATAAATTATGTAAAACATGACGAAGCCACATTTTAGAAAAATACAATTATAATCATAAAACCATATTTATTATTATCCAATTCCTAGAATAAATATTAGATTAATTTTTAAAAAATTTATTTGAATATATAATATATGTATATTTCCTTATAATAATTCTCCAATAGTGATTAATTTAATTTATTAAAAAACACATTGTGTGCATAAAAATAGTTAAAAAAACATTTCTTTTACCTTCAAATGAATTTAATTTTCAGTTCTAATAAATTTAAAACAAAATAATACATTCTATAAATGTTTAAATAATAAAAATTTAATAATGTAGTTATTCCTATTCATAACCACTAATTTAATGGCTATGTAATAATTCTATACTATATAGTTGTTCATTTAAACTTGGTGCTGCATGTATCACATGTTATCGAAGAGATTAAATTTATTTAGAAAGAAATATTTCATAAAATATTTTAGAGTTTCAATATACACCACTAAAAATAAAAATTTCCCTTTAAATTTTATCTCATTTATCAAAGGTTTATCCGTTGTTTGAAACCCATATCATACAAAGGTGTACTAAAACATCACTTTAAAATAGGGAAAGAGAAGTATGATTTTTATTTATAATAACACATTAAAAGTTTTACAAGTAATAAAAAATTAGTGGGAAGTAAAAATATAGACCTTGAGGAGAAAACTGAAGCAAAATGGAAAATAGGGAGTGATTTAATACATGGTAAGGATAATGTTAACACCCAAAAAAATAAAAGTTTAATGGGAGAAAAGACAAGCGATTCATCCAAAATGAATATTATTTGATAACATTTTAATTTCAAGATCCTTTTACTAATATTTAGGTATTATTTTACAATAATGATATATAATAACATAACATTTATTTATTTGATCAATTTATTTCATAAGTCAAATTTCTTCATTTTTTTGTGCTTTAATCAATTTCAGCTTTATTTAGTACCATATGAAATGGTTATCAAAGAATATTATTTATGTTTGGATCAATAAAATCAACTTTTAATGGATAATGAGATCCATAAAATAGTGTAATAATTTTCAAAATCTCTCAAATTTTTTCTGAAACCTAAATGGTAAGAACAACATATCCAATGTAATATATTGATCACTAAAACCTAAATAATTACTCCCAAAGTTATAATTAATCCATTCCATAAGTATTCATCCTAAAAAACCGCCCAAAATACCTCAACCCAAATTCCAAATTAATAATATATGATAAATAAAGTTACTATATTTCAAAACTAAACATAACATTTATCCTCTTATCATTTTAAACTTAAACCCAATGTCATGTAGTAATTATTTGAATGTATTGATCACTATAAAACCACAATCAAAAGATAAATGCTTCAAAAATTAACTCTAACCACATCACATATATAAAATATAATCCATCACTCCAAAAATGCTATAAAATCTATCATACATTACATTCTCAACAAATAACTTATCATTTTCAAGTTCACTAATAATATCTAATTTACTTCATCAATTCCATACATCTCTTAATACCAACTTAACATTATTACTTCAACATTACTCACATATTAAGGGTTATCATTACCCCAATCATGCAATTTATATAAAATATCACCTTAACTAAAAAAACATTTCTTATTCATCAGTAAAATTAAATATGTTCTTCCAAATACTTAAAAAAAACTACTTCATAATAATCATGAGTTGTTTCATGATTCATATAATGAAAATATCATTCACACAACACTTATAAAACAAAAATATTAAATACCAATAAATAAATTTTTCAATCCTTCAACATCAATTATTGTCATGTCATTGGACCATACACATTCTAGGAGTTAACCCTTGGATTAGGTAATGGCCATAGATAATGACCGGGTTCAACACATTTTAGACATAAACTTACATATAGATCCCTAGGATGAGATTTATTTATCTCCACTAAACTCTTCATTTTTCCTTAATATTTCGTTTCTCCATGACATTAATTTCCACATATAAAACAATTTCTTATTCATTTGAGAATATATCATATGTTTGTTTTCACACATTTTTGACATGAATTAAATACACCATTTATTTCCCCTCCTATTTAAAATATGATCTCTCAGAAAACTCTATAATTATCTTCTTTGGTGAGTCTGAAAGTTTTTTTCTCCAAGTTATTAATAATTTATCATGAAGACTTATTATTAATAATAAAAATATCTTTATCTCTAGTAATCAATCAATTTGGTTTCCTATAATAACTGAGTTGTTCATTACATTCTGTTCTAAAACTATTCCTACCAGTTCTAGCCATTGATGAAAACTAGAAATTATAGTATGATAAACTACAATAATAGTAGGGAACAAAATAATAAATTATATGATTTCTAAATCATGAAACCTTATTTTTTAATTGATGAAACCTATGGTTTAATAAAGGTTATACATTTACCTCATCTATTTAATTCCATAAAAATGTCTTGTAATGAAAATAAGAATTAATACAATAATATCATATTAGATTTTCAATCAATTTCAGAGTAATGGAACACTCATCATGCACTATAATAATGGCTATGATAGACTCAAACCAACTCTTTTTAGGGTTATTACCCATAGATGAATCTGGGCTAAAACCAAATCCACTTGTAGTACCCAGACATGGATGTAATGCTTGAAAAAACAAATAATTTATCCCTTAACATATCATTAGGATGATATCCTATAATAAGAATTATTCTCTTAGAAATTCATAGAGTTATATTACTTAATCTATGTTTTCGTAAATCCAGTTCCTATGTTTTTCCTAATCTTTCACTGATACCAATTGTAAATTGAATAGCCCTAGTAGCCTATAGTTGGTGCCAACTTTATTTAATAGGAATTATAAAAAAGTAATGGAATCCCAAAGGACTGAATAGCTTTGTATTCCTATAAAACATGATACATAATTTAATCTCACATTATGATTAAAATCATAAACAAAAAATATTATTTTCATTGATAGAACCATTATTACATTTAGAATAATCATTTATATCAATCATAATAGACTTCCTACCATCCAAGGGAAAGGAAACACAAGAAAGGGGTAAGATTAAATGATCAATAAGGGTATCCTTACAATGAAAGATATCTAGAATGTATAAGGCATAACCAATATGGAATGTTACATATCTAAATATATAGACAATTAAATCAAAAAATTGATCCCGATGAAAAATATTTTATGAATATACAACAATCAAATAATTCCATATAAATAATCAAATGATAATGGAATTTATCCATGGATATAATAACAAATCCAATAATTACATGGACATCATTATCCAATCACATAATGCTAAAATGAAAAATTCTAGACATAATAAACATACCATCAAGGCCTCATGCTAAGGAATATTACATAAATGGGTAAGGCCTCATCCAAATAACTAAACTAGCTTTTCACATGAGAAATCACAATGAATATAGGGCATATAACATTCCCTAAACATCACATACTATATTCACCACATTAATCCTATGAAAGGGTAGAATTATAATTAAATACAAAATAAACATAAAAATTACTATTGAAAAAACTATAATAAAAAATGTTAATACTCCCTCCAATAATTTTTTTCATAATCCTTCTGAGAAATAATAATAATGGAATCATTAAAAAATATCCCAAATAAAGTGTTAGTAAAATAAAGAATTTTTGTTTTTGATTAATTGAAATACCATAGAAATATCATTTATAAACTTCTTGTAAAAAATAAAATTTTCACGTTGAAAAGTGCTTTTAAAAACTAAAAATTTCCATACTATTAGGGGAAATATTTTATTTAGAAGTAGTTAATGAATTATTTAATTTAATCTTTAATGAATTTAGTGGTAATTATTATGGGAAATTATATTCCTGCCACATAAGATAATAAAATAATTGCTTTCACACTTTTTTTGAAAAGAAAAAAGTTTCCTATTAGAAAATGATAGGAAGTTTCTATTAAAAAATTTAATAAAATTAACACATGTTTAAAAATATCATTAATAAATAATTTGACAATATAAATAAAATTCTTCAATTTTTTTAATGTAAAATATGAATATATAAGAAAAAGACTCCAGAAAAAGTAGAAAAACCATGTCGGGTTTCATTAAAAAATTATTTTTGTATCTTGAATTTTTAAAGTGTTAAAAATTATTTGAAAAAGGTAATATACATAAATAAATTGAAGAGAAGAAAATATATTGGGTTTAGGTTAGAATGATCAAATAAATCCCCTTGTAGAAACCTTAACATAAATTATCCCAATGATAGATTTGATTTTGAAATAAACCCTTTCCACTATGGTACAATTTGAATCATAATATTCATGAAATAAATAAATTATATCCAAAAAAATTCAATACAATTTTTATAAATAAATTCATGTTATATCATCTCAAATGGGAAGTATATACGCCACATAAAAATAAGTATGTTCATAATACCAATTATGTCTCATTAGAGTGGAAATTGAGATGAAATCTTATGCAAAGATCAAACCATTTAAGTAAGAATTAATCAATGAATTTATTATGTGTTTCAAATATAAATCCACATAATACATATGAATGAAAATAAAAAATATAAAACAATTACACACATAATCATAGAATATCAAAGCCAATAAATGAGTAATATAATCATTTGAAACTAAATTGAGTTATGAAAAACCATTCCACTTGGGAGCATTCTTGTAAAATCATATGGGATGAAAAAAATTTAATTGAAATTTAAAAAACCATTAAATATAAAGGATTCATGTTATAACTTATAAAATTGGAAGTATATACGCCATATAAAATAAATTGATAAATAACATTAAAATATTTACAAATGAAAGGAAACTAAGATGGAATCAATTACCACAAGTTTGAATCCCCTCATATATGTCTAAAACTCATATATAATAATGTATAAATATTATAAATATCTTATATAACCATACTAATTTATATCATACATTATGTGATTTACATAAAATATTTTATCACATATTTTTAACGTTTTATTGCTAAAATAATAGTTCTGGGCAATAACTACTTTGTTTATTAGGTATATTTTGGTTCAATTATTTTGGACATTATTTCCACAGGAAATGTAACTCTTTTTAGTATTCATTATCTCTAGAAAGTTTCCATCCTATTTATTTGTGGATCTAGAAATAACCAATGATTCTGTATTCAAAGGGACATTCTATCCAAAGGCAGTAACTCGTTAGGGATTTTCTACTACGAGGCTTGAGAATTGACATTAGTAGAGAGGATGGGAGGTTAATATCATCACACCATTTTGAGGGGAATTATTTCATACTCTTGGAATATCTCATATATTTAATATATTTTCACAAGTACTTATAAATTCACCATGTATAACATGAGTTTCCCATTATAATTTAGCAATAAATTAATAGAATGTACAGAATTTGAGAATCGTCTGTATGTATTGAATGTTATAAATTAATGGAGACAATGGTATATATCCAAGGATCTCCCTCAATGGTTTCCTTTCATACATTTACTTAGAGATTCATTGGTCATTATTATGTCTATACTTGTTTAAATCCACTCAGTGGAGCACTCTGTAATTTATCATCATCCTTGTAGAAAAAGTGATTTCTCTAGAGTTTATCATCATCTAGGGAGACAAAAGTTTTGTTTTTTATATTGGAATCAAACCCATGGATGGGCTACATATATATCCTTGTGAAAGGAATCAAAACCCATGCATTTCATGTGTGGGAAATATTCTGGAGTAGGCCGAGATACCTGGAAGGGATGTGGACTTCCAAGTTGAATTAGACCCGACTGGGAAGGTAGCCCAGAACAGATATGGTTGATTTGGGGTTGTTGGGTTTGATCCTCATGGAGGCTTCCTACGTATCCTGTTTGGATAGGAATCAAAGTCTGTTTAGTTTGGTAAGTCTCCCAGGAGAGTGTGGTACTTTTAGACAAATGAGATAGGGATTAATCCTGAGAAATATGCCATGTAAAAAAAGGTATAATGAAAATATTATTGAATCATAATAATATGGGGGCATAATTTGGGGATTACTCTTAAAGATGATGGTTGGATTAAGAGAAATACGATATGTATTCCTCTTGAGAAGGATTCAAAGTGAAAGGTGCCATGATTAGTGTATTAAATCATGATATCTTTGGGACTAACCCCTAGGAAGGGTGTCTTTTTAGCTTGGTATTTAGGTAGGTGTCCTATATATCCTAGTTAGAGTTGGAATTAGAGTTCTCATAGTTCAAGATGTGTGGATTGTGAAGATTTTTTGATCATTACAAACCTGTAAGCCAATGTGAGTCATTATTTCTGTGAGAAACAAGAGGATGTGAAATTTTTAACAAATAAACACACAATTTTCTTCCTCTACTAATGGAAGAGGATGGGCCTATAATAGAATGTGTTTCGACGATGGTGGAAAAGGGCATAGAGGAATGATACATTCAATGTGGCCCGACCCGAAAGGCTATGGGATAATGATATGATTAATGCCATAAATGTTTTCCTATAGTAGGTAGGGAGACTTATCCTTTGTTAAAATGGAAAAATAGTTTCAAACCTTATACTTCCCTACCAGGAACTGGAGGTTCCGTGTTTTAGAGATGATAAGGGGAGGACTGTGACCAAATCCTAACCTTCAGATTGTGAAATCCTCAATATAGTTTTTGGGAGAAGAGCTATCATGATTGTAGAGATACAACTCCCTAGATAGTGAGAGGAACCTAGATCCCCAAAAAGACAAGTTTGGGAATCCTTTGACATTAGTCCTAAAAATTCAAATGCAAAGCACGCTGGTGTGCCTTTATGTAATGATTTGTAAATTGGGAGGTCTTGGCCGGGGTTTCATAATGATCCCTTTCAGACCAGGAAGCCAATGATAAAGAAGTACTTCCATGAGTGGATTTGAATAATTTTTTTATGAAAGACTTGTATAGACTGAATAAAAATAGTGACTCTCAAGTGAGTGGTTCGTGAGCAAGTAAGGGGCACACAAGTAGGCTAGTGCACCTTCATGTCACTTAAGTGACAAAAAACATGTATGATTAAACTTTGGGAAGACATGGATGAAGCCTTAAAGAGTTTTCATAGGTATTCACGGAAGTTTGGATGTCAAGTTCATGTGAGTGTAACTGATGGTGTGAAATTCATATTGAATTAAGGGGGTTGGGTGCTTGTGGTGCACAAGTGTTGTGGATTTCAAACACTTACGTGACTCAATTCATTTGAACCTCCTTTAAATCCCCCACTTTAAGTATAGAGACCCGGCCTTTTCTTACTTTACTATTACATTATTTTAAATATAAACAACATAATAGTATTACACATAGGGGATCCAAAGGGTTAGTGTCTTGGGAAAACTAGGACCATACATAACAAATACAACATCAACCTTAAACATTTATTTAATTTCTTCATCACTAGCTTCTTAGTAGCAATTGTCCTCTCCTTAGTACATGTATCCACCTGAGGATATACATCAAAATGGGTGAGATAAAATCCCAATAAGAAGATAGATAAAAACAATATATCATGGGGTGAGCATAATCATAACATAGGCATAAGATCATAAACATGAGTGGTGCGTAAATAAAATACTTGAAATTTGGAAATGAAAAAAAATGAAATATCATGTCTTAGTGATTAACTACCACACATACTTGTGAACCAAGCTATCATCTTGTTCACACATCATTCCACATTTACTCACGAGATTCATCACTTAATGCATTGGAGTTCTGTATAATTCCGGGCGCACCCGTCACATTTAAACATTCATATTGCGCTATATAATTCCGGGCGCACCTGTCACATCATAACATTATCATTTATCATGGTTTCCACAATGAACATATAACATAAATTAACATAATGAACCCATGAAAAGGAATGAGTTTCATCTCATAATAACATATTCATAATCTTTGGGTTCCCAAAAGAAAGAGGGAATAACATACATGTTACAAGAACCGTTCACTTTGAGTGAGAAGTAAAAGGGGCGTTCTTAAAAGAAGAGTTCTTTTGGAAAACATTTTGTTGGACATAAAAACCAGTGAAAAAATTTATATACCAGAAAAGTAAAGGAAATTATGAACAAAAGATCTTTGAGGAGTAACCATATCAAAAATGGAGTGAAAGAGGGAGAACCTGAATGACGAAAATTGGGTTTGAGATTTCCCCTTACCTTGTACCCAAATGCCTCCTTCTCTTTAATGTCCTATATAATGACATTATATTAATTATTTTGAAATTACAAAGACTCTTATAAATTAACAAGGTTCATTCTGGTTTCATTATGTCATATTATGTTCCTTTGGATGACTTATATTGTTTAAAAACACTGTTCGGGGATGTTTGTTTTTATGGTTTTCTTGAGTGGTTCACTTGTATTATTAAATTGAAGTTTTGGTAGAACATGGGTAAACATAAATATCTGATATTAAATGTTATTAATGATATTATAGGATCTTGAATGATTTTATAATGAATTATATTAGATCCATGTGGGTGAATCATTAGATAAGAATTAAATGATGATTATTTGGGTTAATTTGAGCGGTTTTTGGATCACAACGAACTTGTTTTAACTTTTCACTTAGTAATATGGACATAGGTTATTTAAAGAACTTAAAATAGAACATAATACTTATAAAATATTCTGGTTCAACCATAAAAATGGTTTCATGACCAGATCTGATGGTAGAAATTGAAGAAGAGAGCATGTCATTTTTGAAGGTGATAAATTAACACCTCATGAACAACGTTCTCTTTAATAAAAGGAAGAGGGAAAGGGTGTGGGGTGATATAATATACTATTAGAATCATAAAATTATGGTATATGTATAATAATGGAGTTAAAAAACAATTTTTATGAATATAAGAGGGGAGAGATCAAGAAAGGAACTTGAACTTGAAAAGAAATTAAAGGAGATGAGGGAGGGGAAATTACCTCTTGAATCCTTCACTTGAGAACCTCCTTAAGGGCCTAATCTTGGTCTTTTGATGAGACCATAAGCTCTTGGACGTGGGGTAGGGGATAGGGGAGATTATTGGGCATAACTTAGAAAATTCTTGAAGCTTGAGAAGTGTGTTTTGGCAAGAGGAGGGGGAGGGATTATTTATACATTAGGAGGGAGGTTTTTTTGGCATAAAATATTAAATATAATAATATATCAAGAGTTAGACTTGTAATAGTAGTTATGTGACATCCTAAATCCTATATTAATATAATATAATTCTTCTAGGCTTCAATTCTTCTTTATAAGTCGAATTAATCAATTTATTATAAGGAAAGTGAAAGAAAAAGAAAAAGACACTTTATAAAATCACCTGTTGACTTTAGGCTTTGGAAAGATCTTTTTAGGTTTGAGAATTGGATTTATTGTATTTTAAGGAACCATTTATGAGATTTAATATAATTTGGCCGAAAATAATGTTCTAGATTGTTTATGTCATCATTACATCATTAATGATGCAATTTAGTATACAACGATTAAGTGGAAAACTGTATTTTTACTATTCACCTGAAAATTGAAGTATTTCAGAAAAAACCCAAAAATTTACACCTACCATTTTTTGAAATTTAGAATAAAAAAATGAAGTCCATTTTTCAAAAATAAGTTTCTAAATATTATGAATTTAATATTTAATTAAAATCATAATTTACTTAAAAAAAGTTTTTAAGATTAAAACTGATTTTATAGTGCTTCCAAAAATTACGTAGGGTCTTATAAAATTATCTAAGAACTATAAGACATTGATTAAATAATTTATGACTACATTATATGGAAATAAATATTCTTTTAAACTAATTAATTAATTATAATTAATTATTTATAACTTAGAAAATACCAAAGCATTTACTAAGGTCAAATTGTCACTTTCTAAGATGACTAAATTTTATTCAATTATATATAGGTAATGTTACTCTTATATTGGATGATATAATATTCATAAGGGTCATATTACTATTCATAAGGGTATGTTTCCATTGATAAGGGTAGGTCACTATTCACCAAAAATTATTTTTGTTTCATTAGACTCAAAAAATCATCTTGAACATAACTGTGTATGTCAGATTTTCAAAATTCCAAACACTGAAGTGACAATCTTATGTTTAATGGTCACTTATCACTTATTAGTTCATTATGTTGTGATTTCAAGTTAATTTATTACATATTTATAAGAGGGGAATTTCCATTAAAAAACTTTGGGTCGTTACATTCTTCCCACCTTAATAAATTTCGCCCCTGAAATTTCACTTTACTTAAATAGGTGAGGGTACTTCTCCTTCAATGCCTCTTCAGGTTCCCAAGTTGCTTCCTCAGAATTATGGTTCCTCCACAACACTTTGACAAGATGGGTTGTCCTGTTGCGTAGAACCTTGTCTCTCTGATCCAGAATCTTTACTGGCTGCTCCTCATAGGAGAGATCATTTTCCAGTTGCACCACCTCTGAGTTTAGTACATGTGAGGGGTATGGTATGCACTTCTTTAGTAGTGATACATGAAACACATCATGAACTTGAGCCATATTTTGTGGAAGTTCTAGATGATAGGCCACGACTCCTATGCGGTCAAGGATCTCAAAGGGGCCTATATACCTTGGGCTTAACTTCCATTTCATCCCGAATCGCATGACTTTCTTCCATGGAGATATTCGAAGGAAGGATTTATATCCAATGTCGAACTCCAAGTCCCTTAGATGGTTGTCAGCATAGCTCTTTTACTGACTTTGAGTAGATTTAATGTGTTTCTGGATGACTTGAACCTTCTCAGTCATCTCTTGAACAAGATCGGGCCCAAGTAGCTTTCTTTCTCCAACTTCATCCCAACAGGTTGGAGTTCTACATCGCTTCCCATAAAGAGATTCATATGGAGCCATCTGAATACTCAAGTGGAAGACATTATTGTATGAGAACTCAACCAATGGGAGATGCTGATCCCAACCACCTTTGAATTCAAGATAGCAAGCTCTTAGCATATCTTCAAGCGTCTGAATAGTTCTTTCAGACTGGCCATCAGTGTGGGGGTGATAGGTCGTGCTGAAATTCAATTCAGTAATCAAAGCATGTTGATGGCTCCTCCAAAATTTAGATGTGAACCTTGGATCATGGTCGGAGACAATTGAGAGTGGAACACCATGCAGTCTCACCACTTCCTCCACATATATCCTTGCAAGTTGTTCAAGTGAGATGTCTTCCTGAATAGTGATAAAATGGGCAGTCTTGGTGAGTCGGTCAACCCCAACCCATATTGTATTACTTCCCTTTGATGTCTTCGGGAGGCCTGTGACAAAGTCCATAATAACATTTTCCCATTTCCACATGGGTATAGGCAATGGCTGCATCATACCTTTTGACTTTTGTCACTCATATTTAACTTGCTAACATACCAAGTAACTTGATATATATTCTGCAATCTCCTTCTTCATGTTATCCCACTAGAAGTGTTCTCGGAGATCACAGTACATCTTGGTACTCCCAGGATGGATAGAGAAAGTTGAGCTATGTGCATTATTCAATAACTTCTTCTTTATCTCGGGTGATGAAGGTACACAAAGCTGCGTTCCAAACCGAATTACACCATCATTGTCGATATGGAACTCTTGTAGCTTTCCTTCCTTTACTGCATTCACCGTCTTTTGTATCTCCACATCACCCCTTTGTGCTTCCTTAATCTTATATTGGATGGATGGTTGCACAATCATTTGGGCAAGTTAGGATGTATCCCCTGCCCTTATGATTTCCAAATCCATTCTTTGCATATCCAAGAAGATAGGGTCTTTCTCAATCCGCAACATGGATTGAGTAGTAGGTTATTTTCTGCTTACAGCATCAGCTACCTTGTTTGTCTTTCCAGGATGATCGTGAATAGCACAATCATAATCCTTGATTAGCTCTAACCATATCCTTTGACGCATGTTGAGCTCCTTTTGTGTGAATATATACTTTAGGATCTTTTGGTCGGTGTATATGTCACACTTCTCTCCATAAAGGTAGTGCCGCCAAATTTTCAATGCAAAAATCATGGATGCCAGCTCAAGATCATGCGTCAGGTAGTTCTGCTCATGGATCTTCAACTATCTTGAGGCATAGGCTATCACATTATCATTTTTCATGAGTACACAAACCAATCCTTTCTTTGAAGCATCACTATATATCACAAAACTTTCTCAACTTTTCGGTACTGTGAGTACAGGTGCAATGATCAGCCTTCTCTTTAGCTCCTTGAGGCTTCCCTCACATTCTTCTGTCTAGACATACTTTACCCATTTCCTTGTTAACTTAGTTAATGGGCTTGACAATCATGATAAGTTTCTCACAAAACTTCAGTAGTACCCATCTAATGCAAGAAAACTACGGATTTCTGTGACACTAGAGGGCCTGGTCCATTCTTCAATCATCTTGGTCTTTGAAGGATCCATAGAAATTCCCTCACCTGTGATCACATGTCCCAAGTATGTGACTTGATTCATCCAAATGTCACACTTGATGAACTTGGCGTACAACATCTCCTTCCTCAATGTCGCCAACACAAGTCTTAGATGTTCTTCATGTTCCTCCTTACTCTTGGAGTAGATGATAATATCATCGATCAAAACTACCAAAAATTTGTCAAGGTAATGTATAAATACTCTATTCATCAAATCCATGAAGATTGTAGGGGAATTAGTAAGTCCAAAGGGCATCACCAAAAACTCATAGTGCCCATACCTTGTACGGAAGGTAGTCTTCTGAATATCTTCCTTCTTCACCTTTACCTGATGATATCTAGAATGAAGATCCACCTTTGAATAGTATTGACCTCCTATTAACTGGTCGAACAAGTCATAAATCCTTGGGAGAGGATACTTGTTCTTTATGGTGATCTTGTTGAGTTCCCGATAATCGATACACAGCCGCATGGTTCCATCCTTCTTATTCACAAAGAGCACTGGAGCACCCCAAGGTGATGCACTAGGGCATATGAACACTTTTTCCAGATGCTCTTTCGGCTGCTTCTTTAACTCTTCCAGTTCGATAGGATACATCCTATAGGGACATTTCGAGATAAGAGTAGCTCCAGGTATGAGTTCAATTGAGAAATCTACCTCACGATCTGGGGTAATTCCAGGTAACTCTTCGCGAAATACATCACCATATTCCCTCACAATGGAAATTTCCTCAAGGTTGGAGCATTCCTTCGACTCAACCATTTGGGTGAGGTTTGCTTCTTCATAGGGAATCAACACCCACACCATTGAAGGATTTTTCAAAGGAGATTCATGATATTCTTTGCAATTGTAGAGGAGCATGGGATGGTTCAGAATATGAAAAGATATTTCCTTTTCCCGACATTTGATATGTGCTCTATATAATTAGAGCCAGTCCATTCCCATTATAGCATCGAATTACACCAAGGGAATTATTACGAGATTTTCAAGAATAATCATCCCACATACATCAACAGGAGAAGATTCAAACACTTGGGTTGAAATGATTCCACCACTTGGTGTTTTTACATATATCTCTACTTCAAGGTTTCGGGGCTTCGATTCAATAGTTCTAGCAAACTTGCAAGATATAAAGGAATGAGTAGAACTAGAATCAAATAAGACTTTTTCCATTCTTGAGTGAATAAGAAGTGTACCTTGTACGACTTCATTATCATGCTCCACCTCCGTAGTAGTGATGGCATAAGACTTCCCTTGTTCCTTTGTCTTTGGTGGCTGTTGACATTGTTTACCCTCGAGAACTCAAGATTTGTTGCACTGGTTTTCATAGTGCCCTAGCTCCCTACAGTTGTAGCATTGAACCATGAGTGGTTCTTCCCTTTCATCAGCTACATTATCCTTCCTTTTTGTGTCTTTTTGACACTCTTGAGCATGGTGTCCTTCTTTCCCACACTTGAAGCATTTCCCCGTCCCTTTGAGATAGTTCCCATTGTGCAACTTCCCACATTTTTGGCATATGGGTCGTTGATTTTTCTTCCCACCTTTTTCATTAGATCCACTGGCTTGAAACTGCATCATTCCATTCTTATCACTATATCCATGGGACCATTCTCCAAACTCCATCTCCACTTTGAGAGCAGACTGAACAACTTCTTCATAACTCCCAAAGTCTTGAATTTGAAGAGCCTTTCTAAGGTGTGGTTTTAATCCACTAAAGAATCTATCAATTTTTATATCATTGTTGATAAAAAAAACCCGAATCATACCTTGTGAGCCTTGTGAAATTTGCTTCATAGGTTGTGATAGATTCTCCTTCTTTTTTCTTGTGCTCTATGAATTCTATCTCCATCTTCATGTGAAGGGTTCATGGGAAATACTTATTAAGAAACATTATCTTAATCTCTTCCCATTCCATCTCTTCAATTTCCTCCCTTGGCTTGGAGTTCTTAATCAAAGCCCACTATTGATAAGCTTCTCCATCTAGACGATAAACAGCTAGAGTCACCTTCTCCGTCTCAGAACAGTGAAGAACGGAAAAGATCTTCTCCATGGAGTTGACCCACTTTTCCGCAACTAGTCGATCGGAATATCCGCAAAACGTTGGTGGTCGTTGCCGCATAAAACATTCAATAGCCAGTTGCTCCCTCCTTGGTGAAGGAGGACGTTCCCCATTATTATGGTTATTATTCATAACCTGAGATAATTTTTTAAGAATCGCCATGATGTTTTGAACTCTACCTCCCATATCATTGGGGATGTTGTTCGGGCAGTCGTTGCATTGGCCCTCACATGAGTTGTTGGCCTAATTTCTACTAGTTCCCACCATTTTCTAAAATAGGAAAGGATAAAACAAAACATAACTAAACAAGTCATGAATAACTTATTCATTTAAACACTTTATACCAAAAACATAACATATTGGATCCCTAGGTGCATATTTGTACTTAGTCTCATGCTATAGGTTTCCTCTAGGGTTCACTAATCCTAATTCCAAAATTAAGTAAACATTGCCTTTGATACCAACTATAGCGACCCAGCATTTTCTTACTTTACTATTACATCATTTTAAAGATAAACAACATAATAGTATTAAAAATAGAGGATCCAAAGGTTCAGTGTCTTGGGAAAACTAGGACCATACATAACCAATACAACATCAACCATAAACATTTATTTAATTTCTTCTTCACTAGCTTCTTAGTGGCACTTGTCCTCTCCTTATTACATGTATCCACCTGAGGATATACATCGAAAGGGGTGAGATAGAAGCCCAGTAAGAGGATAGATAAAAACAATATATCATGGGGTGATCATAATCATAACATAGGAAAAAGATCATGAACATGAGAGGTGCATAAATAAAATACTTGAAATGTGGCAATGCATAAAAATAAAATATCATGTCTTAGTGGTTAACTACCACACATACTAGTGAACCATGCTATAATCTTGTTCACACATCAGTTCAAATTTACTAATTAGATTCATCACTTTACCTAATGCATTGGAGCGCTGTATAATTCTAGGCGCACCTGTCACATTTAAACATTCATGTTGCGCTATATAATTCTGGGCGCACCCGTCACATCATAACATTATCATTTATCATGCATTCCAAAATAAAAATATAACATAAATTAAGATAATGAACCCATGAAAAGTAATGTGTTTCATCTCATAATAACATATTCATAAGATTTGGGTTCCCGAAAGAAATATGGAATAACATACATGTTACAAGAACCGTTCACTTTGAGTGAGAAGTAAAAGGGGTGTTCTTAAAAGAAGAGTTATTTTGGAAAAAATTTTGTTGGAAATTAAAAACATGTATATACTATAAAAGTAATGGAAATTATGAAGAATAGATCTTTGAGGAGTAACCATATCAAAAATGGAGTTAAAGAGGGAGAACCTGAAGGAAGAAAATTGGGTTTGAGATTTCCCCTTACCTTGTACCCGAATGCCTCCTTCTCTTTAATGTCCTGTATAATGACATTATATTCATTAATTAGAAATTAAATAACTTTTTATACATTAATGGGGTTCATTCTGGTTTCATTATGTCATATTATGTTCCTTTGGATGACTTATAGACTTTAAAAACATTGTTCGAGGATGTCTTTTTTATGGTTTTCTAGAGTGGTTCACTTGTATTCTAAAATTGAAGTTTTTGTAGAACATGGGTAAACATACAGAAATCATATTACATGTTATTAATGATATTATAGGATCTTGAATTATTTTATAATGAATTATATTATATCCATGTGGGTGAATCATTAGATAAGAATTAAATGATGATTATTTGGGTAAATTTGAGCTGTTTTTGGATCACAACGAACTTGTTTTAGATTTTCACTTAGTAATATGGCCATAGATTATTTCCAGAACATAAAATAGAACATAATAAATATAAAATATTTTTTTTCAACCAGAAAAATGGTTTCATGACCATATCTGAAGGTAGAAATTGAAGAAGAGAGCATGTCGTTTTTGAAGGTGATAAATTAACACCTCATGAACAATGTTCTCTTTAATAAAAGGAAGAGGGAAAGGGTGTGGGGTGATATAATATCCCATTATAATCATAAAATTATTTTATATGTATAATAATGAAGTTAAAAAACAATTTGGATGAATATAGGTGGGGAGAGATCTTGAAAATAACTTGAACTTGAAAGGAAATTAAAGGAGAAGAGGGAGGGGAAATTACCTCTTGAATCCTTCACTTGAGAACCTCCTTAAGGGACTAATCTTGGTATTTTTATGAGAATAGAATCTCTTGGACGTGGGGTAGGGGATATGGGAGATTATTGGGAAGATCTCAGACAATTATTGATGCTTGAGAGGTTTGGTTTGGCAAGAGGAGGGGGAGGGCTTATTTATACATGAGAAGGGAGGTGTTTTTGGCATAAAATATTAAATAAAATAATATATCAACAGTTAGACTTGTAATAGTAGTTTTTTGAAATCCTAAATCATATATTAATATAATATAATTCTTTTTAGGATTTAATTCTTCTATATAATTCTAATTCATTAATTTATTAAATGGAAAGTGAAAGAAAGAGAAAAGGACACTTTAAGAAATCACCTATTGACTTTAGGCTTTGGAAAGTTCGTTTTAGGTCTGAGAATTAGATTTATTATATTTTAAGGAACCATTTATGAGATTTAATATAATTTCGCCTAAACTAAGGTTCTAGAATGTTTATGTCATCATTATATCATTAATTATGCAATTTAGTATACACCGATTATGTGAAAAACTGTATTTTTACTATTCACATGAAAATTGAAGTATTTCAGAAAAAACCCAAAAATTTACCCCTACTATTTCTCGACGGGTAGAATCCAAAAATGATTTCCATTTTTCAAAAATAAATTTCTAATTATTATTAATTTAAAATTTAATTAAAATCATAATTTACTTAAAAAAACAGTTTTTAAGATTAAAACTGATTTTATAGTGCTTCCAAAAATTATGTAGGGTCTTATAAAATTATATAAGAACTATAAGACATTGATTCAATAATTTATTAATACATTATATGGAAATAAAAATTCTTTTAAATTAATTAATTAATTATAATTAATTATTAATAACGTAGAAAATACCAAAACATTTACTAAGGTCAAATTGTCACTTTCTAAGATGACTAAATTTTATTTAATTATCTATAGGTAATGTTACTATAATATTGGATTATTTACTATTCAAAAGGGTCATATTACTATTCATAAGGGAATGTTTCTATTCATAAGGGTTGGTCACTATTCACCAAAAATTATTTTTGTTTCATTAGACTTCAAAAATCACCTTGAACATAACTGTGTATGTCAGATTTTCAAAATTCCAAAAACTGAAGTGACAAACATATTTTTAATGGTCACATATCACTTATTATTTCATTATGTTGTGATTTCATGTTAATTTATGACATATTTATAAGAAGGTAATTTCCATTAAAAATGTTGGGTCATTACATTAATTATTATGAAACTACCTTGGAGGGTTTGGAAGACTTGGGATAATAACTAGGGAGACTAGAGTAGAGATTGGACTTCAAGGAAATTCGTCCATACAAATGAAGACCCAATGGGTGTATTTATATGAAAAAATAAGACCCTGTGAAAATGGTGACTCAGGAACTCATGTTGGGTTGCATTCTGTCTTAGGGGAATGCAAGTATACTTGAGCACCACTGGTTATATGGCATGAATTGTGAGATTTTGATTTAGTCCCTTTATAAATCTATAAATTATCTATGTATTTTTCTCCTTATTTTTATGGATTTTCCCTTTATTACTTTTTCATCAATGTGATGGAATGATGTGTCAACAAATTCCCCCCCCCCCTTGGATTGGATTCGAATGAAAAGAGGGTCTAGTTCTGAGGTAAATGGGATTAAAAAGTATGATAGGATACTCTTGATCTACATCACAAGGTAGTGGCACACAAGATGGTGGTGGGAAAGTATACTTCATTTTCTATATATAGGGGCTTCACATCAGAATAAAATAGAAAGGATTTCAGAATTATAGCTCTTAGCATGAATGTTCTACTTCAGACGCTTCTATTGAATTTTTGTTCCATGCTTCTTTTGTATGTTATTGTGTTGCGCACCAAAACATGGGTGCCAAAATTGTGCACAAAAACCACACTTACAAGCCTTAATGCCTCAATAAAATAATATTTATTTTTGAAAATTTCCCAAAATGATCCTTCTCTGAAATGAATTTTGATATCGTTTGTATGTCATATGGATACCAAGGGAATAAATTCCCGGAGAATTGGAATTACTGATGAATTATCTTGAAAGAAAATCGATGATATAATGGAGATCATCGGACATGATTATAATGAATAATGGGACAATAATCTCCCTAAAATAGCCCAACATTTGAGGAAATATCACAATGATTTTACAGGGAGTACTTATCTACCACATAACTTCCATGGCTATTTGAAGTATATCAATATAGCAGATTCGAAGAATTATATCCCAACTTATTGGTTTCAAGATAATAATAACTTTTCATTTTCCAATGTCTCTATTTCGGGATCATATATCAATGTTGGGATAGTAGCCAAAGATTCATTCATGCATCAGAGCCCGTGTGCTCCAGATTTTAATGAACGTGTTCTTGAACTAAAGCCACACTATTATTAACCCCTTTTTCGAGATTCCCAGACAGATAAATCAAAGAGGTGGATGAAAATTTCTTACTTTTTCCTAGGAGGGGGTCTTAAAATTACATGGATGTGGGCGTATTGGGTGCAAAAAACACATTCATAGTTCACATATGATTTGAATAGTGCCATAATGAATGAATGTATATGGGACAGGCGAACCTATATATATACGAATGACTATTTGGTGCCAGAGTTGCTAAGCCGATGGAGTCTAGAGACAAATTCCTTCCACTTGACACATGGAGAGGTATGCATCAGTTTGTGGGAAATCGATAACATTAACATAGCTAATATTCTTGGGGACATGTATGATGAATTTATACCACCAAAGGAATATTAAAATGATGTAGAAAGGGCATCGATATTGGAATGTGAGTTATTGATGATTTTTACAAACTCAAGAATATAAACACAAAATATAGTACAAGAAGGGATATTCATCTAGAGAAATGGATGGAAATATTCCTCAAGAAGAAGGAAGAAGGTCTCACCTACACACATCTAACAAGTTGTCTGAAGGTAGAAAAGAGAAGTGCACCTGACAATTTCTGGACAACATTAAAGAAGGAGAGTTTGAAAATTGGTAGTATAATGTAAAATCCAATGTTCCTGCCATGAAGTGTATTGAATGTATCCTAGCCATGTGGATTAGTGTATATTTGTTACCTATATGAGATTCTAAGGGTGGTGTAAGGCCTGAACACTTTTTTATAGAATCCAAGATAGTAGAGAAGAATATGGTGGGGTTGGATACCCCTATTTTAGGGGATATTAAATGGATATTGTTGCATATAAATAGAGGGAAGTCTCATTTAAGAATAGCAGGACTGTTCTATATTATGTGGGGATGGATCAGGACTCATTTCAACACCTATTCTGTGGAATGTGGGATCCATGTCCTTTGAGGTTTGTGCTGACCATCAGTTCATGAAATATCTGATATTTCACCTTTTTCCTTGAATTCTTATGACATTAAGACAAGGCTTATCATGTTAAAATTGTTTCATTTATTTCATTATATAAATCCACCAATGGGAAGATTCGTTGATGACAGAACACCTAACTTAGAGTCGAGGGCATATCTGCTAGCTTGTAGAGATGTGTATCAGCCACCATGATTGATGGGGAGATCATATGTGTGACCTACCCTCAATATAGATTCACACATCACTACAAATGATTGCAACTAAAAACCTTGTCTCCTCCAGTGCATGTAAGACTAGATAAACATCTTATGGTTTCTCGATAGTTATGAGTACTGGAAACTATAGAGAGGACACGGGAAATATTTAATTTACTAGACATTGATACATAGAAAAGATTGAATATTTGGTATGATGAGGATTTTGTTGAATCATACCCTAATGGGGTTCTAAACAATCTTTTACCTCAAGTCAGAGTGAAGAGAGGATATAGTAAGGAACCCTATCATTTATAATTTTAACTCTCAGATTCAATGGTTGATTATTCAGAATTGGAGGGTGATTTTAGTGATGCTCCGAGCTCAAAAATGTGAGCTCGTGAAAGATACAATAAACTAGTCAGAGTCAAATGGTTTAGACCATCATCACCACTAAAGCATAACTAAGGAATTCTAGTCGTCACTGTTTAGAAGAAATACAAGTCCCATTTTCTAATCCTCCAACTATGACATCAGGGATTTGGATGCCTATCAAATATAGGAATAAATGATCATATTCATAGTGATATAGGATGCATTCTGAATATATATGGCATGAGGTAGTGGAATCATGGAAAAAAATGTATAATGTTGATGAAACAATGTGTTTCTTTTATGTGAAGGGTTGTATATTCTAGGAATATGAAACATGTGGGACTCATCAGATATTCATTTTGAGAATAATCCTGATGATGTAAGGATTCATATCCTGGAGTTTGAGATTCTCATATACAGAACTGATGAATTCATCCCCACCGCAAATCAGGTGAAGGAAATGATAGATCGTGGTTCCAATGAATCAATTTGCCTCTCATTTGATGAAGAATGGTGTGATTTTGATGATCATGAAGATTTCAATTTTCTAATTCTCACATTATTTTCTACATCAATATTTGAATTTATTCAATGCATTGTTGGTCAGGGGAAATACCAACTTAAACTAAAATTGACTCAGGGAAAGTTTATTGATGTTCCATCACCATGATATAACACTAGTGGTACTGCACTTGGAGCTGCTGAATCACCATATGAAACCAAAGATATATCTCAAGGTCAACAAGATAGGGTGGATGATATGGAAGGAGGATTGTAGTCTCCAATATTTTTTATGGAGATGATGATTATATCCCTCCTATGATGAGGAATAAGAAGAGGAACCATATGAATAAATTTTCACCTGAACACCGTATCAATAGTGTTAAATATTCATGATATCATGAATTTCCACTTTTACCAATATAATGTTTTTGGACCTCTTGGAATTGAAGGAACATATTCTGTTTCATCCCTTAGGAAAAGTAATAATTAATCTCTGAGAACAATGGAGGGAACTTCTAGTCAAGTGTTGATTCTTGCCGATAATGCTTCTCCATTAACAAAAAAGGCATCTAGACCAGAGAAAACAACATCTTATCTCGACACAGATCCTATTCCTACTATTTATATAGAGGAGGAATTTGGAATGATAGAAGTGTTTTATAAGAAGTTATATATAGAAACAACCAACTTCCATTATGTAACATTTCATGTTCGTCACATGCACCAAAAAATCCTATGCCAAATGATGTTGAACCCATAGATATCTTTGAGGTGGCTAATCGTGGTCAAACATTGTCAGAGGGGGGGGGGGTCATGAAACTACTGCTCCAAGAACTCCCATATGTGAGACAAATATGGGTCTTGGGATTTCATTGGATTCTATGACAAATATTTTCCTATATTTTAAAGTAGTATTAGAAAATGTTAATAAGAAAAAAACTTTAGATGAATTTGAAGATATTTATGTATAACTAAATGGACATGAGTTTTATTATCCATCTAATCAATATTCTCATGCTGGTTTATTATTATTCTTATAACCATAATTAATTGGAATGTGAATCTACATCTACATAAGTTTCTATAGTAACAATGCCTAGAGGAGATGTCAATGTCATTGTCAATCCCACTTTTAGGGAAATTTGTACATAGGTGAACCTTGAAATAGAAAATATTCACGAGTATCATCTGTAAAAGACCAAGAATATTCAAGAATGAATCCCTCACCATGAGACATCAACCAAAAATATGGGGGCTAGGATTTTTGGAGAGGATCCTTCTAAGGATGTTGACCTGTTGTTAGGTAAGGATTAACAATTTCTATAACTGTGTTCACTCTTTCTATTATGTTGAATCCAATCATGATTTTGATGTACCATGTATGATTATAAGATTTAATTTCTATTTCTGGAGGTGAGGTTTCGGTACCAGCTCGACCAACATTAGGAAGCATGGAAACCATCATTGAGGAAGGAGTAGAACATGGCACTTATTTAAGTACATTAATCCTAGAGTACATCCCTCTTGATGATGATGATTCTGATTAGAATATCAAGTAAAATAATTCTCTCTGCATCAAATATCGTAAATCCTAGCATGTTATATGTAAAATAATCACCGAAACATCTTTTGAAGTCTTTTATTCCAAAATTCCAGGACTTTTAGGTTTTTATCATTTTTGGGTTTGGTGGGTTTTACTACCATACAATTCATACTATGGTGAAGGAGACTACTCATAGTAGAAGTAAAGATCATAGACATAAACTATATCCCATAAAATATAGTTTTATTCACAATAATGAAGATTTCCATATAGAATTATCTTAATATGAGGCCAGTCATAGTGCGAAATTGGTGAAATTCAACCATCAAATCCAAGAGAAAATTGTTCATGCATCGTTCCTTCAAAAATAGTAAGATGATGATATTGGGGAACATAAAAAAAATCATTGTTCAAAAGAATAATCCTAAAAAGAAGTTAAAAAATCCATTGTAGATTCCAACAAAGAAATTCATCATGTTGTAGAGAATGAGGCTAGTCAACTAAATGAACTTCAATAGGCCGTGGATGGTCTCAATAGTCTATCCGAAAATTGAAATGTTATGTCGATAGGATTTTATAATTTATTAAAGATAAACATCATTTTGTGGATGTTTCTCTAGGGATTTTTTCACATAAAATAAATTATTTTTTTTCTAATCATATATGTCTTCATCCAAGATTTTTTTCAATTGTAATGTTGAAACAAATTTCCATAAGATGAAATTTCTATACCAGGTAATGATAATTACAATGATAAGGATGAAGTGATCTATAATCGTTATTTAATACATTTTAACTATGACCATTGTGGACTCATTCTAGGTTCACATGAACAACCCTACAAAAATTGTGTTTTTAGATTTTTTAAATTTTTTTAATTCCTAGTTTTTTCTTAAACCAGAAAGAGTGTAAGTCTATTGAGCTACAGAATAACATTTTATAGGTTTCTACTCTGGTGATTACTATGTATCTTTTTATCACATTAAAATCCATCATATTGTACTAATAAGGCTAGTGTTTAAGTTCAAACAACATTGACCTTGAATTTAAATTCGAAAATCCAAAAAATTCTTGATGGAAAGGAATGTCCAGTGACTCTTCATATATTTCCAAGTGGAATCCTGAGTCATGATTTTTATGGTCACAAAATATAAAACATAAAGTATATAAATATAGGAGGTCACTCCCATGGATGAATCTATCATTGCTTGAAAAACACTTTTTTGGGATCATATTATGCAAGGCCAACTGTGGCACATACTACAAAGTCAAGTAATGGATCTATTTTTAATCCTGTAATTATATTGTGAATAGAAAAGAGAATATTGGAGTGTCATGTCTCAAGAACACAGTTGGTGGATTTTCCAAGGAATGGTTTTTGAGAATAAGGGGGAGGGGTCATCTGGGCCATCGTAGGCCATGAATTTCGAAAACCATGCCTACAAAAATATGGTATGTGAAGGAAGGTACATTTTGTTAGAAAGAGTTTTTCTGAAATTATGTGGTGCTTTTTAATGTCTTGCAACATGGACATTATACTATGCAGTTTTATAGCATCCCGTCTTTTTATAACATAACTTTCATTCCATTACACAGAACTGAGGATCTTTAAGGTTTAGTGTCTTGGAAACAAGGAACATAATAAATTAAAAGAACAAAAAAAACACTCTTCTTAAACACTTAAAAGGATTCTCCTTAAGTTCATCCTAGGTTCATTACTGCATCTCATAACCTGGGGACATACATCAAAAGAAAGGGTGAGCAGAAGGCCCAGTAAGGGAAACAAGAGAAACATTTTACATGTGAACTTGAGATACTTCAATAAGGACATGAAAAGATCTTTAATGCATGAGAAATAAATCATGAGATACATCATAATAAAAACAACATTTTTTATAACTTGAAGATGTGGCTACAACATTTAATATTGACAATCATTTCGTTTCACCAAGGTCCATCCCCAAGGTGTCGTTAAAAATTACCAAGGTTATTCACCAAGGCGTCGTTAAAAATGGTCATCTCTAGAGATTAAGTCTTTACCCAATGCATTGGAGCACTATCTGGGCGCACCCTTGAAATGCCTTTATTATCATGTGATCCACATATATCATCATCAATCATTTCATAAACAACCCATATAGCATAAAAGAAATGGGTTTCATTTCATAATCATAACGTTTTAAAAACTGCTTTAAAGACATGATCTTTATGTCACTTTAAACCCACGGAAAGGGGAAGCGGGTTTCATGTATTTAAATGCCAGAATTTAAAATAGGACATTTTGATAAACATGTGAATACCCTTGTAGAAATAAGAGCTTTGAGTATTCACTTTATAACATAAAATAATTTTGAGAAAAGAGAGAGACATTTTGAGACGAAAATTCTGCAGCATAACGGCTATGTTACAAGGTTTTAGAAGACATTTAAAAGAAAGGGAACATGGGTCAATCACTCATAAATGATCCATAAAACAGTAGGGGAACAGAATATAAGGGATTTAAGAACATGTTAATGAAATTTCAAAGATATACCATATGAAATGAAAAACATGGAAGTGAGACAAAAATAAGATTTCTCCTATGAAAATTCGGCAGCCTAACGGCGTCAGTTAAACATCAATAAAAAATGACTTGACAAGATCAAATAGGGTCTCTAATCATATGATCATACTAGATCAGTATGATAGATATATAGATCATACCCCAACATAATAAAAAGTAACTTGAAAGGCTTGACATGAAAATAGAACTTGAAAAATGAGAAGGGTGAAAGAATCCCTTAAAAATTTGGCAGCCTAATGACGTCACTTAAACATTCATAAAACGAAATAATGAGAGTAAGAGGGGATCTCTCATCATATAAACATGAAAAGGGAAGTAAGAGGAATATGAAATAACATCCTCTCACATAATAACATGGATCATAAAAGGAATGACATAAAAGAGATTACATGAAAAGAAAGAGAGAGGTCGGATCCCTTACCTTAAAACGTAACTCTTAAAACTCAAAGGTTTGGACCTTGAGGGCATGGGGGAACCTTGGGAGGACTCATTGGGAGGTAAGGAGACCAGAACATCGTTGGGGGAGAGTTGGGAGTGAAAACTAAAGGATGAAAGGGTGGGTATTTATAGGGAAAGTGAGGGGACAAGGCATTAATGGCCAAGGGACACCTCACAAGTGCTTTTCTCAAAACCATGTTCTCTCCCTTGGAATTTCCCATGGAGTTAGGCCACATGGGGCCCCAAAACAATAATTCATCACCCTTGGCCGGCCAACCCTTAAAATATCTCATGACATCATCATGACACAGTTATGATGTCATTAAACATACCGAAACCCTAAAACTGCATTTTTACTATTCACTGAAAAATTCATCTTTCTTAGAAAAATCCCAAAATTTCACCTTAACCAAATATCGATGCTCTAATTACATTTATGAACTCCATTTTATAAAAATAATTTTCTAAATAATTTTAATTTAATTTTTAAATAAAAACACTATTCACCGAGAATTCATTTTTTTCAGAAAAATCCCCAAAAGATACCATAACATAATATCGATGCTCTGAGTTCAAAAATAAAGCCCTTTTTATAAAAGAATTTTCTAATTTTTTTTAATTAAATTTTTAATTAAAAACACTATTCATAATTTACTATTCATCAAAATTTAAGTTGATCTTATTAGACTCCAAATTCTTTACTTAACACTTTTGCAGAAGGCCATTTTTTGAAAATCATTACACATCATAAATTATATAGGGTTTACATAAATATTTTAAAATATCCCTTTATCAAAATTCATCAATAAAATACATCCTAAAATTATCCGGACATTTGAAATTTCACAAACATCACTAAAGGAAGAAATCTCAATTTATTCATCCCAAAGGATTACAGAAAGAAGCTAGGGTCTCGTCACATCACCCATTATAACACCAGCATATGACCTAAGTGTAAGGTGTGCTATGGTGAGAGAATCTGAGGGAGGCTCAGATAACATTTCCCTAGTAGTAATCTCTACTAACTTGAACTTCACCCGCAGGCATTTCTGTTCAAGCTTGACATGCTGGAGTTCGGCTTGGGCTTGGTCCAAAGTGAAGCCCACAGATGCTACCTCCTTCCCAAGCTCTGATAAGTGGGCTTCATAAGGTTTGGGTCTACTGGATGAAGCCATCGACTCTTCTTTCTGCATTAACCATTAACATATTATTACATCATTAAGAGTAAGTTAATATACTACTAAAAAAGATTGGGTCGTTACATTCTTCCCCCCTTAAGAAATTTTGTCCCCGAAATTTATAATTGAGGCCTAGTCGAAAAGGTGAGGGTACTTTTGCTTCATTGTTTCCTCAGGCTCCCATGTCGCTTCTTCATATTTATGATTCCTCCACAACACTTTCACAAAGTGAGTAGTCTTGTTTCATAGGACCTTGTCTCTACGGTCCAAGATCTCCACTGGATGCTCCTCATAAGAGAGGTTATGTTCCAGTTGTACCACCTCTGGGTTCAGTACATGCGAAGGGTCGAGTATGTACTTCCTCAAGAGAGATACATGGAAGACATCATGAACTTGAGCTAGGTTCGGTGGATGTGCTAGAAGATAGGACACTGATCCTATGCGATCAAGGATTTCATAGGGGCCAATGTACCTAGGGATGAGCTTCCCTTTCTTCCCAAACCGCATGACTCTCTTCCAGGGAGAAATTCGAAGGAAGACTTTGTCACCAACACCAAACTCCAAGACCCTTCGACGATTGTCAGCATAGCTCTTCTGCCGACTCTGAGCAGCCTTTATGTGTTGGTGGATGGCATGAACCTGTTCTATCATCTCTTGCACAAGATCAGGCCCAAGAAGCTTTCTCTCACCAGTTTCATCCCAAAAAGTAGGAGTTCTACATTGCTTTCCATACAGAGCTTCATAGGGTGGCATCTGAATACTCGAATGGAAGCTGTTGTTATAGGAGAACTCAACTAATGGGAGGTGTTGATCCCATCCACCTTTAAATTCCATTGAGCATAATCTCAGCATGTCTTTGAGTGTCTGAATAGTCCTTTCAGATTGGCCATCAGTTTGAAGATGATAGGCCGTACTAAAATTCAATTCAGTACTCAGAGCATGTTGAAGCCTTCTCCCAAATTTTGACGTAAATCTTGGATCACGATCAGACATGATGGATAGTGGTACCCCATGCAGCCTTACCACTTCCTTCACCTATATCTTGGCAAGTTGATCTAGAGAGAACTCTTCTCGAATATAGATAAAATGGGCGGTCTTGGTGAGACGGTCCACAATAACCCATATCGCATTATTTCCTTTGGATGTTTTCGGGAGACCAGTTACAAAGTCCGTAGTGATATTATCCCACTTCCATACTGGTATGGGTAGCGGTTGTAATACCCCCTTAGGAAGTTGTCGTTCTGCCTTTACTTACTGACACACAAGGCACCTTGTAGTGTAATCAGCAATCTCCCTCTTCATTTTATCCCACCAATAATGATCGCGAAGGTCTCTATACATCTTAGTGCTTCCCGGATGTATAGAGAAAGTAGATCTATGAGATTCATCCATCAGTTATTTCATTATTTCCTGAATATATGGAACTCATAGTCTTGTACGAAATTTCAATACACCTTCTTGATCAATATTGAAATCAGGGAACTTCCCATCTTTTACAGCCTCCAACTTCTCCTATAGAAAAGGATCTTCTTTTTGAGCCTTCTTGATCTTCTCTAGTAATGAAGGTTGAGAAATCATTTGGGATAGGGTTGATGATGTCCCATTCCTTATAATTCCTATGTCCAGTTTTACTAGATCTTTAATCAAGGGATCTCCTAGGATCCTCATTGTTGCCAGAACAACAGGATCTTTCCTGCTTAACGCATCCGCGACTTTGTTTGCTCTTCCAGGGTGATAATGAATTGAACAATCATAGTCTTTAATAAGCTCCAACCATCTCCTTTGTCTCATGTTCAATTATTTTGGTGTGAAAATATACTTTAGACTTTGGTGGTCAGTGTATATATCACATTTCTCCCCATAAAGATATTTCCTCCATATCTTTAGAGCAAAAACAACTGCCGCCAGCTCTAGATCATGCGTAGGATAATTCTGCTCATGAATCTTCAACTGTTGAGATGCATAAGCAATTACCTTTTCATTTTTCATGAGGATGCACCCAAGCCCTTTCAGAGATGCATCGCTAAAAATAACGAATCCTTTTCTGATAGAGGGTAGTGTTAACACAGGTACAGTAACCAATCTCTTCTTCAGCTCTTGGAAACTTTCCTCACATTCCTTTGGCCAGATTAACTTAACCCCTTTTCGAGTCAACATGGTTAGTGGATTAGAAAGCCATGAAAAGTTTTTCACAAACCTCCTATAATATCCTGCTAATCCAAGGAAACTACGAATCTCAGTTACTGTTGTGGGTTGAGGCCACTCCTCCACAACCATTGTCTTTGCAGGGTCAACCGAGATTCCTTCATTGGTTAAGATGTGCCCCAAGAAAGCCACTTGTTGTAACCAAAACTCACACATGATGAACTTTCCAAAGAGCCTCTCCTTCCACAGAGTTTTCAAAATAACCCTCAGATGATCTTCATGCTCCTCATGACTTTTTGAATATATCAAAATATCATCAATAAAAACTACCAAAAAGTAATCAAGGTAGTCCTTAAAGACTCTATTCATCAAATCCATGAAAGTAGCAGGAGCATTAGTCAAGCCGAAGGGCATAACAGTAAACTCATAATGCCCATATCTTGATCAGAAGGCAGTCTTTGGAATATCTTCCTTCTTCACCCTCAGTTTATGATAACCAGATTGAAGGTCAATCTTGGAGAAGAATTGAGCCCCACGAAGTTGGTCAAATAAATCATCAATTCTTGGAAGAGGGTATTTGTTCTTCACTGTGATCCCATTTAGTTCTCTATAATCAATGCATAGCCGCATTGATACATCCTTCTTCTTCACAAAGAGAACTGGTGCTCCCCAAGGAGACACACTCGGACGGATAAACCCCTTCTCCAAAAAGTCTTGGAGTTGTTTATTTAACTCTTCTAGCTCCACATTTTCCATTCTATACGGAGTCTTTGATATCGGTTGAGACCCAGGTATGAGTTAAATGGAGAACTCTACCTCTCTTTCGGGGGGATGTCTAGGTAACTCCTCAAGAAATACATCCATGTATTCCTGAACAATTGGAACATCTTCTATTGGTATGCTCCCTTTTCCTTCTTCATCATCACCGATTAACTCCATAAAGAAAGCTATAGGAGGTGCTTCTAGATAGGGATCAGTTCGGGATATCTCTCCTTGGAAGATAACTGTAGGTTGTTTATTCAAGACTACTGAGATTTCCTTACTTCTGCATTTGATTCTAGCATTATACTTTGAGAGCCAATCCATCCCTAGTATAAAGTCGAATTCCAACATGGGAATGACTACTAGATTTGCGATAAGATTGTGCTCACTAAAGTAACCACTAGAGTCTCTAAACACTGTTGATGCATGGATAATAACACTTGGAGTCTTGACTGACAACTCTACCTCAAGCAATTCAGGGATTGATTCTATATTCTTTGCAAACTTGGAGGAAATAAAAGAATGCGTAGAACCAGAGTCAAACAAAGTAGTTGCTAGTTTTAAGAGGACAACAAGAGTACCTACTACCACTTCATTCGGGGCTTCAACTTCAGTTGTTGTGATAGAAAAAGCATGACCTTTCTCCCCCGGTCTTTGCTGAGGTTGATGGTGATTCCCCCCACTACCCTTGGATTTGGACAGAGATTAGCATAGTGCCCAAGCTGTCCACACTTGAAGAAATGGACTTCGGGTAAGGTCAGAACCATCTTTCCTCTGTCATTAGTGTTGGGGAGTTGAGGCTTCTCCTCACTACGACAATTACGAGCAATATGGCCTCCTCTTCCACACTTGTATAACTTGCCAATTCCGTTTAAGCAGTTCCCCAGATGGTTCTTCCCACATTTATTGCTTGTGGTAAGTTGCATTTGCTTCCCACCTCTTCCCTAGTCAAAATTCATCCCTAAACTGGGATCCAAAGATCTCTTCTTTTCATTTGAATTATGAGACCACTACGTCTCACCAAACTCCATCTCGACTTTCATTGCACTTCGCACGATCTCCTCGTAGCTATCTTAGTCCCAACTGGCTAAATTCTTCCGCAGATGAGGTATCCGCCCACCGAAAAATCTATCAACCTTCCCACTTGGATCCATGACAAAGCTAGAGGTATATTGTGAAAGTCGGGTGAAGTTCATCTCATAGCTTCCAACAGATTCGTTCTCCTTCTGCTTCAGCTCGAGAAACTCTATCCATTCTCGTTCTCATGGAACGAGGGAAATACATGTTAAAGAATATTCCATGGAATTCTTCCCACTCCATAGCTTCTATCTCTCCTCTAGGATTCGTGTTTTTGACCAGTGACCACCACTGGTCAGCTTCTCCCTCTAGGCGATAAACAACAAGGGTGACTTTTTCTTATTCCGAACAAAGGAGTACAAAAAAGATCTTTTCAATGGAGCTTATCCATTTTTCTGCAACCAAAGGGTCAGTAGATCCACTGAATGATGGTGGTCGTTGACGCATGAAGGACTCAATAGAATTTTGTTCCCTTCGTGGTGAGGTCGTCCTATCAGCTTGATTCAAGTTATTACTCATAACTTGAGTCAGTTGGTTCATCATTCGCATGAATGTTTCCATTCTGGCTTCCATCAAAGGGCCGTTAGCACATGGTGCATTGCGGTCACCATCGGCACGGTTCCTCCTATTGCCCACCATTTTCTAAAAGAATAAAACATTAGTAAGAAACTTATTTCATTTATGAATCTTTTAACTAAGACTTAATGCTTAGACAATTACACTTCTCTATAATTCCTTCATAATGATTCATAAAAAGCTTGTGATTAACCAAACATATCCCCCGGGAGTGTCGTAACCAAGAGTGCATCAAGGCCCGTTATCGTGCACCATTTCTCATTCGAGTCTAGCTCAAAGATGTGTTTTTTGGTTTTACCCCTATGTACATTTGTGCCAGAGCCGCCTCTACCTGCTCGTATCCAAAAAAGGATGTATTTGTTTGATAAACCACTTACTCAATACTTACCAAAATACCAGGAAGTTTTCCAATATTTAAACTTTTATATAGGGATCTTCCAAAAGTTTTTATATCCTAATTTCCACAAATAACTAAACCATCCTTTGATACCAACTATACCATCCCGTATTTTTATAACATAACTTTCATTCCATTACACGAAACTAAGGATCTTTAAGGTTTAGTGTCTTGGAAACAAGGAACATAATACATGAAAAGAAAAAAAAATACACTCTTCTTAAACACTTGAAAGGATTATCCTTAAGTTCATCCTAGGTTCATTACTGCATCTCATAACCTGGGGACATACATCCAAAGAAAGGGTGAGTAGAAGGCCCAGTAAGGGAAACAAGAGAAACATTTTACATGTGAACTTGAGATACTTCAATAAGGACATGAAAAAAACATTAATGCATGAGAAAGAAATCATGAGATACATCATAATAAAAATAAAATTTTTTATAACTTGAAGATGTGGATACAAAATTTAATATTGACAATCGTTTCGTTTCACCAAGGTCCATCCCCAAGGTGTCTTTAAAAATTACCAAGGTTATTTACCAAGGCGTCGTTAAAAATGGTCATCTCTAGAGATTAAGTCTTTACCCAATGCATTGGAGCGCTATCTGGGTGCACCCTTGACATGTATTTATTATCATGTGAGCCACATATATCATCATCAATCATTTCATAAACAACCCATATATCATAAAAGAAATGGGTTTCATTTCATAATCATAACGTTTTAAAAACTGCTTTAAAGACATGATCTTTATGTCACTTTAAACCCACAGAAAGGGGAAGCAGGTTTCATGTATGTACATCCCAGAATTTAAAATAGGAAATTTTGATATATATGTGAATACCCTTGTAGAAATAAGAGCTTTGAGTATTCACTTTATAACATAAAATAATTTTGAGAAAAGAGAGAGGCATTTTGAGACGAAAATTTTGTAGCATAACAGCTATGTTACATGGTTTTAGAAGACATTTAAAAGAGAGGGAACATGGGTCACTCACTCATAAATGATCCATAAAACAGTATGGGAACAGAATATAATGGATTTAAGAACATAATAATGAAATTTGAAAGATATACCATATGAAATGAAAAACATGGAAGTGAGACAAAAATAAGATTTCTCTTATGAAAATTCGGCAGCCTAACGGCGTCACTTAAACATCAATAAAAAAATGATTTGACAAGATCAAATAGGGTCTCTCATCATATGATCATAAGATATCAGTATGATATATATATATATCATACCCAAACATAATAAAAAGGAACTTTAAAGACTTGACATGAAAATAGAACTTAAAAAATGAGAAGGGTGAAAGAATCCCTTAAAAATTCGGCAGCCTAACGACGTCACTTAAACATTCATAAAACAAAATTATGAGAGTAAGAGGGGATATATCATAATATAAACATGAAAAGGGCAGTAAGAGGAATATGAAATAACATCCTCTCACATAAGAACATGGAGCATAAAAGGAATGACATAAAAGAGATTACATGAAAAGAAAGAGAGAGGTCGGATCCCTTACCTTAAAACGTAACTCTTAAAACTCAATGGTTTGGACCTTGAGGGCTTGGGGGCACCTTGGGAGGACTCCTTGGGAGGTAAGGAGACCATAAATTCGTTGGGGGAGAGTTGGGAGTGAAAACTAAAGGAGGAAAGGGTAAGTATTTATAGGGAAAGTGAGGGGACAAGGCATTAATGGCCAAGGGACACCTCACAAGTGCTTTTCTCAAAACCATGTGCTCTCCCTTGGCATTTACCATGGATTTAGGCCACATGGGGCCCCCAAAACAATAATACATCACCCTTGGTCGGCCAAACCTTAAAATATCTCATGACATCATCATGACATAGTTATGATGTCATTAAACATACCGAAACCCTAAAACTGCATTTTTACTATTCACTGAAAAATTCATCTTTCTCAGAAAAATCCCAAAATTTCACCTTAACCAAATATCGATGCTCTAATTACATTTATGAACTCCATTTTATAAAAATAATTTTCTAAATAATTTTAATTTAATTTTTAAATAAAAACACTATTCATCGAGAATTCATTTTTTTCAGAAAAATTTCCAAAAAATACCATAACATAATATCGATGCTCTGAGTTCAAAAATAAAGTCGTTCTTATAAAAGAGTTTTCTAATTATTTTTAATTAAAAACACTATTCATAATTTACTATTCATCAAAATTTAAGTTGATCTTATTAGACTCCAAATTCTTTACTGAACACTTTTGCAGAAGACCATTTTTTGAAAATCATTACACATCATTAATTATTTAGGGTTTACATAAATATTTTAAAATATCCCTTTATCAAAATTCATCAATAAAATATATCCTAAAATTATCCGGACATTTGAAATTTCACAAACATCACTAAAGGAAGAAATCTCAATTTATTCATCCCAAAGGATTACACAAAGAAGCTAGGGTCTCGTCACATAGCTCCTTATAACACCAGCATATGACCTAAGTGTAAGGTGTGCTATGGAGCGAGAATCTGAGGGAGGCTCAGATAACATTGCCCTAGTAGTAATCTCTACTAACTTGAATTTCTCACGCAGGCATTTCCGTTCAAGCTTGACACACTGGAGTTCGGCTTGGGCTTGGTCCAAAGCGAAGCCCACAGATGCTACCTCCTTCCCAAGCTCTGATAAGTGGGCTTCATAAGGTTCGGGTCTACTGGATGAAGCCATCGACTCCTCTTTCTGCATTAACCATTAACATCTTATTAAATCATTAAGAGTAAGTTAATATACTACTCAAAAATATTGGGTCGTTACATGTTTAACTCCATGAAGTTAGGAAATTATGGGATTTTCTTGAAAATAATTTGTGAAGATTAAACTCATACAACAAGGATATTAGGGGGATTTTTATTTATGGTATTTAGCTCTGACCAAAGATTTAATATTTTTCCAATTATTAGTAATTTGGTTGAAAACGTGCTACCATATTCAGGTATGAAAGGGAATATTAGTATATTTTTACATGAGAATTTCCACATCCAAAGAATGATATGGGAAATGGGATAATGATATTAGAGTAGGTCTCTTCCATGAACAAAGTCACAACTATTAGAAAACTCCATTATGGGGGTAGTATTATTATTGTCTAACTAGGGAATGTGATGTATAGTCAATAGTGTAATCCTTAGCCTAATATGACCATTATGTAGGCACATTTTATGCAAGGACATTTGGGCATGTTCTATATAATCAGGAAAAGGAGTTATCAGAAATTCTGAAATTCTGTTACTAAAATCCAAGGATATATTATTGTGGTTCGGATTTCCCCAAGAAAAGCATTTATTTTATGGAGAAAGTGTGATTGAATATATAGAAAAAGGTATATCCAGTCATTATTTTCAATGAATTCGAATAATAAGTGCTTTATGAAGGCCTAAACAAAACACAATAAATATGGTGTCTGTAGTTTAAGGTCATACAAGTAGGACCATAATGTTGTGGGAACAATAAATGACATGTTGTTGAATGGAATAAGGATTTTATAGTATGATTTGAACATATGAAAGTGGGAAAAATTAAGCCATAATTTTAGAGACTTTTAGGTTTGGATATAGGATATGAAATAAAAATGAAAAGGATGATCTCTTTAATTGCGCGTTCCAACATATCGTTATTAAAGTATATAGGTCCAGAAGAGGTTTCTCCAAATAATGAAGTTACAAATATTTTAAAAACCCATTATGAGGGCTGTATACTATAAGGGTCGCTAGGGAATGTGCTGCATTGTTAATAGTGGCATCCTATAACTGTCAAACCCATTATAGGGGATAATTTTATGTAAGTCCAGTTAGGGCTCATACAACATAGTCAAGAAAATGATCTCTTAGTAATTAAGCAGTATTCAACCAAAAGGAGAGGAAAAGGTTATGAAAATCTAATTTTATTCAATATTTGGAGTATGGTGTGGGAAAAAATAAACTTTCAATGCATATAAGAAGTGTTTATATCAATACTAAAAATGATTTTGGATCCCCTTACGTAGATCTAGCTCATATGTAATAGAGGGGATATCTCTTTCTTCCATGATGGGTTCTATAAGGAAAGGGCCCAAAAATAAAAAAATATCCTGTATTCATTTTTTTGTATGTAGTAAAAGGGTAAATTTCATTTATCTCGTGGATAGGACTAGGATTTATAGCCTGTTTTTTACTATGTATCCAAAATGGGATGAGAGTCAAGCCAAACGTAGTTCATGAAATTCCATTTATTCTAATGTCATGTGGTAAGGATGAAGGTTAATTGACATGAATTGATGAAAACTTCATGGCTTGAGCCCAATATTGAAAATCATGTTATAACCACATTTCTCATGAAATTGAGAATCAGATCGCACATAATTCTTGAATGAAGGTTGGGTAGTTTATTATCATGAAATGTGGACATCTGTTGTGTCTTTTTATAGTCTTACAACAAGGACCATTGATAATACCAAATAGGACATGAGACACCCTATTTATGTATATAATATCTTTATCTAACTCCTAAGATCACGTGATCTATTCTCGATGTTAGAAACTAAGAGCGATAAAGGTCTTTTCTACAACACAAAGGTAGCACAAGTCAAAGAATAGAATCTGATGATCATATGGTGGATAAGCCTGGTTATAGGATCTAGGAATCACTACATATATTTACAAAACAAGAATCATTCCACAAATATTTATTTAGGATATTCCGTATGCTGGTTTAGTCTATACACACTGGGAATAAAAGGTCCCCTTTTTTGTGTGTGGATGGACCAATATTAAGGATTCGAGCATCACTATATATCTCATTATAATGAAAATCAATACAAACATAGTTCTTGAAGATGATTTCCATTAACAACTAGGTTTTCATGTTTGGAAGGGGGATTTATAATGATCATGTATGGACCTGAGATTAGAAATCTTTAGTGTCACTACGTATCTCATTGGAACGAGAATCAATCCACATGTATTTCTAAAGAATGGTTTCCCATACCAATAAATTTTGGATATGGGAATGGGGATTTAATAACATCCAATATAATAGTTGAGTTTAATACAAAAAATGTAACAATTATCATGCCATGTGATCTAGAAGAGTGCTCTGTATTGAATTGATTCATATACTGGAAAAATGGAAATTGTTCAATTATGATTTTGGTTTTCCCAAGATTGGAGATTTGCGAATCACTATATATATTATAGAAATCAGAATTATGACATATATAGTTCTTGATAAAGATATTCACTATTCATATTACATTTACACATAAAAGGAAAATATGATATTCTTTTTCATTTTTGTGTATGAACGATATGTTCGAGATTTGGGAGTCACTACATATCTCTTTGGAATGAGAATCATACCATACATAGTTCTGAATGAAACATTAAATTTAATTTCTTGCATCTAGAATGTAGATCACCTGATGTGTATGGAATATTTCAGTGGACCAAGGGATAAAACCCTATAATCACTATGTATCTTGTTGGGATAAATAATCGAGACACGCATATTTCTTGGAGAGGTTCCCTATATAGGCCTAAGTCAAACATAAGGAGAAATGAGGCTCCTATTCCACTATTGAGTAGCTATGATTTGAATGATATTTTTTTTGTTTAAAATATTCACATATTTTGAGAATCCCTAAGGAATATGTACGTGTAACATTGGGGGGGGTGGCTCAGCATAAAATAAAGGAGATGTTAATCATAATGTTTAATGTCATGCTATAAGGACAAATGATGTAATGAAATTTAATGTCATGTGCCAACGATGAAGGTACTACACTCTTTAATGTTGTGAAACATGGTTTTATAGGGTTGTTATGTGGTTTAACGTCCTCAATCTAAGATGAATATTTTGGTGATTACACAAATTACTTCTTCCGGAACCTTGCATTGGTTGGAGTTAAAATGAGTTCACAATACAACGATACAAAGGAATAATCTCCATTATAGTAGAACTTATGTAGGGAATAAGATCCCTCCCAATTTTTCTTGATCTCTGGGGTCTTGATTCCAAGGATCATGGGAGTTATGAGGACTAATACCAAAACTCCCCAGAGGAATGAATGAAGGTGAATATTATTGTTGAAATCTCATGCTATTCTTTTCTTGTAAACTTATAGGTGAAAGGTTGAAAATATCTTTTCATCCAATCACTCCAAATCATAAAATTGATTTTGATACTAATCATCTATAGATATATGATCATAGATAGCAACTAAGATTAATGAGAATTGAAATTCAATGGTCAGGACTGCCTCTATCATGTGTACCACGGAGTAAAAAGTTGACCGTTTTGCAGTATGAGTAGTAGTTTAGTAAGGCCATAAGTCTTGAAATGGTTTATCAGTCCATGATTTCTTATCTTTATCCAAATTTTTTTGGGAGTTTGTTTGAAGGAGTCCTATTGAAATCCTTTATCTATCCATTGGCGGCTACATGATAGCGGGATGAATGGTTTGACTTGATATTATGATCCTGAAAGAGTTTCTTCACCTCAATACAATAGAAATTGGTTCCATTTTTTGTCAATATGGTATAAGGGACACCGAATTCTGTAGTTTTTCTAGCTTTGAAAAATTAAACAATTCTTTTGACCCTAAATTCTTTAAGAGGTATTGCCTCAACCCATTTGGAGAAGAAATCTTCACCAGTAAGGATGTACTTGAACTAATTATCCTTGGATGAAGGACACGGTCCCTCTACATTCATTCCCTATATATTAAATGGACAGGGGTATTTGGTTGTATGTAGAAACACCAGGGGTTGATTGATTTTGTTTTCATGAACTTGGAAGGGTTGAAACTTCATAGTAAAGTCTATGAAATTTGGTATCATTAATGGAAAGAAGTATCCAAGCCTTCAGATTTGATCAGAATTCTGGGTGCAGACTGGTGGGTACCATAGGCTCCTACATGTTATTCTTTCATGACCACATCAGTCACTTCTACATCAATTTATCTAAATAATATTCTATTAAAGCCTCATTTGAAGTGAATTTTCTACTTGTTTAGGCTATCATAAATAGTGAAATTGACTTCTCATCAACAGACCATCAATTCTCAAGCTCTATCTAGTGGATGTACAACATTTTGGAGATATTCCATGAAAAGTTCCATCCATCCCATTGTATGACTATATGGCTCAGAAATGGGGTTGATTTCTATGATTTCAACCATTCTGATTTGAGCAAAAGGTGAATCCACACAAAGATGGGAAATAATTATGACTTTGTTTTCCCGATTTGGATCTGCCAAGGCTATAACTCCATTACACTATGCAGTAGCCTGAGCTTTTTGTGATCGTGGAATATAAGACAATGTTATCTCTTAGGGAAATTTATCCATTTCCCCTTGAATATAATGACATATCAAGATCCACTCTTATTTTTTTATGGTGTAATCCTCATTGATTAGTTTGATTAATAATTATGAATCACCCATTTCTTCTAAGTGATTAAATGGTAATTAGAGTGCCAATTCGAAGCCTGTAATGAGATCTTATTATTTTTTCTCATTGGTGGTACCACCTTCTAATAACAGGAAGGAATATGGAAATATTGTCCCTTTTCGGGGAGATAATTACAATCCATAACCCAACATTTTTCAGTTTATGGTCTTCCATTATTTTCCCTGTTGGAATTTTGGAAGCACCACCAAAATATGTTTCCCGTGTCTGAGAGATATTCTGAATGGAAAAAATACCTTCATCAAGTAGTTCTGTATTTAATGATGTTTCTTTCGTAGAAGTCTTTTCAGCAAGGAAGTATTCTAAGTATTTCTAATTTACATCTTTCTAAGGAACAAACTGTATTTCAAATTGCTGCATAATAGTTGCACACCGTTCGAGACGTCCTATCCACATAGGGTGGAAAAATATAAACTTGAGTGAGTTATTATGAGAAACCATGTGGACCTCATTATGTTGTGACAGTGTCCAAGTTTCTAAATTGAAATTATTAATTATAGGTAGCTCTTCTCAATGTCTAAATATTTTGTCTCAGTGTGAAGCATGGTTCAGCTAAGATAATAGATATTTTTTTTTCATTTCTGACATCATTATTTTGCACGAGTAAGGCACCCAATGATCGCTCAAAAGATGTCAGATAGATATTGGGAGGCTTTCCTTCAATAGGTGGCATTAATACATGTGGGCTCAAGAGATATATCTTAATGCTATTAAATGCCTCTTACCAGTCATCGGTTCATTGATATGTGATGTCCTTCTTTATTAATTTGGTGAATGGAAAACATTTTCCTACAAGATTGGTGATGCATGCCGAATATAGGCCAAGGGTCCTGGAATTCCTATCCACTATTTCAAGATTCAAGGATTTGACATGTAGAGAATATCCTTTTTCTTCTTAGGATCAACTATGATTCCTTGATGGCATACAATGAAGCCAATGAATTTTTCTAAGGTAACCATGATGTTCATTTCAAGCGGTTCATCTTATTGTTGATTATTAATAAATCAGATCTCCCAGTCAGCTAGGTCAATAGAAAATTATTAGGATTTGACCACTAAATCATCAACATAACATTCAAAAAATTATCCCAAGAAGAGTTTGAAGATGTGGTGTATTGCATGTTGGTATATTGTGCCAACATTCTTTAATCCAAAGGTCTTTACCCAAGAGAAAAATATTCTTTGAGGGGACCTGAAGGATATGTCTTATTCATCTTCTGGTTCCATCGAGATTTGATTATACCTAGAGTAGAGATCCATGAAGGGGATACACTCATAGCCATATGTTACATCAATCAAGAGATCCATGATTGGTATATGGGAGTCATCCTTGGAAAAATTCTGGTTGAGATCTCTAAAATCAATACAGACTTTGATTTTACCATTCATCTTTTTCACCAGGACAATTTTATCCTTCCATTTGGGATATTAGACCTCTTTGGTGAAGTCATATTTGATAATCCTTTTGACTTCTGTTTTCATTTTGGTGTCATGGGTCTGATGCATTCTTATTGAGGCTTTTTGATATCCCCAATGTTCTTCTGGAAAGCCTAAATGATGTGTGGCCACTTTGGGGTCAAGAGCTGGAATTTTTTATCATTCTATGAAAACACATCCTGATGTTTATTTAGAAAGTAAGTATTAAATTCATTCTCTTCAGAAGTCATGTGAATACTATTTAGACTGAACCATGTCTCTTCTTATGTACCTATATTTATTTCTATGAGTTCATCCATAGTTTTGGAGGCACCTTCCTCAAATGTAGGAGGGGAATCTCTGAGGTCTTCTTCTTATACTTATTCTTCCTCATGTGTTACTTCCTCAACCTATACTTGGATAATATCTCATAGGATAAGTGGTGAAAAAATATCTTTTGGATTATGGGTAGAGTCTCTATTTGGACATCATGAGTAAGAGGCAACCCTTTTTGACCCAACTGATGATGGAGGGTCTTTCTAAATTTTTTAATTTGAAAATATAGAATTAGAATTAGCATCCCGATCCATTTCCATGAGTGTCATAACTTCATATTTCCTTAATTATGAAGCAAAAATTTTCTAAAGATAAAGGGATGATATTTAAATAATTATTTCATCATTATTCAGAGAATTGATGACTTCTCCTATTCCATTGGATTCAACTACCACTATTGAAATGATAGATTCCCCTATTGAATTTCTAGATTTGGAAATAACTATTCAATTTTGTTGATGGGTAGCACGTGATATGCACCAAGATTCTTAACTAGGTAAACTAGGATATTTTCAATACCATTTAGAGCATTGATTTTGGTAACATCATTTTTCATAGACTGGTTTCCCTTTTCCTAATAAAACTCTACATCAAGATAAAAAGATTCTAATTTTATTAATGGGGTATTGTAACCATAAAATATCCCAATTTTACCATTGAAGTAATATTTAAGACATTTATGGTATGATGAAGGAATGGTTGCATTTTTATATAACCAGGGTCATCCCAATATGATATT
Organism: Viscum album; assembly: GCA_963277665.1. Classification (NCBI taxonomy): domain Eukaryota; kingdom Viridiplantae; phylum Streptophyta; class Magnoliopsida; order Santalales; family Viscaceae; genus Viscum; species Viscum album. The sequence continues at coordinate 776,220,130 of OY728161.1, forward strand.
TAAGGCTATGTCTTTCCAGACAACCTTGGAATTTTTTATAAAAAACAAGATCTGCAAATTGATTTCTAAGTGTAATCTCTCTAAGAGGTTCTTGTTCCTTCTTGTCATAACCATTATACATTATTGTTGAAGGAGAATAGCGTGATTCACTGAGTCCCGATTGAAGAAATGTCTGGATTGGAATGATAATGACCCATGATCCATTTTCAATGAAGGCTCATTAGATATTGATGTTATTAATCTTTATGGAAATATAAAAGGGCCTAATGTGTCCCTACACAACATCATCTTAATCTCGATATGTGAAAGGTATGGTGACATGGTATTTTTCTAGATCATTCTCTATACAGAATGATTCAACTGTTATAACTTCAGTTTCAAATTCTTGAGGGTTGGACATAGACTCTATAACTACTTCCCAGAGATACTTTGGAAAATTTAGAGAATCCATGATTGATAACTTGGAGGGTACTTTGGAAAGTTTATTTAGAACATCATACTTCTTGTCCCAAGTTCTGTGTTTCCCCGCATGAAGATTCTATTTTTAGGGGATTTGGGTGCTGATGTCACTAATTTGAATGGACCAACTTTTTAAGCAGGGATTCAAAGCGTTTTTACTCTTGGTGGATTCCATATAAATGGATCATCCAAGGTGATTATATTAGGAAAGAATTTTTAATGTGCTGGGGAGTTCCATTTTTCCTACTAATCCCACTAAAGGTATCTCCTATGAGTTTATTCCACATAAATGGTTCGAATCGGTGTATGGTTTAAGTAGTGACTTCTAGAATAACCACATCTTCCCCTATATCCTTATCCTTGACGACGACGTGCTTCAATTTAATAATCAAGTGTAGGGAAATCAGATTCATAAAAATTATAATCCTTTTAGATGAAATTCGTTAAGTAAATGAATTTAATGGAACCAAATATCAACTCTTCTTTTGATGAAGATTCCTTTTGAGAGGTCGATTCCTATTGTGCCCTTTTAAGGGGCGGTGCTCATGCTAAGAAAATTGTTGGCATGAAATATTCCAAATTCAATGAAAATATTGGACTTTACATGTACCTATCTTCTTCTAACTACTCTTTATTCTTTTGGCCATGGTGCTTCTTTGTGGATTGGAATTTAGAGGAATGATATTTTAACGAAGATGGATTTGTTGTACCGGAAGTGGAAGGAGGCACAACAGGTTGTTTCAACTCTGTTCGTAGAATTTCATGAGTTCGATTGATCATTTTTATGACCATGAAATCAATAGCCTTATTACCATTATTTCTTTTGACATGCTTTCATTCACCTTACTCTTTTGTATTGGAAGCTAAAATAGATGCTACCTCGGCTGATGAAATTTTCAAATTCAATTTCCTAGAACCCATCATCTTTTGTATAAGGACATTGAAAACAAAATAGTCCTAGATGGGGTTCCCTAACATTTTACGAAAGGGAAATAGTTTGGGAGGTATTCTTTTCCTTCCTCATTATGCCTCTTGGGAATTGACTACTGAAATAATTTTTTCTCCCAGACTGAGATAAAGTATCTAGTAACATATTCATTTTGAAAGGAATAGACTTTGTTTTTAACTCCAAAAACTATTTATGCCTCTGATATTTTGGATCATCTTGATGGGACAGTCATTTTTGTTGACTCTGAGGAGGTGGATCCCCACAGTATGATGAGGGACTTGAAGTAGTAGTGGGTATAGGGTCCTATATAAGTGTAACTATAGCAGCCTCTACATTCATGTTCTTTATCCTGAATATGATGGAATTACTCCGGATTTTCAGTGGACATTGTGATGGAATTATCTATCTATTGAGCAATTTAAGTAAGGAACTGAAACCCACTAGTGTATTTCACAGGGATTAGGGACGTGTGTAATTCATCATAAAACTTTCCCACACAAACAATAAGAAAATATTCTTGAGGTAATACTATATTTAAGGAATATTTCAATACATTCCACTGAGAAATGAATTAGGATACACTTTCATTCTCCCTTTGTTTAAAATTTTTATGATCAATGACATTCATCTTCTAAAATGTTGAGATTAACTGGAATATGAGCCTCTAATGGAGATCTTCCCATCTAGTAGTAGATTGATATTGTAAACTTTCATAACAGATGATGGCTGGACCCTACAGTGGTTTCAAAAAGCATATGTGTTTCTATAATACTTTTTGTGCAGGGTTCCCCATCATGGGACCATAGAAAGAAACGAAATGTGTCAAGTTCTGCTCTGGGTATCCTGATCCATTGAATATTGAAAACATATGATTCCCAAGGTTCGGCGGGGTAGGAGTCAGATCTACCAATTTGGAATAATCATTCATTTATTTCTATACCAATGCACGCTATCCTTCCATAGTATCCAATCGGGACGTTAATGACTCAATGGTGATCCTAAAAGATCTATTGACATCAGGCTGATCTGGGACCTGAATAGGTGCAGTGGATGTATCATAAACGGGTTCAATGGTCGGTAAGACCACTGGTGGTGGAACTACTCATATTTTTCATAGGTAGCCCATATGGATAGGCCACTATAATGGAGTGCATTCCAGATACACCTTGGTTGTCATGATGAAACCACCTTTTTGATGTTCTCCAACTGGAAATGCCAATTGTGGATTTTCTTGCATAACATATCTCATTGGAATACTACCATGAAGAACCTCTACATTGAATCTTTTCAACTCTTTCATTTATTCCTCATACTGCGGAAATATTTTTTCCAATGAAAGAGTTTGACATTCTCAAGGGGTAAGGTGATACATGTTCTAAATTTTTATTTTTCCCTACTAGGTCCCTCTCAAAAAGGTAGAAGTGGATTATTTGAGGGTATTCCTTAATTTTGGTAAAGACTCGGGGTTCTGTAATGCACACCTTCTTCATTTTTCTTGGCGTGGACCTTATTTTTTACAAGAACTTCCTCTTATTATTCCCTTGAGATGGTATTGTGTTCAGGATGATCTATAGTTATGGAATTGATGAAACTCATAGAGGCATTATGCATTTTGGGTGTCCTATCAATATATATGTTGGATCATCTTCCTTTATGTCCTCCACAAGAATTTTTCAATCTTTTGGATGATTCCCCAAGAATTTCTTGGTAAAAAACAACTTGAAGGGAATAATCTAATAACTCATTTATACCTTCATTTTGTGGCTTCTTCCCTAATTAGGTGAAAATTGGATTTTGTTGAGGAGGGGATTGTGAATATGAAAAATCCCATAGCTCGATAGTTTGGGGTGGCTTCTGAACTATAACATATAAAATTTCCTTAGCTTCCCTTCTAATTTTTCAGATTTTGGTAGGACCATTGGTGGGGTGAAGTATCCGACAACCACTTAAATTAACTATTTCAGAGGATAGATTCATTATTTGATAAATTTTCACAATATTAGAGTGTACATATTCTAAACGAGAAGCCTACTCAATATTTTCAGATGCTTGATTCATAAGAGTTTCAACAGCCTTATTTATTTGGCCTTGACTCTAATGAGATCTAGTCGAATCTTATTCTTATTGACTATATCTTTAGTTATGAACAATATCAGTCTATTGTAGAAATACATGGGAAATAACATATCCTGGGACCTCTTTTGGAGGGATTCACTAATTTTGGAGCATAGTGAAATGCAATGCTCCGTGTACACCCCATCCTCTATTATGAACACCATACATGGTACCAGTGATTAATGGGAGAAAATGTTTTAATGCATCAAGGCATACACACTGAAGGGTTCCATACTATTTCTCAATCATTGCATATCAGGAAATATTGAGAGATTCTAAGTCAATTTGGCACTGAATCCCTTCTATTACATTTACATGACACTGATGTTCACCATAAGGTAATAATTTTCCTTATAATGATAAATATTCTTCTATATGATGAGGTAGATATCATGATAAAAATATTTTACCAACATTTATGGAATACTGTATTGAGGAGTACCCAATGGATGGAACATTATTGGTACATCAATTTGGGCTAGTTGTTTCCTCATGTTCATCATATATTCTTCAACATTTTCTAGAGGTTCCTCAACATGGTCTAATAAGAGTGGACACTTCCAATTATTTTCATTGAAAACAATGGGTTTGATTGAGATTTACTCTATTCTATTGAAAGGTAAATGGTCCAAGGGAGGTTCATAGAACGACCATTTCCATGTACTATCATCCGAATGAGAAAGTATTTCTCTTGGTAATGATAAGGAACCAGACATGACTAACCCTGTATTTTCAAGTGCCTCTAGATAAGAGGGTTTTCTCATCACTACACTGCCAGATAATAAATTTTGTTCACATTGTGAATTAAAAATATGGAGAAGACTTTTTCAGCTAATTCTATCATGAGGATGATTATCATGGTTGATTACGACAAGGGATATGTTCACTTGATCCTTAGTCATTTTTCTCATATAGGGTTAGCATGACTCTCATCTAGAGATGTGTTCTCAAGATTGACTGAATGATCATGAATCAATACTTTATGAGGAAGTTTCCTTTGAAGACCTTCATATTTACTAATACTTCTCCCATAAAGTGGTAATAGAAGGGTAGGATCTTGAACTATAACAAGTAGATTTTTGAGGGATTCAAGAACACTATTAGTAAGTAGAGTGAAATTGAAAATTGGATCCTGATTCTTCAAATATGCTTGATTTGAATTATTTTTTAGGTGTCCTATTAGTAGATGTTGGGGCCACATTCTAGGAGATGTGGTTGAAATTGGCACATTTACGGTCCAGCATTAGAGTGGATATCGATTTAGGCCAATTATATCCCAATGGAACAAGTGCATGTTCCTAATCAGGTTGTCTATATGATATGGGGGAGTGTGTCCCACAAACCTCCTAAACTAGAATAGAGGTGTCTATCTGCTCCGAGATGGCATTCTGATGAGTCATCCAATGTTTTCGGAAAGAATTTTAAATCCGTATATCTGGTACTACTGAAGTGGTCATGATTATATTTTGGTAGGTATTAAGAATTTGGGTAGGTATTTGTGTCTTCCCATTAACCATTTCCAGAAGTTCTTAGTCACTTTAGTAGCCATAATGGGAATATACATCCATTATGTATCTCATGTAGGTGAATGTACCTACTTATGTAGTCCTTTTACTATTTGGGAATTTTTATAGTACCCATTTGTGGGGGTAGAGAGTTGAGTTTTCCTCCTGCTAGTCTTCAAATCATTCTTACTATCTTCTCTAGGGGCTGTCAAATGAGACTGTTGATAGTCTTGATGAATGTAAGCAGTTTTATGTGCATGCTCACGACACTCCACTGGATTTGGATGGATGGATTATTTGATTGTGGATAGAGGACACTGCTAGCTAGCCAAAATATAGTATGCTGGTGTTTTTTCCTACTCATACTGATCCACTGGATGTAAATGATGGGATTGGTTGGGAACTGCAAGGAAAGTCTTCTGGATGGTGGAATTAAAGTGAGTGGGTGTATGTGACCAGTTTTTGTTTTCCACCAAACTGAGTTGGTGGTCTTTTACAGAGGGGGAAAAGGTAAGAATCTAGTCCATGGTAGCTTGTTGTTGTCTGTGATAGATTGTCTTGCGTTCCTGGGTCTATTGGACATGGTCCGAACAGCTGAAGAAAACACCATCCTCATACTGAGGGGTATTACCGCACGATGTTTGTGGTGACGATTTTTGATAGAATCATTTTGTAAAGACCCTGATGTCTTTGAGGTGAGGTCATGGGTAACATAATGATCCACCTCCTTGAAGTATGGGAGGGAATGGTTATTTAATTATAGGGATATAGACCAGAAATGGTTGAAGATGGTGGTTGGTACCATTTTTTTAACCATCGATCATCATTTTCCAGATGATCGGGGGTTGTTTTTATCTAAAGGGTCTATCAGGATTCCTCCAGTGTCAGAATAATATCGTGATGATGGTACAATCAGAATAGTGCATTAGAGACCAATCTTTAATGATACTGAGTTGGTGATGATGTCCTTAAAGTGGAAGAGGTTCCAAATTAAGCAGAATCCATGACGTTCATAGGGAAAAACCGTAGTGAATCCATTTGGAATGGAGGGATATCTTGAAAAAGATTTACTATTGATATATGACAGACATAATCAAGAAGAATCAGGTAAAATATTCCTCGTTTGGATGAGCGTAGTTGTTATTGATTTATTTATCATACCTCTTATCAATTGATTGGGTCCTCACTGATGGGTACACATCATTAAACATGGTTATGGATTTGCATCAGGTTTACCGTTTTTTTGTTTCAATACTATGAGTGAAAAAAAATTGACTGATGTAGAATAACTAACCATTTTTTTTATAGATTTTTCTCATCATGGAAAACTATCATTATATTGGTTAAGGATTCACATCGGGTTCACCATTTTTTTTGTTTCCCCTAGAAATGAGACTCTGTTTAGGAATCATTATCTCCAGATGGTTTCCATCAGATTTATTTATGAAACTAGAAAAAACTAATGATTATATATCCAAAGGGTTATGATTTTCAATGGCCGGTGCTCAGTATGGATTTTTTCTTATGAGGATTGAGGATTGACATTGGTCTATAGGATGTGAGGTTAGGCTCATCTAACTCTTTTATAGAGAATTATTACAAACTCTAGGACTCTCTTATTGATTTAAGATATGTTCATTAATCCTTATTAATCCACCCATTATAACATGAATTATCCTTTAAAATTTTTCAATCAGAATGTATGGAATTTTATAATCTTCTATATATATCTTATGTTCTTTATCAATGGGTACATCTTTATGAATATGAGGTTCTCCATCGATGGTGTCCTTTAATAAATTACATAGAGATTCCTTGGATGTTATTATGACTATATTGGTTTCAATTCCACATAGTGGAGCAATCTAGAATTTAACACCATCTAGGTAAAAAATGTGATTTATATATAGCTTATCGTCATCTAGGGAGATAGAAGTTTGTTTTTGATGTTGGGATCAAACTCATGGATGGGATACCTACATATCCTTGTGAAAATAGTTATAACCCACATAGTTAGAGTGTGGGACTAATGCTGGAGCATCCTGAGATACATGGAAGGGATGTGATCTTCCATGTTAAATTTAAACCCTGCTAGGAATGTAGCCCTTATAAGAAATGGTAGATTTGGGTTGTTGGGATTGAACCTTCATGAGGCATCTTACATATCCCATTTGGATAGGAATCAAATCCCATGTAGTTTGGTATGTCTTTCAGGAGAGTGTGGTCCTTGGAGAGAAATGAGTTAGGTTTTACACTTGAAAAGTATTCCATGTAAAAAAACTATCATGATACTTTTATTAACTTCTAATAATATGGGGGATTAATTAGGGGATTAATTTTAAGGAGGATGCATAAAGTAAGAGAAATAAAATTTGGCATACTCCTGAGAATAATTCCAAGTGAAAGGTACCATGGGTAATGTATTAACTCATGGTGGTTTTGGGAATAACACCTATAATGGGTGTCCTTTGAGCTCTGGCATTAGGTTGGCATTATACATATCCCGATTAGAGAAAGAATCAATGTTCTCTTAGTTCATGATGTGTGGATTGTGTGGATGTTGTGATCTTTACAAACCTCTAAGCCCATGCGAGTAATGATCAGTGTGAGAAACTATAGGATGTTAATGATTCATCAAAGGAACAAAAACCTTTCATCTTTCGCTGATAGAATAGGACATGGCTATGATGGATGAAGCCATGACGATGGTGGATGAGGGAGAGGAGAAATAAACCTCTCAAAGTGGTATATCTTGAAAGAATATGGGCTTATTCTATGATTGATGCCATAAAATTGGTCTTGTAGTAGGGAGGAAGACTTATCCATTTTAAAAAAGGAAAAACAGGGGTAACCCATATTATTCCCTACTAAGAACTGGATGCTATATGTATTAGAGATGAGATGTGGAGGACTGGGTCTGAAACCTTTTCCTCCAGAATGGGAACTCCTAAACACTATTCCTTGGATAAGATCCCTTGTGACCAGTGAGATACAACTCCATAGGCATTGAGAGAACCCTGAATCCCCAATAGGACATGCATGAGAGACCTATGACTGTACATAAACAAATTCCTATAGGAGGTATGCTGGTGTGACTTTATCTATGGTTCTGTAAATCAGGAGGTCTAGTAGGGGGCTTCAACATGATACATTTTAGATAAGGAAGCTAACAAAAATGACTCCCATCCATGAGTGGATTTGAAGAAGTATTTTATGATAGGCCTGTGAAGACTAAAAAAAATGAAACGAATCCAGAAATGGGTGCTCAAATGATTGGATGGCGTGGATGTATGGGGTGCACAAGCAGGATGGGGTGCCTTGATGTCACATTAGTGAGGAACCACCTAGATGTCTAATATTGGATTAGACATTGCTCAATCCTCCAAGAGTTTTCACTGGTTTTCCGGAAAGTTGGGAGATCAAGTTTCTATGAGTTGAATGGATGGCGTAAAAGTCTTATTGAATTAAGAGTGGTGGGTGCTTGAGGCACACGAGTGTTATGGATTTCAAAAACATAATGGGATTGTGTTTTATGATTCTTCATTAAATCCATCAAATTTAGTGTTATGAAAATACCATGGAGGTTTCAAAAGACATGGTAAAAGCACTGGGGTGACCAAAGAAAAAATTGGACTTTAGGGAAACTCATTCATACAAATGAAGACCCCATGGGTCTATTTATAGACCTAAATATGCCCCTGACTGAATGGTGATTCAGGCGCTCATGTAGGGTTACAAAATATCTTGGTGGAGCAGATGTATTCCTGAGCACCGCTAGTGTTTTGGATTGACTATGGATATTTCTATTTGGTCTATTTGAAAATCTTGAAACTCTCTATGTTTTTTCTCCCCTTTTTTTCTAAGGCCTGCCCCTTTATCACTTTTTCATCAATTTGATTGAACAATGTGTCAACCATAATTATTATTTTATTAGAATTCATAATCATTAGAATTTTAATTAGGATATAAATATCATATATAATCATTATACATGTATTTAGATTAATCAATAAAAGAAAAATGAATTATAAAATTAATGGACACAGAGGCCATACGTATGCATAAACGTTGTTTTCGTAATTTGATGGAAAAAAAGAAATAAAGATAAATAATAATTCCCAGTTATAGAATAATTATTTTATCATATAAATCATATATATTTATAAAATAAATCCTTATTACCAACCATGAGAAATTAAAATGAAAAATGAATCGTGTATCTTCATGGAGGTGGTAGTCCACACTTACGCCTGATCGACCATATCGTTTTCTAATATATTATAAGGTAAGAAGGAAGATATAATATTATTATTATAGATGTATAATTATTTTGTAAATTTCATACATACATACATACATACATATATATATATATATATATATATTTAATCAATCATTATATCCAGAAATGAGAGGCAGTTATGCAAAATGAATTAATCGGTTTGTGAGGAGGTAATCCACCACACACACAATCGATAGTTTTATTTTACATTTCATTGAAGAGGATATGGATGTGGGTTATAACATATAAATATATAAATATCAGTATATTTAATGAATAGTTTTTATTTTTTAAACATGAGTAAATATGTTTATGAGGAGTTATAAGAAAAATAAAACAGAATTGCATGGTAGAAATTATAACTCGTCTTTAGAAAACCCTTGTAAGATAATACCTAAAGGATACCTAGGATGATTGTTTGACAAAAAATGACTCTAGGTCATGGAAAAGTATTAAATTAAAGTATTTTGAAATAATTTATGAATCCAGAAGTCTCTATATGTGTGTATTGGAAATGATAGCGGGAGTCCTTTTATGAGCGGGGGAGGGCACCCTCTTGGAAATTTACTAAAAGAATAGAGAATTATGAAGTCATTTTGAAGAAAAATAAAATAAAAATTCAGATATATTTAATTTTTTATTGGATATATTCTAAATATGGACATAAATTATGATTCATAAAAGTTTTTGTTACAAATGTACCCTTATATTTGGGTTTAATCCATAATAAACACATTTTTACCTTAAGTGAAATAATTAATTTTTATCATCTTTACTATTCATTATGAACAAAAATAAATTTTACTTATAAAATAATAATATGTATGATGGTTAAATACGTTTAATCCATTTTACCATATTCAATTCACATAAGTGGGAGATTTTAATTTAAAATTAATCTTGCTAGAATGAAAAAAATATGGGTTCCAATGAAATTTTTGTTATGTACAAATAGTTTTTATACCAAATTTTAATATGAAAATGATTAATATTAAATAAATTTTATTGATAAAAATATATCTAAACGAAATTTACTTTTAGAAAAAATTGAAAAAAATTAATCATTGTAAAATCCTTAAACGAAATGGCATTTTTCCATAAAAATAAATTTTTTTAACTAATCATAAATAAATTTATATTTTCAGAAAATTATAAAAAATAATATAAGATAATTTTGAAATGTAAATTAATAAAATTGATTTCATTTTTTCTAATAATTTTTTTTCTAAGGTGTCACTTTTTTTAAAATAACTGTGAAAAACACGAAGAAACAAATTTTTTATAAAAATACAGTTTTAAGCATAAAACCAGGTTTATTCGTACCCGATGCCTAGAATAAATATTAGATGAAAGATAGCAAATTATTTCTAATATAAAAATATATATACTTCATTAAAATCATTCAATAATAGTATTTTAATTAATTTATTTTAAATAATTCATTTCATGCATAAAAACTATTTTTCCAAGAAACATGTATATTACTTTCAATTGATATTAATTTTCAATTATAAATAATTGATAACCAGTGAATTTATTTTATATAGTTTTAAACCATATAATGTTCATAATTTTATTAGTCCTATTCATAACCAATAATCGAATGACTAGGTTTTAACAATATACTATATTATGGTTCATTTATACTCGAGATTGTGTGTATCACAAGCTATCGAAGAGATCAAATTTATTTAAAAAAATATCATAAAATATTTTAGTGTTACAATATTCATATATTATAGAATAAAATATACTAAATGATGATCTTGAAAATATAACATATACCATGGGATAAGAATTTGAAATTATTAGTCAATAATCATGAATCATCATTTAATGAAATATGAATGTGTTATATGCATAAGTATATAAAATTGTGATGTATATCAATTATGAGTCCCCAAACCATAATTATACTACGGATTGGTATTAATACATAGTTCTATAAACATAATAGATTGGGATTACTTCCTAGTATGAAAATCAGTGTGGATTGAGTTTACTCCCTAGTCCCATAAACATAGTTATCTCATGAAATTATATGATTTACCCAATTCATTTTAGAGGTATATTATTATGGGTCACATATGAAATAATAATATATTTACACATATTTGTGGAAAATTAATATGAACATAATCATAAATACATTAAAATAACTAAACAGTTAACTGAAATTAGTCAAATTTAATCTAAATAAATAACATTACTATGTTGAAAAATACACGTATATTATAATATTAATGTGTATGGAATTCACATAATATAAAAAAATAGGTTATATGATTAAGCTATGAAATTTCCTTATTCATTCAATATTATGAAAATCATGGTGAATTTCAATGAATCAGAACAAGGATGTATAAGTTATTCAATATGGAAATTAATAAGAATAAATGTTATCTTTATACATATTTGATGATAATACAAAGGTAATAATTTATTAATCCATTAATAGTGATTTCATTTCAATAATACCATGTATAAAAATGAATTTATACCATGAATACAATAGTTATTTCACCATTATAAAACATTTTAAAATTATAATGAGATCAAAATTAGCATAATTAACATTCATGTAGTGAAATTTGAAGGGGTTTTGACATAGATGAAAAAAAATTAAGTGAAGAAATTAAAAATGATTTCCTTAAAATATTCATTAGTTTTTGAAAAATTATGAAAAATATAAATAAAGAAAACATTATTGTTATGAATAGGAATAAAATCATATAATATTTTAAATGAATTTATTTTTTATATATAAATTGATTAGATAACATAAATCAATTAATTGTAATAGAGAGCATTTTGAAAAAGTTATGAGATATTAATGTATCATAAAAGATTATTTTTTATAATATCCATAAATTATATTTGAAATAAAATTAGAGGAATATAATGTAAAATTCAATTAAATAAAAAAATGACACAAAACAAATACAAATGAAAAAAACTCGTTTATGCAAGAAAATGATGTTGGTCGCAAATATAAGATTACACAATAACCCAGATGGTGGTGAATTGGAATTTTATAAAAAAAATTGATCATTATATCAATGATTTAAAGATAATGTTGGGGAAATAAAATAAACAGGCCGAAGATATTTATGTAGTAGTTTAGATATAAATGATAATACTCTAGTCTTTACTCTTATTATGATCTATGAGAGAAAAAACCCACTATAATGGACTATTTTATTTTTATGGGAGATAGAAACCCTTCAAAAAATTAATTTTTAACCCCTACAAGCACAATGCATGATGGAAACCATTTTCTCATCCGCTGTCATAGACAAGTCACCCTAACTCTTTAAAACATATAGGTATAACCTAAAATATAAATTTGGAGTGGTGGTTGAAAAAAGGCTTCCCTTTAACTGATAGAAGGCACAACTAAATCCCAATCCTTTTTTGGTTATTAAAGAACCCGAACTACCCTTCCTTTTTCACCCCTAGAGGCACAACCCAAAGGAAAACTTTTTATTGGGATTCATAACCCACTATCCAAACATTTAAAGTTTTGTACAACCTGTTACAATTATTCACATGGAAAATAAAAAAAAAATTAAAACCATATAACGATATGAACTATTTAGGATCTGAGTGTCAAGGTATCAGTGTTCTCTCCAGTAAAAAAGGATCAATTGATTGTACTTTAGTTGAAAAAAGTATATGATCACCAATGTATATCCTCAACCTCATAAATGTTGATCTATATTTTTGAAAATCTTTATATAGAGTTATTCAATGTATAATTTTTTCAAATCATAAAGCCCATTGCAGTTCATCTTTCTTAATGAAGGATGGGATTTCCTTATTGAATGTACATTAAAATCAGGCCAAGTTGGTTATTTATGTAATATATAGAATTAAAAACATGTTTTACAGTGATTAAATTTTATAATAATTAATACATCAAAAACATTAATTGTAATCATCCATAAAGTCCATTGGAAATCTCCATTAAAGTATGGAAGAACAATTATTCATCTTCAAACCACATTTTATATCAAACTCATGTTTTCCCAAGAAAACAGCGTGCGATGTTTTCCAATGTTATGATCATTAAATATTCCCCAAAATTTTAACAATTAAAATCACTTAGTATCCCAATAATTAATAATTAATTAAGAAATAATTAGGTCACAAAAAACATTAAAAATGATCTTGTGATAAATCAAAAGTTTCAAATATAAGAGGAATAAAAATAGAACATCATCGAAAATATTCTCTTTTATTAATGGTAGGTTACTCATTGTATGTAACAAATTTGGCCACTTTTCCTCAACACTTATTTTGTTTAATCCAGCATACAGTCACTTATCATTCATGTGCATTCACTCCAATCCAATTTATGATCACAAAAATATATCATCCAGTCAATTCATTTTTTTCATGTAGTCACTTATCTTTTGTTTATGTGGTCATTTCATTTTTGTTTATGCAATAACTTCACTTTTTTTCATACAATCACTTCAAATGTTTTCATCTGGTCATTTCACATTAGTTCACTTATTTTTTTAAATATTCACTCATTGTGACTTCACTCAAGGTCATGTCCAAACATTAAAATTATAAAAACATAAAGTGGGTCAAGGATCCAAACTACATTATCCATATTTTTGATAATTTCAAAACCAAGTATAATTTTAAATCATTTCTTATTTTTTAAAATTATAAAATAGATAAAGAATTAGTAGAAAAATTTATCAATTAGATGTGATAAAGTATCTTTTCTTCTTAATGAAACACACTGTTATATTTATTTGGGTTGATAGTCAAAAATTCATTCCCACAAAATTTAATAATTACTTGAAAATAGAAAAATATTATATTTTCTTTAATATTTTCTCAAGGTATAATTTCATTAAAATGTATATAAATATTGTATAAAACATTCGTAAATATTCATATTTCAAAAAATTCATCAAGGAGCAACTATAAGGCCTTCCATTATTATATTATTGAGTTTTACATAGTGAGATAATTTTAAAATATGTTTTTGGAACATAAGGAGAAACTACTAATAAAATATTCTTTTAAAAAATAAATGTTAAAAAAATTTATACACAAAATTGTATGTATGGGAAAAAATTAAAACAATAATATAATAAAATAATTGTATAGAAATTAAAATTTGTAAAAAGGAAAAAGATTCTAGATTACTGTAGATTTAATATAAATATAAAATTTTCAGCATATAAATACAGTCAAACTCCCCCTAAGTTCATACAAGAAACAAATTTATATTTTTATCATTCCGAGTTCAAACATGATCCTCTCAAACATAGTAAAATCTATGTTCTTAATAAATATTTATGAAAAAAAAATTATTTAAAAAAATTAATGATTTAAATTTATTTTTTGAACATGATCCCTAATAAAATGAAATTAAACATCAATTTTCTTAGTAAAATAGTATCATAATGGTTTTTCAGAAATGTAAATAAAATAATTGTTTCCAAAAAATATATAAATCTCATCAAAATAAAAAGAAAAATCAGAAAGTATCAGTTTAATCCATAATGACTGGGCATAATAAGATGAAGTTGATATGTTTATAGATTAAACATATTAAAAAGAAACAATTTTTGTTTCTTTTATGCACATGAAACAAAACACTTACCAAGTAAATGACTATTCATTGAAGTGATTTTTATATCCATATTACATCCTCTAAAATCAGAATCTGAATAGAGTTTCAATTAAAAATTACTTATATAAGGATAATATATAACAAAAACTAAATATTCTTTAATATATCAAATAATTATCTTAATATAATTAATGTAAAATTCCATACGGTCACATTTAAATTTAGCACACATGAAAACTAAAAACTTTAAATTGGGCCTACAAGTGGATATGTATTCAAGCATTAAATCATTCCCCTATTGGTTTTACCCTCTATATATTTTTCAATTTTATATAATTTTAATTTGAATGTTGTAGTCGTGGGATAATTTTCAAATTTAGGTGAGTATAAACAAAATCTATTAACTGCATATTTATCATACATGTACTAGTTTATAAAAATATGATAATTTCATTAAGATATTTATAGACTAATAATGAATTTCAATGATATCGTAAAAGAAAAATCCAATTTAGAAGTTGTTAAATCTAAAAAATCATTATAATTATTTTCAAAAGAATACTAAAAAATAGTTATATCGATATAAATTTCCCCATTTAATATATCACTAATTTTTTCATATTAAATAATGAAGAATTAACATGTTAATTCTCATTTTTTTCAAAAGAAAAATATTTAACCATTTATTCTGAGATACAGGAGCTTGATTCAAACCATATAAGTCCTTAGAGTGAAAACATGTTCATTATACTTTTCATTTTAAAACCCAGGTTTTCGTCTAACATATTATTCCTTAGAAATATAAACATTTATAAAGGTGATTTTGAGATCCATTTGATACAATTTGAATCTGTGAAATGAAGCATAAGCTAATAATATTATAATTACATATAATTTAGCAATATGTGAGAAATATTCTATAAAATTAATAACTTCTTCTTAATAAAATCATTGAGATACAACACTAGTTTTATTTTAAACTGTATTTCATGAATCATTTTGTTTGTTTCTAAAGATCCATTTTGTTCCATTAACACGAGGATCACCTTTTGTAATATCTAATTTACCCAAATAATTTATAGTAAAATTTTTAAACTCATATTTCATTGACATGATAAAATTTGAATTATTTAATTCCACATCATTATTCTTAGATATAAAATCAGAAATAAAATCATGATAAAAATAAATATTTATAACAAATTTTCAAGTTTCAATATTAGAATCAAGATTAAAAATCACATTATCTATAGGATGATATCTATATGTAATCCATGATCATTCATGAATGGGTTCAAATTGAGTAGAAATATTCTCTCCCTCAATATTTGTAGTTTTATCTTGAGGTTCTTTATTTTCCAAATTAAAAACCCTAAATTCATCCGCATTTTTATCAACTTCATTATTACATTTATTCAAAGATTTTTTTTAAAAAATAACATGAATTTATTCTTCAAAACCATGGTTATTTTATTTTAAACTATACATACAATAAAATTATTTTACTATCTAAATAATGATCATTTATCCTATTTTTCATCAAATTTACCTAAGGAATACTTAATATTTAATGTAAAAAAGTTACATCTAAAGACTCTAAAATTGTCATTTTTAAGTTATATCCCCTTACAAAACCAATAAAGTCTGTTTTTCAATGAATTTATTAAAATAATTCTATCAGATGTATAACAATATGTATTCATTGATTTGGGAAAAAATATTTTCATTTATTAAGCTCATTTAACTTGGATCCTTCCATTTATCGAAGAGTTATATTTTTTAATTTCCATTACAACATTTTATTATGGTGTTATTGAAAATGACAAGTTATAAAAATATCATTTTTCATTACAAAATAAGATAAATGACAAATACTTTTATTCACTATAATAATTTCTTATAATTTATTTAATTTAAAATCATTTCTCAATTTGAACTAATTTACAAAAGGTTATAAAGGAAGATGATGTTTTAAATTTTATTGAAAGAAAATAAACCCATGTTTATATAGAAAAATAATTAATAATGAAAAAAGATTATATCTTACCACCCATTCTTGTAGGAATGATAGAAAAAAATAAATAAATAATAATAATATTAAGAGGCCTTATTGTTTGTACTGATTAAATTTTCATGAAACTGCTTCTGTGTTGTTTACCTTTAAAGAATGATTGAAAAATAATGTTGTGTCTTGTTTAATTTGAGTTAACTAAATATATTTTTTGTTCATGGATATCTTGTGCATCAAGAAAAATTATCATGTACCAACCTCTATTTATATATCATGAACGTGTTCTAACCATGTACCAAATATCCTTTTTAATGCTTCCAAGACTGATTTCCTACAAATATAGATTTAGTAATGTTTTAGTACCCAGGAACATTTAGGACCAATGGGATTATTATATGAATTATTAGGAATAAAAATAGATTACAAACACTTTTTTATATTAAATACTGATAATAAATAAATATAAATGATTTTTTAGTTATTATAATAGTTTGTGTAAATGTGAATGATCGCTCACTTTAATAATGGCCATCCAATTGATATCTAAAACATATAGTAGTAGATGTACTTAAATTCGTTATCTTGAAAAATAATTTCTTATAAACTATGTGGAATTTTTTATCATAACCATATCGATATATTTTTTGTTCCTTTTTTGATACCCATAATTTAACCAATGTTATCTCAAATTTGAACAAAATTGGAAATATTAGAAATTAAACCTTAAATTCCATTTTCGAGATATTAATTATCTTAATATAAAAACTAATAACATTAAATTTATCAAATTTTTACAAGAAATATATATATTTCATTAATTAATCAAATCATAAAAATATTTTTTTTATTTTACGAAGATTATTTTAGATCTATATGTGTAGTTTTTATGTCTTCCTTGATAAATTTCAATTGTTCATCTTTTTTCCTTATGAAAATCCCTATGTTTACTCTTGGGGTTCTAATATAAACTTTTAATATTTTTGAATTTATGATTAATTATTTTATCCTCTTTATGAATTACATATATATGTGTTTTTTTGGATCATATTCAGTGGAAGAATAATTTGGGTAGTCACTTAATTGATTTGATGAATCCATTAATTAAAAATTTTCCACAACCTTTTCTGAAATAGATTCCTCATTAGAACTTGAATCCTTAGTTAAAGTCAATTCAGTTCTTATTTATTTATTCTATTTCATGTATTTTTTATTATTATTTTTCCTCCTTTATTCTTCAAAAATCAATATTGATTTGACACATTGTTTTATACTCATTAAAAATTATGTAATGATCATAATTTGAAATAAAAACACCTTTCTTATTCTGGAAAAATCAACTTCTGGATAGTAATTTCAAAATATTCTCAAATAATTATTTATTCTTATACATCAACCCTTTGTGACATATGTAGTATCATTATTAACACAACTATATTACAAATAATTATAAGAGTAAGTAGAAACATTTGAATTAAAATAAATTTAATTCTTCTTTTTATTTTCATATTCTTTTTATTTTCATCATCATTAATATTTTTAATCTCTAAATTATAATATAATAATTATCTAATAATATCATCCAGTGTATATTCCTTAAGGTTATTACTATATTCTATAATAGCCTCTTTATCATGACACATATTAGGAAGTCTAATAATAACTCTTCCATAAAGAACACGGTTTTCTATGGTTTTTTTCTAAAGAACTCATAACACTTATACAAATTGTAAATATATGGTACATTTGATTAATGTTTTCTTATTAACCCATTTTAAATATATGATATAATTCTCTAAACATGACTAACATAGTTCTAATGAGAATATCTAATTTATGATGTGTAACTTTTAGTATTTTATAAATGTCATGTGTATTTTTATATTAAGATATGTTACTATATATATTTCTATACATCAAACTGTACAAAATATTCATCACCTTGTAATTCAATACATACATTATTGAATCATTACCAACTAATAATTCAAGATCACCATCAGGTAGTTTGTATTTATTTTCTATGATAATAAAGTGATCAATGATATGTTTCATTAAAAATACTTCCATATGATATTGTCAATAGCCATAGTGAGAACCATCAAATTGAGTAGGTCTTTGATGAAACCATCCATCATTTTAAATTTCTCTTACTATTCGGAATAAGATATTTTCTTCTTTATGGATAAGTTTTTAAATGGAAAGCCAAAATAAAAATATATATAGATCTTGGGACATATGATATAATACCAATTCATGGTCATAGTGATTAGATGGTAGAATATCCTAAAGGGGGATATAGTAGACTTTTTCATACTAATTTAATGGTTATGATTTAGTTTTAATGTTAATGATGTTGAAATAAAATAAATAGGTACTAAGATTTTTTGATATTTATTCAGATATAAATAATATTACTCTACTATTTATCCCTCTCATGGACTGAGAGAGACAAAACCCATTAAAATTGAATCTGTGACTATTTATGGGAGATCAAATACATTTTAAATTTTCATTTTTAGCCCATGGGGGAACAAACCAAGATGAAATGCATTTTCACATTAGGTGGATTTACTCAATAAATCTACATTTTGTGTACCTTAATGAACAACCAAGAAGAAAATTTTTGAAGTGGTGTAGAAACCAGACCATCATTTTAATAGGAATAATGAAAAAAATCCTTATTTTTTATAGTTATGGATAAATCCATATTACCCAAGATTTTTCTCACTTGTAGGTAGACACCAAAGGATGATTTGTTTGGGAGTGGAAACCCACTGTCATCCCTATTAATGGCTAGTGTATCCAGATACAATTATTCATGAAAAAAAGAATATAATGAATTAAAACCATATAACTAGATGAAAATTTTAGGATCTGAGTGACAATGAAGCAATGTCCTCTCCAACAAAAAAGGATCAAATGACTATACTTATCTTGATATAAATAGTTAATCACAAAAGTATGCATCACCTAAAAAGTTCAATAAAATCTTTGACCTTATATAAGTTGATCTGGATCTGTTGAACTATGTATATAGATTTCATCTATGAAAAAATATTCAATGAATGAATCCCAATACAATTAATCATTTCTAATGTATCATGAGATCTCCTCGTTTAATGCAAATAAAAAACATACCCATGTGGTTAGATAAAAAAAATTCATATTAAAAATGCATTTTAGAGGGATACCATATTAGAATATTTAGTAATACAGTAAAAAATAATCTTAATCAAAATTAAAGCCCCATGTAAAATTCCCCTAATGCATGCATGATAAATTTTTCAAATCCAAAGCACATTTTATTTAGGATGTGAATTTCCCAATAAAAATTTCGGAGAGTTTAACCCAACTGATGATTATAAAATCTATTATAAAATTATCCTGAATAATATTTATCAGTATAAAAACAATTAATATGGATTGATGAAATAATTATCTAGATGAAAACATTATAAATGACCTTGTAGTAGATCAATAGAAAAAAAATATTAGAGGAATGAAAAATAGAGCACCATAAAAAATATTCCCTTTTAGTTATGGTAGGTTGTTAATGGTATGTCTGCACTTTCAATCATTTTATTTTTGTTTTGTAGTTAATTATATTCAATGTGTGGTTAGTTAAATCCAACGTTCAGTCACACTTCTTCAATGTGTAGTCACTTGAATATATCATGTGCTCACTTCATTTTTTCACGTGGTCACTAACATTTTTTTCAACTGATCAATTGATTTTTGTTTTTTTGTTCACTTCACTTTAGTTCATGTTGTCACTAAACATTTGTTCACGAGGTCACCTAACATTAGGTCACTTGTTTGTTTATAATATTCACCTATAGAAACTTCAATAAGGGGAATTTATATAATTTTCAACTATAAACACATAATGTGGTTTAAGGAGCGACTCAAAAAATAATATTTAAAGTGACAGATATAGAGTGTAAAAGTGGATGAAATTAAAAGAGTAAAAAAGAGTGGATGAGCCCCCTTTTGAAAAATATATGGTATGAATTGTGAATCAATAATAGATGAATGAGGACCATTAATACATTAAAAATAAAGGACACATATATTTTATAAGGTTACAAAATTGGATATAGAAATATAGTGGAAAATATGTAGTAGAGAAATGATACATGAAATAAATAATGATATAAAAAACACATACCTTTTTAATAACTAAGTATAAATGTCCTCTAAATTCTTCAATAATCAAATTTTATTTATTAACTACCTGGTCTAAAAAATATTCAAATTTATTTCAGTAATAATATTAATTTTAAATAATTTAATTTTATATAGTATTAATTTTATAGATTAATTGTAATGGTATATGTTTTTTTGCGGTAGTTCAGTTCAAATTTTAAAAAATGCATAGATAATGAGGTAATAATGGGATTCCATTTTATAATGGTTATTTAAGCTCAAAAAGTGTGAATGTATCATTTTCATGTTATTATAAATGTAAAAATGTTCAATAATTCGGTAGATAGTTACAAATCCTCTAACATTAATTGTATGTTTGTTAAGGACACTTAAAATAAGCATGGAGATTTATCTTTAACATTAAGAAATTACTTATTATTTCAACACTTTAGAATATAATAAATATTACTTTATATGATTATTTATATTATATTTATAAAATAAAATCATTATAAAACCTTTCATTGTAGGAATAAGTGACAATAAAACATCACCATTTCCTAATGCATTACAATCCTACCATAATTATACAATTCTTTTAAGTGAGTTTAATAAAAAATAAAAATTAATATATATTTTATTAAAAAAATTCAATTAAAAATATACTGTTATTTTAATGTTACTATAAGTATAACATATGTTATAGAAGGGGAAAGCAGAAAATAGAAAATAAAATCCATGGGTTTCAAAACACTTACCTTTATATTTAAGATGCTACATTTTAAGTGAAAATTAACCCTTCAGAGGAAGGTCATTTAGTAGGATGAGGGCCCCAATAACATGGGTTTGAGATTTTATAGTGGGATTTTAGTATTGTATTGGAAATTAGAGATATTTTAAAAATGTGTAGTAATGAGTTGAGAAAGGAACTATTTTTAGCCAATGGGAATTGGTGTCACTGAATTTTATTTTAATTATTATTATTGTTGGTCAAAACTATAAATAGTGTTGAAATTTATGATTATCAATAGTATTTTAGTTAAGATATTCATTTTCATGAAACATATAAACACCTAAAACTGAATGAAATATTTGAAATGTTTTATTCAATAAAATGAATCAGAAATAGTTGAGATAGAAAAGAATATAATTTATGCTATGAAAATGGATTTCTTTTTTTAAAAATATATTTTGATATTTTTAAATACATTACTTTTATAATTAAATTAATTTTATTATTTTGAAGTCACTTTATAAATAATTGATTCACTAATTGAAAATAATATTGTCTAAAAACATATTGTATACATAAAAACATTATTTTATACTACTCCCCTAAAATTTATCCTTTAAATAAAAATACCCAAAATTCACCTTAAGATAATTTTATCATACTGATTCTACGAAATATAATTGAAAATATCCAAATTAGATAATTCAAATATTTTAATTTTAATATATAATATAATGTGTTACTTCATATGTTTAACTATTTCTTTAAAAATTTATACTTATTAAAACAATAAGTAATGTAATTTGATAAATTTTTTGGAATTATAATATTTTTAATTAACTATTTAAATGATGGTAAAAATTATTTTTAAATTTGATCCATCACTCACTCTAAATTTTATATTACTATTACAACAGTCTTGTAACAATTTAAATATTCAAATTTCCAATGGATACATTACTTCTTTATGACTGTCATATGTGATGTTGAATTCCTATATATTCCACTTAATTCGTTAATTCATCATTTAATTAGTTTTCTATCGAGGTTTTCTAATTTTTTTAAAAAAACTACCCTCCTAATTATGAAGTTTTGATTTTTTTTCAAAATACTCTTCCTGATTGGGATATTTTTATGAGATCACAACCCCTATTATTTCCATGTGTTGGTCTTGTTATTCAGCCTTTTTTACTTTCAAATTACATATTTTTAATTTTATTCTATGTATTTATCCTTTATATGAAATTTATTATAACGAAGAAATAAAAAATTGATTATTTTATTCTAGGTTACCTTCAATTATTTATAATATTCCATCACTAATAAATTAATATTCTACAAATAAATTTATTTTAAATAAAGAACTAATTAAGTAATAAATATATAATTTCATTAATTTAATTCCATTAAAAAAGAGATTTTACATTTAAATATATAATTCAATAATGAAAATTTATAAAAATATTTATTAAAAATAAATAATGTTAAAGTTTATTTCTTATAAGAATAGGTATATTCGCATGATCATTTATTTAACATTGTGATTATTGGTAAATTTTTCAAATGTTAACCTAAATTGTATTTGATTATGAAATATATTTAATAATACAACATTGATAAGTGTTTAGTCTATTTATTATCTCCAAAAACATAATTTTTAATTTTTTGAATGAGGATTCCTATTATTTTGGATTAATTAGAAGCTTTTTTACATCAATGAACTTCTCTTGATAGTTATAGAATTGAATTCTTTATTTTTTCAATGAAACATTATTAGGCGTGCAATATAATATACATTTTTATAACACATGTACTGTAAACTTAAGCTAATATATAATATAAGATATAGTATAATGTTCACATATAATACATTAATATGATTTAAGTATATTTTCATTCATACGGTGCATGATAGGTACATGCATGTGAGGCATGTATTCATGCATGCGATGCATGTACATATGAAAAATCATTCATGCAGTATACATGTATGCGATGCATTAATGCATGTGATACAACATATAAAACCTTGAATGGTAAAAAATTATTTTAATATAATTTTTATTTATTTAAATCCATTTTGAAAGAATTAAAAACTGTAAATTTGGTCATATATGGATTTTAATGAAGACATCAACCTTGAAAATATTAGGGGTATTATTTGATAATACTTGAGTATTAAAAATGAGTTCTTAATTTTTGAATAAGTATAAAATATTTCATTTAAAAGAAGAATACTTTACATCATTTATGTGTTGATTAATCATGATTTTTGGAAACGATTAGTGATCCGTAGTTTCATAAAAAACTTTAATTAATATTTTCCCTGAAACTCTGTTCATCATTATCTAGTGAAGGTGAATGAACCCATTCAACATTTGGAATTCCCCACAATCGATCATGAATCCATATATTGGTTTACTACCCTCAGAAGAATGATCCCTTCATCAACTGATATAGTGATCCCCATCAATCATTCTCTATTCAAGAATGGTAGATGGAGACCATAATATTTTTGATATTGTAACGCTCAGTTTTATAATATTTTTATAACTTTTATTTCTTGAAGATAATTCAAAATTATTTTTGGGTTTGATTTCACTTTTTAACGATCATCAAATGACCATACCAAACACATAAGGGGAATGAGATCATATTTCTCCATGAAATCAAATAATTCATATCATTGGGTTTTAACAAATACAATATTGTAAAAGGAGATATATGTATCCATTACATAAAAACTCAAATATACCACTCAAATGTAATCATGATTTAACGTTACCATGATAGGTCAAAAAAATGTAATTATGATTCACAATTATGAAAAATAGTCATACGAAAAGGTATACCAAATTTACCATTACATGGATATGACTAAATAAAGGTAATCACCACTTACATTTACACAAGTGGTTTAGTGTAAAGGAAAATATAATTTATCTTTATATAGAAAACATACTTTTGAAACACAATACCTATTTCAAAATTCTTCCACATAATGATCCAGGTTATTTCCATTTTGTATAATAGGGATTTTTTGTAAGGGTAAATGGAAAGTGTAAAAAATTCATATTTAAAATTTTTTATGGTTTATGAAATGTTTTTAAATCAAAATTAAAATGAATTTTGGGAATTTATTTAAATATAACTTTTTATACATTTATTAATTAATAATAGTTTAACATTAATTATATATATGCTTATGAAATATTTAAACATTCTAAATATTAATTGTTAATGTCATCAATACCTTTCTACCTAATTAAATGAAATTTATAATATTTTATATTTAAATTAAAATTATATATAATATAACATGTTTATATTATAAATGAATATAAATGTTTTTATATTCATGGTTATGGAATGTCCATAAGAGTCGAAAAATTATAAAAAAAATTATAGTTAGATTTAATTTATGAATTCTTCTCAAATACTTTTCTTATTATTAAATTTATGAAATTTTCATTTATTAAGTAAATATTACTTTCTTTACTCATGATTAATATTTTTAATGAATAAAAATATTTTATATTATTAGTTTAATATGATCAATTTCTTCTAGGTGATAGTTCATTGCATTACATGCTAGGTAAAACTCCATAAAATATATTTTAATTCTTCCATAACCTCTCATTTTCATAGTGTTATGAATTTAAGAATAATGGTTAAGTATAGTTTTAACATATTAAGTTTTAAGGATATCATGAGTTAAAATCTCTCTTGAGTAATGTATCCCTGGGAAGAGGGACTTGGGTTCAGATTACACAAGGATCTAAAGACTTATGTCATATTTAGAAAGGTGAAGATGTTGTCTATCTATCACTCTAAGATGAATTATGTAGATTTTTTCAATATCAAATAACTATAATACATTACATTAAATGTTTATATACCTTATAAATATTATGACTTCAAATATGTATGGATATACTAAACATATACTTTTGGGTGAGTAAGAAAACATTTGGGTTGTGTATAGAGTAAAACATTAATATGATTCAAATGTATTAATTTAAGGGATATAATAGGTATTCAAAAACTATATCATTAGAAGAATTAAAAAAAATTATATAACATGCAAATATAATTATTTATTGAGGTGAATTTGTTATGAACATAATATGAATATTATGTATATTATGTTTTTATATTATAATAGAAAACCCATAAATTACCAATTTTGAAATTACTTCCTAAACAGAACCTATGAAGACCTCCACCTTTAAAATAGGTAGTTTTACACTAATTATGGGTTACCATAAATTATCTTGTAAAATGTATTCAATTAATAATATTTCACTAATAGTTAAAGAATTTTTTTAAATTTTTTATTAGGATCATACAAGATAGGAAACTCTGAATGTTATGATACTAGAGAAAAAAGTGCGTGAATCCATATGATTGATTTCAGATAAGGATTTGTATCCTTAACAATCCAAAAACCATAATCTTTATGATTTAGATAATTCTCAACTTAAAAAATTAATATTTTGATGAAAACTATGAAAAAAACATTTCTTAGTGAAATTCGGATCTTGACTCACTATATTGGTTTGATGTATAGTCTCAACATTTTTAGTGAAAGAAATTTCATTAAAACTCCTTGATTAAAAGGAATAAAATAGGAAACCAACAATATGATATGGCCTAGTTATAGATTATGGAATACTTCATGATAATAATATTGAGATCACTAATATGTACGAGCGACAAAAAAATTGAATATGATTATCTGGGATTGGGAAGTGTTCTCAAGGAGAAACATTCAAAGCCTCTAAATGTGAATGTTATAGATTTAAATTCTACCAATTTTTAATCTTGGGTATTAGAGTCCAGAGTGTGTCACATATTTCTGCTGATAAGCATAAAATAAAAAAAATTGATAGAATTGATGAAGGGTGAAGTAGATCTTCATGTCGGTAATAGATCAATAGTTTCTTAATTTTAGGTTGGAACTTATGATCCAACTTAATCAAGGGATTGAACTTAGAATAGGAAAATTGTTTTTATTTTCCCACCATTGATTGACATTATATTTCATTATCTGGTTTAGTCAAGATGGAATATTAATTTACTAATAATAAGAATTGTTTTATATATATAATATTGACATATTTTATTGAATGGGGAATATGGTAAATGGTTTATATATTCTATATATAGATAATACTGCTTATATAAATCAAAATAATATGGTTAGTACTGATTTTAATTCCCTTAACTTAGGCACTGTAACCATTAAAATAAAAATGAGAAAATATTCAAAGACTCTGTAAAGAAGGATTTTTAAAACATTATACTATGACTCATTTGAGAACTGTGAATCTTGATTGTTTGAAAAAATGAAAAATAAATTTTTTGGGAGAAAAGGTGGAATGGGTATGGTTTATTAGATATCATGCATTGTGATGTATGTGGATCAATGAGCATACATCAAAGTATAACATTTAGGAACTTTGTTACTTTTATGGATGATATAGTCAGTATATGTTTCTGATGAAACACAAATCTGAATCTTTTGAAAATTTAAAATAGTTTTAGATCAAATTAAAAAAATTAA
The DNA here is from genome assembly GCA_963277665.1 of Viscum album. Taxonomy (NCBI): domain Eukaryota; kingdom Viridiplantae; phylum Streptophyta; class Magnoliopsida; order Santalales; family Viscaceae; genus Viscum; species Viscum album. Next base: position 776,247,495 of record OY728161.1, read on the forward strand.
CATGGAATGATTATTAAGATTTTTATACTAGATCATGGTGGTGAATACTTGAGCCATGAAATCATAAATCATCTAAGAAATTATGGAACTCTTCAAAAACAAAATTATCTTGGAACACCACAATGGAATTGTGTTTCTAAAAGGAGTACTCATACCTTTTTGAACTTATTTTATTCGATGAAGAGTCTTTGTGACCTTCCATTTTCATTTTGGGGTCATACTATAGAGACTGCATCATTTTCAATAAACTGCATTCCATCTATAATTTTCATAAAGAAACTATATGAGATATGAAATATGAAAATTTTAAATATGAAATTTACATTGGGGTTGTGAATCAATTTTACAATGATTGAATTATGATACTCTTGGCCTCAAATTAAATAAATTATTATTTATTTGTTATCCCAAAGAAACTATGTGATACCATTTTTATAACCCTAATAAATACAAATTGTCTATGTCCTGAAAAGTTGTTTTCCTCGACAATAGAGAAATATGTCAAGGTTTTTTTGGGATTAAGGTTAAACATTTGGATGTTCAAGAATAAAAAATAAGAAAAAGTCATTATAAAAAATTTCACCGAGTTATATAAAGAATTATGGAACATGAATCGACTCATGTTACACAAGAACCAAGAAGTTCAAGTATGATTCATCAAGAACTCTAACGATATGGATTTATCATGGCCACTGATGATGATGTAATGTTAATATGATTTGATCCAAATACAATGTGTGAGGATATTGAATGTTCTAATTATGAGAAATAGTTATAATCTATAGATCTCAAATACGCTATATGTACACTAACCATGTTTGGAACATCGTGGAAGGACATAAAGAGGTGCGACCAATAGGGTTCAAGTGGGGTTTACATAATAAAAATTACATTCATGGTATAGATTCAACCTATAAATCACATCTAGTGGAAAAGAGTTATAAAAAATTCTTTGCATTGATTGTGAGGAAATATTTTCTTCAGGCAGGGATGATAAAGTAAATTCATATTTTTCTATACATAAAATATCATTATTAGGATGTAACATATCAAATGTATTGAAAAAGAAAATTCATTAATTATGATTTTTATGTGTAAGTATATATTATATATATGAATTTTTTGAAGATCCAAATGAGACCGTTAAGGTATAGTGGTTACAATGGTCCTTTTGTGGGATAGAGAAAGTTCTCAAGGTTGGAATATTCAGTTTGATGATGCAATCAAAGAGTTTGGTTTCATAAAACCAAATAATTTTTCTTATGAATATAATAATATTATTGGAAGAATATTTGAGTTAAAAAATTATATTCAAATGAAAAACATATTATTAGAATCAAAACCAAAACTATTCACTCTATGAATACCTGACTGGGTAAATTCTTCTTCATGAAAAGCATGGGTAAATATTCCTATATACTGGGTTGGGGATCTATATAGATATGTATAAAAGGATTCTTATATTGATCCAAGAAACATACATTGGTAATGATATAAATTAGATTATCTTGGAGAACTCCTAAACTGGGTATTTACCATTTAATTATGGTACAAGTTAGAGAAAGATACAATACTCTTCTAAAGAGTCAGAAATGATGGACATTTTCATGACCCACTCCCTATTGATGTACCATATTCAGATGAAAACAAAGGAAGGGGGATGATGATCCCAAAACCCTCTTCCACACGATGGATACTAGAACTTAGGGTATAACATACACACAAATATGAGGCATTACCTCTAATAAGATTATGCAGAAGGAATGATAAGATAATACCACCATAAAATTTCAACTCATTATAAATAAAAGATCCCAATACTGGATTGTAATATGATGTAAATTAATGACTAAAAAAGAAAACTATGAGTATGAAAAGGAAATCCTCAACATTGACCTAAATTACCAAACAACTTCTGAACAACTCCAGGAGATAATAATGTATATTCTTGTCACCAACCATCTCATATGGCTTTGAAAAATTGTTTGTAAAGACAGTGGTGAGAATAACATGTATACACAGTTGGATCCTCCTTGAAACTTCTCATGAAATGTAAATAATGAATAATAAATCCAAATTAATAATCAATGAATCTAAGTAATCACCTAATCAGGAATTCAATGTTACCAACATAACCATGATCCCATAACCAGGTATTTAAAAAGAGTAATAATACAATATCCTACATAAATATTAAAGTAACATTACACCGCCCCCACTTCCCTAGAGGTTTTTCACTCCCACCTCAGTATAAAATGTCCTAAGATATTTATATTTAATAATCCACTTATAGAAATTTTGTAAGAACCTGAATATTTTTTCATGTATGTTTTTATTTTTCTGGTGTTTTTGAGAAGAAGATGAATTTCATGAAATTTTTGACGTACATTCCAGGTAATTTATGAATACAGTATGTGTACTCAGTGACCACGGGAAGCCATGTGTTGGCTGTGTAACAGCCATGCATAAGGCTGCGTGTGGTGACCTGGAGACCGCTTAATGTGGGTGCCGGTAAGGGCAAGTACACGCCGTGTATTTCTAAAGTACATGTTGTGTAATGTTTTTTCATTAAATGGGCTGGGGTCACGTATGATGGAAAGAACACACTTCTTCTCGACCTAGTTTTTCCAGGAGCATCCGTACTACATTGATTCTTCTACGATCCCCCTATCAAGCATCCATTCTTTGATTCGACCACCCTCGATTGTGTTGGAATTTCCACAGTAAGCTCTTTCTTCTTCTAGAGCTTCGTTTCTTGATTCCACCTCTTTCAAGAGTTATCCTAGGATTATCATTTTTAGCATTTTTGAAGATATACAGTGTTATTAGGCGATTCAAGGCTTGAGGTTCACGTATAATGATCCTAAAACACCTAGGTAGGTGGTTTGTGCATTTCTGTAGATAGTCTTTAGGTTATATGTGAAAAAGTTCCCAATACCCTTGATCGGGGTATTACGTGTTTAAGGGTTTTGAAACAGTTAATGCATGCTATGCTTAGAATGCTTGAGTAGAGGTTATTTGTTCTGAATATGGTTGTTTACCAAGTTATGGATGTGTTTTCCCATGCATGTACAATTTATGACCATTTGTTCTAGCTTTTCCTGTTATGCTACTGCATTGTTTCCATGCCTAGTATTGCAGGATGCAGTGATTATTATCTGATATGCTGTTATACTATAGACTATTTATCCAAGTATTTCATGATGTTTACTTTGGCTGATATGAATTTTTGTGCTTGATTGACTTACACAGGGCTATGAGAACCTGGTGTAGTAGACCATAGGGAGAATTTACATTGAGGGCTTCTCCTGAGAGTCTGTTCTTACTATTACAATGCGAGACCATATGGGGAATTGACGTAAGTTCTTACTCAGAGTGTCGGTAGTTCCTCGACATGGGCCACATGAGAAATGAGACATTGTGTGTTTCCCTAGAGTGCCTTTTAGTTACCGATATGAGACTATAGGGGGAATTGACGGTGAGTGCTTCCTCAGAGAGTCTATGCTTAAGTTGAACTAGATTTGTTAAACTATGTGTACATACCAGAGGGTTGCTTGTACTTGTTTGGTTGAACTAGAGGGGTTAGGGTGTGAGTACTCTCAGAGGGTTAATTGCTTTGGTTAACTGCGTACTTGATATATGGAATTGAATGCAATTGAACTCTAGGATTGTTTTCTGTTGAGTACTTCCATGTTTAATGATTTTATTTCTTATTGCCTTCCATATATATTCACTGACTATAAGGCACATATATTTGGGTGGTTGCATACAAGGATTACTCTCACACCCTGTTTGGGTCATGCTTTTGGGCCCAAACAGATTATATTACTATAGTGATAGATAAAGGAAAGTCCCCTTCTACTTCAGGTACTTCATTGCTGAGGAGATGGGGAGCATGGGACCATGGTGAGGCTTGCGATGCTGAGTTGTTGTTTATCTTTTTTCATTATACTTTGGATTAGTACTATATTTCAACATTATGAGGTTTTTGGCAGATTTCCTAGACATATGTATCAAACATAATCATTATATATATGTGCTTCAGTTTATCATTTTAGTATTCCACTGTTTACTATTGTTTCGTATTATTACTACTTCCACTATTGTATATCTGATTTACTTCCACTGTATTACTCTTTCAATGAGGGAATATTTTCCTCACTATCACACCCAAATCCCTCGCTGCTAGTCGGCCGCCTCTGGAATTCAAGGAAATGCGCTTGAGGCCATGCGACCAATCAGGTATGGAGCGCCTCTGGGCAGCTTCCAGAACTGAGACATTACAAAGTGGTATCAGAGGAATTAATTTCTCCTTAACATACTATTTGGAGCCTATAACTAGGTATAGGAAGGAATAGGTACTTGGTAATAAGTTGTTCCTAGGAGTAGCTAACCCATGTACAGGGAAAATCCAATTTACCACGTTATTGTAATTTTTCTGGTTATTCAATTTTATAGTTGATTTGATTTCACTGTTTAGTGATTGACATGTTTTGTGTGGTTATTTGTGATGATATTGTGGTTCTATTTCTATTGAAACCCGATGAGTTGAGGGTATTCCATCTCATGCATCATATAGGAACTTGCTAGAAATCACATGTCATGCATTCTCGCCATGCCATTTAGCGATTCCAGGTTGTTGTGATAGATGTTGTGCTAGATATGCTTGCTGTTATGATAGATGCCTTGATAGAATACCTGATTTTTGATAGTGTATTTTCTTATATATGGTTTTTTTTAATGAACACCAAACTTTGGTTCTTGAGGTGTATGGGCCCCCATGGATCAGAATTTGGCACTTTGATGTTTGTTTCAGTTCTTTATAGGCAGCCAGAGTAGTTTTTGAGGCTAACTGTCTGGAAAAACATAGTATACATGGCGTGAAATTATGAGTACACACTGTGTACTATGTGTACATGCTGTGTAATCTCTAATTGTGTCTCAGACTGTGTGGGAAGAGACAGAATGTTGGGAAATCATGGTAGAACATGACGCGTTCTGGATGTACATGTTGTGTTGTATAGACCATGTGTTCACCTGTGTGACTAATGAAACAGATAGATGAAAACTTATGTTATACATGACATGTCATGATTGAACACTTTGTGAAGTGTAACCCGAGTATCCGGTCGTGTAACGAACAACATGGGTTGGTAAAATCTTCCAGTGCACGCAGTGTTTGGTATGAACAATCCGTGTAGAGTTAGCAGTGTAACCGGCCGTGTCACTAACAACACGGGTCGGTGAAGTTCATCAAGTACATGTCGTGTTTGGGTGTAACAAGCCATATATTCTTGTTCTAGGAGGACAGTGTGTCTTATTAATGTAAGGGAACTTGGGCAGGGTAAGAGGATTCAAGTACACACTATGTGTTAGGACAAACAGACATGTGTCTGGGGTGTTACATGGCCAGTTTTTGCAGAAGTACACGCCCATGTGAAGGATTAAGGTAATACACCGTTTAGTCATCATACACGCCATGTAACCATGTTTTGAGGAACATGAATACTTTATTTCTCCTGTTCCCTTCTTACACTTTTAGTTTTCATTCCTTGATGATTTTGATCTAAGGGGTGTGCTTGACATTCTAGAGTCATGCCTCTGAGATGTCCACTGGTTGTCTGCCAGATGTAGGGAAATGATTAGGCACCAGAAATGGGTTATCAGAGGGTAATAGTAGATCCTACAGTTTTTCCAGTCTAGGCACCAACCATCATCCTAGACATAGGTGCTGATGCACAATTCTGAGAGGGCTTTATGAGGTTCATGCAGACCTTCCATGGAGTACCACATCCTACCCCTTATATAGAAGAGCTGACACAGGTTTTCCAGCAGTAACATCCGCCCACCTTCACAGGGGAAGGATGACCTCAGGGTGTTAAGTCATGGTTAGAAGCCATGATTTCTATCATCACGAATCTGTAGATGCCTCCAGAGATGAGGGTGAAGCTTGCGATGCATATGCTTCGAGACTCCACCCAGAGAAGGTGGGATGTGATCTTATATGTAGGACGCCAGCATGTTATGTATTTGGATGAGTTTCAGCGTTCCTTCTATGACTAATTCTATCTTGAGACTTTGATATCCGATCAACCCCAAGAGTTCATGATTCTGGAGGAGGGTACTCTTTCTGTTATGGAGTATTCCTCTCACTTCACACGGCTGTATCTCTTCACGCCCACTCCAAGAGGTGATGAGTTATTGTTGGCAGGGATGTTTATGGATGGTCTTAGGCATGAAATCTGATCACAGGTGAACGTCCTCAGGTTGACTTCCATCATTTCTATAGTCAACTAGGTGCTAATCACAGAGTGCAACCTAAGGGATTTTGGAGTTGTGATTTAGGGTTGTTAGACATCCGGAGTTAGTACCCCTCCTATTGACAGCAGGAACCACCATAGGGAGTTTACGTGAAGAGATCCGAGGAGGCGAGGCACATCTTCTGGTAGCCAAGTGTTGTGCTACCAGTGCGGGAAGAGCAGGAATACAAGGCCACATTGCTCAATAGACCTAGTGGAGTGCCAATATTGCAGAAGTATGGGCCATCTTCTACAATTTTCTCAGATATTATGACCAGCAGCTGGTGAAAGGGGTTATTCAATGACTCGTTGTTCAAGAGAAGCACCCCATGTTTCTCAGTAGCCTGGGAACTGGTGTTCTTCTAGAAATTCAGGCCAAGGTAAAGGACGCGACCGTGGTAGTCAGTTGCCAAGATTTCAGTGACAACCAGGTGGATCATCTTAGAGTGGTCAGGTAGGGTCACAGGGCCATGATAAAGACCATGCTTTGGTAGTGGACCAGACCCAGCAGAAGAAGGACCCCAGAACCTCTACAGTTTTAGGTACGATCCTAGTTTCCTCAGTTTTATCTTCTGCTCCTTTTGATATAGGGGCTTACCATAACTCTATATCTATTGCTGTTGTGGGGAGCCTTGTGCTCTGTATCACTTCTTCTGTCGATATCTTGATGTTAGACACTCTGTTGGAGACTTGAACGGGTAGTGTACATCATTTCAAGGAGTTCCCTCAATAGGTTGGTGGGTGTCACTACTTATAGGACCTCTATGTCTTAGAGATGACAGGCTATGATGTTATTCTCAGAATGGACTGCTTAGTTCCCTTCCAGGTCATTATCGATCGCTATCACCTTAGGGTGAGATTCACGTCACCAGGGGCATATCATTACTGCATAAGGGAGAATTGGATGTCTAGGTGAGCAGAGAAGGACCCGAGCAACATGGGTTGGGTGGAGTTACGACCCAGATTGCTAGTCTATATCTAGATGACTAGAGGACTTCTGAAATGGAATTTCCTGCAGTGGTGGATCATTTCAAGGATGTTTTTCAAGTGGGCTTTTCAAGTTTTCCTTCAAATAAAGAGGTGGAATTCCCTATTGATCTTGTTCCAAGAGCGGCACCGGTGTCCATACCTTCTTATAGGAAGAATACACCAGAGTTATAGGTGCTCAAGAAGGAGTTAGAGGAGTCGCAGGAAAAGGGTTTCATCCGACCCATTACTTCTCCTTGGGGTTCGCCTGTCCTGTTTGAAAAGAAGGAAGATGGTACCCTCATACTTTGTGTGGATTATCAGAAGTTGAACTAGTTGATGGTCAATAACCGATATCCCTTTCTGAGGATTAATGATCTCTTTGATCAGCTTTGAGGATCCAGGGTGTTATAGAATATTGAACTGAGGTTCGGTAACCATTAGTTTCATGTTAGACAATCCGATATACCTCTTACAACTTTTAGGAACATGTATGGTCTATACGAGTATGTGTTCATGCCGTTCGGTCTCACGAATGCGCATGTAGTCTTCATAGTAGTGATGAACTGATTATTCCATCCATACCTGGATTCCTTCATGGTTGTCTTCATGGATGATATCTTAGTGTACTCTCACACTCGACATGACCATGATACCCATCTTGAGATCATTTTATGTACACTAAGAGAGAATCAGTTTTACGCTAAGATCATAAAATTCCACTTTTGAATGGACCATATTCACTTCTTGGCTCATGTTATCTTAGAGAAGGAAGTATCAGTAGACCCAGTGAATGTGAGAGAAATTGTTTCCTGGGATCATATGAAGAATGACTTTGAGGTAAAAAGTTTTATAGTGTTGGCAGGATACTATAGACATTTCATATAGGACTTTTCATACATAGCTGTTCCGCTAACGTGCAAGACTAATAAGGGTGAAATGTTCATGTGGTTAAATTATTGTGAGTCAGCCTTTTAGGAGCTGAAAGGGAGGTTGAATTTGGCACCAATACCAGTGTTGCAGGAGCCGGGAAAGAGATATACTGTTTACTATGATGCTTCGGGTATCGGGCTGGGAATAGAGCTTATGCAGGTAGAAGGAGTCGTTGTGTACGAGTCTCGGAAGTTGAGGCCAGATGAGAGGAATTACCCGACACACGATATCGAGTTGGCTGCAGTTGTTCATGCTTTACACTATTGGAGACATTACCTTCAGGGGTGAATTTCATGGTTTTCATCGACCACAAAAGTCTCAAGTACATCTTCACTAAGCATGACCTGAATTTGAGGCAGTGAAGGTGGGTAGAGTACCTTCAGTCTTTTGGCATTGAGCTTTCCTACACACCCAAGAAAGGCAACATAGTAGATGATGCACTGAGTAGGAGGAATCAGATACATGAAGTTAATGAGGCCCAAAATTAGTTGATGGTTATGGATCTATTCTCTAATATGCATTTAGAGGTTCACAATAGACAGGGGTAGACGTTCTTATCTTCTATAGTTGTTACCTCTACAATTCTTGATTGAGTGCGAATGAGGTAGCTATCAGATTCAAAAGGCCTAGTCCTGCGAGAGAGTGTGTCTAGAGAGGACCCTAATCCTGGATGGACAATAGGCGAGGATGAGATATTGCATTTTCATGGGCGCATATGGGTGTCAGCAGACATACGTGAGGAGATGAGTTGGGACTTTCATTCCTCAGTTTGGGCTGTTCATCCTGGGGTGACCAAGATGTATCGTGATCTACACCATCTATATTAGTTTCTATGTATGAATAGAGTTGTTGCTGGTTTCGTCATGTGGTGTTAAGCCTGTAAGCAGGTGAAGGCGGAGCATCAACGACCAGCAGGGCTTTTGCAGCAGTCACTCATTCCCGAGTGGAAGTGGAACGACGTCGTGATGGATTTCGTGACAGGTTTGCTGGAGTCGCCTCGAGGGAATGATGTTGTATGGGTTTTCATTGACAGACTCATGAAGTTTTCTCACTTCTTTCCAATTAAAGAGACCTTCAGTGTTGATGAGCTGGGAAGGTTGTACATCCGAGAGATTGAACGTATACATGGGGTTCCACACTCCATTGTTTTAGACAGGGACATATGTTTTACTTCTTGGGTCTGGTAGGGTATTCCAATGGATTTGGGTACACATGTACTTTTGAGCACAACATAGCATCCCCAGACATATGATGAGTCCGAGCGTATGATTTAGGTGCTTGAGGACATACTACGAGCATGCATCCTAGATTTTTGTGGTTCTTGGGAGAAACACATACCTTTTTTTGGAGTTTTCCTACAACAATAGTTTTCAAGAAACTATTCAGATGGAACCTTATGAGGCCTTGTACAGTAGGCTATGACGATCAGCCTTTTTTTGGTTGGAGGCAGGAGAGGCAGCTATGCTGGGATCTTGTCTTGTCTAGCAGACCACAGACCATATAGAGTTGATTCAGAAGAAGATGGATATTACATAGTCTCGATAGAAGTATTATGTTGATTGACGGAGATGACCTCTAGAGTTCAAGTATAGAGATCAGGTTTTCCTGCATGTCACACCGAGGTTGGGACACATGAGGATTAGGAGACAAGTTAAGCTTTCACCGAGGTACGTTGGTCCGTTTGAGGTGTTGGAGAGAGTTGGGTCGGGTGCCTATCAATTGCAGTTACCTTAGAGGTACCAGGATATACTTGATGTATTCCACATTTGTTAGCTTAAATATTACTTCTCAGACCCATCTCAAGTATTCCAAACAGAGGTGGTTGAGTTAGAGGTAGATTCCTCATTCGAGAAGCAACATATCCAGATTGTTGAGAAATGTACAAAGGTTCTCTATGGCTGGTTTGTTCCTCTGGTATGAGTGTTATGGTAGCACGGGTGAGTACATGATGAGACATGGGAGAGGGAAGCTGATGTACGATCATAGTGGCGGGAGATTTTCAAGGATTATTCTTCTATGCCGCCTTGATAGAGAAATTCGAGGACAAATTTATTTAAGGGGGGAAGTTTGTAAGAACCCAGATCTTTTTTTCAAGTATGTATTTCTTTTCCTAGTTTTTTTTAGGAAAAGATGAATTTAAGGAAATTTTTGAAGTACACACAATGTACTTTATGAGTACACATCATGTACTTCTAGAGTACATGCTCGGTAATTTCTTTATTTCCTTAAATGGTCCGGGGTCACGTCTGACGGACAGAACACACCACTTCTCAACCTAATTCATCTAGGAGCATTCATATGACTATGATTCTTATCTGAGCCCCCGATCGAGCATCCGTTCTTCAATTTGACTGTCGTTGATTGCGTTGGAATCACCACTGTAAGATCTTCCTTTATTTAGAGCTTTGTTTCTTGATTCCCCCCCTTTCAAGAGTTATCCTCAGTTGAGTGTTTTTAGTGTTTTTGTTGATCTACTATGTTCTTGGGTGATTCAAGGCTTGGGGTTTACGAATAACAATACTACAACACCAAGGTAGGTGGTTTGTGACATTACAAACATAGTATTTGAGTTATATGTGAAAAAGTGACCAATAACCTTGATCGGGGTATTGCGCGATTAGGTTTTTTGACCTAGTTAATTCCTACTATGAATATAATTCTTGAGTAGAGGTTATTTGTTGTGAATATGGTTGTTTACCATGTTATGGAGGTGTTTTCCATTGCTTTTACTATTTATGACCATTTGGTCTAGCATTGCCTATTAGGATACAACATTGTTTCCATGCCTAGTATTGCAGGATGGAGTGATTATTATCTGACATGTTGTTATGATGTAGACTGTTTATCCAAGTAATTCTTGAGTTTTACTTTGGCCGATATGGATTGTTGTGCTCTATTAACTTACACAGGGTCGTGAGAACCCGGTGTAGTAGACCATAGGGAGAATGGACGTTGATGGATTCTCTGGAGTGTCTATTTTTACTGTTACAATGCAAGATCATAGTGGTAATTGACGTAAGTGCTTCCTCAGAGTGTATGTAGTTCCTCAATGCAGGCCATAGGGAGAATGGGACATTGAGTGCTTCCCCAGAGCACCTTTTATTTACCGATACGATACTATAGGGGGAATTGACAGTGAGTGCTTCCTCAAAGAGTCTATGCTTAAGATGAACCAGTGGGGTTAGATTGAGTGTACTTCCCAGAGGGTTTCTTGTAATTGTTTGGTTGAACCTGATGGGTTAGGCTGTGAGTACTTCTAGAGGGTTACCTGCATTGGTTTTCTGATTACTTGATATATGTAATTTATTGCAATTGAACTATTGGAATGTTTTTTTATATGTAATTCCTTATTTAATGATTTTTTACTTATTGCCTACCATATATATTTACTGACTGTTAGGAACATATCTATGGGTGGTTGCCTACTGGTATTTGTCTAATACCCTGTTTGGGTCATTCTTTTGGTCCCAAATAGAATATATTGCTGTAGGTATAGATAAGGGAAACCACCCTTCTACTTCAGGTACTTGATTGCTGAGGAGTCGGGGAGCATGGGACCAAGCTTAGTCTTGCAATGGTGAGGAGATGTTTATTTTTTTTTATCGTACTTTGTCTTATTACTATATTTTAGTATTGTGATGTGTGTGGATGCTTTTCGAGACATATGTATTATGCATCATCATTCTATATATGTGATCCAGTTTATCCTTTCAGTCTTCCACTATTTACTGTTGTTTGGAATTATTACTGCTTCTGTTATTGTATATCTGATTTACATCCGCTGTGTTACTCTTCCAATGAGGGCATGTTTCCCCAATTTCACTCCCAAGGCCCTCGCAAGTAGTCGGTAGCCTCTGGTGTTCGGGGAAATGTGCTTGAGGCCTTGTGGGCAACTGGGTATGGGGCACCTCTGGGCGGCTTCCGGAACCGGGAAGTTACATATTGAAACTATATAATAATATACACCTCATGCATAACATAATCTCATCATTATCATCCTCATCTCTAGATATTAACTGAGTAGTTTTTATGGTTTCCATAACAAGTTGTATACCGTTTATTACACCTCAAGCCCTCATATCTCATACACTTCATACCTATAATAATACAGGGAATACTATATCCATCCATACATGTATGTGAAATATTTTTAATACATTACAATGATCTAAACATATTTAAAATAAGTCAAATAATATGAATAAATGGTTGCAATAAAATTCTCATAGAAGAGAGAACGAGAGAGGGGGTAGTCAGCCATGCAACCTTGTTAAAATGGATACTGGGAAAACACCACCCCCATAGTCCACAAGGTTTTGGTTTCCCTACTAACATGGGTGGGTAAACATATGAAATAACATAATACAAGTAGTATATATTTAGTTCACACAGCACACTAAGGGAAACTATCTATCCTAGACATCAACTATAGTTATTGTCTCTTAGGACATACAATTACCAACATTAAGGACTAGATAACCAATAACCATGCATGTGAGTTAATTAATTACACCCACTGAGCATTTTCCATCACATTATTACACACTAATTATAACAAGTCAACTATAAAAACCCAAAAATCATGGGTTAAATCAATTAAAATTCATTAAAATTTGATAATTCTAGCTACTTTTAGACTCATCCTATGCTGTCATAAAAAAGTAATAGGCTAAGAACAACTAGATGCATTATTTAGTTGAGAAAGTAATAAAGAAGTAATGAAACCAGAATGCCCAAAATTTAAATAAATAAATTCATTTTCAAATAAGAAATATATATTTTAATTCGGAAAGAAATAGGAAATCCCAGCTTCACCTCACTCCATCATTTGTTGATTCATCTCTAACACCAAGATGCATGTCATCACACATTCGATCAACACTAACACTAACTGCTAAAAAAACAATGACCATCCATATCGATTTCTTGTTAGCCCATCAAATTCCCAGGCTCACATAATGTCACATAGAAATGGTCCATTTTGATATAAATCCCACATGGTAGCATTTAAACAAACAACACATAAAAATGATAATAGGCCTTAGAACAAATGTATACAGACTTCAATGAAAATGGGATCTCTCAACCATGCAAATTTATCTTTATAAAAAACCATTTTCAATTCGATCATAAAATAACTAATTCTCTTAACATAGGTTACAACCCTAGAAAACCAAAGATATAATCTATGAAAAACTATAAATTATTTACACATGATTCATGCATAACTACAATTTCGATAAATTGAATGGATGAAAGGTAACAATATAACATGAATATTTATTTAATCATCACAAAATTACCAGATTTACAATATTTATCTAATTTAAAAGTTAAAAAACATACTAAAACTCAATATCAACAATATATTACACACAATCTAGCAAATTAGGAGGAAATCCACAAACATGATGTAAACATATGTGATCACTATACCCGAAACCAAAATTTATTCTTTAATCTTGTTTAATAATAATTTAGGTTAATTATACCATTACACATGGAGAAATGGCATGATAAATTATTATTAAACATGAAGTAGTAGATTAAAAAAATACCCAACCTTGAGACTTTCAACATTTTTTATTAAATATCGAAAATATAGTTGACGATATCCGATCAACTCTCCCACAAGGAAACACAGATCTATATTGGACACCACATCATGAACGTGTCACCAAATATATAAATAAATCCATGAGAAATGAAGGAGAAAAATCAATATTGATTTTAATGATATAATGTGAGAGAGAAAAACTAAACTTCAAATAAACCATAAGATAAAGATGAAAAAATAACACTAGTTCACTAGAAAATGATCACAAGATGTTAGAAATCAATCATAATCTAGAGGGATTTAAACACAAAGAAAGAGGACATGTGTCCACATAAGGTTTAGAGGAAAATAATAGATTTTTTAGAGAGTTTTAGGGTGAAATGTAATTTATAGTAAATATACCAAATGAACATTCAAGAATTAAATGGTTCATTCAAATCGTGAATGGATCGATACAAATGCTTACTGAAAAATTTAATCTCTTAGATCCTATAATACATGGATCAATATTCATCGTGACATAAAAGTTCACACCATGGATTGTTTGGGGGAAGATTCTCTAGACACAATAAAATAAAATAAAGGGTATATTTTTAAATAGTTTTATATTTTCATGGTTAATAAATAATTTAAATTCATATAATATTAAATAGGTATGTAAAAGGATAAAATAAGAAAAATTATGAATAATTAAAAAAATCCACCGATGAATCATTAAGATTAATATTCGATCAATTACTATATTTAAAATATAAATATAGAAATAAGTTTTCATATGTATCATTTTAGGCCATTTTTATTTATCTTAAGTTCTAACGATGGTTTTAGGATGAATTAACGAAACTAAAATTAGGATGACAACCCATTGATAACATTATTGTCTTTTGGAGGTATGTATTCATGAAATAAAATTCATGACATTTGGATCGAAGAGTGAACACAATAAATCAAGTTATAATGAGTTAATGGAGTTGGAAAGTTCACCAGCCTAAATATCTTCATGTAATAGGAAATTCCCTTTTATGGGTTATGAGAATGGTTAAATTGATACTTTCCACTAGAATTCCTATGCGATAGGGAATTCCAAATAAAATGGAGACGGATTTTTGGATTTGATAAAACCTTGGTAGAATAAGAAAAATTTATTATGCTACACCCAGTAATAAATAAAAATTTCATATATATCTACTTTATTTGTTGTAGTAAAATTGAATATTCATCAAAAATGATAATAAAATGATATATTTTAGATAAATTCAGTCACATTACCGACATGAAATTACAAGAGTGGTATAGGTGCATAAAATTTTTACTATTTTAGGAGTTATTGTTATACATGATGAAGCTGTCATTTATGTCGAGACTAATAATGAGTTTAGTGATACTGAAAACAACATATTTTTGAAGAATGCATATAATTATTTATATATCCAATGATTAATTTTATGATACTTATATTGTGATCTCTATATGATTCATGAAGATATGAAATCATTTGAATGGTTATACCATCTCTATGATTTTTATTTGGAGATAGATAGATATATGAGGAATGGGATCTCTATAGAGATCTTCACATCAAATCATGGAAATGGTACACTAGAAAGGTATTATGTAGCCAATCTGATTGACTACATTGATAATATAAACATATTAGGTTCCAATATAAAAATTTAGTTTTCTCTAAACATCATTATTTATTCTCTGTCCTATATCATACCTAATTTTATAACGAATAATAGTATAAACAATATTGAAAATTCTCTCCAAAATATCATTACTCTCAGTTATCAAAATGATAAGGATTTGAATATATTAATTCCATATATAATTTTGCTGAATACATGTAATGGAATGGAAAAAGGATTCAATACTAACAATAAGTATAAATCTTATTCTCAAAACAATTATAAGGAGAGAATGATCAAGGGGTATGAAAAAGATACTTTTTATGTGGTAAGAAGGGTCACTGAATGAAAAATATCGCCTCAATAATGAAGCAAGGGGAAGATTAAGGTGAATTATTTGTTATATATTAGATACTACCATATCACATTACCTAAGTGATTAATTTTAGTTATAATTATTTTATTATGTAACATGTGTTATAAAGACATTATATCTAAATCCAGACTTCATATGGATTGGTTTTTAATGTATGGAAATAAAAGATTCTTATTTTACTAATATAACATATGTTATGGTACAAAACATTTAAATGATGGTCTTTATGTAATTGAATTTTATAATAAGGTGATTTAAATCAATAAAAAATATCATTCACATGACCCATATCATACCCAACCATGGAATCACCGATAGTTCTGGTATATGAGAAGCATTTGACAAAATCCATATTTTGATGGATATTTTGAATCATTTAAACTAAAACTTCATGGAAATTGAAAAAAATATTTCCTTGTTAAAATAGCAATAGATCAATTTTACATAAATGGATAACGAGAAATATAGATTGTTGAATTGGTTTATACATATTTATTGACCATTTCCAATTGATAGCAGGGGAGGATACCCATTCTTCATAACTATTTCTGATGATTTGAGTAGGTATGGATATGTATACATAATGAGGTATAAGTATGATTTATTGGATAAAATTAAGGAATGAAAGATTGAATTTTATAATTATCTTGGTAAGAAATCAATGAAACTTCAATCGGTCAACATACAATAATATCTTAACAAATAATTATTCAATTTTATAATGGAGTTCTGGATATTATTCCAATTGTAACCTCCTTTTATAAATTACTGAAATTGAGTATGTGAAATTATGACCCACACCTTATTAGATATAGTGAGATTAATTATGGGTCAAGTAATTCTTCCATTATCCTTTTGAGGATATGCATTATATACTATAATGAAAAAAATTATAATAGTTCCCACTTATATGGAAAATTAAATCTCATATGAGTTATGGTATGGGAGGATATTTGTTTTTTTAAACTTATATGTGTGTGTATGAAATAAATTTATTATGGATAATTATATAAACAAACATGTATCACATAGAACAAAGTGATTTTTTAGGATATCCTAAGGAACCAATGGTATATTTCCAAGATGACCCCTTCGATAAAAAGGTAATAGTTGAATAAAATCCATATTCATTGATGTGGATAAAATCATAAAAAAAAATATTTTTGGAGAAGGTGAGAATATTTTGATGTTTAAGACCAAGTTACATAAGAGTGGGTCTAGTAAAATGTTCCAAGAAAACTCATGGAAGAGAATTTTTCCATCACAAAATTACTACGTAAGAGTATTGGGGAGGATAAAGAGACAAAGAGATGTAGTTTTCAAGTAACCATGGAAGGTGACAAATTATTATTAGAGAATTATGATTCTCTATAATATACTAGGGCTGTTATTAGATCAAAAGGAACAAGGTGTAATGAATCCATGAATCCCAATATGTGTTTTAGGTGGAAAACCCAAGTATATGTTATAGTAGATCATTTGGTAGATTTAATGATAGATGGGTGAAAATGGTTATTCATGAAGAAACTAGACATGGATAGACTAGTCAGTATCTATAAGGCATGACTGGTTACTAGAGGATTTAATAAATATCATGGAATTTACTCTTATCAATACTTTTTACCACAGAACAATCTAAGATCCCTAAAAATTCTATTTTCTATAGTAATAAACCATGATTATGATATTTAGAATATGGATGAAAAAATTCCTTAATGGGAAACTTCTATATGATATCTATTTGAAACAACCATACGTCTTTTTCCCTCCAAAGGGTGACAATAAGGTATGAATGTGTCCAAGATCCATTTATGGTTTTAGTAATGGATCAAAATCGTGGTACATCCACATTGATGAATCCATAAGGGAATTTGGTTTCATAATGAATGAATGTGATCCTTGTGAATTTAGGAGGTTTAGAGGGAATGTATTTGGGTTTCTTAAAATACATGTTGAAGACATATTACTTATTATAAATGTGATACCACTCTTATAATCCATTATGACATGGTTTAAACATATGAATAAATCTACATTATGGGATTAACATGTATCATTATATATCTAAGGGGATTATTGGGATGATCTAGATTATATATATATATTGAAAAGTATTGAAGAGATTTAGTACAAATTAATCTATGAGGATACTGTATCTAATGTAACATGGAAGTCTAGTCTCTATGATAATTTTCCCACAAATATCACTGTAGAGATAGAGGATGAGTGTAACCACAAAAAGATATGGGATATGATCTATAATTTATTCAATATTATTTATTTGGATAGATATTTCTGATTATTGGAGTATTTAAGGAAGATATCAAGGAAACATAGGAGACAACCATTATATTATTGTAAAGAATAGTCTTAAGTACCAGAGGAATATAAATTATTTGTTCATGATGTTTGAAGGTGATGGAGAAGTAGTCATCTTGGGGTATACTAATTACTTTTTCAAGATATATTATGATGATTTAAAATTTTATTTAAGATATTTATTCTAAATAAATTATTGATCTATGAGTTAAAAGATTTAAAAGATACCTGCTCTCACTGAGTCAACAATAAATTCTACATATATTGAATCCTTTGATACATATTAAGAAATACTCTCTAAACAGAACCAAATCCAAGAGATTGGTATTGTTCTTAATAGTAAATATCCTATCAAATTGTATTTTTATATAACTATATTTTGGTTCTCTCATTGGAGATAAGGTCACATCAATAGATGATGCATATACTTTTATCATATTATCCCAAAAGGGATTTTTCTCAGATATGTGAGGCTATAGTGGGATGACTATCCATAGAGTATAACATGGAAAAAAATATCTATACAATTATCTCAACAAAAGGTTTAATATCATGTTGGTGATAATGGACTAAAGGTTGATAGAAGTTAGGACTATTGGAAGTGGTAGTCTATTGGAGTTAGTGCCCTAAAACCAACTAATTTAAACATATTATTACTATATAAATAAATATCTTATCACATAATGAATTTTATTATGTGTTAAATAATTTTATAATATCCTTGATTTATATGTTACATCAAATGTTCATATAAGTTCATATCTATGATGAAAATATTGAATTTCTATGAAGACATTATTAATTATTAGTATTATAGTCTAGAAAACATTCTATGATGAGACACCAAGTATGTCTAACTATTTGGTTCCTGATACTCATAAATGAATAATAATCCAACTCCTGTATTTCAGACTCGGTAATTTCAAGATGAGTTGTTACAAGGATATCCCCACAAATTCGAATTCCACCTATTTATATTTCAATAGAAATTCCTATATATTGACATGTGCATTCATATTTATACTTAAGATTATCATTAATGAATATAATTAGTAGTATAACTTGATTTAATTTGAAAACAATGAGGATTTATCCTCTCAATGTGGTGGGATATGGTTGGTACATCACGAGTGATATGAAAATTAATAAATAAGTATGAATTTTTTCCCATTACTTTTTAAGGAATTTGATATCTCATGATCTTTAATGTATAATGAACTGTTATATTAAAATTCATGGAAACTATTTTTGGGGAGTTCAATTTAGGAAGTCAATGAACTATATATCAAGAACACAGATTTATGAAAAATTTATGAAACATGGTTGATTAGAGATAACAAGTAAATGGGCTTATATTACATGGTATGTGTTCATATGTGGTTGATTCTTTAACAATATTAGAGTCATTCAATTTTTTATATTTGATGTGTTAGTCGATGAAAATATTAATATTAAACAATCCTTTATAAATCTATATATTAATATTCTTAGAGGGCCATAAACTAAGTATATAGAAAATATTATATAAATCTTTATTAAATTTAATAGTTAGAGTAAATAATATTACCATAACCAATGAATAATATTTATTCTATATTTTATGATATAAAATATGAAATGAAATGTTATATTAATGTTTGAATTCATAAATCAATTAAATATTAAATAATTATTTATTCACATGACTAAATAATAGATATTCATTTATCTATTTTTATTATTCATAATGTAATTAGTGACAATTTATTTATTCAAAATATGATGAATAAATTAATATAAATATTTATTTTGTTACATGAATGTTACAATAAAAATTATTTATTTAGAGAACAATGAATATAGTAATTATTTATTTGTTAAACAAATAATATTTATATAGAAAAATATTTATTTGATGATTGATAAATATAAAGGAGAAAAATCGACCTGAGATAAGTGTTTATTGATGAAAACTGAAATTAGATTAAAAGTTATTTAAATAAATATTGATTTATTTATTTAACAAAATGATATTCAATAATATGTATGTTAGTAAATTCCATGAGAAATAATAATGATATGGTTATTATAGATGTGAGGAATATGTATGATTTAATATTTTATGGAGGGAATTTGTGAAATTGTTAATATGAACTGTTCGAGCTATATATTCCCTATTATTTAATTTTAGATATATGTGTGAATTTTTATGAAAAACATCACTTTCTAAATAATTCTCTCAAGAAAGAATAAAGTATCTATGGATTTCTTAAGAATGCGAGATTAAATCCATATCCTTTTCCATCTCAAGATTAAGATATCATGAGACAAAATCCTCCAAACGAAGGTATCATTTGTTTTCAATCAAGTAGAACAACAATAGATAATTTGTTTATATAAGATGGAACTCTGAGAACCATGGGAGGAATTCTAAAATTTTGGGAAATGTTTTAATGAAAATAGAGGGGTTTTATTTTTTTACCCTATATGAAAAATTATGGCATAACTAAAATTGGGTTTTAATGATGATCAACTACATTGAATAATTATTTAAAAGACCAAAATTATGTTTTTTATAAATTAATAATACATTTAATCTGAAAAGTTCCTCTATAATGTTATTAGAATATTTATTCATGTTTCATCAGGTATATTCATTAGAGATGATAATTATTCATCATGTTCTTATGGATTATTCATTAGACATGATGAAAACCCATCATTGGGAATAGACTTGACCAATGTTTTATATTCCTAGATCATTCAGAAAAGTGGATGGAAAAAAGTATTATTATAATCATAATCAGAGAAAAATCCATCCAATGTATAATCTATTATTGTAATCATGTTAAAAAACTCCAAATGATCTATAATTTCTGATGAAATCTACTAAAATATATACTGATGAATCATTTAATGATTATCAGATGCCAATATCTAATATATATACCTTCAATTTTCATTGTTCAGGAATTTTTGGGATTCTATTGTCCATCATTAGGATTTTTTAAGTAGATGGAAATAAAAGGGAGGATCATTTTTTATCTATACTGTATAATTAAAGTAAAACAGAATTCCTTAGTGTTTGGAAATATTCATTGAAATCAATATTTAAATGTGATAATGTTAGTTTTTATCTATGAGAATAACTTTATAATTAATTTTTTATCCATTCATTTCAAAAGGATTTGATTTAATAAATGGGTTTCAAGACTTGTGAAAGAAATTTTTGGTAGTGGAAATTAGTATCCCCAAGACCCAAAAGTGGGGGTAGAATTATTATCTCTTGGATCAAGTTCACTATTCACTCGAAATTACTTGGGAATAGTTCACTTAGTGGGAAAATAGATTTGGTTTTCATGATGTGTATGTAGAGAAAATATTTTTAATAGTAGTGGAGTCAAGATTATTAGCTATAAATGAAAAAGATAGTTTAGGGGGTTTAAATTACCCAATTATTGATCATCAATGAGTATATAATAATATCTTTACAATTTATTTCTCTTCTTCATATTCTTATTTAATTTCATAATAAAAGTACCCGTGCATCTCCCTCGTAAAGGTCTCAAACCTTGTAAGATATTTTATTTTTGTTATATATAATTACATTTTTTAAATTTTTTATTATTAAATTACTTACTTGGTAGTGTTTAGTGATTGGGGATTTGGGACATACTAAATGTCAATACAATTTTTTTTCTTTTACATTCAGAGGATCTATAATTTTTTTTGTAAGTGATGTTACAGATGTTTTATTTAGGATCATGGTTTCCTTTTCTTAAAAAAGATCATATGGTATAATAAATTCTATTTTATAGAAATATTATTGGAGATTCCACATACTAAATGCATTATAATAAATTTATTGAAATTTATTATTTTTTAATTTTCCGATTAGCATTCCATTTCAGGTCTGACTTGATGTGATACATATTCACTTTGGTACCCTTAAATAACATTATCCCATTAGAATGACATTAATTATTATTGAGACAAAAAATAACTACCATATGGGATATGATAACAATCATTAATAATATAGAGAACCCACAAAACTCTATTAGTGTTTAGGTAATGAATCCACATGTCAATTACACAATTATGTTCATTTGAATACATTATTAGTGAAAAATCTAACCAAAACCTTTATTAAAAGATATTAATTAGTTGAAAACACCAATTTGGATGGAATTCAGTGATAGAGAGATAAAAAATATATATTATAGTTATATTTAGTGAAATAGATTCAATAATACATTTACATAATAACATGAAAATAAAAATAAGTTAAAATTGATTAAAAGAATATAGTTTAGAAAGATAAATATAAAATAAATAGAATTGTACATTTATATAATTTTCAGATCCTTTAATCTATATTAAATATTCTGGTAAGAACATAAATATGTAAATACCTTTATTATTTTAATTATATAATATCTTATTCCTGTAAATATAATTCAAAAATAGAAAAAAAATTACATTTAATCATTTGTTTTACCAAAATAAACCTAGGGAAGAAAACAAAATAAAAATATATCCTCACTAAAAGATATTAATTCATAACCTTTCATTACATTAAGATAACTATATTTTTCTGAAAACTGACTGACAATTAAATTGAGTTAACTACTTATATTAAGGGTTTGTAATCATATTCTTTAGATATATATATATATATTTAGAGAGGATTTTAATCAAATAATTTAAACAAGATACAAATGGTTTAAAACACTAGATGAAATCATTTGTCATCGGTCGAATCTAAATCCAATAGGTATTTATGAAAAACTTTAAATGATATAAAATAAAACATATTAGAGTACTCTTTTGTATTCATACCTCTCAAAATGTCTTTAATTTGAACCAAAATTTGTTATATTCTAACTTTATTAGAGGGAATGACTTAATATTATAAAAAAGGTAAAAAATATTAAACTATTATTTTATATTTGTGTTTAATAGTTTCTAAAGATTTCATTAGGGTTGTTGTGTGAGCTGTCACCTCCTTCATTATTATATGGATCCTTTATCATTGAATTAGTTAGTTTTGTAGGGAAGAAGTCATGGATCATTGGAGTTATTATTGAAAATCAAGGCATTTCTTCTTTGTGTCAATATCTTTGAATATCCACCATGCAAATCCTTCCCAAATTTTTACATCATAAATTATAAACCTTATTTATAATTTTTTACATAATTTACCATTTCATTATATCTCTATATAATAAAATATATCTTAATTATTTTTAATAATATTTAATGTTTTAATATTTTAGTTTATTAAGAAGACATAGTGTATATGTTTTCAAGAAAAAATTCAATTCATTTTTATTAATAATAAAATTAATTAACTCAACTCATGTTATAAAACATGACCATATATGTTATTTTCTATATATAACAACATCCATGAGAGGGAATTTGTTAATTCCCATGTAATGAATATAATTTCATCATAAAAAATTTGAAATGTGATTTTTTTGTAATATATACAAATTTTCAAGTCATTTTGTATTATTTTTAAAAATGTATATATATGTATGATGATATTTTGTTGTTATAAATCATTTTTATTATAGTTTATGATCTTTAAAATCTCTACCAAAAAATTTGGTTCAACTATTGGTTATGTTGAACTATATTTCTTTATTTGTATTGGATCAACATACCCACATAAAAATGATGTTAAGATATCCTATGAACCCCATGTTAATGAATATTATAAATTTAAGATCACTCATAAAGAGGTTCTCATTTTTATTATGAAAATCATGAAATAATGATCCCTAGAAATTTTGGTGGTCTCCTACATTTAGAATTAATTCTATTTTCATTTAATTTCTCATTAGTTGACCTATTTGTCATTAAATTTTTATGTCCATTTTTTATTTTCATGAATGATTTAGCATATATATACTTCCATTCCAATTATGTTTAAATATATTTTGATATTATAATAATTGATACATATTTAACTTGTTCTATAAAACAAAATAATATTTAAATGCATTACTATTTACTGAATTTCAACCGTGTAATACATATTTTTATTTTAACATCGATGTTCCACAATAATTTTATTTTAATTCTTCTTAATATAGTTTCATATCATGGTATTGATTTTATTTTTATGTTAATTTCCAATTTACCTTTAACTATCGACAACAATTACACTATTGTTGATTCATTGATGATATTATGATGAAACATTTATGATCCATTTCCTCTACCCCCTTTACTAATTTTAATACTCAATAATTCTCGTATGTTAATAATTTTATTTTTTATTTATGGAACTAAATCTACATTAAATCTACCCTTCATGTTATTATAAGGAATGTGTGGTTTCTCTATATTTTAATTCATCATGCTCATTTATTTTTTCTTCGACTCACTTTATCTAATTTATGAACATACATAATAGATATTATGTACCCCATTTCATTATGTTATTTAATATATGTAAAATAGATAAATCCAATATATGGGTACAATCACCTTAATATATTTTTGTTTTCATTATTCTATATAATAGGGGACACATAATATAGATATAATCTGGTTGAAAGAAAGTTAATATAACACATTTTAATTTTTTTTGTTACCTTGCATTATACTCATTTTTACTAGGTGACTGTTGACTAAGTAGTAACACTCTATTAGAATGTATGACTTTTTATTGATAAAAATGATATAACAATTATAAATTTTTACTGATTATTTTTATTTATCCTAATTAAAATTCTATTATTTTTCTCCTTAAATTTTTGGGATCTCATTTAGTATATATAATTTTTTAGCATTTTAGTCAAATTGAGGGAGAAAATTAATATTTTTTAAAAAAGAATTTCATGTCATGAAAGTTAGGTTCACAATGTTTAAGGTCATGATTCATGGACTAGTGAATTATAAGAACTATATTTTTCTATTAGGTATGGATCACATAAATTTCAATCTAATACATTTTTTTCATATTATGAATTCATAATGTCTTCGTAGCTGTTGGGGGGTGTCTGAGTCTTATTCAGAGCTATGAACCCCCATTGGTGTAGAAAAGGACACAATCACATGGTTAGTAGAAAATGCGCAAGCCAGTCCATAGGGTTTCCCCATCCTTATGTGGAATGAGAAGATTAAATGAAGAGGCTTCAAAGTTTGAGGAAACTAGGATGTTTGAGGTTTATCCCCATACGGGGGTACATGATTTTTTAATAGAGAATGCATCACAATTTTTTCACTGTTGGCCTAACTTTGTGAATGAAATCATATGGAGTACCTCCTTAGGTAGTGTTTTAGCATGCTTTGGAAAACTATGAGGCTAAACCATAAAACCCTATAATTTTTATGTAAAATAAATGTTTTCCCCTTAAGTCTATCTTAACCTCACCCATATCCTATTTCTCTCATTTCTAGTGGAAGGAGGCTCTATTTTCTCTCATTGAATATCCTAACTGACATCTTCATAGATTTTTATCCTGATTTATCATCTGAGCTCAAAAAAATCTCTGTTTTTCAGCATGGATAACCATTGGCAAGTTATTAGATCCTTTGGCAATATTCTTAATTTTTATTTTCCATAATGACCATATTATGATGCAAGGTCATATGCCCTATTATTTTGATGTTAATACGTTATTCAGATTTATTCCAATCCAAGATGATCTAAAGGATGATACTAGAAGAGGAGAGAGGTATAGGATTGAGGTGGGTGTTCTATGGCTCATAACTCAAGTTTCTCTATTTTATAAACTACTATCATTGTGTGCATGCTAATTTCATAGGGTGATGATAATTTAATTTTATCCCATGCTTATAACTATCATGATCATATTATAGATCTCTTTATATATAGTATCATCGCATAATTTAAGGTTGGAACCTCAATAACATCCACCCTGATTAGGGTGTGACATATTTTATTTCTTTAGTGATTTGTTTTGACTAACTGCACTGATATTCAGGTGTTCTATTATTTCTCATTGAAATAGTTAACTATTTTAATTACATGAACGAATTGATAATGCCATGAAAATGTATATTATTAGTTTATCCTTCTAATTGATGTGTTCTAAATAATTATTTTATCTTTTAAATGTCAAATGGAAAGTATATGTATAGTTATCAATTGGACTATCTAATCCTACCTTGTCAGACTGATTAAAGGTAAAGGAATGATAAAAATATCTGAATATGTAATTAAAGTAACAAATTTGTTCATTTCCTATATTGAATAAACCCTCTAAATTTTTATAATTAAAATTGTAGAAATTTGTTTCGTGTCCTATTTATCCTTCCACTTTGTATGAAAGTCAATGTAATCAACATATTGAATAATTAAATTTCATGAGTAATAGATGAACTAAATTAAATAATGATTTATGTTTCAGGTGCCTATTGCATATAGTCCATTTCATATTTATAGGAGTTTTTTTAAATGATCCATTATTATATTCCGAAGGGAATTCATTGATCAATTAGAGGATTCCATTCCAATTCACTAAACTAGTTTCCATGGGAGCTACCCATCACAACAATTCTTCATTTCCGTAGTTTGTGAATTACCTAACCATGAACCGATGATTAACATGACCTCATTTAAAGATTCTTGGATGCCTTGTGTATAATCATTGGATCCATCGTGACATCTTTAGACCAGAATCACAATAGATTAATCCCGTTGGACCCTATCATGATTATCATGTTTTACATTGGACATGATTCATGGAATCAGTTACAACTATATAATGAGGAATGCCTTGAGAAATTCCCCTTGGATTATACTAACACACCTTTATGAGACTGCATTTTATTTATGGGTTGGCTCAATCCTTCAGGTCAATTATGGCCTGGTTACTACCTTTGATACTCGTTCATTATTATTAATTTTATTGGACTTCTTTCTATATCGTGGATCCTTTAATTATAAAGGTGATGACATATATTCAATTCTTTTTAAACATCATGTGAGTTATCTATATAAACTGATCTTAAATTAATTAATTAAATGATTACATATTCATAGACATTACCAACTAATGATGAATCATGTATCAATAATCATTATAGAACTTATTCACATTAATATTATCTACACACTGTCAATATATATTTTATACACTAGTTTTTTATAAACTCTGTTGGTGGAGGTCTACAGATTATTACCTCACACCCTATCTGTGATTCCAATTGGTACATGAGAATATTATATGTATATATGTGTTTTTATGTAGAAGGGTCCCACTTTGGACACCTGACCATGCCTTATTTCTATAGGATAGAGCTTCATAGCGATGATTGGGACAATGCTCAGGATGCTTGGATGGCTTTTAGATTCTTTTTCATTATTATAGAATGTATTTCCAATTACCATGTATACCTATTCTCTAATATTTTAATGATATAACATACATTATAATCTTTCGTAAAAGATTCATTTTCCTACTTTTGATTATTATTTAGTGTTGGTATATTAATTCTTATTTCTACTGCTAGTCTTATCCATTTATATTGAATCCACTATTTATTTGTTATAAAATATATATTTTTTCATGAATCTTACACGAGGGAATAGTATCCCCATGTAAACACCCAAGACACACACTACATGTTAGTATCCTCTAGTGTACAGAGAGACATTCTTAATGCCATGTGGTCCACCAACTTGGGGAACCCATTTTGTGGCATCTAGGTTGGGATGTCCAAAAGTGTAATCAAAGACTCATTCATTTCATTTTTATTATTGTTTGGTAAACCGTTACCAAATATTAGGAATAGGATTTAACATGGTTATAAATGATTCCTAGGAGTATATAAACCATTTTTGAGTTAAATTACTTGTTTCATATGAATGGTAAATTCTTGTTATGTATTTCTCCTTTTATAGTTGACATTATTTCCTTGTTGGTCAGTGCACATGAGTTTTATTATTTTGATAAGTATTATGGATATTTTATATTATCTTAATAAGTAATGGATCATTGTTACCTAAATCATTATAAGAACCTATAACTCACATTCAATTCATATTCCATGACATATAGGTGTATTTGAATACTCTAATTGCTTGTTTTTTCTATGATTATTGTCTGATCCATGGTTATTTATATATTAATGTTCTGTTAAAAACATATGTAGGGTATGGGGATTGGTTATATACTGTTTCATCTTCAATATAAATATTTTCTTCCTATATAGGATGATTATAGAATCATAAAAATCTGGTGTCAACCTATTTCATCTATGAACCTATGGTTATATGATCTACTAATTGGTTGCAATTGAGTGACTAATGGTTTTAATTTATGAGGTGTATGGGACCTTATTAATTGGAAGTAGAAATTTATTGATTTGATCGGTTTTATATCAGTGACTACATTATAATATTGAATGTATATGGGGTGGGATAAAATTAAATTGGTGTATCTTTCAGTTATAAAGTGTATGGGACTTTTATTTATAGAAATGACGATATGTTTATTCAGAAATTGATATATGTATATATGAAAAATATAATCATTAAAATTAATATTTGAAATATAAAATGAAATGGTTTCCAGTTATTGAAGAGGCATGGTGCTATTGATCCTTCACATATTATAACCCCTATAAATCTAATTGTTGTAATTACAAATACCATGGAATTCTATGTAGGAGTTGGGGTAGTTACATTGGTAGTGCGCCCTTATTGTTGTGATATGATTCATCTATTGATATATATATATATATATATCATATATATATATATGAGGGTAATTATTGGAATTTTATGAGTTATACCTCTACAACGTCCTCCAATCTTTCACTAAGAGGGTGGAAAATCCCAGGCTCCCGGGGTGGTGGACTTGAGCCACCAGTGATTAATCTGGTAGTGTCACTTGAGGAACCAATTGTTATACCTGATTTGGTAACTAATTATCTTCATGAGAGGTTTTTCTATGTATGATGTAGTGTATGTAGGGTGTTCCATGATCTGCACCAACAATTGCTGATCTTACTTATGAGTTCCTGTAGTAGAATCCTCCCACCTTCATGGGTGATGGAGGTCCATTGGAGGGAGAGTCTTGGATGGAGGCCAAACTTTTGATCTTTGAGAATATATAGATTCTTATAGAAATTAGTGTCATTATTTCCACCTACAAGATTTTTTATTTCTTTATGAGATGGTGGGATGTGATTACTCAACATGGTTGTCATCAAGGCATTGTCTGGCATGACTTTGAGAATTCCTTCTATGATTAACTCTTTCCTTTGATGCTGAGAGCTAACGGAGCTAAAGAGTTCATGAACCTGGAGAATGGTGTTATGTCTGTTATGGACTATTCAACACATTTTGTAGAGTTTAAGAAAATTATACCACTTATAAATGGGGATGAGTTGTCTCATCCTAGACACTTAGAGGATGGCTTTAAGTATGCCATCCATACTTAGGTGAGTGTCTTTCACTTACCTCCATGTTCTGAGATTAAAATCATGTTTTTATCACTTAGAAAAATTTGATATAAGGTGATAGTACTATGCACAATGGATTAGTACTAAGGATGGGATGTAGATATTTCTTTAGAAGGAAGCATAGCCTCAAGGTTTCTAATAATATTATTAGAAGAAATAGATTCAAAACTATAAGATTCATTGTATACCACTAGTGTGGCTGGTAGGGGAATCTGAATTCTTAATGTGATAGAGAACCTCTTGAGTGTTTGTGAATTCATGTGTATGGGTAATCATAAAATATTCTATTAGAAAATTCCACATACTTCTAGTGGAAGAGGATCTTCACTTGCTCCACCATCATGGGAAGGATATGTTATGTTGTGTTGTGCTGGGAATTGGAGAAGCATAATAGGATTGGTATAAGAGGATTCCATGGCCATGGTATCTAGAAATTTGGTTTTCATCTCAAGCATAGTAAACCCACACAAGTTAGATCAGTTTTAGCACAATGCCTTGGATCAGGACAGATGAATGATTTATAACTGATACAAAAGGGTCAGAGTGTAGGACTATCTACAATAAGAGGTACAGTTATAGTATCTTTTACTATTGTATCTACCTTATTCAATATTGGATGTTCACATTAAATTATCTCCTTATCGAATGTGGAGAGTCTATTTCAGGAAAATAAGTATTATCATGGTGTGATGCCCCAGGACACAGTTTTGGGGGTTTGGTCAGAGGGAATATTTCCATCCGGGGACTACCTCCATAAGCTAGGTTGTTATCTCTTATTATGGAACTTCTTCTTCCTCAGGTTGATGGGATTTTATTCACTTTTTGGGATGGACTGGCTAGTCCTCTATCATGCCTAGGTAGTTTTTTATCACCATAGGGTGTCGTTTACATCCCAAATACATTGAAATTATCTTCACAAGGGTGATTGGGATGTTAAATATAGTAGAGATAGACTAGAGCATCCTAGGCTAGGTGGGGTGTCTTCCCAAATTTCTAGTCACTTCATGGAAGGGAATGCCTTTCCTCAGAATTATTTTCTTACCACTAAAGGCCATTTCAAGGTTGACTCTCCCAATGATTTTCATATATTACCTCCTAATAGAGATGTGGATTCTATAATTTATCTTTTTATAGGAGATTCTCTAATTTCTATTCATCCATATAATATGGCACCTACTGCGCTCCAGGAGCTCAAGTGACTGTGGGAGGATTTAGAGGCCAAGGGCTTTATCTAACCTAACACTTCTTCCTGGGGTTAAATCATACTTTTCACCAGGAAGTTGTATGGGGCCCTTTATTTATTAATGGATTACTGATGGTTTAACTATATTATTGATATTAATTAGTCACCACTTCCTAGAATATATGATCTATTTCAACAGATACAAGGAGCTAGGGTTTTCTCAAAGATCGACTTGAGATCAGGATATCATTAAGTGTGATTCAAAATGTCAAACATAACAAATATAGATTTTCATATAAGGTATGGTTTTTATGAGTACCTCATTATCTTGTTCGGTCTTATGTAGGTGCCTTCCATTTTCATGGCTTTGACGAATAAGGTTTTATACACCTATCAAGATCCCATTGTCATGGACTTTGTGGAAGAAATCCTGGTGTATTGTCAAACATGTAGGGACCATGATAATCACATTGAAATCATTTTGAATATACTGAGGGAGCTTCACCTTTATTCCATGATTTTTTAATTCAACTTATGGATTGAAAATGTTCACTTCATGGGTCATATAATCAGAGAATCAAGAGTATTAGTTAAACCAGGGAAAGTGAGTTTTGTGGTTTCCAGGGAGCATCCCAATAATGAGTTTGAAATATTGTGATTCTTGGGGATGGATGTATATTATAGAAATTTAATATTGTACATATCACTACTTGATTCACCACTTACTAGTCTTAAAATAAAGGTTTTATGTTCTTGTGGTCATATGGATATTGAAAATTATTTTAGGAGTTGAAGGAATTATTTTTTTGGCCCGGATACTGATTCTCCCATGGCATAGAAGAGGTTACACTATGTTCATTGAATCCTCATGAATCATGAATGGAGTAGTTATGATATAAGAGGATTGTTTTGTTACATATGGATCTCTACATTTGAGGCCCTAGTAGAGTAATTACCAGACACATGACCTCAAGATAGAAGATGTTTTCCATGCCTTATTTTTATGGGGAATCTATCTGACGGGTGAGCACTTTGTGGTGTATACATAAAACAATAGCCGCAAATGTATCTTTATATAGTGTTACTTGAATATCAATCAGTGAAGGTAGGTAAAATTTATACATTCTTTTAACATGGATATTTCATATAATATAAGAAAAGGAAAAGTGGTGGCGGATTGTCTATGTTAGAAAACTATGTAACAATCCATATAGGAAGCCAGTGATTAATGAAAATTTATGGACCTATATTCAGAGTTGCATCTAGAGTTTCTTGATAATCAATATAATTCTTATCTCATACCCTTGGTAGTTACCTCAAAACACTTTGATAATGGTAAGACCATGCAATTTTTACTTCCAGAAGGCTTTGTTCTCTAAGAGAGTATTTATGAAGATGACCCCCTCCAAATTGGGGTTTGGATGGAGAAAACAGTTTTCATATACATGTTCATATCTAGGATCCTAAAAACATGAGAGATGAACTGATTTTATAGTACCATTTTTTCTCTGTGGGTAGTTCATACATGAATCTCCAAGATATATAAAGATATGTGATGCCAATATATGTTTCCTGGGATGAAATTTCAAAATTTGGGTTTTATCATTAGGTGTTCCACCTATTAGCAGGTGATGAAAGAGCACAAATGACCCAATAGATTGTTACACAATTACTAATTATGGAATGGAAATTGGAAGATTTCATGATCGATTCTGTATTCAGCTTAAGGAAGTCTCCAAATGGTATAAACACCATTTGGGAAGTCATGGATCGACTGAGGAATGTGTCCGACTTTCTTTCATTATGGGAGACTATCTAAGTTGATGAGGTGGTATGAATGTTTGTTTGTGAGATCCTATAGCTACATGGGTTCCCTCATACTATTATTCAGATAGGGAAACTTGTTTCACATAACCGTTCTTATAGGGGTTTCGGAGAGATATAGGAACATAGGTGCCACAGAGCACATGTTTTCACCGTCAGACTGATGGATATTTGAAAAAGATGATATAGTTGTTATAGGATATAATCTGAGAATTATTACTTTATTTTGATTGTTCTTAGGAGAATCATATTCTTATTATTGGGTTCACCTATAATAATTGATTTCATGAAATGATTTATATGGATCTTTAAGAGGTATTTCATGGTAGTTCATGCCTTTCATACTTATGATTGCATTAGGTAGGAGATGATGTGATACTAAGTCCTCATCCCGTTCATAAAACATCATAGTAGGTATAAATGATCAGTAAATGTATGTAGATTAATTATTATAGACATAAATATTATGTTGATGATGGTGGAAAACCTCTTGAGTTTGATTTTAGTGATTGTGTTTCCTATGAGTATTTCCTAGGCATGGGCATAAATAGATACATAGGAAATGGAATCTTTCTCCTCATCATGTTTGCCTGTTTTAGATTCTGGATAGAGTTGTTCTTGTATCCAATTATTTTGTACTAAAATAGACATACCATTTTTTTATGATGTTTTGCACATTTTAGAGATTCTATTTTAACATGATGACCCATATCATAGTTTTGATCCTAAGGAGGTTGAGTTAGATGCTAATACATTGTTTGAGGAGTATCATATATGAATTGTTTACCAGAGAAGAAAATTCTCTCCAAGGTAGTTATATCCCAATCTTATGGTTTTTATGAAATCATGAATATGTGAAGGACGTGTCTTTTGAGCAGGAGGTTGACATACATTTTTATAGGCGAGAGTTATTCTTAGACATTGTTTCACCTCCCTTAGAAGGTAAACTCAAGGGAAATTTCCATTATAGGGGGAGACTATTATAACCCAATTTTTATACCTAGTATAGATCATTTAAATTTCATCTTAGTACATTATTTTAGGCCTATTATGTATTGGTAAAGTTTTTACAACATTTTGGGGGTGTACGAGGATTGTATGCATCTCAAAACCCCATCCATGGGTGAGATGGACTGGGTCGCATGGTTTGTAGAAACCATGGAGCCTGTACATATCGTATCTATTACCTTATGAGGGTAGGGCATAGGGCCTCAATAGGCCACCCATTTTAAGGAAACCATTCAGCCTGAGGTGCATTCCCATATGGGGGTACCTTCACATTTTAGTAGGTGAGTAGCATGGTTTGTGCACAGTTTTTCAAATAATGCACATGAAACTGTGTGGAGTCCCTCCTTAGGAAGTGTGTGTCACACAATTACTTCATGGTTTAACCAACCTTGTGGCCACACTATATGTCCTTTTAATTTTTGGCTAAATTACCATTTTATCCATTAATATATTTTAAACTCACATGTATCATATTTATCTCATTTACTTTTGTAGGAGGCTCTCTTTTTGCACATTGGATCTCCCAATTTCCATCTTCGTATTTTGTGATCTTGATTCATTTTTGGATCTCAGATTCAATATACATTCACCACATTGGATATGCATCGATATGTTCATCGATCATATGGCTTAGTTGTTCATTTTTACTTCCCTTGAATCTACTATTTTGATGCAGGCTCATATGCCCAATTTTTAGTGTGTTGATCCGTTCTTCATATTTATTAT
The DNA here is from genome assembly GCA_963277665.1 of Viscum album. Lineage (NCBI taxonomy): Eukaryota > Viridiplantae > Streptophyta > Magnoliopsida > Santalales > Viscaceae > Viscum > Viscum album. Next base: position 776,281,744 of record OY728161.1, read on the forward strand.
AATACAGGATGAACTTAATATTGGTTTAGGATGAGGATAGGTATAAGGCTCAAGGAAGGTTTTATATAACTTACCCCTCAAGTTTCACCATTTTATAAAATATCATCATTTTTTGCATGCTGATTTCATAAGGAAATTCCCATTGAATTAATATTCCATGCATATAATCATTATTATCATAGTCTAGATACCTTCCCATAAATGATCATCAGATAGTTGTAGGTTTTAACTTCAATGTATTCCACCCCATGTATAGTGTGACCTAATTTCTGTCTCTAGTAGGTTTTTACTATATGTGACACCATTACGACGTTCTATGAGTTGGCCTTAATAAAGTAATGTTTTCTATGAAAATGGATGAATTTTTAAGGTCTTAAAAATTAATAATATAACTTTTAACTTCAAATTTTTGTGTTAAAAATAATTAATGATCCATTTAAATGTTAAATATCATGGTTATGTACAAATATCAAGAGGAATAGTTAATTTTAATGGAATTGATAATGGTTGATTTTCATGAGCCCGTCTTGTTATATTGATGAAATGTAAATGAATGAGACAAATAATTGAATATGTAACTAAATTATTAAATGGTTGCATGTACTCTATGGATTTAACCCACTAAATTTTCATAAATGAATTGGTAATAATTGGTTTTATTTCCTAATCATCCTTTTCACTTAGTATAACAGGATATTGAATAAACCTACTGAATCAATAAAAGTAACGAGTATTACATGAACTAAATAAATTAATGAATTATGTATATGGTTCCTATTTCATGTTGAACGTTTTATATTTATAGGAGAAGTCAGACTTAAGCCATCCTTGGACTCCCAAGGGATTGAATTGAGCACTCAAATAATGTTATTCCAATTCACTAAGCCAGTTTCCAAGGGAGACACCCACCATGGAAATTGGTATTTGTCTTAGTATGTGAATGCCTCTACGTAGAACCAATGAATCACTTGAAATCATTTCTAGATTTTTAGGATTCCTTGGATAGTCTCCTCAGATCCATCATGACAAATTCAGACATGTAGTTCCATAGATTCACACCATTGGCCGATGTCATGCTTATCCCATTTTACCTTGGATGAGATATCTGTACTTTGATAGAACTATACATAGTGGAATGCCTTTGAATATTCCACTTGGATTACACTTAGACCCCTTTTCCATAATTCATGTTATTGAGGATTTTTCTCGACCCTTTTGGTCAAGAATTCCTTGGTTATTTCCTTAACCCTCTTTATTATTATTATTTTTATAAGATGCATTAATATACCATAGATCAATTAATTTTAAATTTCATGTTATAGTATATGTTTTTTACACCTCACATTTTTTATCTAAATAAACCGAACATAAATGACTTAATATTATGACTACATGTTGGGAGACATTAAGATCTAAGGATAATTAAGGCATCCATTATCATTATATAATTTCATTACATTTATATATACCCGAACACTGTTAGTTTATATTTCAAAGAATGGATTTGCATAGATGTTGTTGGTGGGGGCCTACTATGATTTATCTCAAACCCTATCTAGGATGCCGATTATTATCTAGGAAGATTATATGAATGAAGGTGTTGATAAGGGGACACATAACACTTTATACACTTGATCTTGATAGTTTACTTTAGGATAGAATTTTGTAGAAGACGACTGAGCTAATGATCCGGATTCTTTAATCACTTTTTGTTTCTTTTTTTTTATTCTTTTTTATTTAATGTGTTTCATACTGTGACTTATACCTATTTTATAGTTTTTGTAGATACATTACTTATAATTTTATCTTTCTTAAGTGATTCTATTTTTATTTTTTTATTTTTATAATTTTCTTGGATATTTATTCTTATTTTTGAATCTTGTCTTATACATTTATACCACTTCCTCTCTTAATCTTTTATTAAAAATCTATTGTGATCCACATAGGCATGAGGGAATAGTCTCCCGATAGATACATCATAGAACCTCATTTCTAGTTTTAATCCTCTATCATATAGGGAGGTGCACCTAGGGTAATGTGGACCACCAGATTAGGGCACCCAATTAGTTTCATCTAGGTTAACTTGTCACATACATATAGTTTAAGGTCATGATGGTCTGAAAAATGCATACAGTTTTAGGTCATGATTCTTGGATATGTGTATATAATTTATGGTAATGATACATGGACCAATGGATACAATTTAAAGTCTAGATGTCTGGACAATGATAAATATCATCTGTGTATAACTAGATAGAAGAAAAAATTGATGAAGGGAAGGAAAAATATTTTCTTAAAGAGTCACCAACAGGGAATTTATAGTATCAAATTTATGATTTAAAGAATATTATGGTCTCCATTATGGTAAAAATGGTGTGCCTAAATCACTTGAGAATGTATTCCTCTAAAACATCTAATCAAATGTTAGACAAAATCAGTGTGAGAAACAAGAGGTAGAATAATATCACCCATGTCACACAACAAAATAAAAAATGTCAGATTAGATATGATCAAAATGATACATTTACCATTGGTAGAATCCAATATAAATCAAGGGTAGTTAGGGAGAACCCCCACTAGTTTTACATTCATTTATGAAAATCATGATTTCTTGTGCAGTGCAATATTGAAGGATTTTTATTCTACCTGAACAAGAGGGATGTAGAGGACATAAATCATTTCTTCTAGGACATAAAATACAAGTATTTGTGTCCAAGTTTCTGTATGTATGGGGGTGATATGTAGACTGAGGATGATTGATGAACATATTTTAAATGTATGTTCCTATACCATACCACCAAGGATTTTGGCATAATAAATTTATATTGGTCATTGACCATTTGTTAATAAAATAACAATAATTTTCACCAAAATTCCTCTGAGGTTTGTGGCTTGGATCAGATGTAAGACTCTTTAGGTCATGAAATATCATCTTTGGGGAGCCCTCCATATGTGGAGAATTATGGGGACCCAAATTATTGAGTACCAAAAGTGTTCGGATGTATTAAATGTACATTTAAGTAGAGTTAAACACTCTGAGTTTCATGAAACCATGAATTTGAGAACATTGAAGGGGAATATAGGGATAAGAGAGGGTAAAATACATATTTTTTAGTAGATCATTATCGAGGATGTTATGTTAAATAAAGGAACCCGATTGAAGGGAATTGATCGTTAATGAAAAGAATGAACAATGAGATTCTAATGGAAATGATTCCCATGGTCATGCCTAGGATTAGAGTCCTGGGAACACCTTTGTGTCTTGTGAAGTGGGAATCCTAACACAAGCAGTATTATATTGTGGTTTAGTAGAATAATAACAAATAAAAATGGGGTTACCAATGTAGGTGAAAGAGATGAGCCAATTATATTGTTTAAAATTTAATATTGGTTGATGTTAGTTCCATAGTTTAAGATCACAAAGCTTGAAACAAATAGTTTGTGTAGTTTAAAATCCTAGAACTATGATGATGATAACATAGTTTAAGTACATGTAGTGTGGAAATAAGAGAATAAATTTTGAAGTCATGATTCTTAGATTGACAGGGTGGCTAATATTTTGTGGTTACATTGCATAAACCATGAGGGAATTATGGTCTATAAAGCCTGATCATGGAAAATAAGAAGTGGATGGAGGAACATGGGGTCTAATATGCCCATTTAAAAAATATTTCTCCCCATTAATAGGAAGTTAAAAAATTTATATTCATTATGCATTGGATGGGGGGGTGGTGAAGTTTAAAATCATGCATCCAAGATGTGTAAAGTATCCATGGGAACATGAAATTTCGCTATAAAATTGAATATAAATCCACAAACACATCCTAGACTATGTTATATATGATTAGTTCGATAGAAAATGAGTATAGGTAGGCTCCCTATGTTTTATGATGGTACACAACATGGTTTTATGGAAACAACCCCAGGAATGTTGTCATGAGACTGACTTGCTCCATCATCGTGTGTAAATATATGAAGGGGGTAATGTTGAGGGTTTTGAAGTTCCATCAAGAAAAGGGCGGGTGAAAATTAAGTAAATAGATACTTATATGAATTTAATCATGGTAATGGGAGTGAAATTAGTGTAGGTTTAATAACAACTATTTTTAATCATACTAGTTCCACAACCCCACATTTAAGCATGGGGAAGTAAAATTTGGATCTACCATTGACCATTTTTTCATATTGGAATTTTAACTTTTAATCAAGGAAATCTCTCGGGAATATACCATTGATAGGAGGAAATCCCATATTTTCCATGAGCCTTCACTGTAGGGTAGAAATTTTGGACATAGAGTTTTGTGAGGATTCAAATAGAAGGGGACTCAAAGTGTGGATTTGAACCAAATGGGTTTTTTAGATAGATTTCAATACTTTTTTGGTACACCATCAGAAATTTGAGCACACTAATGGGTTTTATTAGTAAGAGATCCCAACTTATTTTTGAAATTTGGTCTCCCCAAGTGGGTATCAACCAAATATCGAGTAAGGACATGAATACTAATTGAATGGTCTTGGTAATTGAGTCAAGAAGGGTATGTTAAAGAATGTGTCAAAAGCTAGGCTTAGAAAAAGACATCTAGTATTCCCTAAAAATCACATGATAATAATCTGGTGACATATAGTCATATATAGTGGTGTAGTAGAATACTAACACTAAATGTGGGGTTTCCCATTTGAGTATGGAAAAAAATATGATTATGTAGTTTTATATTTCATAAAAAATATTTTATTTCACAGTATGGCCTATGGAAAAAGGTATGTATCCCATTTTTTCATTTTGGTTTTAGGTAAATTGTAGGTTGTGAGATGTATATGAGATTGTTGGTGGTAATAAAATGTCACCCAAAAGCCTATGAGGGACACTGTCTAGATGGTGCATGCTATAAGAATGACTAAATGTCAATAGGTTCCACCTGATAGCTGGTGGAATTACACTATCCTAAAGGCGGGGGACATAGAAATTTATTTAGTTTTCTTATACCCATCAGTTTTCTAGTGAGGCCTGGTGGCTTTCTACTGAAATCACTAGGTTTTCATTTCAGCATGGGATAAAATGTCCATTTATCACAAAATATGTTCTTTAATCCTATAATTCTCTTACTTCAACCCCAATTCTATTTATTTTCGTTTATTGGGACCTTGGTATTGATTTGGGCTCTCTCCCCCATTATATTAATGGATCTTTTCATTGGTTAGAGGCATCGATCTATGTTGATAGAAATCTAATATGTTAATAGTTTCCCATCCATTTTCATCTTTTCTTCTCCATGTGTTTGATGCCTTATGTGGCTATATTTTCTATAGTAAATGGACATGAATAATTGAATTTTCTTCTATAATATCTAGGTTCTCTATGATCCCATATCATCCTCTCCCATCATCGGTCTAGAATTTAATAGTGTTTTTATCACTCTCGAGGTTGTTGTATCTATCCTATGGTATTTCCTATGAAATTATATAGTTTTTTATACTAATTTGGTTTTTAATATTGAAATTTTTGTTTTTAGATCCATGATAGGTGACATGTCCTTTTTTAGATATGAAATTGCTTTCAAAATGAAGTTTTTTTAAAATCGATTTTTAGTGTTTAATTTTGATTTTATGGAATTCCTAAAAGATGAATTTTAATTAGAATTATTTTTAAATAATGTTAGAATAATGGAATCCAAATTGAAAATGGGTTATGAAGATATTTTCATGACATGAATGATGATTTCCTTTGAAAATTATTCATAAAACATGAAGGGTTTTTTAAAGGAAATGATAATGTAATAGCACATCAGGGATACCTTATGGTAGGGGAAGAAGAAGACATAAGTGATCCCCAGTAGAGTTAGCTATCACTAGGAGCGGTTCCTCTGATTACATAGAGTATTAGAATGTATCCTTTCTGATTGATAAAGGTTCTTGGTCTTTAGTACTCACTTACACTAGTTAGTGGTCTTGTTCATCTGAGTTGTGTACATTCTTGAGTTACGATATTCAATTTAATAGTGTAAGGATAAATTATGAGTGTATTAATTTGATACTAAAATTTCCTCACTTGATATGGATATTGATACTTGGATCTTTTTTTTCATCTGCTTATGACTCATGGATAAATATTATGTCATATTTCATTGCTTATTTGAACATTTAATATTTTTTTAAAAGAAAACCAATGAATGATATTTTTATAGAAAATGATTTCTTTTGATTTTTTTGTAAATAATTTTTAATAATAATTAATGGATGTATGAAGATATAAATTGTATATATTATAAAGTTGAGTCCTTTCGATATTTAATGCTCACACAATACATTTTTTTATTTTGGGTGCTTGTATCCTTGGTAAAAGAGGATACTTGTAAATGGATGAGAATCATGTAGAGTATAAATCTCTTAGATTTAGTTTCCTTCTGATGGAATGAGATGAAGGATAATAGTTGTCACAGGGATATAGGCCCATGGGATGCTTTGGATTATATTTTATTGTTCATTAGTAATTATATCTATAACTATTTATCCAATCATTGGATGTGGCCTTTGTGGTTTATTGTTTTGATATATGATTTATTCTAGATATTTTTTTACCATAATATTTTTATTTCTTTCTTATAATATGTAAATTAATGTAAAAATCACTCCCAAATTTCCTTGTATGATACCCTAATGCTTGTCTCCATCTCGTGGAAATTGGAAACATAATTCGGGCCTTGAGGAAAGTCAATTTAGGTGAAATTATTGGTTGAACTAAGTTGGTTAGTTATAAATTTTTATCAAAGGGTTATGTTATCATTAACATTATCACTCACTTTAATGTATCAGCCTCTTATGTATTAGTGTTATTGAAATAATCTAGATAAAACTATTAGAAAACCATGGGTTGTATATGAGTGTGCTTGGACATCTTACTATCATGGAAGGACTCATGTTTCCATGGGAAATCCATGATTATATACCTGACCGATTTTTGGTTTTATCATATTCTTTATTTTGTTTTAAAAAATCAATTAGTGATAAAAAGTATAATTCTACTCTAAATGGTTTATATCTTCTTAATTTACATATTATGGATCCTTCATGAATAATCTATCCAATTACTTATGAGGAGGATTTAGTTGAACCCCCAAAGGAGGATTCTTTGGTTGAATAGTATTTAATTGAAATGAAGTCTAAATGATACAGTCTATCAACTAGGTAAGCATTGTTCTTCCTGAGAAGAGGGTGAAATTTTCTACATAATTCATTATGAAGAATCCAATAATATTATCGGGTGAAAAAGAACCCTAGGAATTAGAAGAATTGATTGAGACCATTGAACAAAATTTTCACTTCTTGAAAACTCCAAAAAACACCTTGTTTTGTTTCACAATATATATTGTTGAATGTATGGTAAGAAGTTTTGGGAATCTATTTTACATGTTTAGTTTCATGAATATCATACCTAAGATACTTTCATGATATCATTCAATCAATATTTCTATCCAAAGGAATGCTCAAGAGAGTTTTTCTCTATAGTAGGGTGATCCTTCTCTTATGGAGTATGCTAATTAGTTTTCCATATTGGTAAACATGTATCTAGATATTTTTTCTAATGAATATCTCATGCCAATTATGTTCAAGTTAGCTTTATGAATGATATTTGGTATATGCTGCTTCATATGTGCCAACCCACTTTCACTGGGGTTAGAGACATTGAAGATATGGGCGAGCCATATATATTTGGGAATACACGACTCTTCATAGAACTAGTGATTTAAATATATAGAAAGGGTACATTGTATTACTAGAAGTGGAAATGGGATGACCAATGCTGGGGGAGTGGAAGTAGTGTGAAATACATGTCCGACCAGATTCAGGTGGTCTGTTACTAGTGTGGGAGAAAGGGAAAAATCATACCATATTGTATAGAGGTTTTTAAGGTGTGTCCCAAATGTGGAAAATTTGTTCACCTTTAGTGATTCTGTGAGAGTTCTTCCCAATATAGTATATATTGATCCACCATAAACAAGGCTGCTCAGTCTATATCTAACACAACAAAATATGTGGATTTCAATCTCATGAATAAGGTGATTCTACAGTTGTGTTGAAATGGAAAAATGAGGTTGGATGTCTATATAAAGTGTAATGAGAACCATAGGATCCATAAGCATGACTAACTTCTATGGAAGGTACAATTCTTATTGCTTCATATATGGTTATATTTTTTTTGATACTAGTGAAACTCATTACTTTATCTCATCCATTATTATTAATGTGTTCGACTTGTAATAAGATACTTTTCTTTTCATGATGAAGCTTTTAAATCATTTATGAATGAAGAAAAATAATTGTTTTAAATGTCATGAGTATTAGTGGCAATTTCAATTCCTAAAACCAAAGGGGATTTTATGGTTCTTTATCATGACATATTTGAACATATAATTGGAATGTATTATATTATTATTAATAATTCGTAGAATGATATTTAAAGTCATCATGTTCATTTTCAATATTCTACATGATTGACTCATGTCATTTAGAGTGTGTGGGACCCTTTTTCTAGGAGATAAGGTCTTGTTGTTCGTAGGGTTGAGAAAATCTCCATCCAGTTTTCAAGGATGTTTCTCGATGTTGTTGACCAAAATCTTAGTATCCCTATTCATATTGTGGTGTCCGAGTATCCTAATTTTTTTCTAGATTTTTTTGGGGTTACTACCCCAAGGAGATGTTGGGCTTTTAATAGACATGATTCCGAGGATGAGACCAATTTATTTAGATTTATAACATATAGAACCAACTAATTTAATATAATTAAAGTTTTATATTTAAGATCATATGGTTACAGTATTGAATCATCATAGCATTTGCAAATGGGAAAAACTAGTTCTCTTTACATAGAAGGAATTCAGCAGTATTAATTTATTTTTGATTACTAAAAACTCCACCAACTGAAAGTTAAAACAAATATCCCTTTACTAAGATTAAAGAAATTATTGATCAAAATAAGAGAGCATTGTGATTTTCAAAGATTGATTTGATATTGGGGTACCATCAATTATGGTTATGAGGAGAATATATTCATAAGATAATGTTCAATAGAAGGTATTAGAATTATGAGTATCTTTTAAAAAAATTGGAATTACTTATACTTCTATAGTATTTATTTATTCAATTGATCAAATCCTCTATCAGTTATTTTATTAATTCATGGTAGTTTTATTTGGGAGGACTCCTTGTTTATTCAATATTGTATTGAGATCATACTGCACATTTTAATATAAACATTTGAATCTTGAGACAATATCTTATTTATAAGAATATAACCCAATTTTTGTTCTAGATTCAAGAGGTGAAATTTTTGGGCCATGTGATATATGAGAATGTTGTGATAGTGGATCTTAAAATGATTCTGGTGGGGATGTATTGGGAGTATCTTTGAATTGTTTTTGAAATCCACAGTTTCTTGGTATTCTCTACATTATTACAGTCACTGTTTTCAAGAATTATCCATGATTTCATATCCTATGATAGATTTAACCTTATTGGTATGAAATTTTCTTAGAGTAATTAGTTCAAAAGATATTTTTTGGAGATGGAAGTGATAATTAATTCAAATCTAATATTCATTAATCCTAAAAGGGTGTTAATGATAATTTTTATTATGAAATCTCAAGTACGTGTTTGGGTTGTGTTTTGATGTTGGGGTGAAACGTTTTGGATTATGATTCTCGTCTATTAAACCCTCAAAGGAATGAATATCCCATTCATGATCGTTAGTTAGAGGTAGTGGATCATGATATTAAGAATTGGTATCACGATCTCTTTGGGGAGTGATTTATGGTGTATTCATACAATAAAAGTATGAAATATATTTTCATCTATATTTATATAAACCCGATGTAGTGAAACTGGGTGGAGTATCATCATATAATTTATTTTTATGTTACATACACCCTCAGAAAATGGAACATCGTTATAGATGCCTTGAGAAAGAAGTTACTGAATCAGGTAGAGTGAATGAATTAGTGGAAGAGTGGTGCTTGAAGAGCATGTTTATTGAGATGTTCTTAGATTAAGAGAGATTTCAAATTCATATATTTCTAGATTATACTTAGGATTTATCTTATATGTATGTTCATATTTTCCTTATGTATGCTAAATAAGTTGAGTTATAGTGGTTTGGAAGAAATTTTAATCATGGGGATGCCCCTAGTGAGTGGTCTTAGTCACCCGATGGATTATGGTGGAAATTAGAGGCCTAAATGGTTTTTTTGAAAACCATTCCCATTATTTTATGGATGTTTTATGTTATATCCATGGACATTTTTATTCTGATACCTCAGACTCATTATTGTAAGGATGTGATTTGGGTGATTATTGATCAACTCATTACATCATAATATTTCTTACCTATGAAGGAGTTAATGAATATCGAGGATATTGGGAATTTATTTATGTGGGATATTGTAAAAAATTATGATGTGATATTGAATATCATTTCTTATAGGTAACCTCATTTGACATCCCAGTATTGGAGTGAATAATAGATATTGACAGGTTTACAGAAAAAGACGATAAAGACTTATCATACCAAAAATAGATGTTAAGTAATATTAAGAAATAAAAATTCTTAAATACCTTATTTAGGAATATATTCATGAATTCATTGGTTCTTGGGAGAAAAATATTCCATTATTGGAGATTTAGTATAATACCAGTTACCAGGATTCGATCAGGATGGATCCATTTGAATCATTGTACGAGAGGGCTTAAAGATCACCTCTTGGTTCGGAAGATTTTGGATAAAGGTAATTCTATGGAATAAATATCATCCACAGGATTATTTTTATTGTAAAATTTATTAGGAAGAAGATAATTATAGCTCAGAGTCACAAAAAAACTTATGCCAATTGGCATCTTCATCCATTAGTGTCGAGGTAGGTGATAAGGTTTTTCTTAGAGTCTCAGCTTGATTGGGGAAAAGTAGTGGGGGGGGGGGTATGATAGATTTTAATTTTATTGACCTATTTGATAATATGGAGAAACATAAAAGGTTGGATCATATTGTGGAGTTACTAGTTTGTTTGAATTATTTAGATGATGTTTTCCATTTTTCCCAACTCAAAAAGTATAATATCGATTTGTCTTATATGATCAAGTGGGATGAAAATGGATTGAACAGGACCCCTCAATTGTTAAAATGAACATTAAAATAGTGGATTTATAGAATATTGTTCTTCGTGAAATGATAATCCCATTAATTCAACTGAGATAGTAATATGGTATGGAAAACCATGAGACACTGTGGTGTGATGAATTGATGATAGTGTAATGGTGTTATATATATTCAGGTAAATTATATTGATACCTTTCGGGGATAAAAATATTTTATGGTTGGGAGATTTTTCACACTCTTGTAAGTGGAATCATGTATAATGTTTATTTTTAATTTTTTTCATTGGGATTTGTGGTTGTGTGGTAGTCGGGATAAATGGATTGGGTTGTTAGTTTATGTTAGAGGACATCATCTTTCTGATGAGGGCCACCGGCTAGCTGATGAAGGTTGTCAAAAAGTCGACAAGAATATATGAGCCACTAGATAGCCAATATACTTCTAGAAAAAATCTATTGGTGTAACTAGATGAACATGAATTCTACATATACCTACTAGTTAGTCATTGAGAACTAGTGGAAAGATAGTAAATCCAATTAGAAATTTAAATTAGTTTCGGATAAAATGTAATTATAGCCAACAATATTTTCTTAATTACTGTAATCATCCTACTTTGACCAAAATTCTATATCTATTGTTTGGGAGTCTCTTTGGTGATGGTTTTGGCTCTCTCACACTTTATATTTATGATTCTTCACACTGGTTGGAAGCTCGAATCTTCATCAGTTGTAATATGGTAAGTGGATCCATTCTAATTATTATTATTATTTTCATATCAATGAGTTGAATTCCTTATGAGCCATGATCATTGGATCGATAATGTACATTGATAATTGATTTTTTTCAATTAGATATTGGATCTCTTGGTTCTAATATCTTATTATGCCTTGACAAGTCAAGAAGGAAATAAGATTTTCTTCATTCTTTAGGTATGTGTATGTATCCTATGGCCAATCCCTTATAATTCCTTGAGCTATTATGATGATCGTTTGGTTTTTAATATTGAATTATATTTCTTGAGATCTCTGAGAGGTGAAATGGAGTTTTTTGTGAACAGTATTTTTAAAAATATAATTTATTTGAAAACAAATTTTAATGTTGTAATTGGATTTTATGGAATTACATAAATATTAATTATAATTAGATATTGTTTTCCAATAATGAGAGTGGAGTGGATTCAATATATAAAATTATTTATGAAATTATATCGATGAAATGAAATATATTTTCTTATTAAAATTATTTATGATACATAAATTGTTTTCATGGATGGAATGGTAATTTAATATCACATTATGGATACCTTAGGTTATGGGGGAAAATTAAACATATATGAGGCATAGTGGAGTTAGTTGTTAATAGTGGAGGAATCCGTGATTACATGGATTTATTATGGGTTGAAATTATCGGGAGCATGTTTACCAATATTTAAGATTAACTTATATTGGCTAGTATTCACACCCCGATATATATGTAAATTGGTTTTTCATGGTTTTAAAATTTTCTATCGAGGTTCAGGTTGAACCCTGAACAATATTTTTAAGTTTTATCGAAAAAATGTGTGTTTTTGAATTGGCGTCGTGGAGCTCACGGGTGAAGAACGTTTCCGAAACCCCACACGGCTTCGCCCATGCAGTGGCACTGCCCATCGGTCTTCGGAAAAAAAATTAAACGAATATGATTTTGTATTTTATTACGGTTATTGTTAATAATTTTAGTTATTATTATTTTTATAATTATGGTTGTCGTTATTATTATTATTATTATATGATTATTCTTATTAATATTATTATTATTATCATTTTTATTTTTATTATCATTATTGATATTGATATTGATATTAATATTATTAATATGGATTAAATTTATTATTATTAATATTAATATTATTCTTATTGTTATTTTTTTCTTTTATTTTATTTTATATTATATTATTTTATTCTTTTTTTTATTCCATGAGTTTTTCCCCCTACCCAATTGTGTCTCCCCTCAACCCAATTGTGTCGCGCCCCAGTTAGAAAGCCATCCTCGGCCTCCTCCCTTCCTCCGTCTCGTGGCAGCGCCCCATCCCGCCGGCCTCCCTCCTCCTATGCACAGCCTGTAGCTGCATCCCTTTTTTCCAACGCAGCTGACCACTCATCGTCCCATCCAGCATCCAGATCTAGATTCCATCTCACGCTCCCTTATTCTCCTCATGCACCAGCAGTAGTACCAGTCGCGCCCTCCTATCCTGCACCAGCGGTGACCCTGGCTCCCCTTGTCCGCTCTCCTCTTCCACTGGTGCGTCCGTGCATAGCAGGTTGTTTCCATTCAATTCACATGGCCTCTGACCACACACCAGAAGAAGTGCCAACCCCAACCGTGATCCTCCCCTCTCTTTTCTACAGTGACCCCTCGCACCCACCTTCTGTACTAGCGCATCAACCAGTAGCCGTCTCCCCTCCTTCAGCCACTCCCAGATGTGACCAAACGCTCCCCTCGAGCCGCACCTCATGTCGGACCCCCTCCCACTTCTATTAGTGCAGCACGAACTGCTCTTTCCTGCACCCAGTCTGGTGACCCCCCTTGTAAGAGCTCATCTCCAGCTACTCCCCCCTGCCGGCATGAATAGTCTCCCGTCCAAACCCCCCTTCCGCCCGGTGTGCGCACAACTCTGGTGGAGCCTCCGTCCAGCTCATCCTCACCCCTCGTCCTGCCCTGCACCATGCCGCGCACCCATCCTCATACCATCACGCACCCTCCCTACTAGCTTGGCCCCTCACCAGTCCCGCAGCTGACTCCCCCATTCATCTGCACCCTCCGGTGCACCCCCGCTTCGCACCAGCTATCTTGCCAGCCCCCATCGGTGTGACATGCACGTTTTCTTGGCCAGTGATCCTCCTTTCCAGTGCACGTCACTGCCTTTTGACAGTCGCGTGACCCCTTTTCCATCCCTCAATCATCGCGTGATGCATCTCAACCCCCAACTACTTCGACCAGGTCCGTCGTTAGATTCACGAGTCTTTGCACCACCATTGATGACATTGGTGACCTTTCCAGTGCACCATGGCACTGTGCCGAACCATTCACCCTTTCGTGCAACCATGTTGGTAAAGCGCAGCTCCGTGATGAGGTGACTTTTTAATGCTTCTTTTTGGTTTATTGTGATTTTGTGTTTTTATTTATTTTTGTGGGTGTTGCAGCACATCAAGGACATATTTTCAAGGTACTGCAAGCGATGTCAGCTTGCGCGTTCTTACGGGCCGGTGCGAGGCGCAGCGCGCCAACGTGTTCGAGCTGTGAGTTGAGGAAGGTCCCCCACTGCACTCACCTTTAAATTCATAATTTATTAATTTCTTGATATTTTATTAAATTCAATTATTGAGAAATAATATAAGATAAATAATTTTAAAATGATTTTTTGGTTTAAAAAGATTTTTTTAGTTTATATACAGCACTTGAAATATTTTCTTGATGAACGGACACCCAATAGTGAAAGAATGCCCATTTGGCTTTTAATCATAATTCACAGAATAAAAAATGTAGTTTTGGTTTAAATGATAAATGATTTATTTTGAATAACTTTTTTGGGGTTTCTTGAGAAATGATTTTTTTCTTTAAAGTTGGTGAAGGCCCGTTTGGGACTTTAATAAAATAAATTATTTTGGAAAAACGCACTTTGGGATTTCTCAGGGGTGATCTTTGTGTGTGTTGATTGCATGAGTTGTGTGTGATATTTTTCCATCATGGGTGATTGATTTAAATTGTAGACGCACCTGTTTTTTTGTATGTGTTGACATGGGAACTTAGCATAGTGAGTGAATCTTCTAAGAACGATTGCTGCAATAGTTTAGATTACGCACTGTATAGTGGCCCCATAGCAGGGGAATACTAAGTTATTGCTACTATGAGTATTGGACTCATCGATTAGGCCATGCAGGGCTATTCCGAGCATTAGGGAATTTTGACATCATCGAGTTAGAGCATACATTCAGAATGAGTCACATGTATTGTACGTTCTAGATTGTCCATGATCTCCTAGGTTCGACCCATGTTTCTTTTGGTGTTTTTTTTGTATGTGGAGGACGGTTGAAAGGACTAGTTCGGTTGCTGGACCCTGTGTGCCACTTTTTCCATTGCCCTTGGTGTGTGTTGTGTGAAATGTGTGGTTTTTCCTTATTGGATAATAACTGAAGTTTGGATTTCTAAATTTTTCGCAGAAAATGTTTTAAAAAGAAATATACCTATTCTTTTCAAACATCAAACTTGTTTTAAAATTAAAAAGGGAAACAGATTGATAATTGTTTTAAAAATGAAAGTGTTGGTAGAAACTAATATTTTATATAATTTAATTCAAAACTGAAATGGATAAATTCATTATTTAAAGGTAGTGCATTGGGAATTGTTTTTGGGCACACCTACTGAGTTTTAATACTCACGCCTATAGTGTTTTCCTATTTTTAGTTTTTCTGCAGGTTTGGATCGAGTTCTCTCTCCATGGGCAAGAATTGGTTGTGGACTAATGAGAGACTCTCGGAGTCGCAAGGAGTTTTCGTCAAGACTAGGCTAGTGTATTTTCTTGGTAATTCTTTCTTTTCAGGGTCATTTATTTAATTTCCGTTATTCTACTTTTACACTGCTCTATTTAATTTTTATTGTGACAAATCATTCCCAGTTATCCATTATTGATGCACTGGTGCTTGTCACCTACCCGGGAGGATCGGGAACACCTCTCGGGTCATGACGCGGACCAGCTCGGGTGATCGGTTCAAGGTCGACCCGGGTTGGTTCGTGACACTAGTGGTGTTGTTTGTCTCCGTTACATAGACCCTTGAGCTGTGATTGTACCTTTGGTACTATGAGGATTCATTTTCTTCTTGTTTATTTTATATTACCATTTACCCAATTAAGATGGATATTTATGCTCTAATACTATTTATTTCATCTATTTTTGAATCATGGATAAATTATATGTCACATTTTTATATATAAATATTACATGTTTTTTAAATGGATATGAAAGGTGTTATTTTATATGGAAAATTCTTTATTTTGAAGTGTTTTATAAATGTTTTTAAAAAAATAACTAATGGATGCACATGGATATAAATTTTTAAATTCTATTATTTTATCCTTTTTATATATACTATTCACAACCTAATTTTTCCATTAGTGCATTGGTATCCATGATCTTGCAGGATATAGGTAAATGGAGGAGCATTATATAGACGATGACTCTCTTAGATCATTTTACCTCTATATGGGTCTGAATTAATGTGACTTATGATATCATAGAGACGTACCGATGAGTTTCATTAGATTCCATTTTGTTTAAGATAATTATATAGACATTGTTATCCAATCATTGTATGTAACATTTGTGGTTTTTTTGTTTTGACATTTGATATATTTTGGATTTCAATTATGATACTATTTTTAATGGCCCGAACCCCCACCCATGCCATTACTTTGCCAAAATAAGGCTCCACCAAGACAGTGACACCGGGATGGTGGCACCATGTCCTCACCCAGCCCTCCGTTTTCTTTTTCCAGTCTGGCTCCCACAACGTAATTTTTTTGACGTAAATTAATTCCTTTACCTTTTTTAAAGCCATATAAATCCCCTAAATAATTCTTAAAAATCCCGAGAAACCTCCCCGATGGGGGGATATTAAATAACACCTTAATATCATCATGTGTAACTGCCCACCCACGTAGGAAACCTCGATCTGATTTTTTCAGGCGTTCAAAATTCCATATCCCATAATAGTAGGATCTCCTCTTGATATCTCCCGCTAGAGTTTCTTCTTTTTTTCTTCTCCTCTGGATTTATTTATTCTTCCTAGTGCGCCGGAAGTTCCTCTCTTCCCATGGCTTGTGGTGAGCCTCTACTGGAGATTTCTGCACCTCTTGGAGTCCACCGATTTCTTTCCTTGCAAGCTGTGCATCCCTAGTTCTTGGCGTGTGGAGAAAAACTTCGATCCTTGATCAACAAGGTAGAGATTTTTACTTCGTCTGTCCTTTCTGTGTATCATGTGGGGTGGGTACGCTGTTTTTTCTATGGGAGTGGGTGAAACCAAACATTAATGCGGATAACAAATGGACTTTAAAGAGTGGAGGGAAGGGGTGTGAATGATGTGTTGTTGTTCTCTTTTTATTCTCTTCCTTGATGCTTATGTTGTGAACTGTTGGGCTATGCTAACGGAAAGTCATGGTCGTTGGTGGTCTTTCATTGCGCACTAATGAACCCTTGCCTTCTATGATGATTAAATGACTGTAACTGGGAAATAGGTTAGTCACATAAACTTGGTGGATTAAATGGATACCCCGTACACATAAACCCTGTGTGGTCCCCCCGGATAACCAACAGATAGAAGAAAATAATGAATGATGTGCTTGAACCTGGATGTTTCCCTACTCTGCTTTTGTAGTAGTTGTGTTTGATTGCCTATGAGGTGATTTGGGTGAGGATGAGATCCTCTTGGTTGTGAGTCTGAAACTGTGTGGTTTCTCTGCTTGTGATACAAATTGGGGTGGTATCATCTACTATTGTCATATTGTTGGTTCGTGGTTTTTGGGATGTGGGGTTGTATCTTGAACCCTTCTTTGTTTCTTGTACATTGAGGGATCTCACTTATCCCTTTGTTGTTGTGACTTCACAAGAGAACCAGGTGTGAATGCTTAAATTGTTTTTTGGCTGTTCCACTTTTCTTGGATTGTGTTTATGGCTGTTAGTTTCCCAGTAGTGCAGGACATTACTTAAATGGGATCAACAGAACATGAAGACAAGAATTGGTTAAATGGGGAATTGGTTTTGGGAATGAGTTGTGATTTGGCTATGAGTGTCGTGTTATTCCTTTATGAATGAATAGTAATGAGGGAGTTTGTTCTTAGGTTTTGGAACCCCTAGGTTGGGATATGTTCTTGTTACCTATAAATATATCTGTAGTTTTTAGGTTTCTTATTCGCACCGCACCCAAGTTGATCACATAGAGTCGAACACCCCGATTTCATGTGGGAGGGTGTTTTTTCCAACACTCCTATGAGTGGATAGTTATTAGCTTCTTTTCTGTTCCCTTTCCCAAATAGCCCAAGACTCTTTGGGAATGCTTTGATGGCCTGATATCCATTATTATCCCATGAATCTTTGGTTAGGGTAGTTGTGATTGTTGGGCCAGGTGTTTGCGGGCAGGTTGTTTCCCAAATGTCTTCGGGATGAGGCCCATGTATTTTTGGTCATGGCATTGGTTGTACTAACCCAGGTGTTTTCCGGTGTGGTTATGCATGTTGGTTGTGTCCTAGGTGTCTATGGGCGGGATGTGTGGTTGTGGCCTAGGTCTACGTGGGTGGGGTGTGGTAGTGGGACTACGGTGAGAATGGCAGGATTTGTTCGATGTGCAGGATGACTTTAATAACTAGTGGGAAAGTTGCGCGGTGTACCCAAATATCGATGTGTTATTACTATACTTTACATGACTTGAGTTATTTTGGGAGTGTGCCTTGGTGAGGCTTGGGGGGGTTAGTTTCCCTTACTATGTGATTTGGTTATTTCTTCTCTCACAGGGTATTAGAAGGCCTCTCCACTTGTGCATGATAGTCTTTGGTTTTCCCTACTGAGTATACTCGTATGCTCACCCTACGTATATAAAACTGCTTTTAGGTTTCTAGGAGGAGTTAGGGATCGTACGAGGCTGTACTAGCTCGGACATTGGGAAATATGCAATTGTTGTTTTTCTTTCCTTTGATACCATTCTGTCCCGACCCGCCTTCACCAAGAGGGGGTAAGGGAAAGAAGATTGCCAGACCCTTGCTATTGTGAGTCTGAAACTTTTTGGTTTCTCTGCTTGTGATAGGAATTGGGGTGGAACCCTCTAGTCTTTCCATATGATTGGTTCGTGGTTTTGGGGATGTGGGGCTGTATCTTGAAGTCTTCATTTGGTTCCATTACATTGAGGGATCTCACTTATCACTTTGTTGTTGTGACTTCACAAGAGAACCCAGTGTGAATGCTTAAACTGTTGTTTGGTTGTTTCTCTTTTCCAAGGTTGTGGTTATGCCTATTAGTTGCCCAGTAGTGTAGGGATTTACTTAAATGGGATCACCTAAACATGAAGACAAGAATGGGTTAAACGGGGAATTGGTTTTGGGAATGAGTTGTGACTTGGCCGTGAGTGATGTGCTGTTCCTTTACGAATGAATAGTAACGAGGGTGTTTGCGCTTAGGTTTTGGAACCCCTAGGTTTGGATGAGTGCTTGTTACCTATTCATATATCTGTAGTTTTTATTTTTCTTATTCACACCCCACCCAAGTTGAGAACTTTGTGTTGAACACCCCCATTTCATGGGGGTGGGTGTTTTTCCCAACACTCCTATGAGTGGATGGTTATTATCTCCTTTTATACTCCCTTTCTGGAAAAGGCCACGACTCTTCGGGTAGGTTGTGATGGCATGAAGTCCATTATTAGCCCAAGAATCTTTGGGCAGGGTAGTTGTGGTTGTTGGCCTCGGTGTTTGCGGGAAGGTTGTTTCCCAAGTGTCTTCGGGATGAGGCCCAGGTGTATTCGGGCATGGCAGTGGTTGTTCTGACCCAGGTGTTTGCGGGTGTGGTTATGTGTGGTGGTTGTGGCCCATGCTTCTGTGGGTGGGATGTGTGGTTATGGACCAGGTGTGTGTGGGAGGGGTGTGGTAGTGGGACTGTGGTGTGAATGGCGGGATTGGTTTGATGCGTAGGATGTCTTTAATAACCAGTGGGAATGTGGCGCGGGGTACCCAAATATCAATGTCCTATTACTATACTTTACTTTACTTGCATTATTTGGGGAGTGTGCCTCGGTGAGGCTTGGGTGGTTAGTTTCCCTTACTAGGTGCTTCAGTTATTTCTTCTCTCACAGGGCATTAGAATGCCTCTCTACTTGTGCATGAGAGTCTTTGGTTTTCCCTACGGAGTATACTCATATGCTCACCCAACGTATATAAAACTGCTTTCCGGTTTCTAGGGGGGCTTCAAGGGTCGTTCAGGGAAGTACTAGCTCAGACGTTGGGAAATTTGTAGTTAATATTTTTCTTTTCATTGATACCATTCTGTCACGACCTGCCTTCACCAAGATGAGGGAAGGGACACCATATTTCCAGAACCTTTCTCTTTCAACTTGAAGAAGTAAGGGTTTGGAAATCTGTTGTGCCTTCCATCATCTTGGTGAAGGCGGGTCGTGACAGAATGGTATCAGAGGAGTGAGGTTGAGAGATTGGATAGAGTCTTGAGTTAGGCACAATGAGGATTTCATGGGATGGTAGGGAAACAGTGTTGGGTGATCTTGGTGCGTGAATTAGGTCCGGGAAGACCGGCTAGTACATGGGATTTTAGGGCCCCCTGTGATCTGATGTAAGGACTATAGGCCTACCGAATGACCAAGTGAGGCTGCATTGATTGTAGGTTAGAGACCCTGGGGAAGGTACATGCATCATAATTACTTGTGTTCTTCTGTTTCAAGGGTATTTTGAGAATTTAAATGAATAAGAAGTCCAAGAAAAATTTAAGAACAATATTCAACACTACTCGGTCTTAGGAATTCTTTGTTTACCTTGCAGCTATGGCACCGAGGAGATGACCATGAGTGGTGCGGGCTATCGAGGCCCAGGAGGTTGACTTGGCTGATCGACAGAGGGATGACTGAGAGGTGGAGGACGATCAGTGGTAGAGGATTCTTCGTGCCTTTTAGCAGCAGACCATCGGAAAGTATGATGGCATCATCATAAATATGGAGACAGAGAGCTGGCTAGAGGAGTTGGTGATATCCTTTAGCTATTCGGGCTCTGACGGAGTACTCAGTTCCTCTGGATGTAAGCCACATGCATGGAGCAACACGTCAGTGGTGGATGCTTCACCTTGGGGAGAAAAGGGAGGCTGAGGTGACGTGGATTGATTTCGAGAAGGAGTTCCGGGAGGAATTACTCTCTTCCACGATGAAGGATGAGGAGAGGCATGAGCTACTCTCCATCCAGCATGGGAGCATGTCAGTAAAAGAGTTAGGGATCAAGTTCTAGGATCTCCTCCACTTTTCTCCGGACCTCTTTCAAGATGAGGAGTTTCAGGCGAGATGTTTGGAGGAGGCGCTTCGACCATCTCTCCAGTATGATGTTACTGCCTTCACCCCACCAATGTACTTGGAGGTCCAGAAGAAGGCTGATGTGGTGGAGAGTATGCACACGATGGGAGGTGTATCACGAGAGGGAATCTAGTTGGGCTCATCGAATGGGAGGGCCGTCATTAGCAGGCCCCCAGCACAAGGACCCTCTAGGTTTCGACCAGAAGGAAGCAGGCCTCATCAGTTCTGGTTCCGATCTCCTGGCCCTCTCCCTTTATTTTCATGCCCAGGTCTGAGATGCTTCATCTCTGGGAGCTATGGGCACCTTTGGAATCAGTTCCCAGACCGAGTATAGTACAGAGAGGGTGGGTAGGTTCAGTGTCCACCTCAGCAGCAGCAGTTTCCAGCTAGGCCCTTTCAGCAGCAGCTGTAGGGGAAACTAGCTCCCATTCCTCCTAGGGAAGGCGTTCCAGGGGAGACTGACCTTAGGATGCTCCTCAGGGACCTCGACTAGGGCATTGTCGGGGAGGTGGCTGATAGCCGAGAGGTAGGAGAGCTGGGTGTGGAAAGTTTCACGACGCAGAGGCAGCAGTTCTAACTGGTTCAGAAGTTGTTCGAGGTACGATCAGCTTGTTTAGTAATCTTGCCTATACCTTGTTCGATAAATTAGACTTGCACCCCTTTGTTGCACCAAGTCTGGCCCGTGCTCTGGGTTTATGCGCTGAGATACTTCCTGTGCCCCGGGTGTTGAGCACACACATCAGAGGTAAGACAAACTTGTCTTATGTTTTCCGAGAGTGTAAACTGATGATATGGCCACATCAGTCTATCAGGGATCACCTACTGTTGAATATACATCCATACAATGTTATCCTAGGAATTTAATGTCTATTCTCTATATGTTCCGTCATTGACTGATTCCGAGGAAGGGTCATATCTTCAAACCTAGGAGGCTGACGTGTACCTTTCTCCGGTGAGCGAGGTTTCCAGAAAAGTAGAAGGCGAGAGGGGCCCCTCCTTTCCTTGTTAGCTAAACTATCAGTGGAGTCAGTGGATGCAGAAATGGTGGAAGTCATAGGGATTGTTAGTGAGAATATGCATGTCTTCCCTGAGGATGTGGAAACTCTACCCACTCAACGTAATGTTGAGTTCAGGATGGAATTGCAACCTGTTTCTCGTCCGATTTCGATGGCCCCTTACCAGATGGCACCTTCTATGTTACGGGAGTTGTGGATTCAGATTGACGATCTGATGAATAAGGGTTTTTTTTGACCAAGTGCATCACTATGGTGTGATATAGTCTTGTTCGTAAAGAAGGAAGATGGTGGTCTCAGGCTATGCATAGACTACTGGAGACTAAATCTGGTAACGTTCAAGAACCGGTACCCTCTCTCGAGGATAAACGACCTTTTCGACCAGTTAAAAGGGGCAGGGTGGTTCTCCAAGATTGACCTGTGGTCTAGATATCACCAGCTATGGATGAAGGAGGGTGAAATCTCAAAGACTGCCTTCAGGTGTAGATATGGGAACTTTGAGTTTGTGGTCATGCCATTTGGCGTTAGGAATGCTCCAGCTGTATTCATGGGGCTCATGAACTCCATCTTCCAGGAATACATGTATCGGTATGTAGTTGTTTTTATTGACAACATCCTAATCAACTCAAGATCAGAGGAGGATCGGGTTGAGCACCTGAAGAAAATTTTAGAATTCTTCCGACAGCACCAGCTCTATGGGAAGTTGTACAAGATCAAGTTCTAGATGCGAGAGGTGCACTTCCTTGGACATGTGGTGTCCGATCAGGGGATATAAGTGGACTCATTGATGATCGAGGTGGTTGTTTCTTGGGAAACACCCCAGAACGTGGCAGAGATTCATAGTTTCCTCAGGCTGGCAGATTAGTACCAGAGGCTCGTACCCAACTTCCCTCAAGTTGCAGAACCTTTGAAGGCTTTGACCAAGATAGACCAGGATTTTGTATGGAATGGGTAGTGCGAGGCAGCCATCAGATATCTGAAGGAGAAGTTGGTTAGTGCCCCAATGCTGAGATTTCCAGAAGAAGGATCAGCGTATGAGGTGTTCTGTGATGCTTCAGGACAAGGCCTTGCGTGTGTGATAATGAAACGACAAGGGGTGATCTCTTATGGGTCTAGGAAGTTACATCCTCATGAACATAATTATTCCACCCATGATCTGGAGCTTGCGGCGATCATGTTCGCACTAAAGTTGTGGCGGGCATTACCTCATAGGGGAATGCTTCGTGGTCTTCACGGATCAAAAAATCATGAAGTATATCTTCTCCCAGCTGGAACTGAACTTACAACAGTGAAGGTGGATGGAGTTCCTTCAGGACTACGAATTCGAGATTTCCTACACCTTAGGAAAAGGGAATGTGGTGGCCGATTCCTTGAGTAGGAAGTCACAGAAGGATGCGGTTCGAGAGTCGGCAGATGCTTGGAAGGAGATGGAGGAGGTTGTTGCCCTGCACCTGGATGCAAGGATGGATAGTGTTAGGGGTTTCCTATATCAGATGATAGTGTAGTCTTCTCTACTAATACAGGTGGAGGAGTCTCTGTGGGGAGACTCAGAAAGTGAAGTGATGTGTGACTGAGTTAACCAAGGTGATTCCCCGGAAGGGTGGACAAAGGATTGTTAGAATCCAATGATTTTCTAAGGAAGGATGTTTGTTCTAGAGATTATACACGAGAGGGTTCTTGGTGAGTTCCACATCTCACCCCTAGTGGTGCACCCAGGAGTTCCAAGATGTACCAGGGTCTGAGGAGACAGTTCTGGTGGCCCAGGGTAAAGCGGGTAGTGGCAGAGTTTGTGGCTAAATGCCTTGTGTGTTTGCAGGTGAAGGTTGAACACCATGTTCTAGGTGGTTTTTTGCAACCTTTAGATTCCCCTGAGTGGAAGTGGGATGACATCTTTATGTATTTCTTAATAGGGCTAACCAAGGTTAATGGAGGCTGCGACGCTATCTGGGTAGTGGTGGACCGGTTGATGAAATCGGCCCACTTTCTGGCGATCAAGGAGTCAGGTGCAGTGGATTCCATATCAGAGAGGTATGTGGATGAGGTGGTGCATTTACACAGAGTTCCAAGGTCAATATTATCATATAGGGATGCAAGGTTCACCTCATGAATCTAGAGAGGATTGCAGCATGCTTTTGGAACCCAGCTACGTCTTAGCACTGCTTTCCACCCCCAGACAGATGGGCAGACGGAGCTCACCATCAAGAAAATAGAAGATATTGTACGGAAGGTATTCTGGGATTTGGGGAGTCGTGGGTGCGACACTTACCTTTGGTAGAGTTTTCCTACAATAACAGAAATCACACTACCATTGGCATGGGCACATTCGAAGCCTTGTACGGAAGACCATGTCGCTCACCCGTGTGCTGGACCGAGGTTGGGGAAGGAGGTTTTCATGGCCCAGAGATGGTGCAGAGCACGATAGAGAAGGTTCATCTTATACGGGAGAGGATGAAGGCAGCTCAAGACCGACAGAATCCATATGCCAATAATATGAGGAGAACCTTGGAGTTTGAGGTCGGGGACCACGTATTCTTGAAGGTCTCCCCTCGGCGTGGACAACTGAGGCTCGACAGGGGGAGTAAGCTTTCTCCAAGGTTCATCAGACCCTTCGAAGTGTTGCGGAGGGCCGGGGAAGTGCCTTATCAGCTAGCACTACCACTACCGCTGCTGAGAATACATGATGTCATCCATTTGTCACAACTCTGACGGTATCTACATGATGATTCACATGTCCTTGACCGGGGGAAGCTGGATATCAAGGATGACATGAATTTTGTGTAAATACTAGTGAGGATCGAGGATCTTGAGGAGAAGGTGCTCCATGGATGGACTATTCCTTTGGTTCGTGTGTTTTGGAGGCATGGATGGCTTGAGGAAAGTACCTGGGAATGAGAGACATAGATGCGTGCCCAGTACCCAGAGCTGTTTTGAGTTTTGTTCTGTTCTGTTTATACTTGGTTGATGGAACCCTTTACCTTGTTAATTATGGAATGTGGGGTTTTACTTTTCTATGGATGTGTGTGAAGTGTCCTGAAATGTGGGGATGGGAGGACCTAATAACTTGTTGAGTCACATTAGAGTGGATGTGCCTAAACCCGTGTGGGTGAGTCAGTGCCGCCCAAAGCGTATAATATCTTAACATGGAGGGAGGGAAACCTCTCACCACATGACTGGATAGTTTAATCTATTGTTTTGCGTGGTTACATAGGGGAGAGGAGAGGTATGATTGTGGTTTTTCAGGATATAGATGAGGGAGGGGGCATTCCTTGGTAACAAGGAGGTCTACTCCTGATAGGTATCTTTCGAGGTGGCAGTTCGGAACCCTCTCCTTCCTTCAAGTCTACTTTTAATTCTACAGGGCGAGAATAGTTTGAGAGGTATCTGATGTAATGGCATGGACCCCCACCCTAGCCATTACGTTTCCAATATAAGACTCCCTCAAGACAGTGGCACCATAAGGGTGACACCATGATGGTGACACCGTGTCCTCGCCCATCCCTCCGTTATCTTTTTCCAGTCCTGCTCTCGGAATGTAATTTTTTTAAGTAAATTAAATCCTTTATGTTTTTTTAAGCCATTTAAATACCATAATTAATTCCTAAAAATTTCTGGAAACCTCCCTGATGGGGGGTATTAAATAACACCTTAATATCATCGTGTGTAACTTCCCACCCGCGTAGGAAACCACGATCCTATTTTTCCAGGCGTTCAAAATTCCATATCCTGTAATAGTAGGATCTCCTCTTGATATCTCCCTCTACAGTTTTTTCTTTTTTTCTTCTCGGCTAGATTTCTTTCTTCTTCATGGTGCGCCTGGAGTTCCTCTATTCCCGTGGCTTGTGGTGCGCCTCTACTGGAGCTTCCTGTACCTTTTGGAGTCCACGGAATTTCTTCCCTGCAAGCCGCACATCCCATATTCTTGGCGTGTGGAGAAAAAAATCGATCCTTGATCAACCATGTAGGGATTTTTCCTTCATCTCTCCTTTATGTGTATCATGTGGGGTGGGTATTCTGTTGTTTCTATGAGAGTGGGTGAAACCAAACCTTAATGAAGAAAAAAACAGACTTTAAAGAATGAAGGGAAGGGGTGTGAATGATGTGTTGCTGTTCTATTTTTCTTCTCTTCCATGATGCTTATGTTGTGAACTATTGGGCTATTCTCACAGAAAATCATGGTCGTTCGTGGTCTCTCAATGCACACTAATAAACCCCTTCCTTCTGTGATGATTAAATGAATTTAATTGGGTAATTGTTTAATCACGTAAACTCGGTGGATTAAATGGATACCCAGTACACATAAATCCCTCTGTGGTCACCCCGGATAACCAACAGAAAGAAGAAAATAATGAATGATGTGCTTGAACCTCAAAGTTTCCCTACTATATTTTTTTATTAGGTGTGTTTGATTGCCTATGGGGTGATGTGGGTGAGGATGGGATCCTATTGGTTGTGAGTCTGAAATAGTGTGGTTTCTCTGCTTGAGATACGAATTGGGGTGGAATCCTCTACTATTGGAATATAATTAGTTAATGGTTTTGGGGATGTGGGGCTATATCATGAAGCTTGATTTGGTTCCAGTACTTTGAGGATCTCACTTATTCCATTGTAGTTGTGACTTCACAAGAGAACCAGGCGTGAATGCTTAAATTGTTGTTTGGTTGTTTCTCTTTTTCTGGCTTGTGGTTATGCCTGTTAGATTCCTAGTAGTGTAGGAATTTACTTAAATGGGATCAACAGAACATGGAGACAAGAATGGGTTAAATGAGGAATTGGTTTTGGGAATGAGTTGTGACTTGGCCGTGAGTGATGTGCTGTTCCTTTACGAATGAATAGTAATGAGGGTGTTTGTGCATAGGTTTTTGAACCACTAGGTTGGGATGAGTTCTTGTTACCTATACATATATATTTCGTTTTTATGTTTCTTATTCGCGCCCCACCCAAGTTGATCACTTAGTGTCGAACACCTCCAATTCATGGGGGATGGTGTTTTCCCAAAACTCCTATGAGTGGCTGGTTATTAGATCATTTTTTTCTCCATTTCACGAATATCCCAAGACACTTCAGGAAGGTTATGATGGCCTAAAGACTATTATTAGCCCATGAATCTTCGGGTAGCATAGTTGTGGTGGTTGGCTCAGGTGTTTGCAGGCAGGTTGTTTCCCAAGTGTCTTCAAGATGAGGCCCAAGTGTGTTCAGGTGTGGCAGTGGTTGTTCTGACCCATGTGTTGGTGGGTGTGGTGATTTGTGGTTGTTGTGGCCCAAGTGTATGTGGGCGGGATGTGTGGTTGTGGCCCAGGTGTGTGCGGGCGGGGTGTGGCATTAGGACTGCGGTGAGAATGGCGTGATTGGTTCGATGCGTAAAATGTCATTAACAACCAGTGGTAAAGTGGTGCGGGGTACCCAAATATCAATTTGCTATTACTATAATTTACTCGACTTTCATTATTTGGGGAGTGTGCCTTGGTGAGGCTTGGGTGGTTAGTTTCCCTTACTAGGTGCTTTGGTTATTTCTTCTCTCATAGGGCTTAGAATGCCTCTCCTCTTGCACAGGAGAGTCTTTGGTTTTCCCTACTGAGTATACTCGTATGCTCACCCTACATATATAAAACTGCTTTCAGGTTTCCAGGAGGACTTCAGGGATCGTGCGGGGTCGTACTAGCTCGGACGTTGGGAAAGTTGTTGTTGCTGTTTTTATTTCCTTTGATACCATTCTATCACGACCCGCCTTCACCAAGATGAGGTTAGGTACAATAGATTGCCAGGCCCTTTATCCTTCAACTTGAAGAGGAAGGGTCTGACAATCTGCTATCCCTTCCCTCATCGTGGTGATGGCGGGTCATGACACTATTTTTCTATCATATGTTGAGGGTGAAATCCTTCGAATGATTCTTTATATGAAACTATTTTGATTTTCAATAGTCCATGGTGATCATGATCCTGATTCAATATTTATGGAGGCCAATCTAGGTGAAATAATGAGTTAATCTTGGATGGTCTGTTACACATTATATGTTATGTTTAAATTCATACAACTATGACATATCATATTGTTTCATGTCATTTGAATAGGACATTGGAAACATAGTTTAACATCATTTTGTGAGGGATAAATTATTTAAATTTTTAATTCATATGACTTGGATTATGGTGAAATGTGATTTAAGGATTTAATTATAATAACTATAACATGTAGTTTAACATCATGTAGAAGGGATGCTTACGAAATGATATGAAATTAATGGAATTTACCATTTTTGAAACCATTAATTTATGAGGGGTTTTAGGAGTTCCCAATCCATTTTGATCAATGAGTATGAACCATTGGAGTTGACTTTATGGATGATGAAGGGGCCCTCTCATTTGGGCTTCAACTTCAATGGTTTTCTTCCATGTGTCATTGGTGTTCTCAATGCCAATACCTAGTCATACTTGTGGAAATATTAGAGGAAAAAATTCTGGTTGAATACATAGGCCACACAATCCTAATAGTCCTTGATGTAGTGTAGAGATTATATGGCACTCTAATCAATGTATTATAACTTATCTAGAAGGAAATCGTACCTTATGACCAGTATTGAATGATAATAAATGTATTTATGTAGTGATGGAAGATGAAAAATAATGGGGAATGATACTTTTATTTCATATACTAGGGTGTTTGGAGTCACCTAGGAGAATGTATAATTCATCATAAGATGTTTCCATATGGGACTAGAGATATTTTCTATACAACTCATATTTTCACAGGCCACCAACTCATGAAATATTTTATATATAGTGTTTTGAAATTCCATGATCAATCTATCTTCTCATGTTTGGTAGTAGGAAGTATGGTTTGTTCGGATTTTGTAATTTGAATATAGCTTCATCACCTTTGTGAATTATAATTTGTAACTACTTTTTATGATACTTATTTCAGAAATACCTAACTAAAGGATGATGTGGAATTTACCAAACATAATCATATATTATGCCTTTACTAAATATATGGGAATTAATTTATCCATGTTTGATAAGATGTTAGTGGATGATAGAATAAAACTATATTGTAGGGATGTCACTATAATGTTAGGACCCATGACATACAATATCTACACTATAAATATCCAATAATATTTTTTTAAGATAGAGAATATCACAAAGATGATGGATTATGTTTGCATGAATATGGAATGCATGACACCTCTTAGTGAATTCCATGCAGTTGCGAACCATGATGGGCTAGATGTATCCCAATCTTCAGATATATTAATAGTTCTCAAATCTCAACAAATGAAACCCACATTCCCAATAATGGAAATCAATAAAAACTAGAGGGATTTAAGTTCCTTCGATAAAGTGAACAAGGATTCCATTTCAAATTCATTAATATAGGACCTGCACTGAGTTTGGGAAACCATAGACGATGATATTTTCCAAACATTGGTTTATTTTTTTGTTCATAGATCCATCTAATTGAAGATTCTAATGTTAAATATAATCAATTACAAGAATATCCATTTGAATATTTTTTTTACAATGATTAATTTTAATGTCCCATCCTAGGGGACTTTCAGTGCTGGGTTGATTTACTTCATAGATCTCCTCATCAGGAGTGATAGGGAAAACATCCTTCCATGTCATAACATAGATAACAAAGACATAATTATGTGGAACTATGAGAGATGAATATATGATGAAAGAGTGTATAATCAATAATTATAGGGTCACATGACATGATTCAACTTTTTATTATAGTTTAATCTAACCATCATCTCATGAGTTCACTTGAATAAAGCGGTGAGGTATTATTTTCTAAAATAGTAGTCCTCATTGATTTTATTGATGACTATAACCATGTAACTATTCCTATGTACCTTTGGTACATCATTCTCAAGGGATTGATTGTGACCAATAATGAGGTAGTGGTACTTTAACTCATTGTTTATGAATCCTTTGGTTCATGTGGTCAGATGAGAGAGTGGTGAAAATGAGCCATATGTCAACCATAATGAGCATATGGTTATTACATATTATTCTGATTTTGTTCCAGGATTAACAATTGAATTGCATCTACTATAATGGAACTTAATTTCTCTGTGGTGAATATGGATTTATATAGGATGTACACATCCATGGGTAACTCCTATGATGTTGGGTTAGTAACTAGGGAATCCACCAACACTTGTCCTTTAACATCCTTCTAACTGCTGAACAAGATATCAAACTATTGATAGATCAAAACAAATTATGATAGAAATCTAGTAAATATTTGGTGTTTGATGATATAATTAAATGAGTCAATGTGGAAGGATATTTTAATATCAATATTTTATGGATAATTTTATAACTTTTGGAAAGACCATGGAAAGACCATTCTTCTCAGTGGGAGAATATATAGTCTCAGTTTCAAGAAACACATGACTATGATAGCACAAGCTATTCCCATTGCATTTTTCCTCTAATTTATATGTGAACCATGGACCGTACTGGGGTATTCATATAGACTACCAAAGGTTTCCCTTTAATATTATGAATAATACAATAAAACAACATATACTTATTTATGTCATAGAAAATGGTTTTAGAATTCTATATTCCACTGATAAGTGATACCTTACTTCATCATCTTAGAAAAGGAATTATATATACCAACCATATTGGAGATAAAGTGATGTATTTATTGTAGATGGACTTAGAGGTCTTACAACACATAGAGAATCTTTTGAGTAGAAATCTTTTTGTTTGACATGATATTCATTGGGTTGAACGAGATGCCTCTATATCGGATGATAAAGTTGTGTTTTTTATATAGATAACCCTAAATACACACTTCAATGGGTTCATCTTGAAAAGGTGTACATTAAAATTTACAAACAACTTCTACGAATCCATGATATGGTATAGGATATAGGGTGATTTGACCGCGAAGCCTTCCAAATTAAATATCACTATTACTCCATGGAGATAATTGAGGATATTAATCATGGAATGATGCTAGTTCTATCCAAAATTCTTCAAGTGAAACAGAATCACTCAGTTGTATAAATTGAATCAAGGTGATTTAAATGTAGTATCTCCTTTATATCATGGATTCATCTAGATTTGATTGTATCTAGAATACATATCAAAAAATGGGAGGTCATTAAATTCTATAGTTTCATCAATCAACATATTTTCATGCACAATTTAATATATGTATTCTTCTTCCAAACTGAGACAATTTTGGTTAGCCACATGGGGAACTGAATGTCCCTGATGATGTTGGATTTGATAAACTTATCAACATCAGACTCAACCATGGAACCGTTGGAGGGATTCATTTTCCTCAGTTTCAACTTGAATACACAATAGAAGATGTGAATGATAATATGGTATGAAATTACTAGTTGGTCTATCCTTGGAATATTTTTATAGTTCTAAGAAAATATGACACAATTATACTATAGGAATGCAGTGTAATATTATTGTTCATTATAAGAAATTATTATAGTAATCAATGTTACAATTAGGTATTCCTTAATTATGAGGTTAACCCATGCCAAATAAATAGTGGTAGAGTATTATTCTTCAAATTAAAGAGGTGCCACACCCAATACCTCTTCATCAGAAGAATGAGGAATAGAAGGAGGGGATCCCTCTTCTATAAGAGATTCCAATGTGACATCACAATATTGTATGGGGGAATAATCCTTAGAATTATGTTCCATCCCCTCTAACTAAATGGAGTATATAGTAGTGATAGATGAGGATCCAATCACATGTGGACTATGTCGGTGGGTCCCACCATTCAAGAGGGAAAAAAATAATATTTGGTTGAATTTTAATGTTTCAAAATGGCTCTCCAAAAGATATGGTGGTGATGTTGTCTAATTGGAATGGTTCTATGGTTTTAATAGGAAATATGGATGGTATTATCTGGGTATATAGGAACCTATCCTTATGGGAGTATGAGTTTTCTTAGAGAACTCCTTTTTCAGTGGAATGATGAAACTGATCTTATGATCTAAAATCATTTCTTTTGGAAATAGAATTTCTTTGATAAAACTATCCATCAAAATATTCCAAGGTTTTACTAACATAGCTATCATTTCATTGGGATCATTGAAACTATTTATTTATTCAACCTAAGGTTACTTCGCTTTCCTCTTGTAATGTCAGATATCAAGGTAGTGGGTTTCAAATTAGTCAAAAGGAGTGGTATCAACATAGACTACTACTAGATCTCCATTTAGTGATTAATTTCCAAATAAGTGGTAAGAAAGGGGAAAATATATATATATAAATGAATATTTGACTTTCACAATAAGGAATTAAATATAGTGTGTTGAGGGAAAACCATGAGTTCAATACTAGACACCAGATGTCCAAAATGGGTCTTCTAATGAATTTGTTCAGGATACTTCTACTCTATCATTTCATATATCTAATTTTTTTTTCCAAAAGAAGTCAAATCAGATTTGGTGATCCCCATCAAATGGATTATCATTATCAAGATTAGTCTAATCCCTAAACCTCAATCAAACGTGAACAATAATGCATATATGACATTGAACAAAATTAAGATATATATAAAGGGCTTATACATGCTGGAATGATTATAACATCATCCTCTATGGTGAAGGTGATGATATCCTAGTAGTCTTCATGAATGGATTCCTCTTTACGATTGTCTCCATTAATAGCCACCTTAGTCTCATACTAGAGAGGGATCTTTAGGGCCATGATAATGGATTCACATAACTCATTTTATAGAAGAAGTGAATTGATGATTTATATCCATCCTATAATTACACTTAGGTGGTTGATAACATCATACATCTAATATTAGGTAATAATCCTCCCCGGATAAGTCATTCTATGATTGGAAGCATGGATGCCCCAACTAAATGATGTTTTTTGTGACTGACCAGTTCTTTCTTCATTTTTCTATCTGTTAGACAATTCAGTATAAGAATATAGAAGCTATGAATAAAAATTAAATGAATACGGATGATCCTTTGATAGTTGGGGATGATATATATGTTTTAATAAGAGGATCGGTTGGGGAGATGTACAGAAAGGCGTGACTATGAATGGGTGTTCTCACGAAGCCTTGAAAAATGTCTATAGTGACATAAACTATGGTTTTAGGGATAGTTCCTTAGGAAATATTCCTATAAGAATAGAATTTCCCTTCACCATGAGATACTTAGCCAATGGTCCTTCATGTATTTGGATGAAATGATTTATCACTGATCTCTATATATTAGTTCACCAACTAGATGACATCGATGAAGGATTCTTCCTAATATTCATCAAAACAGTCCTCTAAAGATCAAAAAACAACATGGGCCGCTACCAATGTAGATAGCATTAATTCCATAAGGTTAAAAACTAATTTTCATATTGGGGAATTTTAGGGAATTAACTTACACTATCGATGATGAATTATTTGATATTTTCAGTTATGATGTTGGTACTGGAATTATCAACTGGGAATGGATTATCCCATGGCTTATACCAAACAAATGTCAGAATATAATATCATCACACATTTATTAATCTTTATTAGAGACTTTTTACCATTACCCAACACACCGTTAATCATTGTGGTTAGTTAAGACAGATGTTACTTATGCTAAAGGATCACCCAACTCAACTTTTCCACAATCTACCTAGACATTGATATCGTTCTCTAAAATAATGAATTATTTTATTTTATTCCAAAGTGGAATTTGGTAGGGGAAATAGATGGAGTGATTCTGAAACTCATCCACATATTTATTCTTTATTTATGAATAGTAGGGAATTTTCTTCTCTAGTTTATAGAGTAAAAAACGTGGAACTTGGTTGTACATAAAAGAAGAGACCTTATTTTTTCATTGTGAGAATAGAGTCCTAGGTTATAGACCATGACACAGGTCATAGGAAATATTATAAAAGTGATGCTTCATCTAACATTTCCTATTCTATGGAGCCATCAGAAACTGGATCAATTGAGGCGATGAAGTCTACACGGTTGTGGATATCATTACGTTGAGAGGATTCTATGACGTGACTAGAGTTGTAGGTAATGGGATAAACTATTTCTTTGTATGCTATATAGATTCCTAAATATTTTAAGCACTCTTGTAAAATTCATAGAATCCACTAGAGAATTTTATGATGATGAGGGTCATAGCTATCTCATCCCAACGATTCAATATGCACACTCCTAATATCTTTTCATAGGGAATCTACATGTAATGAGAGAATGTAAAACCCATCCATTGAAAAATAAATCTGGCTATAAATTTATTAATGACTCTGGTTTTGATTTTTAGAACCTGTGGTTATATTTATATATATATTCATGGGATTTTTCGGAGTTTTCATATAATTTCATGTGTCATAGGACTCCATAATTTCCATATTAAAATTATTAGATATATTAATTATTAAACATTATTAGTTTTAGAATAAATGGTTTTCTAGTTAATCTGAGTATCAAATGGGAAAATCAATAATGTGGTTGAATATAATATAAAGAGCATTCCCAGGAAGAGAACTAAGTTTCTTTTTCATTGAGTTTTAGGATGATTCACTATCATAGGAAGATTATGCTGAATAATATTAATAAATTAATTTCATTATTTAAAATTATGAACCTAAAATTGACCTCTATATATTCTCCGTTATATCCAATCTCAAGTGTTATTTGTATAACCCTATAATTTTGAGTGGTCGATAATATTTTACTGTAGGGAAGGACGTTCGATGATTAAATGAATGAGTAATCCAGGATTGATATCATGAGAACATGGGGAATTTCAAAAGGAAATATAAACTCAATTTATTATACAAAAGGACCACAATATAACACATTATACACTAATGATCGATCTATTATTGAGAAATGGATTTTTATTCCTAGATTTTTGCACAATTTTTCTTGAAATATACCTTGGATTAATTTATATTTTTTTTAATCCTTATATAACACTATTTTTTCATGTATTAATTTAAATAATTTTATTTGGATTCTAATTTTTATGTTGATTTATTCTGAATTCATCAGTTTCAAAAAATAAACATTTTCCATAAGAATATCAGCCAAAGATGTTTCTCACATTGTTGTTTCTTTGATATTCTCTCTCCATTTTTTACATTCTTCACCTTTAGAAATATTTTGGGTGGAATTCCTATAATTACATGTTTGGTTTGAATCTTGTTTGGACCCATAAATATATTTTTGATGTTTTTGAATGAATGAATTGATCATAGGGTTTAAATATTCAAGGAACATTGTTTGAAACATGATAAATTAAAGGATTGAGTTCAGTTTTCTTATTTTTTGGCATACATCTATGATGTTCTTTAATATTGATTTTCATTCTGGAAATATGAAGGCTATAAATCATCTTCTTATGGATGTGAATCCATGATGGGTGGATTAGGAGGCATTTTCAGTGTGATATGTGGTGGAAACACTTGACAGGTGAAGATCAGATAGACCATACATTACTATCTATGAAAAACAAAACAACAAATCTTGTGCTTCAAATGAATACACAACAAGTAGTTATTTTTTTTAAGATGATAGGGTTTTAACATCTTATTAAATATCACACACTATGTGGCTAGTAAAACACGTCATGTGATACTACCCAGGTAGTCGAGTTATGGTCACGGAGTACACACTAAGGATACTATGTGCCTAGACCTGTCATGTTCCCATAGTTACACAAAATTTTGATCAATATAGCTAACTGGTCTGTGTCTAGGGAGAACACCCCTAGGAAGCTGTCTAGTTCAACACATCACGTATCTATGAAAACATTCGATGTACATGGATTTTTTTTTATTCCATGTGGGGAAATAAGACATATCCAGATAGAGAGTTGGGAGGACCCACTTTTTACCCCAAGGGTTACATAGGGTGTTATTCATACTCATTTATACATTTCATATATCCTTCTTCAAGACTATATTTGTGTCTATTAGTAGTCCATTCTAATAATAATTTAATATTGGACTCAATGGTGGCCTTTGTTTCAACCCCCAAGATATGACATGAGGTGATGTGGGGGGACACTTATTCCAACAATACATGGCCATTGATAGGGCTTGATGGTTTCCATTGGAGTGATGTTCGCATTTTTAATAACCTACAAGTTAATATTTATAGGGATAATACCCCCATATCATATGTACTAGTAGATTTGGTACAACCCCACATTGCTGGGAAATGAGTCCTATTTATGTGGAGTTAGTACTCCCCCATCATTGAGCTCCGTAGGGGATTGGGTTCTTCACTAGTGTTGTTATTCCATAAACTAAGGTATATTTTTGTGAGTAATGGGTCCTACAATATACTATAGTGAGGATTCATTATGATTCTAGAATTTAGATTACTATATTTTACAACTACAGATAGACTCATCTTTCTTTGCTGGATGTGAAGATCAAGATTCATGTCTCTTCAACTAAGGATTTTTCTTTATGAGCATATCTATATGGGGCTTTCTACCCCTATTATATTGTGTATTGATCTTGTAATATTATTGTATTCTCACCCTATATTTTTTTCAATGTGTCCTATTATGTATTTATATAATCACCCATACATGGGGTTTTCTTACACATGTCACATCTTGTGAATATGAAAAATTTGTTGGTGGTTCTAAAGTAGGTGAAGCTTAGTTGTATTAGGAAATTGTGACTTTATATGATGGTTAGTTCCTATGATCAAGAGAAGGTCTCTCCCCATTATCCTCAATAGACTTTTTGGGATGGGTTAATTATTTTTTTGGGTAATTTCCCCATATTTTGTAATTGGATTATTTTTTATATTATAATGTTTACCTATAGATTATTGCAAGATTTTTTAAACTACAGAGCTTTCAAATTTCATTATTATCCCTACACTTTTTTATGGATATGAGTGCATGTGTACATAAAATATTGGATACGGCTTCCCATCATGAAAGATATGGACAATTAGTGCTCATCTCAATACTTTGTCGAATTATAGAAAGGCTCGGGGTGTTAATCTTGGATTTATGTCAGCCTTGGTAGGGCCCTAGTAGGATAGGTCATGATATAGTTGTATCATTAAATTTATATCATAGGGACATTCTTGGGTATTGTTTTGTTGTGATGATTGTATTCACAACATTGGGTAATGATTTTAATGTGTCTCCAGTTTGGATATTAGAGTAAGGAACTCAATGATATTACACTGAATTACATATCCATAAAACTATAATCTAATAACCAGCTTATCAACTCCTCATACTAAATCATCCATTATAAGTTAACCAATGGTTCATTCCCCACACTTGAATGTGTCTTTGAATTTTCTATCCTTCTTCAGTCGCCTCCCCATATATTCTCATTTGACCATCATATGTCTGGTTAACATTTAGGATTCCTTCATAATTACTATCATATATGATGTCAATACAGGGCTATGAGGAAAAAAGCTAAGTGATGCATCCTTAGTATAATTACCAATACCTTACATACATGGATATTACATTACATTTGTATAATACTTAATACATGACAAAAACAGATTCCCAAATACCATATTAGTTTAGTGTATTTGGAAACTCAGAACATAATCTTCTAATCATGGAGTGTGATCTTCAACGTCTCCCATAAAGATCTCTCCTTTTTTTCTACCTAAAACCTTATTTTATATCTTGGGGATAAGAAAAAATAAAAAGGGTGAGCTCAAATTCTCAGAAAGGGTAAGCATGGTAAAAATAAAACAAACCATACACATTTGAACCTAAAAACATGAACATAAACTTTAAATATCAGAATCTCGAGTCGTGAAATAAATCATGGCAGTGCGTAAGGCATAGAACTATAAGGAACATTAATAATTTTAAAATAGAATGGAAATAAATCATGTAATTGTGGAAAACCATTAAGCACATGATATGATTTCTACAGTAGCCAAGGCATTGCTTCCAATACAATCATAGTGGACAAATTCCATTACTGAATCGGGTTTACTTGTCGTTCCAGCCCTGTATTACTGAATCAGATTCACTCTCCATTCCATCAATGTCTATCTAATGAGATATAAATCATTACCCAATGAATTTTAGGGAGATATAGGTCTCACCCATCTCATAATTAAATCATTCTTACATGTTCCAAAAAATAAACATAAATCATTCAGCATAACCCAAAGAATAAAATGGGTTTCATAAACATCATCACATCATAACATAATCCCTATAAAGAAAATGGATAACATTTCATCATATGAAAAATCATACCATGTAAATAATAGAGACAGTATACATGAAACATAAACATATTAAATAATGTCATCTTAGATTGAAAATAGTTTTGATAAATGACTAGAAATGAATTCTTGAGGAAAATATCCTTTCTTATTCAAAATCATTTTCATTTCTCAACATGCCATGAAATTTTAAAAGAAACTAATTTTTTTTTAAAATGATCATGAAATATTATATAGGAATCTTCATGGAAATAAGGCGTTATGAAACCATAAAAATACATTCATGCTGTATAAGTTATGAAAAACATTCATCTCGTACATTTTCCGAAAAATTCAAAAAGTACCTCGTATGGTAAACAAAAGAATGATTCATTATATACCAAGTAGTATAAGTCAAAAATTGGTAAAAAGGACTTTAAACATACCTGAAAACATTTTTATAAAACATGGATATAGATGATAAATATTACACCAGTAAATACTTAAGTAAAAACAATCTCGGATAAAAGGAGAATGGAAAAGATATCCCTTACCTTAGGTCTGATATGCTTTGTACGTATCCGAACCTCCTGTATAATGATTTAAATAATTTAATTGACTTATTCCAGAATCATAGTAATTCTTATGATATCATATATGATTCACTTAGATCTTCATATTACCCATTCATTTGTCAATTCAATGTTAAAGCAACATTTTGGGTAATATTCATTTCATTTATCGTATGTGATTAGTCTTGTTGTTCTTGATATTATTATTACTTATATCATGATTTACTTACTTCCAGAGTTTAAAACATGATTTATATATCCTATAAATTCTGTATATATATATATAATAGATAGATAAATTAAATGAAACACACCATTCATGGAGACGGTAGGCCATACGTACACATGAACATTGTTTTCATTTCTTTAATGAATTGAATGGAAGTAATTGAATGATATATATATATATATATATAAATAAAGTAGAATTATTATGTCATATATTTGATTATTATTTATTATATATAGTCTATAATAATTCTTGAATAGTTAACATGGAGAATGAATCTCTACGCGTCGTGGAGAAGGTAATTTGTACGTACGCACGGGCGATGATATCATTCCCATAATTATTGAATGAAATTAGAGTAGATGATATAATATCTTAGAATCAGTATGATGTTATAATAATCATATATATTTATTATTTCCACCATTATACCAATCCAAGTATGTTGGTGATGGAGAAACAGATTACCGCACGGTGTGGAGACGGTAAGTCGTACGTATGCACGCACGATGATTTTGTTTTTCGTATGATGGATAGAAGGTGTAATAGGGTTGTTTAATATTTATAATAACATATCAGTATATTAGTGATAATTATTTTATTAATTAATAATGAAACAACTAAAGAAGAGGAATTAGAAGAAGAAATAAATTTGAATGAATCAGTAACGGATATTATCTCTTCTTCGACAGACCTCTTCTAAACCTCTTCTAAGGGGAATAAATTTGGTCTTTGAAAAATACCAGGACCTATAGTATGTTGCTATGTAATTTGGGAAGGGAAATGGTAAGGGTTTGGCTGAGCTTGAAGGCTCAAAATTTTGTTAAGAGGAGAGGGATGATGTGCCCTTTTATAATAAAATAGAGTGGCACTTTTGGAAACTTCAAGAATATTAATGTATAATAAAATCAAACCCCATATAAAAACTTCAAAAAATGACTCGAATTCGAATAATATATGACATAGGGTTGTAATATTATCAACAAATAAAATTTATACATGTTTTTAATTTATTTTAAACCTTATCAATTTGATTTTTCCTTATTTAATCTATTTATTGTGAATTTTCCATAATTAGATAAATTATTACATTTCGACCATATAATTTTCAATTTGTAATTTTTAAATATTTTTGTGATTTTTAAGCAATTTAATAATATGTTATTTTTATAAAAAATCAATAGTGTCAATTTTGACACTATTCAATTATTTGAATTTAAATAAAATCAACCTAGAAGATATATTAAAAAAAATATTTAATAGATTCCTAACAAGTCATATTCATATAAAAAATTCATTTACCACATTAATTGGTCCATATAATATTTATTGTAATATTTTTAAAACCATTCATTTGATATTTCTCTTAATAAAATAATTATTACAACATTTATGTATAATTATTTAATAGATTTATTGGTTGCATAAAAATAAAATATAAAATACTAGGATAAATAAAAATATAATATATTTCATAATAATACTTTTAATCTAATTTATCATCTTAAAATCACGACATTTAATTGTTATATTTATAAAATTATGAAGGTGACAAATTTGACATCATTTAAAATAAAATACTATAATTATCATAATCGCTTTTATAAGGATCCAAATGGTCAAAAATTAGGCCATTTAATGTTTATGGTTTGTATTTACATAACCAATAAGTTTTGGTCAGGTTTTTAGGCCTTCTATGGGTATTTTTAGTTTAATAAAAACTATATTACTGATTTTTATCTAAATATATAATAATATATTTCTTAAAAATTAAAAATAAATTATCATGATAAATAATAACATTTTATCTTTCAAATTAGTATTTATTATCAAATTTATATTATGTATAACCTTATATTAAAAATAATTTAATTATTAATGTTTGAGTGAGACATATTTCAATTTCCTTTGAATAAAATAAATTAAAGGTCTTAATCACATAAAATGGGTTGTAATAGATAC
The DNA here is from genome assembly GCA_963277665.1 of Viscum album. Classification (NCBI taxonomy): domain Eukaryota; kingdom Viridiplantae; phylum Streptophyta; class Magnoliopsida; order Santalales; family Viscaceae; genus Viscum; species Viscum album. Next base: position 776,322,928 of record OY728161.1, read on the forward strand.
AATTTTGACCCAAGTATATTTTAGGACGAAATATAATCATCCAATTATATTAATATGAGGGTTAGGGTTATTTTATAATGTTATATTTACCCTTAATTACCTGATTTACCTTTAACTATGGTAAATAAAATTTACCATTGTTTCAATTCATGATGCAAAAAAAATAAAAGTATCCTATTAACATAATTTGGAGCAACTCATTCCAAAAATGGAATCAATTTTTCCAAATTCAAGACACAGAAGTGGTAGAAATTAATTTAAAAATAATCTCGTTGTCGAAAAAAATGGGAATTTGTTTAAAACATTGCAAAAGATTGAAATGATTTTACCTATTAATTCAATGTAAAATTAAAAAAAATGACATATATTATATTAAATAGTGAAAATATATTTCATTTATACATTAAAACCATTAAAAATTATAATTTAACCATAAAAATTATCAGGATGAAAAGGTTGTTTTTAATTAATATTTATGGTGTTTTTACTATTCATTTAAATATGAAAGTTATCAGAAGAATATAAAAAATTTATCCAAAGTAAAAGTTTATATCCTAATTCCAAGGAATAATTTTAATTTGTCAAATTGAACTTATAAACATGTCAAAATATAGATGTAAAATTGTTGCGCCATCAAAAGGCGGTAAAAATGAATTTTTTGAAACATACTTCTTTTATCTGAAAAATTGATTTTTTTCTCATACCTTATTCTATAAAATGTGTAAGATGAATTATTATGTTATAAAATTTAAAATGTAGTTAATACATTTCATAACATCTAGTTCATAATAATATTACAACAATATAATGTTGTTTAGTGAAACTCGGTAATGCGTACCACACAAGCTATCGAGCGAGGTCGCTCTTGCGTGTAACACAAGCCAAGTATATTGTTGTGTATATTGGAATGTAATATGGTGTTGCATATAGTGAAATAGAATCTTGGTGTAGCTTACAACATAATATATCAACGATATTAAAATGATTATATCTCAGAAAATCTTTGGGTGTTTCATTCTACCCCCCTTAAAATGAATTTCTACCTCAAAATTCCTCAGGGTAATAATTGGCTTACTAATTGAAAGTTTATTTAATAGAAACCCACATAGTTAAATTGAAAACTAGAAATTAATTTTAAAAAATAACATTAGAAGAAAAACTAATACCCAAAATAAATCAGCACTTTGTTACCCCACATAGGAGAATATAGGTGAAAATATGGATATGGAAGAGAAATCTAACCGTCAAGTTCTAATAGAGAGTGGTAGAGAACATGACTATGAAAAATCCAACAGTCACAACGCCATAAATTTGTGATGATCTATGGTACCATCTGATTCATCAGATATGAGGTCACTAGCACAACAATTTTGGTTTTGAAGATTATTTCCCTAATGTCAAAGAATATTCGAATCAAAATAAAAACTTACTTGGTTTTGGTACTATATCACCGTTGTTCATGCCTTGAAAAATTTCCACTTCATCTCTTAATGAAATGAAGTTGAATTTTTCATTCGTGAAGTGTTAGTAGATCATGCAATAGAATGATTGGTTATTCCATCTGTCTCTATCACAAAACTTTTAGCACAAGATATTAAACATACATAAGTCCATCTATGGTGAGTTTAATCGTATATGGATCCTAAAATGTACTTATAATTCATCTATCATACCGCTTAATAAAATAAAATTAATTTATACAAACCAGTGACTTCTTGTAGGCCAGTGGTAGGCGATAAAGTCCTGTCACACTTCGGTTGTGGGTTCGATTCCCACAACCTTGTCCGACGTGATGGGTTGTCACCCATCCTGCAGGTTGTCCGTTTATTAAAACTACACCATTATAACATTCCCGAAATAATATCAAAAAAATCTATAGCCTTAATAAATACTATCTAATGTCCAACTTAATCCATTCCAATCTTATAAAATATACTTTTTTCCAATAAATTAAATGATTACTAGAAAGGTCATCTTCCAAGCACCTTCATTTATCCCCCATATATCATAAGTTATATCTTGTCGGTCACATTGCAAACATGTAAATACCTTAATCATGTATTCTCTTGAAACATGAGTTACCATAGATCCTTAGTAAAATCATGAATGCTTTCAAAATGTAACTCTTTTCACATAAAAAATCCCAAAAATTATATATACTCAAACCATGATATCACGTTGTCCTTATATCAGTCGTTATCTCATTAATAATATCAAACATATTATTTTCTCATTATCCCTTCATTATGCACATATCATCTGCTTTCCAAAAATATTTCAATCACTTTTCATGGTTATCATTACCATTCAACATATACTTTCAAATACACAAGGAAAAAAATAGTGTAACAATCCTTATATTTTTCTTTATTACATTGGACCATACATTATTCTTGATAAACATATAATCATTACACTACCATCTTAAACCATTGACCGAGCTTCATCATTTTATTCCTAAATACTTATTTCATCTCATATATCATTTGTAGTCTCTTCATCATCATCAACATAAATACTACCCATAAGACCATGCTTATTCTCTTCATGATATTTTCCCTTAGGTAATTGGTTTGAATAATGCTCATACATTCCACATTTAAAACATTTAACCATTTTTGATGTCATAAAAGTACCACTATCCCTATCCATTGTGTTCATCGAACCTTTTCCTTTGCAATTACTGGATTTGTGTCCTTATTTTCCACACCCAAAGCATATTCTAGTTCCTTTTAAAAATTCCCCTTTATGCCTCTTCCCACATGATTTACATGATGAGAATTGAAGTTTCTTTCCTCTATGATCATCATGAAACTCCATCTTTCTATTATAAGATGAGTCAGGAATCTTACCAATGTTGAAATTATTGATCATATTATGAGATTCCTGGTTAGGCATAATAATGATATTTATCCTTCCAAATCCCATTTCATTTGGTAGCTCATGAAGAATATCATTCCATTTTCCATCACATTCTCCATTAACATGAATCTTCCTGTTTCTAGCCATTTTCTAAAACCCAAAAATAATATTGTTAGAGGCAAAAATCATACTAGGAAAACAACATAACAAAGGGGGATTACCTTCAATATCTAACATCTTAGGTTTAATTATAATATCTTTACCGTAATTCTATGACTATAACCTATACTTATACTTATCCTTAGGGACATCCCTAGACATACCTTAGAAATATCTCTAGGGATCTCACTAATGTTTTCGCATCCTAGTTTCCAAAGGTTATCTAAACATTCGCTCTAATACCAACTATAACGACCCATACATAACACACATGGACATTACATTAATTTTTGGGAATACTTAATACATGACAAAAATAGATGCCCAAAGACCGTATTAGTTTAGTGTCTTTGGATACTCAGAACACAATCTTTTAATCATGGTGAATGATCTTCAACATCTCCCTTAAATATCATTCCTTTTTTTCTACCTAAAACCTTGTTTTATATCCTGGGGAAAAGAAAACAAAAAAACGGTGAGCTCAAATTCTCATTAAGGTTAATAATGGTGAAAATAAAAAAAACCATATATATTTGAACATAAGAACATGAACATAAACATTAAACATCAGAATCTCGAGTCGTGAAATAAATCTTGGCAGTACGTAAGGCATAGAACTATACGGAACATTAATCATGAGAAAATAGCATGATAATAAAACATGTAATTGTGGAAAACCATTAAGCACATGATATTATTTTCATAGTAGCCAAGGCATTACTACCAAGACCATAATAGTGGACAAAGTCCATTACTGAACCGGGTTTACTTTCCGTTCCAGCCCTGTATTACTGAACTAGATTTACTTTTCATTCCATACACGTCTATCTCATGAGATATAAATCATCAACTAATGAATTTTAGGGAGATATAGGTCCCACCCATCTCATAATTAAATCATTCTTATGTGTTCCACAAAATAAACATAAAACATTCATGATAACCCAAAGAATAAAATGGGTTACATAAACATCATCCCATCATAACGTAATCCATATAAATCAAATGGATATAATTTCATCATAAGATAGATAAAACCATGTAAATAATAGAGACATTATACTTGAAACACAAACATATTAAATAATTTCAACTTATATGGAAAATAGTTTTGATAAAACACTTGAAATTAATTCATGAAAAAAATATCTTTTCTTCTTCAAAATCATTTTCTTTTATCAACATGACGTGCAATTTTAAAAGAAAATAATTCTGTTTAAAATGATCATGAAATCTTGTATAGTAGGCTTTATGGAAAAAAGGTTTTATGAAACCATAAAAATACGTTCATGCCATATAAGTTAAGAAAAACATTCTTGTCGTACTTTTACCGGAAAAGTAAAAAAGTACATCGTATTGTAAACCAAAAAATGATTCCTTGTATACCATGTAGTAAAAGTCAAAAATGGGTAAAAAGGGATTTAAACATACCTGAAAATATTTTTAGAAGACATAGACATGGATGATAAATATAACCCCAATAAATACTTATGTATAAACAATCTCGGATAAAATTAGATTTGAAAAGTTATCCCTTACCTTAGGTCTGATAAGCTTTGTACATATCTGAACCTCATGTATAATGCTTTAAATAATGTCATTGACTTATTCTATAATCAAATTCATTCTTATGATATAATATACGATTCACTTAGGTCTTTATATTTCCCTTTCATTTGTCAATTTAATATTAAAGCAACGTTTTGGGTAATGTTCTTTTCATTTATCGTACGTGTTTTGACTTATTGTTCATGATATTATTATTACTTATATCATGAATTACATAATTCCAGAATGTAATAAATGATTTATATATCATATAAATTCAGTATATATATAATAGATAGATAAATTAAATGTAATACACCGTTTATGGAGACGGTAGACCATACGTATGCATGAACGATGTTTTCATTTCATTATTGAATTGGATGGAAGTATGTAAATGATATATATATATATACAGTAGAATTATTATGTCATATATTTCATGATTATTTATTATATATACTCTATAATAATTCTATAATGGTTAACATGGAGAATGAATCTCATCGCGTTGTGGAGACGGCAATCCGTACGTACACACGAGCGATGCTATCTTTCCCATAATTATTGTATGAAATTGGAGTGGATGGTATAATATCTCAGATTAAGTAAGATGTTTTAATAATAATATATAGTTATTATTTAAACCATTATATCCATCCATGTATGGTGGTGGTGGAAAAACAGATTACACCACGCTGTGGAGACTGTATGTCGTACGTACGCACGCGAGGTGATTTTGTTTTTCATAGGATGGATAGTAAGTGAAATAGGGTTTTTTAATATTTATAATAACAAATAATTATATTAGTGATACTTATGTTGTTACTTTATAATGAAACAACTAAATATAATAAAGTAGAAGAAGAAATAAATTTTAAAAAATCGATAACGGATATTACCTCTTCTTCGACGCGCCTCTTCTAAACCTCCTCTTAGGGCACTAAAGTTGGTCTTTGAAGAAGACTATGACCTATAGTATGTTTCTATGGATGTTGATAAGGGAAATGGTCAGGGTTTGGCCGTTCGTGAAGGCTCAAAATTGTGTGAAGAGGAGAGGGATGAGGTGGCCTTTTATAAGAGAAGGGAGGGGCACTTTTGGAAACCTAAGGAATATTAATTTATAATAAAATTAAGACCCACATACATATTTAAAAAATGACTCAAATTAAAATATGAGATGAAATAGGGATTTATAATCATCAACCAATAAAATTTAGAAATTTTTGGAATTTATTTTAAACCTTATCAATTTGATTTATCCTTATTTAATCTATCTAATTTTATTTGTGGTAATAATATTCTAATTTTTAAATTGTTATAAATACCTACTTATGTGTTGTTTATTTTCCATAATTAAATACATTATTACATTTTATAAGTTATAATTTTCAATTTGTAATTTTTAAATATTTTTGTGTTTTTTAAACTGTTTAATAATATGTTATTTTTATAAAAAATCAATCGTGTCAATTTTGACACTATTAAATTATTTTAATTTAAATAAAATACAAATAGAAGATATATTCAAACAAAAATATTTAATATATTCCTAACATGTCATATTCATCTAAAAAATTCATTGACCACATTAATTTTTTCATATGATATTTATTGTAATATTTTTAAAACCATTCATTTGATATTTCTCTTAAAAATAATTATTAAAACATCTATGCTTAATTATTTAATATAATTATTTCTTGCATAAAAATTAAATATAAAATAATAGGATAAAGATAAATATAATATATTTCATAAGAATACTTTTACTCAAATTTATCATCTTAAAATCACCACATTTAAATTGTTATATTTATTAAATTATGAAGGTGACAACTTTGACATCATTTAAAATAAAATAATATAAGTGTCATAATCGCTTTTATAAGACTCAAAATGGTCAAAAATTAGACAATAGCATGTTTATGGTTTATATTTACACGACCAATAAGTTTTGGTCAGGTTTTTGGGCCTTTTATGGGTATTATTAGTTTAATAAAAACTATATTATTTATTTTTCACTAAATAAATAATTTATGTATCATTAATGTATAAGCTATTGAGGAAATTATATATTTCTTAAAAATTACAAATAAATTACCATGATAAATAAATATAATTTATCTTTAAAATGAGTATTTTTAATAGAATTTATATTATCTTTAACCTCATATTAAAAATAATTTAATTATTAAAGTTTGAGTGAGACATATTTCATTTTCCATTGAATAAAATAAATTAAAGTTATGAATCACATACAAGTGGGTTCTAAGAGATAAAATTTAGACCGAAGTATATTTTAGGATGAAATAAAATCATCCAATTATATTAATACAAGTGTTAGGGTAATTTTATAATATTATATTTACCCTTAATTACCCGATTTACCTTTAACTATGGTATATAAAATTTACCGTAGTTAAAATAAATGATGCCCAAAAATTAAAAGTATCCTATTAACATAATTTGTAGCTACTAATTCCAAATATGGAAACAATTTTTCCAAATTCAAGACATATAAGTTGAAGAAATTAAGTTAAAATTAGTCCCATTATTGAAAAAACGGGTTTTTGTTTAATAAATTGCAAAATATTGGAATGATTTTACCTATGAATTCAATGTAAAATTAATGAAAATGACATAAATTATATTAAACAGTAAAAATATATTCTATTTATGCTTTAAAACCATTCAACTTTATAATTTTACCATATAAATTATCTTGATGAAAAAAGTTGTTTTTATTTAAAATTTGTCGTGTTTTTTCTATGCATTTGAATATAAAAGTTATCAGAAAGATTTAAAAAATTTATCCAAAGTAAATGTTTATATCTTGATTCAATGTAATAATTTTAATTTGTAATATTTAACTTATAAACATGTCAAAAATTAGATCTAAAATGGGCGCACCATCAAAAGGGGGTAAAAATGCATTTTTTGAAAAATACTTCTTTTATCTGAAAAATTGATCCTCATTCTAGAAAATGTGTAAGAGGAATTATAATGTTATAAAATTATAAAAGTAGTTAATATATTTCATAATAGCTAGTTCATAATAAAATTTAAACAATATATAATTGTTTAGTAAAATTCGGTATTGCGTAGCACGCAAGCTATCGAGAGAGGTCACTCTTGTGTGTAACACAAGCCATGTATATTGTCGCGTATCCTGAAATATAATACGGTGTTGCGTATAGTGAAAGATAATCTTATTGTATCGTAAAACATAATATATCAAAGATATTAGAATGAATATATCTCATAAAATCTTGGGGTGTTTCATTCTACCCCCCATAAAATGAATTTCTCCCTCAAAATTCGTCGGGGTTATAAACGGGTTACTACATGAAAGTTTCTTTCATAGAATCCCACAAAGTTAAATGGAAAATTAAAAATTATTTTTAAAAAGGATCATTAGAATAAAAATAGATACCCAAAGTAACTCATCACTTGGTTTCCCACATAAGAGAATATAGGTGAAATTATGTATATGAAAGAAAAAATCTAACCGTCATGTTCTGATGGAGAGTGGTAGAGAACATTGCTATGAAAAAGCCAAAAACCACAAAGCCATAAATTTTTGATGATCTAAGGTACCATCTGATTCATCAAATATGAGGGCACTAGGAAAACATTTTTGGTTTTCATGATCATTTCCATAATGTTGAAGAATTTTTGAATCAAAAGAAATACTTACTTGATTTTGGTACAATCTCACCGTTGTTCATGCCTTGAACAATTTCCACTTCATCTCTTAAAGAAATGAAGTTGAATTTTTCATTCGTGAAGTGTTAGAAGAACATGTGATAGAATGATAGGTCATTCTATCTATCTCTATCACAAAAAGGTTATCACAAGATATTAAACATATATAAGTCCATCTATGGTGAGGTTAATCGTATATGGTTCCTAAAATGGACTTATACATCATCTATCATACCGGTTAATAAAATAAAATTAATTTATACTAACCAGGGACTTCCTGTAGGCTAGTGGTAGGCGATAAAGGTCTGTCGCACTTCAGTTGTGGGTTCGATTCCCGCAACCTTGTCCGACACGATGTGCTGTCGCTCATCCTACAGGTTGTCCTTTTTTCTAAAACTATACCATTATAACATTCCAGAAATAATATATAAAATAAATTTCTAGCCTTAATCAATACTATCTAATGTCTAACTTAATCCATTCCAATCATATCCAAAATACAACAATCCAATTATGTAAATTATTACTAGAAAGTTCATCTACCAGTCCCCAACATTTATCCCCCATATATCATAAGATATATCTTGTTGGTCAAATTCCAAACATGTCAATACCTTAATAATGTATTCTCTTGAAACATGAGTTACCATAGAACCTTAATGAAATCATGAATGCTGTCAAAAGGAAACTCTTTATACATACAAAAATCCCAAAAATTATGTATACTCAAACCATGATATCACTTTGTCATTATATCAGTCATGAGCTCATTAATAATATCAAACATATTATTTTCTCCGTATCCCATCTTTATGCGCATATCATCTGCTTTCAAAAAATATTTCAATCATTTTTCATGGTTATCTATACCATTCAACATATACTTTAAAATACTCTAGGAAAAACAATAGTGTAACAATCATTATATTTTTCTTTTTTCCATAGTACCATAAATTATTCTTGATAAACATGTAATCATTCCACTAACTTCTTAAACAATTGACCGAGCTTCATCATTTTATTCATCAACACTTCTTTCATCTCAAATATCATTTGTAGTCTCTTTGTCATCATCAACATAAATACTACCCATACGACCATGTTGATTCACTTCATGAGATTTTCCCTTAGTGAATTTGTTTTCATAGTGCCCATACATTCCACATTTAATATATTTAACCATTGTTGATGTCTTAGCAATACCATTATCCATGTCCATTGTGTTAACAGAACTTTTTTGCTTTGCAATTACTAGATTTGTATCCTTCTTTTCCACCCCCAAAGCATCTTCCAGTTCCATTAAGACATTATCCTTGATGCCTCTTCCCTCATGATTTACATGATGAAAATTTAACTTTGTTTCCTCAAGGATAATCATGAAACTCCATCTTTCTCTTATTAGCTGAGTCAGGAATCTTACCAAAGTTGAGATTATTGATCATGTTATGAGATTCCTAGTTAGGCATAATAACGATGTTTTGCCTTCCATGTGCCATTTCATTTGGTAGCTCATGAATAATATCATTCCATTGTCCATCATATTCTCCATTAACATGAATCTTCCTGTTTCCAGCCATTTTCTAAAACCCAAAAAGAATATTGTGAGAGGGAAAAATCATACTAGGAAGATAACATAATAATGGGGGAGAAACTTTATTATCTAACATCTTAGGTTTAATTCTAATATAGTTACCATAATTCTAGGACTATAACTTATACTTATACTTATCCTTAAGGACATCCCTAGACACACCTTAGGAATATCTCTAAGGATCTCAGTAATGTTTTCAAATCCTAGTTTCCAAAGGTTAATTAAACCTTATCTCTGATAAAAACTATAACGAACCATACTTTACATACATGGACATTACATTACTTTTACGGAATACTTAATATATGAAAAAAAACAAATTCCCAAAGACCGTATAAGTTTAGTGTCTTTGGATACTAAGAACATAATCTTCTAATTATGGTGAATGATCTTCAACATCTCCCATAAAGATCATTCCTTTTTGTTCTACCTAAAACCTTCTTTTATATCCTAGGGAAAAGAAAACATAAAAAGGGTGAGATCAAATTATCAGTAAGGTTATTCATGGTGAAAATAAAACAAACCATATACATTTGAGCTTAAAAACCTAAACACAAACATTAAACATCGGAATCTCGAGTCGTGAAATAAATCTTTGAAGTACGTACGACATAGAAGTATAAGGAACATTAATCATGATAAAAGATAATGGGAATAAAACATGTAATTGTGAAAAACCATTAAGAACATGATATGATTTCCATAGTAGCCAAGTAAATGCTTCCAAGACCATCATAGTGGACACAGACCATTACTGAACCGAGTTTACTTACCGTTCCAGCCCTGTATTACTGAACCAGATTCACATGTCATTCCATCCATGTCTGTCTCATGAGATCTAAATCATTACCCAATGAATTTGAGGGAGATATAAGTCCCAACCATATCATAATGAAATCATTCTTATGTGTTCCACAAAATTAACATAAATCATTCATCGTAACCCTAAAAATAAAATGGGTTTCACAAACATCATACCATCATAACATTATCCATATAAAGAAAATGGATATCATTTCATCATAAGAAAAATCAAACCTTGTAAATAATAGAGATATTATACTTGAAACATAAAAATATTAAAGAATTTCATCTTAGATGGAAAATAGTTTTGATAAAACCCTTGAAATGAATTCTTGGGGAAAATATCCTTTCTTCTTCAAATCATTTTCTTTTATCAACATGCCATGAAATTTTAAAAGAAAATAATTTTTTTTAAATGATCATGAAATATTGTATAGGATTCTTCATGGAAATAAGGCCTTATGAAACCATAAAAATATGTTCATGCTGTATAAGTTAAGAAAAACATTCTTCTTGTACTTTTTCCAGAAAAATCAAAAAGTACCTCGTATGGTAAACAAAAGAATGATACCTTATATACCATGTAGTAAAAGTCAAAAATGGGTAAAAATAACTTTAAACAAACATGATTTTTTTTAGAAAACATGGAAATGGATGATAAATATAACCCCAGTAAATACTTAAGTATAAACAATCTCGGATAAAACGAGATTGGAAAAGTTATCCCTTAACATAGGTCTGATAAGATTTGTATGTATCATAAACTCTTGTAAAATTATATAAATAATGTCATTGACTTATTCCATAGTCGTATTCATTCTTATGATATCATATATGATTCACTTAGGTCTTTATATAACCCGTTCATTTGTCAATTCAATGTTAAAGCAATGTTTTGGTTTATATTCTTTTCATTTATCGTACGAGTTTGGACTTGTTGTTATTGATATTATTATTACTTATATCATGATTTACATACTTCTAGATTGTAAAAAATGATTTATATATCATATAAATTCAGTTATATATATAATAGGTAGATAAATTAAATGAAACACACCATTCATGGAGACGGTAGACCGTACGTACACATGAACTCTGTTTTCATTTCATTATTGAATTGAATGGAAGTAAGTAAATGATATATATATATATATACAGTAGCATTATTATGTCATATATTTCATGATTATCTATTATATATACTCTATAATCATTCTTTAATGGTTATCATGGAGAATTAATCTCTTCACATCATGGAGACTGTAATCCGTATGTACGCACGAGCGATGATATCGTTCCCATAATTATTGAATGGAATTGGAGTGGATGATATAATATCTCAGAATCAGTATGATTTTATAATAAGAATATATATGTATTATTTCCACCATTATATAAATCCAAGTATGGTGGTGGTGGAAAAACAGATTACACCACGACGTGGAGATGGTAAGTCGTACTTACACACGTGCGGTGATTTCATATTTCATAGGATGGATACAAAGTGAAATAGGGTTGTTTCATATTTATAATAACATATCAGTATATTAGTGATATGGATGTTATTATTTTATAATGAAACAACTAAATAAGAGGAATTAGAAGAACAAATAAATTTGAAATAATCGGTAATAGATATTACCTCTTCTTCGACGCACCTCTTCTAAACATCCTCTTAGTGCACTAAAGAAGGTCTTTGAAGAATACCTAGACCTCTAGAATGTTTTTAGGGAATTTTATAAGGGAAATGGTCTGGGATTGGCTAAGCTTGAAGGCTCCAAATTTTGTAAAGAGGAGAGGTATGAGGTTCCCCTTTATAAGAGAAGAGAGGGTCACTTTTGGAAACCGCAAGAATATTAATTAATAATAAAATCAAAACCCAAATAAAAAACTCCAAAAATGTCTAAAATTCAAATATGATATGATATATGGTTGTAATATCATCAAATAATAAAATTTAGACATGTATTAAATTTATATTAAACCTTATCAATTTGATTTATCCTTATTTAATTTATTTAATTTTATTTTTGATAATAATATTATAAATTTTAAATTTTTATAAATACTTTCTTATGTGTTGTGAATTTTCCATAATTAAATACATTATTATATTTTAGACAATATAATTTTCAATTTTCAATTTTTATATATCTTTGTTATTTTTAAAAAATTTAATAATATGTTAATTTTATAAAAAAATCAATAGTTTCAATTTTGAAACTATTCCATTATTCGAATTTAAATAAAATCCATATAGAAGATATATTCAAACAAAAATATTTAATAGATTTCTAACATGTCATATTAATCTAAAAGAATCATGGACAACATTAATTTGTTCATATAATATTTATTTTAATATTTTTAAAACCATTTATTTGATATTTCTCTTAATAAAATAATTATTACAACATTTATGTATAATTATTAAATATACATATTTTTTTCATAAAAATTTAAGATAAAATACTAGGATAAATATAAATATAATAGATTTCCTAAGAATACTTTTACTCGAATTTATCTTATTAACATCCAACATTTAAATTGTTATATTTATTTAATTATTAAGGGGAAAACTTTGACATCATTTAAAATAAAATAATATAACTGTCATAATTTCTTTTATAAGGCTCAAAATGATAAAAAATTCTACCATTGAATGGTTATGGTTTATATTTACACGACCCATAAGTTTTGGTAAGGTGTTTGGGCCTTTTATGGGTATTATTAGTTTAATAAAAACTATATTATTGATTTTTGACTACATAAATAATTTATACGAAAAACATTTTATCTTTCAAATGAGTTTTTATAATCAAATTTATATTCTGTATAACCTTATATTAAAAATAATTTAATTATTAATGTTTGAGTGATAAATATTTCATTTTCCTTTAAATAAATTAAATTAAAGGTCCTAATCACATACAAGTGGGTTATAATAGATAAAATTTAGACCCAAGTATATTTTAGGACGAAATATAATCATCCAATTATATTAATACAAGTGTTAGGTTAATTTTATAATATTATATTTACCCTTAATTACCCGATTTACCTTTAACTATGGAAAATAAAATTTACCATAGTTACAATTCATGATGACCAAAAAAGGAATCCTATTAACATAATTTGGAGCTAATGATTCCAAATATGGAATCCATTTTTCTAAATTCAAGACACAGAAGTTGCAGAAATTAATTTAAAATTAATCCCATTGTCAAAAAAATGGGTTTTTGTTTAAAACATTTCAAAAGATTGAAATGATTTTACCTATGAATTCAATGTAAAATTTATGCTAATGACCTACATTATATTAAAAGTTAAAAACATATTCTATTTATACTTTAAAACCATTCATCATTATAATTTAACCATATAAATTATCTCAATGAAAAATGTTGTTTTTAATTAAAATTTAGCGTGTTTTTACTATTTATTAAAATACGAAAGTTATCAAAAAAAAATCAAAAATTTATCCAAAGTAATGTTTTATATCCTCATTCCATGGATTAATTTTAATATGTAAAATTGAACTTATAAACTTGTCAAAAACTATATCTAAAATGTGTGCACCATCAAAAGGTGGTGAAAATGAATTTTTTTGAAAAATACTTCTTTTATTTGAAAAATTGATTTTATTTTCATACCTCATTCTAGAAAATGTGTAATATGGATTATAAAGTTACAAAATTTGAAATGTAGTTAATACTATTGATAACGGCTAGTTCATAATAATATTAAAACAATATATCGTTGTTTAGCGAAACTCGATATTGTGTACCACACAAGCTATTGAGGGAGGTCACTCATGTGTGTAACACAAGACATGTATATTGTTTCATATAATGAAAGCTAATATGGTGTTTCATATAGTTCAAGCTAATCTTGGTGTAGTGCACAACATAAGATATCAAAGATATTAAAATGAATATATCTCATAAAATTTTGGGGTGTTACACTCAGTGTAAGTGTTTATCCACGTGTTGTTCCAACCATGTGAGCAGATAGTAGTGCTCCTACCTAATGTGTGACATATTACCCACCCCTATCATTTTAATTAGATTTTCATCTCTATATTTAGTAGATGATTTTTCCATCGTGAATGGATGATGATTCATGTAAGTTAGGTGAATTGAATGGCTGTAACTGATAGCGATTTCTCATGTTTTTTGTTAAGATAGACCCTCCAAAATTAGATGAGGGGTTTTAGTCATTGGATCACTTTTTTTCTCATGTGGATCCTGCATGACTAGTTGGTTACTCTTATGAACTATATTATTTATAGATTCTTAGTAAACTGGTGTACTCTAGTCACTAAAACCCCTGATGATATGAATCATTCATAAAGGTAGTTTCAATGCTTAATTTGTGAGGATTACTAACCTCAGACCATGTCCTTGGTGTGGATTCATGAAATTTTAGGCTTATAGTAAGGTGAGATGACTTCTATAAAATACACATTGAGGATCAACAACCTCATCTTATAATCTATCAATATAGTGTGAGATGGAGACTTTGGGGAACATATGATTCTGTAGTGCCTCTGTAGAGAAATCCGAGCAAGTTTAGTCTCTCTAATCATTCCCAATTTTGTGGACGTGCTTGAGTGGACCTTGGTGATTGAGATTTTCCATTAATTAGAGTTTCAGGTAGCTGGAGTTGGTAGTATATATCGTAGAGTTGATACATATACTATTTCTAGAAGACATCAATAATTATGATCATAATATAGGAGGAATACACATCCCTGGACTCATACATATGGATTTGTGATATAAGGATCACATAGGGGATCTAGTAATACTAGAGATAGATGACACTGTTGTTATTGAAAATATAGTCCCATAGATCATGATTTGTTGTCCTAGTTTTCTTTATAAGGAGCTTAGAAAGTAGATGGAACACTACGGTAGAGTTAGTGTGACAATCAGGGATCTCTCAGGGGTGGTCAAGGACACCTCATTGTGCGGTGGTACTAATAGAGGGGATGGAGGAGCCACATGAGGATGGGTTTTAGGTGGAGGAAGATGACATGGAAAACATCCCTCACCATTCCATTGTGGTCTATGACTGGACCAAAGATCCAGTGGAACATGGTATAGTGAAATATAGTTTATAGATGGATATGATCAGGCTGAACATGAGATGATTCAATATACAATCTATGTATTCCCTTATTTATCCCTAATACATTTATACATTGGGATAAGAAATTTATTTATTTCTCTATAATGTGAGAAAGATATTGAGATTATTTTAGAGACTTTATCCAATTATTTGTGTCTATAGGATTTTATAGAGATCAATTATTCTATTTGGAATATCTTCCAACCGTGGGAGTAGGAACTAAGATAGGATTGATACAAATGATACCTCTTAGTTGTTATAATGTAATTGTGTGACATAATTATTGGTATATATATTTTTACCTTGTTATGAATCCTGATAGACTATAAGCATCGGATATTTAGATATCTAAAATTGGATGAGGAAAATTTTCTTTCAATGGTGTGAAGGACCTACTAGAAAATGTAGCGAGTCTCAAGAGTTGGAAGATATGACCCATCCCCAATATATTAGTGAGTCTATCTCTTATGGTAGCAATCTCTTCAGACATCTACATTCCAAATTTAGGGGATTAGTACATGGATGTATTCATATAATATTTTCTAGGACTACCTCTATGTTAGGATATTGATACCTATATTTACTTGTTCCCTGAAACAAATCCAATATCATTCATGACATATTATACGACTCTTACCGAGACTCTAGAGATACTCGTGCCATTGGAGCCCCATGAGAAGTTTTTTATCTGACCCAATGTGTCCCCATTAGGCTAATTTGGTATTGTTCATCAATAATATGGATAATATATTGATTCTCTATGTCGATTATTAATGAATAAATCAGGAAAAGATAAAAAATATGAACCCCTTATCAATGGATGATGACCTCTACAACCAAATGAATGGTGTGAGGTGGTTCAGAAATATTGATATCGAGTTTGGATATCACCTATTATGGGATCATGAGGATGATATTTTAAAGATGGAATTACGATATTAATATAGACATTATGAGATCCTAGTTAATCCCCTTGACATGATCAATTATCCTACTATTTTCCTGAGACTTATGAATTTTATATTTTATCCCTTCCTGGACTATATTTTGGTTAACATCATCAATGAAATTATCATTTACACGATTTATTATCAGGAGCTCATGGATTTTCTGAGGATGGTAACCGACTTCACTATGAAGTAACACTTATATAGTAAACACTTGAAGTTCCATTTAAGGATTTGAGAGGTTCACTTTCTAGGGGATTTCATATCTAAACATTGTGAATTCATGGACCCAATGAAAATAGATGCAGTGCTATATTGGGAAATATAACAACCCATATAGTTAATAATTTTTTTTCATTATTTATTACATAAAGGTACACTGTATACAATCATAGAATATCGCATTTCCTAGTATCTTTGTGAAATTGGGTACATATAATAACAAATTTAAATAGAAATATAATGAAAATATTGAAAACTTACTTAAGAGGATCCTATAATTTCATCATTCTTCTAAAATTGCACGATATAACTTATGGATGAGCATAATAATGGGGTGTGATGTAGATCCAAGTAACTGTATAATCAGGGAATAACATAAGGTAAATGAATAAAATTTATACAAGATGCATATTAAGGTAATTAAAGTTGGGTGAGAGTTATAATATTGAAAATAAGGCATGATATAAAATGATATCATTAAGGAAATATAGGAAAGTAGTAACAGTATATAACATGAAATCATATACATAAGTCCATTATAAAAACCCATAAAAATTTTATGGTTAGGATAACAACCCATGAACAAGACCTATCATCTATTGGGATAAAAACATTACACAATGAAAGTCATGGATATATAATTTCAGTCCCACCATTCAGATTCATATATTAGACATGCATAAATTTTCCACATATTTCATACAACATAATGACATGTTTCAAAATTTTTAATAATTTGATTAATGATTTCAGGTTACATATATATAAATTCCAAATAAATAAATTATTTGATGAAATAGGTTAATATCGTTGAGTGGAAATGGATATAGGTATTCACTGCAGAAATGTTTTCCGAGGAAAATCATAGGATAATATCGGTACGATAATTTGTTTACATAAAGGTTCATAAAATATTTTAATGAGAGAAGAAGAAATTAATATTAAATTTGGCATAATAATAAAATATCTGGGATTTAAAAAACATATGACAACTTGAATAGTTGGAAATCGAAATGCATGACATAATGAAGGTTCCTAGATAAAGAGAAGAAGAAGAGGATCAATTACCTTGAAAGGATGCTTCTAAAATATTGGTAGGATATTATTAATGGTTAATGGAATCTTGGGAGGACTTTGGAGAAGTAAGGGTAAAATAAATTCATGATCTTGGAGTTTTTAGTGAATATGAATGGGATATTGGGTGGGTATATATATATTAAAAGGTAGGGGAATTCATTATAAATTTCTAAACATAGATTTTGGACTATATGATAAAGTAATAAAAACCTCAAACCTTCTCATGGTTTCTACCAAGAGGAGAGGTTTTATTTTTTTAGAAGGATATAAACTACAATAATTTAAATAATACCCATTGTGACATGGAAGTGAGTCATGTCTATAATGAATTGATTTTTATCCCCTAAAATTTAATAAATGGTCGGGATGATTTATTAAGGGTTTATAAAATTAATGAAATAAATTGTAAAACATGTTATTTTAAATTGTAAACATTATTTTTTTCATGGATACTTATTATAAAATTTATTTTAGATATTTTGGCTATTACGATTTCATAATAGATACTTCATAACTATTCCATATTTATTTTTTTTCCAAAAAATTTATTGTGATAGAAAATTCTAAAAAAATAAATTTTGTATAATTTCACTGTTATGATTTCAAAAAATAATATTTATTTTTCCAGAATGATTCTTTGAATATTAGAATATAATCATTTTAAAAAAATCCCCATTTATTGAAAAAGAATGTTTTTCACAATAATTGTTTTCTCCCCTTGTAAAAATTATATTAAATTTTTTAAAATAACATTAGACATTAGTTTTAATAAATATTATTTTATACTAATATGTTATTAGAATATTATTTATTAAAAAAGTAATTTAATTCTTCAAATATTGTTTCTTGATTGAAACAAAACATATCCCAAAAATACAATTTGTGTTTCATTGTATCAAAATAAATTTTTTAACTTACTTATTTTTTAATCATTATAAAACTAATAATAAATATGAATAAATAATATCATTAATTTATTTAATGAAAAAAATCATAATGTTAGGGTCTAGATATATAACTGTTTATTAATCTATAGAATTACTTAAGTGTAAGGTGTGAGATGGTGAAAATTTATTAGGGTGGTTCGACAGACCTGGTTTGAACCATGATCACAATGAGCTTGAACTTCTCTTAAAACTCAATTTTTTCATTATTTAGTTGTTGAATCTCAACTTTTTATTTGTCATGGAAAATTTCTATTTATTATTTCTCCCTCAAAAGATCTGATAATTGGTATTCATAGGGTATGATCCTACTAGTCGAGACCATAAATTATTTTGTTTGATATCAATTAGAATTCATCATAACCATTAGTATACAAATCTAAATGTTAATTTTAAAACAAATATATTATTAATATTTATAATTCTTAAATGTATTATTGATTTAACATACCATTTAATTTTACATACTAAGAAAAGTTGTGCATGTGTTTTCTATAACATCATTTCATAATAATGATTTTAGTTATTTTAAAAAATATAATTTTATTTATAAAAGTTTGTGTCAGCACATTAATCCCTATTACAAACATTCACCCATGAAATTTTCATTTCATACACTAAAAACTATTAGGGTAATTTTTTTCCTCACCTCGTCTGATTCCAAGGTATCTTCATCAATCTTGTGGTATTGTCACAACAATTTTACCATGTGAGTTGTTTTAATTCACAGAATATTTTCTCTGATAAAAGATTATCACTATGTTCTCCTCCTAAAAAATATCATTCTCCAATGGTACCACCTATAAATTAAGTACATGTGAGAGGTCTTGTATGTCCCTCCTTAGGAGGGATAGATGGGACACATCATGTACTTTAGATAGGTTAGGTGGGAGTTCTTTTCAATAATCCACCACTTCGATGTGATCAGGGATCACAAAGGGTATCATATATCAAGGAATAAAATTTACCTTATTGAAAACACTATGGATTAATTCCAAGAGGATATAATAAGGACCACTTTATCTCCAACCTCAAACTATAGGTCACATCAATGATTGACTGTATTGATTTTATATTATTTTTTTGTTTATTTCATATATCACTGAATGGTTTGACCCTTTTATGTCATATCATAGAAAATATCTGGTCCCATCATCAACCACATTCCAAATTTATCCTATCATGTAAGACTCTATCATCTCTTCCCATATAAATCCTCATAATGAGTCATTTGTATGCATAAATGGAAATAATTTTTATTTGTGAACTTTAATATGGGACTCTTCTGATGCCAAAATACTTGGAATTTCATTTATTAAGATCTCATTATATCCTATTTTGTTTAAATGGTTATTTTTTACTTACCATTCTTATGTGGGTGATAAGATGTGATGAATCTCAGTTATGCATCCAACTATTGTTGACGGATTCTCCAAAACCATGAGTTAAACCTTATTTTTTGATAAGATAAAATAGGGAGTGGGATTCTATGTTGTCATAGAACTTATCGCCTTTATATCACATCAATTTTGTAAAGATATAAATCATACATGCTAGAAATGAAATAAATTAACTTGGTAAGGTGATCGACTACCACACAGACAGAGTTAATTAATTAAGTTGTCATGTAGAGTTTTAAAATGAAATCTATGGTTATGATTTCCCATTTCCATACATGTATGTGAAATGGTTTCATCATACCCTTTTTCCTATTCCATTTAAAATTTAATTACTTTTATACCAAGAATCTTGATACAAACTCTGTAATATCTCTCTTCATGTTATCCCACATGATTTTTTGTAACAAATATCTATTCATATTAGTCATTCGTAGATGAATAGAGAAATATAATCTATGAAAATCATTTATATGTTCCATATTCTGTTGTGGTTTTTTATGGGACACATAGCTGGGTTACAAAAATTATAAATCCATCTTCAAAAAGTCAAGAATTTAAATTTTAAAGGCTTTATTATTTAGGAACTATACATATTTATGGGAATCCTTGATCCTTTCGTGAATAGATGTATGATTATTTGTTTTAGAAATTTAGAATTATGGTCTATTTATTATTCCTATATCCATCCTTTTCTTTTCCAATAAGATTAGATGCCTAAAAGTCCTCATCATGGATAGAGTTGTAGGATCCTTTCTACTCAACGCATCATCCAATTTTTTCTCTTTCTCGGGATGTAAATGGACTAAAAATTAATAATCCTTGATCATCTATAATGAAAATTGTTATCTCATATAGATAATCGTTTTTGTGAATATATACATGGGGAGTTTTTGATGTATATATGTCACACTATTCTCTGTAGAGAAAATGTCATTGAGTTTTCAACACATAGATCAACACAAACAATACTCAATTATGTGTTGGGTAGTTATGCTAATGATTGTCTAATTGAAAGAAGGAATATGCTAACTATTTTAATCCTTTAATTAGTACACTACCCATTACCTTTTTGGATGCATAAAATATGTTCAAAAATCCTTCTATAATTAGGGGTAATATGAGAACATGTGCCATGATTGGAATCTTCTTCATCTATATAATTATTTCATCCCATTCATTAGTACAGAAAAAAATGACTCCCATTGAATTTATCTTTATTAGTGGGATTGAATATTGTGTGACGTTTCTAAAAAATAGATGATAGTACCTATATAATCTATGTAAAATAAATAGTTCCGTCATATATTTTTGTCTTTTCCATCTGTAAATTGACACAATTTTTGAATGATTCATATATATAACATTTATAGAGATGACTTTCTTTAGGATGGTCACTTTATACATAAAAAATCACATTTACTATACATTGTAAATAAAATTTCTTTTTGAAAAATATTCAACACTATACTAAAATGATACTCATGTTCCTCATTTATTCTATAGTATATAAGAGTAAAATCTATAAAAATTTCCAATAATTTGTCAAGTTATTTCCAAGAGACTCTGTTCATCTTGTCCATGATGCTTTCTGGATCATTAATGTGTCCAAACAATATCACTATGTACTTTTAGTTCCTGTAATTTTTAGAAAAATAATTCTTGGGGATATCTAATTTCTTGATATTCACTTTGGAATATCAAGACTAAAGATCAACAATAGAGAATTATTGTTTTCCACATTGATGATAGAACAATTCATTAGTTTGTGGAAGATGAATCATGTTATTTTTCATGATCTTACTAAGATCATGAAAATTAATGTAGAAGAACAGTGACACATCCTTCATCTTTACAAAATATAATTGTACACCCATCAGAAAAAAACATGGTCTTATAAATCTTTTATGAATATTTACCTATAATTGTTTCTTTATATCCACAAGTTCAACAATTTCCATTTAATATTGGAAAAGATCTTGGTATAATCTTGATTGAAAACTCAACCACTCAACTCGAAGGATGACCAAACAATTATTCCGGAATCACATTTTAAAAATCCCTCACAATGGGAATGTAACGAGGGATGATACTTAACCTTGTCTCAAGTAGTTCAGATATGTATTCTTTTTTTTTTTCAAGGAAAAAATATCAATTATTGAGATGATGATACCACATAATATTCATCCTCCACATTAACCATATATATAATTGAAGGATAGTTACAAATACAGAAGTCATTTTCATTCTCTCAAAAATTTATGTTCTCTCTATATAAAGAAAGTAAATCCATTACGAAAGTGGTAACAAATTCAAAAAAATGTATTATCACAATGTTTGAAGGGAATTTAGCCAAAAAAATTAAATAGGTTATTCCTTATATGTTTGTATGAAAAAATTGACCCATTATTCATCATTATCAATAACTTGACTTCATTTATTTTTTGTGGTTATTGAATAGTTTTACTAAACATACATGATATGAATGAAAAAATAGAACTATGGATGATAATCCTACCATTCACTATTTTATTCTAGTTATAGTCATTTAATTCATCCTAAATATACATAGGGATGATAATTTTTTGAATTATTATTCTTATAAATGGAAAACCCTAAACATTAAATCAATAACTCATAAAATATATATATCCATTAAATTATAAATATATAGTATTTCAATCCATGTTATCAATGAAAAATTTCCTATTATAACATCCTTGTGTAATTTTGTCCCTTAATAATGATTTGTAATCTGATTTCAAATTTACCTAATAGTGTCTCCCAAGAGTGTTAAACAAGGTGTTTAGAAAGACCCATTTTGAGATAGGTGATAATCAAATCTATAACAATGCAACCTTTTAGAGATAATTATACCTAGTCACCTCTATGAAAAATCCATATCCACTTACAATAACTATATAGGGATATTTTTTCATGCAAACAAAATACTCTATAATTTAACAAAAAATAGGCTCGTTTTCCTTTATTCAGACTTATCTCTATGAATTTAACTATAGTTTCCTAACAGTTGTCCTAAAAATAACAAGTCTTTACCACAACACCAACTATGAAAACCCATTTCTCTAATTTAAATTATCTCATGATTTATCAGATGAAGGTACACATTATTCAATCTTAGAATATTATTTATCCTAGTGTCATTGGGAAATTAGGTACATATAACAATAACATGAAAAAAAACTTTATTGATAAAATCCTTAACATGCCCCTAGAATTCAATTATTCCTTTAAAACTGCATGGGATAACACAGGGATATATATAATAATGAGGTGAGTTACATAACCCATTATAAGAATAACCAAAGTAGAACAAGAGGTAAAGGAGTACATGTGAGCCAAAATTCTCTTAATGATAATATAATATGGGTTAGAATAAATATATTGAACAATGAGGCCTGATATAACATGATATCATAAAGGAATTATAGGAATATTCCACCAACATAAAACATGGAATTCTAAACATAAATGAAGTATAAACACCAAGAAAACATAACATAGTTTTCCTAGGATAACATCCAATGCACCATTTATAGAATCTCATGAGTAAAAAAATTTCCTTTTATAATGGAGGGATATATAATTACAGGCCCACTAATCACATCTATATCATGTAAATTCATATGTCTTCTACATAGATTATACAAAATAAGGATGTATTTAGTCACTTTTATCCTTGTGATTAAGGAGTGCATGATACAAACATGTTAATCACCAATGAATGAAGGATATTTACAATTATTTGAATAGCCTTGAGTGAAAATAAATATGGTTATTGACTACAAAAATATTTTGAAATAAAAATTACATGATAATTTTAGTAGTATAATATGTGTACATAATGTTTTATGGAAGGGGTGACTTAGTGATAAGGAAATATATCATTAAATAGAAATCATAATTTCATTAAGAGGTATGTATAAAAACATATCCCACAATTAATAGTTGTACATAAAAATAAATTATATAAATAAGTTTCTTGATAAAAAGGAGAAATATAGGATCCCTTACTTAGGTAGGATGCCTCTAAATGGTTAGGAGGAGCATCTTATGTAATGCCCCGAATTTATAAAAAAATTATTGTATTTGATAGCATGAATGAAAAAAATCACCATGTGCATAACCGAATATAATATCCCAAGAATTTAAAATAAAATAAATTAAATAAATGGTATATCTTTTAATTCATGCAACACTTAGTTAGCTTTTATTTCCCACAACAACGAACTTCTTTGATGACTTGTGTTACACTCAGGACCGAGTTTTACCGAACAATAATATATTAATAAATTATTATTATTTAATTTAATAAGATATAAACTAGCTATCAAATTAGAGGATTTAAATAGTATTAAGTAACTTATGAAAATTTATATTTTATAAAAATATGAGATTAAATAATAGGTTAACAATTAAATATAAATGAAAATAAGAACCAATTGAAAATTAAGAGATTATTTATATAAAAAACTATTTGTATGATCACAAAACTATTTTATCCTGATAAATTAAATTAATTAAAATAATTAAGTTATTTTAATACAATATATTCAATAAAATATTTTATATATGCATCGAATAGATTTTAAAGGCATGATATAAGAAAAAAACAATATTTTACCAATAAAAACCTATATTTTTATAAATGAAATTTTACCTTCTATTAATGAAGAAACAATTCTAAATCAAAATTTAGGACCTTTTAAAAATATAATATGTAAAAATAAACTTGATATTTTTTATATAATCATACAAATTAGGTTAGGGTGAATTTTTTAATTTTTTTTAGAAATATTTCATTTCTAAAAGAATCATTAAATATACTCAATTTTAGTTAAAAACATTATTTTAATCTAATATATTTATATGGATAAATTATATTTTAAATTTATTTTAAGGACAAATTATATCAAATATATATCATTTTATCCAATTTAGGTCATTGGAATAAATTTAACATGGAGATTATTTATTTAAAACCATGCATTGTCATGCAGTTTGTGGGATGATATTTAAATTATTTTATGAAATTTCATTGAATACAATTTGAAAAAATTTATTCCATATTTTTAATTAGAATAATTTATAATGTGTAATAATATCAAATTAATTCTAAAAAAATATGAGTGAAAATAATTAAAACTATTTACAATGATTAATGTTAATTTAAGCTTAGTATGTGACTAAATCATAACCTTCATACCAGAAATGACCTATAATCTTTTTCAAAAGAAAATGTGTGGATATATTTGAAAACTATCCTCCATTTTCCTGAATTTCATCTATTATTGGAGAAACTATCAATATAAAAAATACGGATGGAATCCCATTGTCAAAAAGATTACTAGAGTACCACTCCTCCTCCACTATAAAAGACCACCACCACTTCCCCTTCTTTACACCTCTGAAACAACTTAGGTTAGGAAAATCCATTCCCAATTACATTCCCCAAATCCCTCCCCTATTACTTTAATAATATATAGGAGATGAAATACATCCATGGAATCCCTTTGGTATAAACCAAAAGGAGTTACTCAAATCAGAGGTAACAATGTTCCTCAAGTTCTTTAGTTCTATTTCCATTCTCCACTCCCCAACTATAATTATTCCTTGATTTCCTAATAAAAAAATCATCCACAATATAACAAAATGTTGATATGTTATGTTTTATACCTACAATTACATACACTACCATATAATGGGTAACAAATATACTGTTTATGTGTATGAGAAATAATACATTCACAATATGATTAATGTTCACTCTTCCTTTACCACCTCTCAGGGGGAGCATGTCGATGGAATTAATATTTTTATATATTATATATTATATTTATTATTTCTTTATGCTTAATTAAATATTATATATTATATAACCTCATGTGGTCCATCTTGTAGAAATATGATAAAATCGTTTGAGGAAGTGTGGTCTACCGCCCCTCAAAGCGATGTGATTCGTTCATGCTATACATGTAATGTATAAAAGATTAGTTTATTTAAAGAATTTATGGAATAAAAATTTATATATTATATTCATTTCTTAATTATCTTTCTATTAATATAATATATCATTTAATTTATTCCTGTTTCACACACTTAAAAAGTTATAATGTCGTTCGTGCACATGTGGAGTACCACCTCCTCGACAAGACATTTTTCATTTTACTTCACAAAAATTATATTTATAATTAAATATGACTATATAATGTGGTATTTATGATATAATTATCATTATTTAAATAAATAATGTTTCTTTCCATCCTTCCATAACAATAATTAAAAAATGGTAATGCTGTGCAAGTGTAAATATGACTTATCATCTCCATAATTGTAACATTGGTTCATTTTTCATACCCTTATATAATGATTGATTTTAAATGAATAATTTATGTATAAATAATATAATTATGTATTTATTATTATTCTTTATATATAATATAATGACCCCTATGACCATAGTTGACCATCAAATAGTGTTTTTGACAGATAAATATTATTTAGTCCCAACACCCAATGTAATCATTATTATTTACGTAGCTGTATAAAAAATTTAAATAAATGAAATAAATGAAATTATAAACCTGATAATGGTTCTAAAGAAATTAATATAAAATAAATTTATTATTTATTAATATAAATACACATGAGAAAAGTCATAACAAAGGTAAGTGATTTCATACCAACTCATTCCATTGAGACTTAATTGTTGATATGCGCTAATTAAATTTTATATGCTGTATATACATCCATTATACATATTATATTATAGATTATTTAATCATACTGGTATTTAAAAAATTCATTTAATGTTTTTTCTGTCATGATGATTATGATTTAATATTCAGCAATCTGGTAAGGGATACTTTGTAATGTTTAAAGATTATTTTCCACAATAATAATTATAATGATATTTAAATAGTATTTCCATTTGATGAAGTTATATGAAACATTTTCACTAATTCCCTCAATTTTATTCTAATCTAGTTATTTATAACCTTTTCAATAAATTATACCATTTTCCCACTCTTTGGAACTCAAAATGATTTAGAATGTTTTTAGAAAACCCGACTTCATTTCTCTCTTTTTTTGGAGAATCTATTTTCATCTAAAAATCATGTTTTCTAAAATGTATTTTAAAAATATTTTTAAGAATTCCATAATGATTTATTAAAGTCATTTTTAACACTTCGATACTTTTACTAATGTTTTCAAAAAAAATCTTCATTTCTATTTCAAAACTAATAATTTTTAAAACTTTTTTACCATGCCATAGTAATACTGTTTTTACACTGTATGGAATGCAAGGATTTACCAACCATAATTTCCTTGAATATTTATTTTATATCTTAAATGATATTATTTTTTTAAGAATATGTTTTTAGAATTTATTTTCAAAGAAATATTTTTTAAAAGTTTTTTTAAAATAAAAGGATATTTCACTCAAGAATGTTTTTAAAGTATATTTTTATAATATTTATATTCATAAACGTCAATAACACATAATTTTACTCAAAATGGTATATTTTAATTTAAATATATCATTATTCTTCCTATGTATGGGTTATTATTTATTTGACCAAGGATAATATTCATATTCAATTCCTTGATTCCTTTTAGTCCCCTTGAAATATTCAATTTCTTATGATCATTGAACATTGAATTTCCCCTAAATATCCATATCATTTTTATCAATATAAATATTTCATAAACCATATATCTTTTTTCAAAAAAAAATTACATGGAATGATATTTGATTATTTGGGGAGAATTTTATAAATCCCTATACATTATTCAATATAGATATTTGATATTGCATATTGTTTATTTGAAATATGAGGTATTCTTTGGACAAGTATGAAAACAGTGGGGCTCGGTTATCGATCTCCCTTAGATGAATCATAAGTCTCATGAGATGAAATAGATGGCTATCCTTAGATTGGGTTTTACCTGATATGCAACAATTTCTTGATAGTATTGGTTCCATGTAACTAGGAAACATGGATTCCAATAATTAAGAAACTCTTTAATTTAGATCCATTTATTATTTTTCCATGATATTTTTTATAGATATATCAATGGATGGTTTTCACTGTCTATTTATTGATTAAATGGAATGTGTTTTAGTTTCTTACCATTCCATGTAGAATTTATTGTATCTATCTATATGAATGGAATGTGTTTTTATTTATTACCTTGACATATATTTTATCCATTCATTTTAATTATTATATATTATGTGTATTTTCTTATTTACCATTACATGTTGATTACTCTCATTGATTCATTAAAAATTATGCTATACTTACCACTTATTGGGCATTTTAGCTCACCCATATTTTGTTTCTTTTTCCCATGAAACCATGAATTTTACTAAGAGACTTATATAAGTTCATTCTAGATGGAATATTGTCATCTATGAAAGGAAGAAAATATATTTTCATTACTTTATTCATTTATAATACAATACTCATATATACATATGGTTTACAAAGGATACTAAACTCATTAATCAGTTAGGATATGATTCCGTGTAATGATTACAATGTAATGATTTAGAACCAGATTTGGGCTTTCTAGGGTTGGGTCACTATATTGGGTATCAATGGTTGTTTAGTAGAAACCATGGGAACTAGATTTTGGAAAGCCAATATTCGAGAACATAACCCTAAGATATACATTGAGGAATAGTATAGAAAAATATCCTAGAATTTTGTAACGGTAGAGATTATGTGGGTCTTCCAATAAATACATCCATGTATGGATAATACAATTGGATGTGGTTCTATAATAGGTGTAACTAGGAGGGACAACTCTGAAAAGGTGTGTTGGTCCTGACTCAGTGTAACCCGGTGCACGATAATGGGCCTTACTCTGCACTTGGTTTGACCCTCCTGGGGGATATGCTTTGGATAATTAAATTTTTTTTATTACAAATGATTATTAATGATTTAAAATTAAATATTTCTCTAAAGAAACCATATTTAGGATTATGATATTATCTATACACAAATTCTTAATTTATGTTAAGTGTTTTACTAGCTAAAAATTATGCATTATAATGTATGACCTACCAGAGTGTATGCCATTATTTGTAAATGATTCATGGAATAATTTTTGTTTATGAATATATTAAATTTTATGCGTTACTTCTTTTATTAAAGTAATTATTTATTAAATATTATATTCTTTTTTAGGAACAACCTTGAAATGGATAGAGAAGGATCACAAACAACTATTCTCTATGTTCCAAAGGATTTAATTTTAAAGATAATCATGAAATCTTGCTCAGATTATTTCTAAAACATTATCAATATCCAAGATACTTAAATGAAGCTGTATGAGGAATCTCAAACCTTTAATATTCACAATTTATTATGAGGATCACGGTTTTTGTACAAACAAATCATGCATTCTCAGTTTTCCCTCAATTCAAGGCATTTAAGATATAATGAGAGTATTTTTGAATTATTAACCCTAACTAAACAACACAAGGATCTCATAAATCTTGAAGGGGCTATAGAAGAGGGAAACCTTTGAGCACCTTATATGTATCAAATTTTAATGTTTTATATTTTTAATAGAATTATGTATAATATTGAGACCATTGAGTGAAACACAAAATGATTATATTATAATGGTCATGTTCATGCAGATGTTAAAAAACATTATATTGAGAATAAAACATTCCTCAATACATATCATGTTCCTTATCATTTCCATAAATACTATAAATGTTTACTTTTGAAAGAGGATATATAGGATTTAGAGGAAACCCGAAAGTATCGATGGCATTCTTAGGACCTTTAGCTTCATGAGAGATGCCAACAATGAAGACATTGATGAAGTTATTAGTTGTTGTAAAATAAAATTTTATATTTTTAGTGATCTAAATAAAATAATTTTTTGGAAATAATTAGAGGAAAAATTAAAGTTTTTTCATTGTATTAGGAAAACATAGTTAAAGGACTACTTAATGATAATATTCTAAGGATGTATATCTAATTTATTTTGAGAATTATAATGTCATAGAAAAGGAGAACATATATTTCAGGTGACAACCTATCAAGTTCAGAAAGGTCATGGGTCTTGAACCCATGACTAAAGATGATAAGGGTTTCACAATAACTATTGACTTACACATTTCCCTGGTTATTTTTTTATTTTCTTGCTAATAAATTTGATGAATAAATATTAATGACGAACTAGTACTATCAGTTTTAGTTTTGGAGATTAATTTCGTAACTAAATAAAATTTTGAGAATAATTAAATACCAATAGTTTTACTAATCAGTTTTATCTTGGTCTTACGGTCTTTTAAAAGTGTATTTTTGTGCTTTAGTAATGAGATTTAATTTATAGATATCTATTTGGTAAAGTAATGGAATAATTAGTAAAAGATCAAATCAGAACCAAATGATGAAATTATTTTGATTGAAATATATTAAGTAAGTATATATCCTTTTATTCATCACTATTAAAACAATTCCTTATCATTAGGAATGGTATCTTATGAAAAAAGTTCATCCCAATTTTTGTTAAACCGGAATAATTTTAAATCATCATGGATTTATGGATTTGTATCCCTCAACTTCCCATTGATAATTCACTTGATTGTTCTTGATGACATAATTCAATCCTTATATATATTTTTGATTTTCCTCTATGTACACAACATCTCATTCCTCTAATGTTCGCCTACTAAGAGACCTAGAAACAATTTAGTCCATGTGACCTTTACACATCCCTTTATCTCTTTTCAAAATGATTTTATATGAACCCTTATCATAATGGGGGATTTAAATATAGGGAACATCCAACAATCTATTACCAAGATCAAGATTGAATTTCTAGGATGAAATTTATTTAAGGTTGGGAGAATGTAATGCAATGAAATTATAATGTAAAACACTGTATTTGATAGTGTATATGACACACATCACCAAGTATGTAAGAGAATACAATATACCAATATTTTACAACAAATCAAATAAAATTAATTATATATCATGTAATTCCAAATATAGCGAGTTATCATTAATTTCAAAAAACAATGACCTCCATCGATGACTTGCGTTACCCTGAAACTCGAGTTTTACCGAACAAAAATATATTATTAAAAAATTATTATTTATTACAATATGATAAAAATTTACTTTTAATTAGAAATTATTAATATTATTAGATAAATCATGATAATATAGGTTTATAAAAATATAAGATGAATTCATAGGTTATAAATTATTTCTAAATGAAAATAATAACCAATTGAAAATAAACTGAATATTTTTATATAAAACAATTTTTATGCTCACAAAAATGTTTTATCCGAATAAAATAAATAAATAAAAACTAGTTTATAATATTAATATAATATATTCAATGAAATATTTTTTATATTAATCCAATAGGTTTTGTAAGTATAGTATAAGAATAAACTCTATTTTACATATAACACCCTATGTTTTCATAAAAGAAATTTTACCTAATTTTAATGGAGAACCTATTTTAAATCCAACTTCGAGACTTATTATAAATTAACTATGTCAAAATAAAGTTCATATTTGAATTTAAACCACAAAAATTAGGTTATATTTAATTGTTTATATTTTTTTAAATATTTCACTTTTTAATTAATAGTTACAAATACACAATTTTAGTTCAAACCTGTTTGTTCATATAATTTATTTACATTGATAGATTATTTTTTAAATAGATTTTAAAGTGAAATTATATCAATAATATATAAATATATCCATTTTAGGTCATTGGAATCAATTTTACCTTGATGATAAATATAAAAATATAAAAAACGTTTTAATATTATTACATTAAAATCCTGCATTATCATCCCATATACGAGATTATATTGGAATTTTTTATGAAACATTAGTGTTTGTAATTTGAAGAAATGGATTCCATATTTGAAATAAGAATAAATTATAATGTCTAATAATACCAAATTAATTTTTGACCAAAAAAATATTATTGAAAGTAATTAAAATGAATTAAAATTATTTATGTTAAATTAATCTTAATAAGAGACTAAACCATAACTGTAATGCCCAAAAAAACCTATAATCTTTAACAAAATCCATATAGTGGGTATATTTAGACCATATAAACCCTTTTATAGAATTTTGCCCATTATTGGAGCCACATGAAAGAAAAAAACGTGGAAGGAATCCCATTTTCAAAAAATTACCAGAGTGCCACTCCACCTCCCCTATAAAAGCCCACCACCTCTTCCCCTTCTTAACACCTCTCCATCCAAATAGTTTCATAAACTATCTACCAAATTCACTTCCCCACATCCATACCCTATATCTTGGAGCCTCCCTTTTGGAATAAATCCATCCAATAAATCCCTTTCATATAATAGAAATGGAGTTACCCAAATAAGTGGTAACATTCTTCCTCAAGATCATTAGTTTTATTTCCAATATCCACTCCCTCAACTCTTTTTATTCTATAATTATGTAATAAAAAAGGTATCCTAAATATAATAAAATGTTTATATGTTATGTTTTTGACCTAAAATTAGACACACTATCATTTAATGGGTAGTGAACTTACAATTTATGTGTATGAAGAACTGTCGCCTCATTAAACGATGAGTGTCCATTCATCCATTACCACCCATCACAGTGGGAATTATGTTGGAAAATATTTTTATATATAATATATATTCTATTTATTTTGAATTAATTATTATTTAATTATTATATATTATATACATTCATATTTTACATATTTTCAGAATACGATAACATCATTTGAGTATGTGTGGACTACCACCCACTAAATGTGATGTAGTTAATTCATTATATACATGGAACATATAAAAGATGGTGTTAATTAAAAATTTTGGTAATAAAAAATTATATATTATATTTATTACATAATTAATTTTTTTTAAATATAATATATCTTTTTTTATTACCCCATCACAGACATAAAAAGTGATAATGTCGGTTGTGGACGTGTGGACTACCACATCCTCGACACGATGTGATTCCATTAACATAAGAAGAATTATAAATATAAAAATTATTGATTAAATAATATAGTATTTATGATATATTAATCATTCTGGAATGAAATAATGTTACTTACCTTCTTTCTATAATGATCATTAAAAAATTGGGAACAATACTCATGCATTTGTATGGCTTACCATCTCTATGATTGTAACGTTGTTTCATTTATAATAAACAATTTTTTAAATATTTTGAAATTAAAATTGGTTTATAAATATGATAATTATGTCATGATTATTATTCTGGATTGCTATATAATTACCTCTTTGACCATAGTTGACCTATAATGCTATTTTATACACATAAATTGAATTCGTTCAAAATACCAAATGTAAAATTATTTTTTGAAGTAGTTTTATACAATATAATAATAATAGAAATAAAATTAATGATAAACCTGAATAATTTTATGAATCGTATAAAAATTAACATAAGTTTATTATTTTGGAATATGAAGACAGAGAAGCTAAATCAAAATCAGGGTAAGATTTTTGATCTCAAATTTACATTCCATTGTGGAATATTTATTGATATGCACCAATTCTCTTTTATATGGTGTATATGATACCCTATAACATATTATATAATCATCTATTTTACCTTATTGGAATTTAATACTGTAATTTAATATTATTCCTTTATGAGGTTTATGATTTAAAATCTTTAAAAGTTATATGTGACACTTTGTAATTTGTAAATAATATTTTCCACAAGAATAATTATAATGATCATTCAATGGTATTTACATTTTTTGAAATTATATGACTATTGTTATATGAAAACATTAATTTTTTATCCTTGGTCTATTCACGACCTATTCATGTAATATTACAATTTCTCAACTCATTGGAAGTCAATTTTTTTTGAATATATTTTTAGGAATTCCAGTCTTCATTTCTCTAATTAGATGAATAACATGTTTTCATCTAAAAACACTATTTTATAAAAGGCTTTAAAAAATGATTTCAACCATTCCAAAGTGATTTATTAAATATATTTTTAACGTGTTTAGTCTTTTGAATTTTTTTTCAAAATTATCTTCTTGTCACTCTCCAAAAAGGAATCTTTCGAACCTTATTACCATGAAAAAGTATGTTTTTTACCACGCACGACATGTATATATTTATCCACCATTATTTATTTAAACAAAAAAAAATCTTGTTTAAATGGGTAACTTACATAATTTTTTTTTCAGAATTTATTTTCCATGAATAATTTTTTCAAAAGGTTTTTTAAAACAAAAGGATATTTTCCTAAAGAATGTTTATAAAGGATCATTTTATAATATTTCTTTTCACAAGAGGTAGAAACACTTTATTTTCATCAACTGTAGAAATGATGTTTTGATGCCATCCATATTCTTCCTTTGGATGGTTTATGATTGACTTGGTCAAGGATAATATTCACATTCAACGCCATGATTATTTTTAATCCCCTTTATATATTCAATTTCCTATGATCATTTGACATTGAATTTCATCTAAATATCCATATAACTTTTCATGTATTTGACGATTTCTTAAATATTATACCATTTTCCTTTGGTTTTTTACATTCAAATTGATTTGATTATTTATAGAAATAATAATAAACTTATATCCATTATTTAATATGGGTATTTTATAATGAATATTTATTATTTAAAATGTGATGTATGCTTTGGATAGGTACGACTCGGGTGGGTCTCAATTACAGATAGCCCCTCAATGCATTTGATGTCTAATGAGATGATATAGATGGCTATCCCAAGTTGGGTTTTTTCTAGATATTCGAGTCTTTCTTGATGGTACTGGTTCCATGTACCTTGAAAAAATGGCATCCGATAAATATGCATTCCCTTAATTTAGATTTATTCATTATTTAACCATGTGATTTTGCATCGATATATATGTATTCTTTTCATTTATTTCTTTAATTTTTAAATTACATGTGTCTCATTTTCTTAACATTCCATAAGTATTTTTCCTTATCTAGTCATTTAAAGGCTTGTGTTTTTAGTTATTACCTTTCCATGTCGTTTATCCAATTAGTTAATTAATTATATTTTATGTGTTTTCACTTATTTACCTTTCTATGTTGATTACTCTCATTGATTCATTATTCATTCTACTATAATTTTTTTATACTGAGCATTTGAGATATCCTTTATTTTTCTTCCTTTACCTAGGAATCTGATTTGTGTACAAAGAGATATATATAAGGATATTCTAGATATAATTTTCTTATCCTTGTAATAAATCCTTGTTTTTGAAATGAGTGTTTTAATTTATAATACAAGACTCATGTATGTTTTGGGTTTACGATGACTACTAAACTCTTCTATCCTTTAGGATTTGATTCCTTGTAATCATTCCAATGTAACTGTAGTAGAATCAGGATTCATGATCTCAAGGGTTGCGGTGATACATCTTAATGGATTGGGGAATTATTGGGTGGAATATGTATAGGGAAGGGTATAATAAATTTATGATCAAAGAGCTTTGAATGAATATGAATTTGGGGTTGGGTTGGTTTATATGTAATAGATTGGGAATTATTTATTAATTTAAAAATTTAGGTTTTAGACTCTTTATGATAATTTAATGAAAACCAAAAACCATCCCATGGATTCATACAAAGAAGATGTTTTTTCATTATTTGAAATGTGTAATAACCTGAATCATTTAAATAATACCCATGGTGATGTTTTTGTGAATAATTTTCCTAATGAATTGATTTTAAAACCATAACATATAATATAAGTTTTTGAGGATTCATTAACTATTTATAAAACTAATAGGATTGCTAAAAAACACATTATATTTATGGGGAAGAATAATTTTTGTTGTGGATAATCATTATAGAATTTATTACATCACATTTGGGATTTTATGATTTCATAATAAATACCATAAAATTATACCATATTAAATTTTAAGTAGAATTTTAACTATCATAGAAAATATTGAGAAAATCATCATTTTATAATATTTATGTGATGATATGAAAAAAGTTATTATATCAAAATAACTTTCAAAGTATTATAGTTTAAACATTTAAATTAAAATATCAATCTATTGAAAAAAAATCAGTTTTATGATAAATTCTTTCTAAAACTTATAAAAATAATATTTTAATTTTTAAAATTATATTTTCTTTCATATTTAATAAATATTATCTAATAATAATATTTTATTAAAATATAACTTATTTCAAAAGTTCTATAATTCATCAAAAAGCGTAAATTGATTGAATCTATGTGTATCCAAAAAAAATTAGTTTGGGTTTCATCCTTTTCAAATCCTATATTTATCAAAAATATTATTTAATAATTATAAAATTAATAATAAAAAATAAATATAATCATTGTTTTTTAAGGGAAGTATAACAATTCAAACTATTTGGGTCTAGATACATATCCCTTTTTAAACCAGTTAATTTCATAAGGGTATGGGTGTGATGGTGAGATTTTCATTTGGAGGACTATGGAACATTGGTTGGGCCATGATGTCAAAGAGAAATATTATATTTTTTAAATGGTTTCATTCGTGTTTTATTTTTTTAAAAACAGATTGGGATTGGTCAATGGAAAATCCTAGTGATTTTATCTTCCTCAGAAGCTTTGATAAATCAGCTTCATGGGGTGCAATCCAACTCATTAATTCCATCATTTCTTTTGTCTGTTAATAATTTAATTCATCATAAGCCTTAATACACTAATATTCATGGTCACCATACAATATATATATTATCAAAATTTATGTTTCTTAATAGTATTCTAATTGTGATAGACCATATAATGGACAAAAATAACTAAGATAGTGAGTTTTTTTTTCTATAAATTCATTTCTTAATAAAAAATTACACATTTTAAAAAATAAAATTTCATTTAAAAATGTTTAGGATATTACAGGAGAAACCCAAGATCATTTCAGACATGTAGAGTTTTCTAGGGTTGATAGGGTTCTATTTGTTGTTTGTGGAAGAATTTTCTAGGATTATATCTCCTTTGGATTGTTTGGTATGTAAAGGGAGCTAATTTTGATAAACTGAGTAA
Source organism: Viscum album (assembly GCA_963277665.1). NCBI lineage: Eukaryota > Viridiplantae > Streptophyta > Magnoliopsida > Santalales > Viscaceae > Viscum > Viscum album. Next base: position 776,360,423 of record OY728161.1, read on the forward strand.
TATTATAAATAAATTTAGTTGTTATGTCAATATTTGGTCAGTGATCCCATGCTGATTCTACTAGAGGAGGGTGTCGAGTACTTAGTGTTATTTGATTCTTCTAGAGTTAGGTCTAGGTTCATGTTAATATAGTGGTAGTCAATGATTTCTTATAGGTTTTGGAAAAAGAGACCCCTTGAGAAGAACTATGGAACACATGATTTCCTTATGGAATCAATATTATTCTCCTTGAATATGTGGATGAGTTATATACTTGGTGAGCAATTTGTGGTTTACTCTTCCCACCATAATCTTAGGTATATCTTCTCCTTGATAGGTCTTATTCTGAGATAGATATATTTCCTATAGTTCCAACTAGACTGTGGATTTATTATATAATATTATATATAAAATGAAAATGTGGTGGGGTATTCCCTTACCTGGAAAGACTAATATCTATTGGTATAGGGTGCATCAAAGCAGTAACCATCTATATAGTTAACCCTTATGGAGGAGAAAAGAACAACTAACATTTAGTTGATGGTACTAACTAATCCACTTATCTATCCTATTAGAGAGGTTGTGTCATGAGATATCAATTGTAATTTTCTATATGATAAATTATCTTTATGTGAGGCACCACAGTTTTTTTTTGAAATTTATGGAGCTTATCATTCCTTTTCAAGGGATCGTAGTGGTTCCAATTGTTTCATAGGAGGAGGTGATGAGGAAGTTTTACACGTCCCCCATAGTGGTATAAATATTTGTTCTAATAAGTAACAAGATATTCAATGATATTTATGGTGGAATGGTATGATGCATACTATTTTAAATTGTGTTTTTCTATGCCTCGCATGTCAATAAGTGAAGTAAAGAACATTACGTTCTACCAAGATTGGCATAACCTCTTGAGATCACAATATGGAAATGTGATGGCCTATCAACAGATTTTGTGATGTGGATACCATGGATAGTTATAGGTAAAGACCCTATTTATGTGATTTTAGATCAACTTACCATATCAAATCAGTTCCTCATTATCAAGGAGCAATGGTCGATTAATAGTTTGGGGATTTTTTATATTCAGAAAATCATATGGCTTCAAGGGGTCCCCTCGATGATTGTTTCCAACTGTGATGTGTGGTTAATTTTCTGATTATTTAATAATCTTATTGTAGTTTACAGGAGGATTTATGACCTAATTATTAATGAATATGACATTTCACCCTCAGTTGGATGGCCAGACTAAGCGAATCAACCAAGTTTTAAAGGATATACTAAGAGACTACATGTTTAAATTTGGTTGGTTTTGGGAGTATCACATGACTATGGTGTATTTATTTTATAATAATATATATCACCACACTGTCTAAATGGAATCATTTGAATCTCTTTATGGTAGACCATTTAGGTTACAGTTGTGTTCGACAGAGATAGGCGAGTCATCATTTATTGGACTAGAGCTGTCATACCTTACAATGGAGAAATTTCCAGTGACCCAATAGTGGATGAAGATAGATTCCATTTATAAGAACGAATATACAAGAACTATGTCATTGAATCCTGAGGTTTGAAAACATAGATCACATGTTATTGATGGTTTCCCAAAAAAGAGGTTTTAAGAGGATTGATTAAGCTAGAATTCTAGCTTTTAGGTTCATTGGGACATCATAGTTCATGTATAGGGTTGGGGAGGTTTATTATCACCCAGACACACACATAAATTATAAATATATCATGATATCTTCTATGCATCTCATATAAGTAAAAATTTTCATGATTTTTCATGTGTTATTTACTGGGATGTGATTGATGTTGAGGTTGTATACACCTTTTTAGATTACTCAGTGGCCAATAAGGATCCATAATTGAGGATCCTTCATTCAAAATATATCCCATTAGTTTTATTTCTTTGGTAACATGGGAAACTCCATGAAATATTGTTGGAGTATGATAGATAGATGCAATCTCAGTACTCTCAGCATTTTGAGTAGGATTTTTCTATTATAAATTAAAATTCTAGTGGGTGGGGAGAATGTAACAACTCTGGTTTTGATGTTTATACAGTTTGGATATATATATATATATATATATGTTTTATTCAGATTTGGGGATGTGGTACGAGTGTTAGAGTACCCTAGAATCGATATAATAGAAATATTAACCATATTAATCCATTAACATATATCATTTTGTAATACATTATTTACCCATTAATCAGAGCCTTTAAGGGGAAAACCAAGACCGTGGTTGAATCCATAATGTTGGGTTTACCCTTATAATAACATAAATTTCATACATATGGGGTTTAAGATGATGTGTTATCATTGGAGGATTAAAATGAATAAAATTTATTACATAATTTTTTCTAAATTATCATCCAATAAGCAGCCCCTAAATATTATCCTTTAAATCCAATCTCTTGGGTTTTCCACATAACCGTATGAGATTATGTGGTGGAAGATATTTTACCATAAATAATAACCATTGATAATCAACTAAACGGGGAATTGATGAGAAATGTCATGTGAACGTGGGGAATCATTGAACAAATGAAGAAAACAATAGATTCTTGAATGAAATCACTATAGAACGAGTTATTCACAAAAAAAATGAGAGTTTCTTAGGACATGGATTTTATTATGGTTTCATTCCCAATTATTCTAAAATACTAGAATAGTTTTTTTCTCTTATGAATCTATGTATCTCCTGAATTTTACATGGACTAGTCAGATTACTTTTTTGATTTAAATTATTTTAAATTTTCTCTCATCTTTATTTTCTATAATGATTTTTTTAAAAGTGTTTTATCCATTGAAATTTATCACATTTATGTTTAATTTTTTTATTCCAAATTTTTTTATATTATTTCCCAATGTCCCCATTCCTAGTGGTGGTTTGAAAATTTCATTTTTTATTTTAAATCGTGATTGAACGCATATATTAATTTATATTTATTATGAAGTTATGTGATGATCTTTGTTATTGAAGATTCGTGGAATATATCCAAGATTGATATTAATTACTAGATCATGTTTATTTTTCCCATATTTTTGTACATATGAATGAATGTATGTAATAAATATTTTTGTTTTCTGTTGTGAAGGATATAAATCACCTTCTGATGGTGGAAGTTTAGTGATTAATAATTCATGATGCATTTTTAGTGTGTTCTGTGGTGGAAACACTATATGTGTAATGATCTGGGAGACCAAAAAAATTTATTTGAAATACACAAATAAAAACTATTTGTTTTTGAATAAAACAATATATACTGTCTAATTTTTATGATTAATTATGGTTGACACCATGTTAAATATCATACAATATGTAATCAGGGAAACAAAGCATGTGATGCTACCAAAGTTGTCAAGGCATTTACATGGAATACATGTAAGGGAATATAAATGTTTAAACACACTATGTTCCCATATTAGTAGTCCATGGGTAGCTATCTAACAAAATACATTTTCTACATGGACAAAACACCCTAGACAATAGGTGGTCCCACAAGACATGTATCTCAGAGTACACATTGTGTGAATGTGTTTTAAAAAGCTATGTGGGAAATCAAGACATGGAAAGATGGATACATGGGTGTAAATCCTATCTACACTAAGTACCATGGAATTTTCTTTACCTATTAATTTTTTAGCTTCAGCATATCCTTCTTTATGATTTAGATTTGGACCTATGAGTAGACCATTCCGAGAAAAAAAAATTATGGGATGCGATGTTGAATGTTTTTCAACACCTAGTATAAAAATATATGATATGTTTTTAGGAAACTTATTTTAGAGATTCTTGTCCAACGAAAAGGATCCATTATGATCGTCCCAGATATTCTAGGTTTGGTACTCCACTGACTTTGGGATTTCAATGGAATGATTCACACAAATCATATGTATTATTAGAGTCAGTATTGTTGCAATTACTAAGGTGAAGGTCCTCAACGTTTAGTGTTGGAACACCCCCATCATCTAGCTATGAGGGAGAAAGGGACATCCAAAGGTTTTAGTACCCTATAAACTAATGCATATTCTAGTGACGCACATTCTCTCCATTACATTCTAGTGTGGTGTCATTGATTTATTAGGATTGTTACAACACTAAATCATGGATCTAAAGAAAGACATATCACACTAATTTGGATTTGAAGATATAAATTCATCACTCTTGAAAATAGGGTTCCTCTTTAAGAGAATATTTTTTTTTTCATTCCCCTATTGTCACATAGATTAATCTAAATATCTTCTTGTTATTTCGACCATTATATTTTTATGGAATACTTCTTGGTATGTATATACTCAAACCTACTTCGTCTATTCCCATACATGTTTTGTATTAGGAAGACGGCATAATGCTTGGTGGATACATTGGTGGACCTGAAGTTGGTGGTGTTTAATTATACAAGGAGATCATGACCATTTACAATGGTTAATTATTGGGATCATGACTAGATATAACTGCTTTATCCAAAATAACATTTTTGAGTAGGGTTACTTTCCTTTTTATTGGGAGTTTATTTTTTCCTTCTTTTTTAGATTGATTCTTTTCCATACTATATTTTTTACCAAGATATTATTTCATGAATTAGTTTAAAATTTATAGGTTTAGAATTTCATTATAATCCATTCAATTTTGTAATGAGATATGTTCTTGTGTAATGTTTCTTTAGGATAAGGCCTCCCATCATGGGATATAAACCTACTTAATGCTAGTCACCAAACCTTGGCCTATTTGATTCATGTTTGGGGTGTTTATATTTTCTTGATCTTGACCTAGGTAGGGATCTAATATGATGGTTCATGACACATCAATTATATCATTATTTTTACTTATATTTTTCAATGAAACTTGTCCATCAAAAAGTGGAGTTGAAATGATAGAGGACCAATCAATGATGGTCCTCTTAGTTGGTGATGGATCATGGGGCTAATTATTTATACCAGACAATCGTAGGTCCTTAAAATTTATGGAAAAAGAACTAGATTCTAGTTTCCTCTTTCTATTCTATAGTTCCCAATATTGGGCTACACTAAGATACAAAAGTGAATATGGTGATTCTCTTGGTTACCCATTCCATTTAAGGAGGAAAATATTGGATTTCTAAAATTTGGGGGTGGAAGAGTATGATCCAACAAGGAAAGATATGACCTCTTGTTATGATGAACGTAGGATCCGTATATTTCTTTAGCTTCAAGGAGACTGGTCAGATCATTGATCACATCACCATGAGGTAATCAATTTTCTTCCAACCCCTGACTAGTCATCTAGCTCATGAGATAGAGAATTTATAGTCCAAATGTGGGAAATCAAAAAGAAATACAATGTAAAGAAGAAATTCATACAATTGAATATACCACAGATGAATGATGGGAAAACCCTTGATTTTAATTCATATGTACTAACCCTCCAACATTATCCTTTGATGATCGACCAAGAAGGATAAATTATTATGGTTTCACAGGAGGATTGATGTGTTCATCTCAGACGTATTCCTTATTAATATGGATTTCAAATAGGATTTTATCATTGAGTCCCTTGATTTTCTTAATATCCTAAAGAGAAAAAGTAATTATTTTATATTCATTTATTTCCTTCACAGTTTTGGATAGATCGATTGGATTATAATTTCATTTTCCTTGTACACGATTTTGATGAACATGTGGGAGTGATTCAATATGGTATATGAGACCCACAACCTCTCTACACTATTGGGTACAGTAACCAATTGGACATTCAGATTGACACTGTGGATCTCCTTATGGTGAAAATGCTTATTCATGTGCCTCTTCACTAGCTTCACACTCCAGGTTATTCAGGGGATTTATGGTGATGACATTTATAATGGTTGTTATTAGTGGTGGATAATTATAGTCACTACCATGTGGATCAGATTGAGGTACCTACTATATCCATGGAAGAGGGTTAAATTATATGATAATATATTTTCCATAGAAATTTATTTACACATAGAAAAATCATGCTCTAAGATTCATCATATCGTTATTAGACATAAAATGCAGGATTAATAGAATCATTGGCGATACAAATATCAATGAAAACATTAATCCATTAGTAGTGATGTGGTATTGAATAATTCAAATTACATATGGAGGACTGAATGTTTTTCATGTATTCATTAATAAGATAGATAAAAGTCTCATTAATGTTTAAACATCACCCAATGATTTTAAAAGATTCATACTATGTCATCCACAACAATTAGTCCTCTAATGGAAATGTATGGGGGTATAGGTTGCCAAAAAATTCAAAAATATTGTTTCCAAAATATCAAACAAATTGTCTTCATATTTTTAATGACCTAGAGGGTTATCTTAATCTTGATCACACAAATGTACCAAACAATACAACACAAAATTCGAGTGAGTAAGTGATATAGACCTGCTCTAATATAGAACCTCGGATAAAAGAGGCCTCACATGGAAGGAACTTCCCAGGAACAATGTAGTGTCCTCAAAAGTTAACATTTTCCTAATACAAATACCCATATAGAATAAAAAATTTACGATAACTTGTTAAAAAGGGATCACATCGAGTTCCTACATGTCCATAATATGATCTTCCTCATCACAGGGAACTACACTAAAATATGTTATATCCCCTATTTCTAGAGTGGTGGTTGATAGGTATAGGATGAAGTTAGGAATGATGAATGATTGAATAGTACCTCAAAGGAAACCAAAAAAATACAGGACATAAAAATATGTGTTGATGTATTTTGGGATATTGTGGACCTCGACCTTAGTGATGGTCATCTTTAGTTAATGGTAATTTGAACATAGTTCTGGTGGGGTGGGTGGGAGTATATGTCAAGTGTTATTATTCACACAGTATTGTGAGTTGTAAAGGGTAACATGAAATTGGTGGCCATGAACATACCATGACTTTAAAATTAGTGATAGCCAAGAAGTTCCCAAAGTGTGATATTTTGGGTGTCGTGTAGATATATTTCTCATGAGTTATGGTTGGAACCTTTGGAAGGGAATCCATGATGGGTTTTATCCCCTTTTTCCTGAAGATGAACATTAGGATTTTGGAGTTATTCACCATGGGGAGGATCTACACAATGAAATAATTCATCTTTGGAATGACCTTCATAATGGCTATTAGTTATTATAGTGGCCATGAGAGTAACCTATCATGTCGGGTGAGAGGTTGGGGTCTCAATATTGTCCTAGAGAATACACCCCCCTTCAAAATGGTGATTAAAACACGACATGTGTTAGTAGTAGTGTAGATAACATGATATATAAATGTTCTAATTCTTTGGGAATGATTTGTAGGCTACCCCTAGGGTGGGAGTTGTGTAGTCAAGACAAAGGTAAGTGGATTAGAGATTTGATCGACCTATTCATTTTTCAGTGGGGCCACCCTATGTATTTAGTGACATTGGGTTATGGTGGGATCCCTACTAGATGAATCTATATACTACTAAAAAACTGGGATTATCTAGCACTTCGTCTTTAACAATGCTAAATAAAATCACAGTTAAAGAACCCTTTTATTGTTGCTAAAAACTACCATTGAAGCGTGTATTTAACTATTTATTTTTATATCATTATTAAAGTAGGGTTCTAATAGTGCTAAAAATGTTTTAGGGGGGTGTTATTAGTGATTTTTTATAATTTATTATAAAGACCCACCTTTAATAGTTCTTTTTTAGTAGCACTGAAAATAAAATACTTCAAAAAAAATTATATTTCATTAAAAATAATATATTAAAAATAATATTAATATAAAAATATATTAATATTAATATTAATATAATATATATTTTTAAAATATGTTATAGATAAAGAAAATATTCATTTAATCTTAATAAATACGATATTTAGTGACAATGAAATATAAAATAATTTTAAAAAATAATTTTAATTAATAATTTTCATATTTTTACTGATAAATAATAAACTAATATCAATTGGAATATAAAAAAATTAAAAAAATGCATATAAGAATTAAATAAAGTGGAAAACATAACTCGAACTTCATATGGAAATAACTTTTGATCAGAGTGTCTGTTTGGGCTCTACCACATATCTAATCAAAGAACTGCGACGAGCTCTACACCCTTAATGACACGAGTAAATCTTTTTCACATTTTCCAAGGGAAAAAATATTCCGATAAGGCATCTAAAACTGACTTTTTAGTTAGGGTTCCCCGATATTTTGACTTTAGATATATTTTTTGCCTTGTTTAAGGGGTTATTTTTTCCACTTTTCAGTAGCGACTGAATTTATTCCTAGGTATTACCTTTATATTGACATTATGGATTTTAAAATGTACCAGTTTTCACAAAATAAATGTATTTATAATTAATTATATACATTTCTTCTTATAATTACTTGTAATAAATCATACATTTAAATACATATATAAAAATATTTATGTATGTTTTTTTATTCAAATATATGTACATAAATTTATATTAAAATATTTTATTTAAAACAATATCTAGAAATTTTTGACAGTATAAAAATATATTTATAATGTTTATATACATATATATGCATGTATTAATAAACTAATATATACATTAATATTATATTCCAGTATATGTAAATGAATATATTATATAACATATTTAAATAAATATAAGTATATATATATCACATACACATATAATGTATAAATTTTTTTATAAATAATTATATGTATATATATAAATATATATGGATATATATCTATACATATAAATTAACAGAAATATCATTAAAGAGACAGAAAAGTGACATTGTGTAGTGGTAAAGGTGTCTCTATCATCAAATTATAGGTGCAAGGTTTGAATGCAAGTGGTTGCGCATGAGGTTGGAATTTTTTATGGCACTGATAAAAGGGGTGGTGGGGTTAAAAGCACTAATAGGGGGGTTGGGGTTGAACATTATTAAAGGTTTTGTAGAAGCTATGAAAAAGGGGTCAGGCTCATAGGTGTCTGAAAAATATATGTTTACCCCTTTTAATAGTGGTACAATTATTAGTGCTTAAAAAATCACTGTTAGAGGCCCCCTTTAACATCATTAAAAAAGAACTGGTAAAAGGGTCCTTTAATAGTTCTTTTTTTCATTGCTAAATGTTTGATGCTTTTAAAAGAGTTCCAATTATCAATGCATTTTAGTGCTGATAATGTCCTCTTATAGAATTTTTAAATGCCTCTTTTGTAGTAGTACTAGTAGCCTCTATAGATGAAAAATACTAAACATCCCCTACCTCATCAACATACAAGAGAGTGATTTATGAGTGTTTCAAGTACATCATCCCGAAAATGGTTGGTAGTGGTAGTAGAGGATGAGGGTCCCCTATGTTCTATTAATAGATGTAAATGAGGACATGGACTGATTATCACTAGCTATTAGTGATCCATTTATAGGGTGGAAATGGATCCCTCCCCCTCATATTGACAAATGAAAGTGATAATAATCCTTAATTGTTTGACATTCGATAGATAAATCGGTTGATGGTGCCCCGAATACATGGGAGATGCATGTACAAATATTGGATAATAGTCACTCAAGATTAACTCTTGATTAAATCTCCTTCCACCATACTTATTGGTGGTCAGTGGGGTAGCATATAGAGTATCCCTAGTATATTGTTTCCTATTATAACATATGAAACCAACTATTAGAATATGTTTGGTGAAAACAGTGCACAATGTACCCATCGTTAATCTTCATACATTAGGTGTAGAAAAAGGTATACATTATGATGATGTATAAAAAGGGTGAAACCAAAATATCATCATATTATCTCTATTGTCGGATAATAGATTCATCTTGGATTCACCTTTCTAATTCATAATACATTCACCAGTGTCTGCTTCTACTGGGGTGGACATCAACATGATATTATTTCTTTTGTCTAGTAGTGATCTTTGTAGCCCCACATACCTAGATTCCAAAGATGGGTGGAATTCACCACAAATATATATGATGTTAGATTCACAATTTGAATAAATTTATATGATTTAGACTCTTCTTTACATGGATTCCTCTTTGGAGTTTGTCCCATATTCAGGTTGTTTCTTAAATATCTAATACATGATCATGAATATCTTTCCTAGAACCATATTCTAGATGAAATTAGTTAATTATTCATATTTTTACTATAATGCGGTGGTTATCTGATGATGGAGTTGATGATTATGTTTGGAATATAGGAAATATATTAATATAGTCCTCATGTAAGGTTGGGGCCTTTATTGATCATGGAATAATTCATCTCAAGTAAAAAACCCAAGCCATTTTATGGTTTACATGAGGAAAATTATGCTCATTACATAAGGCATCCATGGATCATCATCTTAGGCATCATGGTCATATCACATAAGGCATATGACATTCATTACATTAGCCATCCAATTCCTCTAATTCACGAACACATATTCTAATCACATCAGGCCTCCATGGATCCTCTCCTAGGGAACCTTATGATTGTGAAATAGGGTAACAATCATAAGATAATTAGATTAGTGGATAAATGAGAGATCCTAAACTCATAACATGGGAATCCTAGGATCTGAAACTAAAGAACCTTATTTCCCCACCCAATGAAAGTGTTTTGTCAAATATGGATGGTTTAGATGATAAAATATGAGTGAATGAATTTCAAATATTTAGATTCTTGTGTAGATTATACAGTATAAAGCCATCACATATGGGTCAATAAAAAGTTAAAATTACAGCGAGGGCGTTTTATATATTTAGATTCTAGTGTGGATAGACCAAAATATTCTCTTCATGTAAGGGTCGATCATTGGTTAAATTTACAGTGGATAAACTTTTCATATTTAGAGTGTAGTGTGATTGGCACCACATTCTCTCATTACATTTGTGTATATCATGTGTCTAAATTTAGCAGGGATACTTACCATATACACTCACTATTTATTATAATGGGAATATGTTAACATCTTATGCTAATTACAACATCTAGTGGGGACCTTGAATATGTATGGTTGAAGGCTTGTTCAAGCATAGAAACATAGTTTGACTTTGGTGTTATCACCACACAAGGGGGATATGGAATTATTGTAACATTTGGATTGAACCTTTGAGAGGAATCCTACATACCCTTGTGGAAAGATAGGATCAAAACCCATGTTATTCATGTGAATAGTTTATGGTTTGGTGAAAATACTATACCATATAGTTTATCATTATGTGGAAAGGATGGTCATGTAATTAATGGTTCCGTATTGAGTGACGGTGTATTGATTTTACATTTATTTACTGATAGGGTAAAAAACATTAATATTAAATGTATAATTATAAATTGAAAATTTTATGAATTGAATAAAAAAAATCATCACATGCTCTTCATATGACTCAACATATGCTCATCAAACTGGTCATATTGAGACCATCACTCAGGGAATCGTTTCAATATTTCATAGGGTAATACTATTGATTAAAATATTATTCTAAGGAAGTTTTCATTTAGTTTAATATTATATTACTTGGAAGTTACACCATTCAGTTTAAACTCAATAATCTAGAAAATTGTTCTATACAATTTAATTTTGAGCAGCTTAGACTCCATGGATCTTGTACATAAAGAAACCTGGTACCAGTTAGGATGAGAGGAGGTAAATATACATAGAAACTATATGTAGTCATAAATGAAAAAATTGATAGTTTCCATCGATGTTTCCATGTTAATGGATTATGTATCTATTTCTCATCTACCCCTGGAGGTAAAAAAGGCATAAACTCATCCTATTTCAGGCATCACGTAGGAGTGAAAATTAAAGGTTGACTATGTTTTGGTACATAAATAAAGGATATTACATAGAAAAATCTTATAAAAAAAGTCATAGGAGCAATGAACTAAAATAATAGCTGTGAAAATAGATTTTTCATTGATAATAATGGTTTGAGTGGATGTGGGGCCCACATGTACTAAACAAAAAAACAATGTTTTAAAGAATGAGGAATCAAATGGGTGACCCTTGGGTATGGGTCACACAATTTAGAAATTGTGTGAAACATTACTATATCAACACTCATTGGATATAGGACAATGATGGTTGAAAGATTAATAAGCGATGGTTTCATGACACATTAAGTGTTTTATGAAACTCAGCATTTCCAGAAGGATCATCTTCTTTCATTATCTTGGGTGTTAATAAAAAAAAGTAGAAAAAATCATATTAAGTAAATGTTAAAGTGATTTATGAACAATTTGATGTATTTACCACAAGTTTATCACATACATGAATCTGTGGGTTTCTGGCTGTGTGAATTCATAAAGGAGATATAATTGTGTGAGTAAGAGAGACTCTTCATATTCAAGTGGTTTATCTATAAAATGATGGTGTAATTATCTATTTATAGGTATTTTGGCAGGATGGATGCATTGTATCATGAAAATATTTTTGTCTCGTGTAAAATTTAAGTTGCACAAAAATCTAGACATATATTATTAGAGACTAGAATTAAAATTTATAGTGAATTTTTATTTCAAATTTCATTTCTTATAAAATTTTTAGTTTCATGAATTTTTGGGAGTTGTATGAAATGATGGAAAATAGAATTTAAATATCACTTATCTTTTGAACAACATATAATAGAATCATTCAGAAGTATAACTTTAAATAGTTTTATATTTTTATATGTACATCCATTTGGGATCCAAAACTAGTAAAATTGTAACTTGTGAAACAAAATAGTTTTTTATATATGTTGTACAAAACCATTAAGCAAGTTTTTAATGGAAAATAAGTTCCAATAATCCATTAAAATGCGTTATTTATATTTGACACTAATATTTCTTTCAATGGATGAGGCACTTGGCCTCTACATCAAGTCATGTCGAACAAATTTCTAAATACCAATATGTTCCATGAAAAATTCATACTAATTAATTTATATGTTTAAATTAATAAAATATATAGTGAATGCTATTAATTTAAAGTGAAGAATTTTATTTTTTATGTTTTATACTTGAGTAATTTTATTATGATAATTTTTTTTAAAGAAGTCGAATATACCATGTTAAGATTTATAAATTATTGATTAATGCATTTGACCTGTAAACCTACAAGCATGTTATAATTGGGAAGTGTTGAAAAAAATTATTCATATATTTTTTTGGAATAGTGAATCATGTTTAAATTATAGTTTTCCATGTAAAGGATTTTTGAAAACTTTTTTGATTTAGAATGATTTAAGAAAATTATTGATTAAATCAACAAATATTTGACAGTAAAATTTTTACCACCATACTTAATTTTTTATCAATCTTAAAAATGAAATTTTATTTTATAACATATGTTTTGATTATAAATTGGAATGTATTTTTAGTTTTATTAAATCATTAATATTCAATTATTTTATTTAATTATAATATTATATTTTTTAATTATTGTCATTTTACATGAGTAAAATAATGAAATGTTGTGATGCATACATGTATTATATATATATTTTACTTAAAATAAATAAATATTAATGTTTTTAAATGTAAAATGAAATGTGATTAGTATGAATTGAAATATATTACATCATGACTAAGATTTATAATTGTTATATTCAAATTGTTATGAAATAATTCCAATTATTTAATATAATAATTTTTTCTCCATTTTGTGTATGAAAATATTCAAGTGTAATAGTTTAAATTAAAAAATTTTCTACATTATTATATTGAAATTTATTTATATTGAAATTTTGAGTTTTTAAAAAATTAATGATTAAATTGGAAGGAAAAAAGGTTGTTGTTTAGAAAATTTATTTTAATGAAAATCATTATAAATGTTAATGAATTAATTGATATGGTGAAATATATATGTTGGTAAATGTGTGTGATAATTATATATGAATTGAAACAAATTTCAACAATTATGAAATATTGATCTTCTATAAATGAGTTGAATATTGGTATGTCCTATTAATGAGATAATTTTCCCATAGATTTGAGCTTGTATTTTAATTGTCTGTTTATCATCTTGAGATTATGAATTATGAAACGAAGAATTATGGAGTGATGTCGATATTTCTGGGGGGGCATGGTATGGGATTATATTTAAATTCATTGTTGGCATTGATATACCTAGGCATTATGTGATAATTGTGTTATGTAGGATAAATGAAATAGTATTTGATAGTTAATTGTTTATTTGATTGACTCTTTAATTCTTACATTATATTTCTAGTTGACTGTGTGATACCTGAAATATATTAATTTTACTACCATTATTTACATATTGTATGATATTATGTAATTATTATTTTTATTGATAGTGTGATGCTATTTCTTTATAATCCACTATTTAATTGAATTAATTATTACTAAAACATAATTTTAATAGATTAGAATGAATTAATAATAAAAATAAAAATATTTTTTTTATAATTTATAAAGAATATTATATCTGATCAAACCATGATTATTTAGAGAATACATGAATTGATAAAAGTGATGTTATTATTTATTATTATTATTTTGTTACTTCTATTATGTTTTTTAACCCTATATCTATGATATAGAACCCTGGATGCGAACCATGTTTGGAACCCAATTTTTGGGAGTTTTAATGTGATTCATGAGGTGTATATTTTATCATTGTTTTTCTACCTCAATAATGTCTTGAATCTGTTTAAGAATATAACATTTTCACTTATATATAGATAAGTTACTGTTTATTGAATTAGTTATTATATTCTTCTCTATATATTTTTCTTAAGGGAAGAAACTGTTGGAGTATCTTAGGATTTGTGGTTCTTTTCCTTTATTAGATATTTTTTGGTTGTGTGGTGTGTTATAGTTTGATTCATCTATTTCTTATAAAACATTAAAAGATTTTATAAGTCTTTTTAGTGTTTCATTTAAACATTGGTTTGTGTGATGATATCTATGATTGAAAAATAATGGTTTTCCCTTAATAAAATAGTAAAATGTAATTTTGTAATTTATAATTTTAATAAATATTGTTTATTTTTAACATTAATAAATTTATATAAGGTACATAATAATATTAATTAATATATATTGTGAAAAATCTCATAAATAATATATTTTTTAAAAATTTATGTTTTTGGTTTTATATTAATGAAATGGATTTGTTTCTGACTTGACTTGGTTCTCTGAACTCTAAATTATTTTAATGAAATTTTTGTTAAGAAATTAAATTTATGTTTTAAAAATTTATTGTTTCTAGTTTATTCAAAGTTGTAACAATTTCAAATATAGTTATCCCAAATGTGTTTTGGTTTCTATTAGTATCTCAAATCCTATTTTAGCGGTATATTTCAATGGATATTAGAAATTTTGATTATATTATTTTGGATTGATTCTTGAGGATGAGACTCAATTGATAGGTATCTGATATAAGGTTCCAGACATTCTCGGGCCTTTAATTTATCATTTCATGGGAGTTATGTGTTTGGGAATGTGTCATTTCATGTTTTATAGAATGTTATTAATTTTCATCATTTATGAATAATTTAGGTCTTGGAATTTTTTTATTAAATATTTTATATTAAGGATAGAAAATATATTCCATAGAAATAAAAAAATAATCAGAAAAATATTTTTTACCAATTGGATAATAATTAATATGAGTTTTTAATTTCTTAAATATCTTATTTTATACATATGATATTTTTACATATTGATTTTATTATAATACAAAAAAATTATGATGCATATTCGATATATATTTTATGTTTACTTTATTTAATTTTTAGTTTATTATTTATTTAAAATAATCATGAATTAATTAATCTATGTTTATTTTTGTATGTATAGTTATTATTAAAATAATTTATTATGATGATTGATATTTGTTTTGATAGATAATTCACCAAAAATTCCTTTTTTGAATTAAATATTTTTAAATAAATTATTTAAATTTATAATTTTTTTCAAGCCATAGTGATTTTGGACATACTGTATAAGGTAAAAATGATGATTAGAAGATGTTAAATTTAACTGTAAAGTTTTCTATTTTTTGTATTAGACTATTTTTTTATATATTTAATAAATTTTGTTTATAAAGTAATTTTTATTGAAATATCTTAATTTTATGATTTTAAGAGGGAGTGTGGTTGAATATTACATCTGAATTTACTATATTACCATACGTTCTGGACCTTGTATGGCATGGGGGAGAGGTTTCAATTTAAATTTAATATTTAATTATTATAATCATATATCTAGACTTTATATGGTACTAGGTAACGTGTGTTGAATGTTCCATTACAATGTGAATTCAATTTATGCAATATTTATTTTTTATTAGTTGAAATATATTTATTATTATTAATATAATTCCATTGGAAATGGGAATCTATAAATTAAATTGGAAAGTGGAGAATCTGGAATTGACTTTTATAGGAATTATTATTAGTTTTTTTATAATGACATTGTTGAATATATAATAGCGATATGGGCTATACTTATTGCGACTTTCAGCGTGAAGTGAGAGATATTATGGGCATGGATATGGGTGGGTGATTAAGTCCATTTAAACCAATATTTTCCTACTATAAAATGAATTTGAATAATTATTTTAATACTAATTTAATTGTTTCCATTGTTCCATGTTATATATTTATATATTAATTTTCATCATTGTGCTAAAAATTATACATGCAATGGGGGATAATGGAAAGTAATAGTATCACTATAATAATCTAGAATAGAAAGTGTAAAGTATCCTAATATCATACTACTAGTATCAGTGAATGTTTTAATTCAAAGAAATTTATATTTTATTAGATCTAAATATGTATGTAGATAGAACAATACAATAGGGGGGAGGTGAATTGTAGGTTATAGAAACATTCATTATCAAACAAAATGAAATCTTTTTTTAAAATAATTTAAACTAATCAAATTCATAATACAAATAATGGTGACAAAACTATGAATCAAAGAGGGCCATAGAACCGATGAAAAAGATATTCATAAATGGGTCAATTATGATAAGTATTGTAATTAGATTTATTATGATAAGTATAATACATGTTGTATTTAATGCACAATCATATTTTAGATGAATACAATGATATGAGTAAGAGAATAAATGATTGTAATCTCAATGGTTACAATAATAAATGTTTTACAATAATACATGATTATACCATACAACATATAGAATCTTACCAACTAATGAAATGTGAAATGTATGTATTGTAATTAAAAACAATTACCAAGATATAAAATATGAATAGAATGAAACACTAAAATATTTTTCTGTATATTACAATTATAGTAGAAATGTAACGAATACATTTATATTAACCCAGTGAGAGGGGTATAGTTTATCCCTGGATAGAGGTCCCTTTATTTATACATCCAAAAAAGTATATCTTACCCACACTGAGGTAAGCCCTCTATTTGAAGATTAGCTTCAGTCTCTCTACCTATCCCATGAAGTCCTCGATTAAGCAGTTTGTCATAAAATCTCTCTCCCTAGCTTTTGAAGATTGAAATTCACTAAATATCGACTCTAGTCTGTCGGCAAATCTGCAACATACCTCAATCGTAATCAAAATTTATTGGTACCACACAATGGAAATCAAAACTCCTCTAAGATACATATTATTGGAAAAAACTATTCTCGAATTGAGTTATATAGTGCTTTCGCACAAGGAATTGATTTTGACCGTTCTCTCATAGAGTATCTCTAGATTATCAAAATCTTGAGTTCAGTAAAATGAACTAGTATTTATATCCATCATCCCAATGGTCATATTCATGCTCAAAAGATCATATTTTTTCCTAAAAATTCAGAGGGACTTGAACACATGGATCTTCAGCTGTCATATTAAAATAAAATAAATGACATCATTTAAAAAAAAATCAAATTTCGGGAAATAATTTTAATTGAAATAAATAACATATTTCAGGACGTCATTTTGATATAAAATATGTCCTTTTATAAAAATTAATAATTACATGAAAAAAAGGTTAAGACTGATTATTTTCATAACGAAAAGAATAGGTGGTTACAATGGAAACCATGGCATGAAATTACGTTTTATATCAAGTTTTAACATTAAGATTATACACCAGATAGGATTGAAAACTTTCTATGAAGTTATAATTGTAAACTAGTTACGATTAAAAGAAATTCATGCGATTAAAATAATATATGTAGTTACAATTATTATTAAGTTATGAATTTCAACAGAATACAATTAGGATTGTAAATAAAATGTGTGGTTTTTATTGAAAACAATTCATGTTGTTACAATTGAATACAATATGTGCAGTTACAATTGCATATAATTAATTTTGGTACGATTGAAGGAATTATAGATTGTATTTGATGTGAATAACTAGGGAATGTATTGAGTAAGAAATTTTGATTTCAAAAACTAAACGAATGGAGAAGTCAAAACAAAACTTTTAACTCAACAATATTTCTATTTTAGGAATGAAAAAAATTGAAAGATAAATATAAAATATAAAACTTATCTTTCCATAAGTTATGTAACACTTATAAAAAAAGTAGTGAATACGAAAAATTCCTCCTTAGGATAAAGGTATCCCTAAGGATCATACACTCCTCTCTGTAAGATTTTACTCCTGTTTTTCTTATGATTCTACCCCTTAATATATTATTTTTCATTTGTTGAAAAAATTCTCCCCAATATTAAACATTCTCCCCTTTTTTGATTTTTAAAAAGGAAAAAATCTAGATAAATCTGTAAAGGGTTAGAGAAACAAAACATATGAAACAGGAAAGATAAATCAGTGCATGCATTTGATTTGATAAATAAATAAAACATGAGTTCAGAAAAATAATTTCTTATCCTTTCCTTCTCCGTGAGATTGAAAAAAACAAAATTCATCTTTTTGAATTCATTTATGTCTTCCATCATCATGTCATGAGGTTCTTATTGGGCTCGAAACATTTCATCTGGTTCTAAAAAAAACATTTCCTAATTGCGACTGTTTTCTTCTTCGAGCTGATTAAACTCTTCCTATGTATTGAACTTTTTTATAGAGAAATAACATGCTCTATTCCGATTTCAAAGACCATCTCTAAGATTTGAATTCTTTTTTTCAAAAAAAAGTATTAATTTTTTATATATGATATTTTAATCATGGGATTATAAAACAATTTTGATTGAATTACTTTTAAATAACTTTTTCCTTGAAATGCCTTCACTTTGTCATTCATATCACTGGAAAACCATTTGTAAGCCGATTTATGACCATTTACAAGATTAAATATTTACTCAATATTTTCCACATGATGTTTTATATTTTCATCAATGTTATATGACCACTTAACAAATTTATTAAAATCCTTTCTATGTTCATGAACTAGTTCACGAAAAACATTAAAATTGTCATTGAGTTTTAGAAATATGTCCATTGAAATCATGACATAATGCATTCATTCATTATGTCTATTTGATGTAATTTCCATATTTTCATTAATTTTTGGAAGACAAGGAATGTTATTTTCTAGTCAATTCAAATCTTGATTGATGTATTGCAATCCATTGATTGCAATTTTTTTTTCATAATCAATATCTTCATTGAAATCTTGATTCTCAATATAATGAGTTGCAATAACCATATTATAAAATTGTTGATAATTATTTATATTGTATTCTTGATCTTCCTCTTCTTCATATTGAAATTGAATTACATTATTGGGTATTTTCTTCTAAGAAAATTCTTTTGATGTATGGAGATCTAGAGACCGACATTTGAATGATGAAACATATGAGGAATCTTTGGGGGTTTTCTTTTTGGGAGAGGTTTTTTAAGGATTAATCTTGATTTTTATTTTCTACAAACTCATCCTCATCATATACCTCTTCTTATTCTTCTTAGTATTCTTATTATTCTTGGAATCTATTCTTGTATTTATGTTTGTCATTGTATTCATAAATTTTCTTTAGTTCAATATCTTCAGGTTCTTCTTCCCTTTCTTGATTAACTGTTTGAGGAGTCGATCCTTCACCTACTATTTGTCTCCATTTTTCATGAATATATGTAATATAGTTCATTTATTTTAAAAAAAATATCAACACTAGATTTAACTCCAATTTTCAAAAGACTTTTTATATCAATGGCATGATCCTTTCCCTTCTACATTCACATTTTATTTGATATTTTGTTGAGATTTTGTTGAGTACAGATCTTTTTTTAAGGGCCCCAACATGATCACGTCGGAATTGGGGTTCACCCTCTATCCATTCTAATTTTTTCTTTCTCCAATTAGATGAAACCTCATCAGGTACTACTTTTTTCTTCTTTGGTTTTTTTGTGGGGGGGGGGGGGGTTCAAACCCACCCTTCATATTAATATAGAAAATCATTTTTGATTATTTTTCATCATTCTGAATCCCTCCAGCTGTTTATTTATTATTTTTGACTTTAGGATCTTTTTCAAAATTCTTTGATTCTAAATTGAATCGTAACATCAACCTCCTGATTATATCTTCACTCTTTAGAGAAACATTTAAACTTTTTGGCTCTAACTTAATTTCCACATTTCACAGATTCAAACATTAAGAAAAAAATTTCTCCAGATTCTAGGAAACATTATCAATTGAGATTTTGTTGCTCCAAATTTTTATTTCTTGACAGTCAAAAACATGAATCCCATGAGATCTAATTTCCTCATATTGAATAAATAGTTGAGTGCATAAACATAAAAAATATATAGGGTTTTCTTATCACCTTTTATTGTCACTAAATAACCTTTCATCTAGAGGGTTATTAATAGTTTTTCAACCTAAATATAAATCACCTTTCTTTTATCTCTATGAAACATGAAAATTGATTCCAATTCCTTTTGATTATAAAAATCCATTTATGATTTAGATAACCAAAGGGATGGACCTAAATAATATCCTTCACACAAGAAACCCACAAAATTTATAATTTGGTTTTCTGAAGTGGTGAAATTATTCTCATACACTATAAAAAAATCATTGAGAATATCTTCTATTTACATAGTATTTATAAAATTATAGCACCTATTTAGAATGAACATACCATATATCGGATCCTGGCCTTTCAATATAAAATTATTTCCATCCTTGAAAGTGTATAAATATTTTCAATTAATAATTAAAATTATCATAAAAATATTGAGATATTAATCTTTGACATTAAAAGGTGATAGACGAGAATTCCTTCTAAGACATTTGTTTTGGAGATGATGCGGTTGATTATGACATGAAAATTGATATTTTCTCCCAATAAAAAAATAAATACAACCTCAGGTTAATAAAACAAATGTTATCAAATCTTTGAAGGGAAATAGAGATTCAGTGCACTTTAGTGAGAAATTGATGCGGGAAGTGGTAAGGAATACCATTATATAGGTGATGGAAATACAAAGGTTGAGATTATATGCCCTAGATTGGATTTAAAAATTCCAATATTTGATAATGATTTCGAACGCTTGAGGTTGTCTTTTTAAAAAATTATCACATTCAAGATGAATTTGATGATTTATCATATTCAAGATGAATTCGATAATGTTTCAAAACAATTTGAATGAATTAAAATAACATTAATTTTGAAATGTAATAGAATGTGTAAGGTATAGAAATTGTACGTATCAGAGTATCAGGATAGATGTATTGGTTTCAATATATTTTTATTGTGGAATAGAATTTCAAGGTAGTGAAATAAAATTTAAATATATATGTAAATATATTTGGAATACAATTGACATTTCCATTATAATGAATAAAAAATGAAAAATTAATACTGAATAAATTGTAATAATAATAAAATTGTAATACCAATAAAATGATAATACCAAAAAATATGAAACCGATTGAAAACATTACACCAATTAAAAACCTGAAACCAATAAAAAAATATAACCAATTAACAAAATGAAAATCATATATACCAACCCTTTGAAGAGGAGTAAGATAATATAAGGAGACATATTAAACACGAAGTCGATGTGAATGATTACATTATAGTGATCATTCCTTGGTTCTATTTAATGTATTTAAGTCTATCGAAAGGTAATGGTTTCATGAAAATATCAGAAAGGTGTTCTTGCATTCTGAGGAATTGTAAAATGATATCTCTTTTTAATCTTATATCACTATGAATATGATTCCTAATATCTATATTCCTTGTCTGAGAGTGATTTTTATTGTTTTTTATTAAGGTTATAGAGGTATTGTTATCACAAAGTATCTGAGTTTTAGAAAATCTCATGCCACAATCACTAAGTGTTCATTGTATCCCCAACACTTGGTCACAACAACTTCCAACTTCTATATATACATCTTTAGCAGAGGAGAGTGCTATAGAGTGTTGTTTCATACATGAACAAGAAACTAATGAATCTCATAAGAAAATACTTGTTATGAATGTAATTTTCTATGCATTCTACATCAAACAATGTTTTCATCCAAATTGTTTTTAAAATAAAATCATTTCTGGAATATTAGAAGTGCCCTAAATCCATAGTTTTCTTTAAATTTATAAAAATCATTTTCACTACTTTTAAATGTTATTATTTTGGATTAGATATATATATTTCTCTTAAGAATACTCTAAAAATTATGTCTGAAAGAATAGATGTTATGTATATTAAGCTTCTTACCATCCCTTTACAAGTTTTTTGATCAACTGGTTTCTTAGTTTCATCAGGACTAAGTGAATTTGAGGAACCGAATGTAGTACTAATACTCTTAGTCTTGTCATATCCATAATGCTTTAGTAAATATTTAATATACTTATGTTTAGTTATATAGGTTCCGTCTATTTTTTGGGAAATTTAAAATCCTAGAATAAATGTTAACGCATCCATCATACTCTTCTCAAAATGAGACGACATAAAAATTTCAAATTAATTAATTATGTATTACTGAGTTGATCTGAATATAATTTCTTCTTAATAATTTGAACAATCAAAAAATTATTATTTGGATTCTTTGTAAAATGTTTTGGATATGAAGTTCCCTTTACATAATTTTCTGGAAACAAAATCCTATTAATCTATCATACTAGGATATAGGGGCATGTTTATGGCTATATAAAGAATTGTTATGTTTGAAAACATATTAAGGATGTTTTTTATCTTCAAAACCTAGGGGTTGTTTTACAAAAACAACCTCATGTACATATATATTAAAGAAACAACACTTAACATCATTTTAAAAAAGATTGAAACTAAAGAATACTAAAAAAATCTTTTAGGATATGAATAGATTCAAGTCTAGCTAACAGACAATATGTTTATTCATAATTTATTCCATCATGTTCTTAATTTCCTTTAGCAACTAGTCATTCATTATTTCAAATAAATTTTTCATTTTCATCATATTTTTTCTAAACACCCATTTTAGTCCAATTCCGGTGTTTTATTATATATTTCAACCAAGGTGCATACATTATTCATTATGAATTCATTTTGTTCCTCTTGTATAGATTTTATCATATCATTATCACCTAACTCCTTAGTCAAACTCTAGGTTCGAATTGGGAATGAAATGCCAAATGTTCAAATTTATTCCCCAATGAACATCTAGTCCTTACTGGTTGGTTTAAATCAGAAATGATAATATCACTAAGTTGATTCATAAGAAACATCTGATTTGGGTTTTATAAAACCTGTTCATCAACATGAGATAGAATATATTTGGGGGTGAATACGTAAAACGGATTTCTTGAATATTTTCCTTATTTGAGGTTTCTTTTAATAAGGGTTTATAATCAGTATTTGAAAACACATATAAAGATATAGGATGAGGTTTTTAAAATATAAATTTACCAGTTTCATCAAATTTAACATGTACTGTTTCTTCAACATTCAATGAATCTCTATTATAAAATATATAAGCCTTAGATTTAGTGGAATAGCTAAAAAATATCCCTTCATAGGATATGGGTGCTAATTTGTGTAAGTTTTCTTTTATATTCAAAATTAATACTTTTCATCCAAATACTCTAATGTATGACAATTTATTTTTTATCTTTACCATAAATAATAAGGTCATTTATTGAGAAATTGACTTATTAAAATTATATTTATAGTATAAATAATATTACATATAGTTTTGACCCTAAAATTTTCCAACAATTGACTAATCACTCAAAATGGTTCTTATTATCTCGTAAGAAATTATGTTTTTTCATTCAACAAAACGATTTTTCTAAGGAGTTCTTGGAGATGATAATAGATTAGTAATGCCTTTCTTGTTACAAAATGTTTAAAAATCCAAATTTTCAAATAATCCACCATGATCACTATGAATATAAATCATTGGAAGGTGTTTTGTAATTTTAACATTGGATGTAAATGATTTAAAATAAGAGATAGATTCATATTTCTTTTCTAGAAGGTAGACCCATGAAATTTTAGTGTAACCATCAACTAAAAAAATACATCGTATTTTCCTCTAATACATCTAGTTTCGATTGGACCGAAAAGATCCAAATTTACTAGTTGTAATGAATTAGATGTTGTGATTCACTTATAGATTTAATTATGGACTAATATTGTTTTCCATATTGAAAAGGGATCCATATTATTAAAGAATGAAATCTATCATCCATTAGATCCTTAAAATTTCATTTAATAGATAGTTTAAATCTATTTCTAAGGATATTTTGTTCAATCCTTTTATTTCATCACCATGATAAATAATCCATTACACCGAGATATGGTAAATATTTGTTCCTAAGGTCTTATAATTTTATTTTCTAAACATTTACTTTCCTATTGGAAGAAAGAATAAAATAATCCTTTGAATAATTTAATAATCATTTATCATTATTAAAATTCACCAGGTAAACGTTATCACACATTTGAATTATTATTATATGGTTGTAATTAAGAACCATAACAAATAAAAAATATAAAATTAAGGCTTTTCCTAGAAGAACAATATTCCATATTCAAATGATCTTTCCTTGAGAATAATATCTGAAGTTAAATTTTCCACCATTCATTTCAAAGATATTTTCAAATAATTATTTGATTACAGTCATATGAAGAGAAAATTCACTATCCATGTTCCAAATACATTTTTTGGTACATTTTCTTCTTGGAAATAAAACAATTAGATTTTCAGAATCCAAATTTTCATGGATCTGGAATAGTTGGAATGTAAAATCATAGTAATACAGAATTGTTTTAAAAAAACCAAGCCTTTTGAAATCCTAAATATTGTATTTTATTGATGGAACAACTTTTCTCCCAATTTACACAACTTTGACACATAGTTCAGAATGGGGAACTTTTAGGAAAAAACATTTTGTTACAAAAAATATGACTTCAGTGTGAATAACCAATTCCCAAATTATTTCATAGAGGGAGAATGTGAGAATAAATTTTATGAAAAACTTTTTTATCAGAAGTAAAGTTTGATAAATTTTTAAGGAAAATATATCAAATTTTATTCTAATAACTAAATTATTATCCTCATAATGATTATTATTAGGATTTGAATTTTTAACAAAAACATTTTTCATGGAAATAAAATGTCAAAATCATTAGATAATTTTTCCTTTTAAGAATTAAATTCATCATGGTTTTTCAAAATAGAAGAAATTTGAAAATATTTTTCATCAAGATCTTTAGAAATATCATACACTTATATTTTTAATAAAATGATTCTAGATTTTTATTTCTCATGTTTCTTACCAATATTAATATTTTCATTTTCATAAAACATGGAAAATCTAGGTATTTCATCAAAAGAAGAGAAGTTATCTTCTGAAATGGAAGATTCTTCATCCGAGGAATATATCCATCATTATCAACATAGTTATAATTTAAATAAATATTCACTAAAGATTTATAACTGTGTAACTTATCCATGAAAAAATTATTTCTATTGGAATCTAGTCAAAAATAAAAATATTATTTTTTCCTGAATATTAAATATCTATAGAATCATCAGATGTGTAACAACTACTTTCACTCCACGTATTGTTTTCATTGATAACTTTCATTACATTGAATTTACAAAACATATATTCACATTTATTTGAGTGTATATCCCTTCAGTATTTCTTATTATGCTTTGGAGAATCGCGTCTCATGTGTCATGTCCTCTTACATTCATAAAAATTCAATTTTGAATCATTATTATCATTTATATCCTTGTTTTTATTTTTATATATGTACTGAAAATCATTCTTTCAAAAAATATTGTTCATTATTCGAGTAAGATTAGCCAATTCATATTCATACTTATGATCATCAATTAAATATCATTAAAAAACAACTTTATTTTTCTTTAACGGATTTTTTGATTTATCAGGGGTATATGCTTTAAATTGATTTATTTCTGAAGTTAAAGAAACACATACATTCTTGTAGTATGATTTTTTTTTAAATCTCTTTAATATGTTCTCATGTTTCAAGATAGTTCTAAATAACACATCAAGAGTTATATTTATGACATTCCTTGACTCTCCAAAAGTATTTATCTTTAATTTTAATTTAGTAGGCATGATTTCTATGATATTAAATATCATAATCACCTCATTTAGGCCTTTTTCTCCAATTGATTACAATATTTTTTCAAAAGCCATGAATTTTTGTTGAACTTTACGTATCAGTTCTTCAAAAGGGATCACAAAACATGGATAATATTCTCTACACATCGCTCTTCTAGTTTAAATAATTTTATAAGTGCCAAAATGTGTAACATGAAATTTCATCCAAATAGAATTTTCTCTATCAAAAAAAGATATCTATCTAAATATGTTCATTTTCAATGAACACAAAAAAGTATTGTATACCTTATAGTTTTACTAATATTATTTCTTTTATTTATTCGGTAAATTTATGACTTCCTTATAATGAATTTTATAATCTCTTATAAGAATAACAAAATTGTCCACACCAGGGTTGATAAAAAAGTTCTTCATTCTATCTATCCATTATTTGTAATCATTTTCATGAAAAATAGGTTGTATTTTAGGATTTATATTATCAATAGATATGACATTTATTCCTTACATATTACAAAATAAAACATTTACATTCCATATGTTAGTGTAATATGTATTTATGAACAAACAGTTTATCAATGAAATAAATTTTAACTTGTTATAGAAAACAAAAAAGATAAACATAGTGGAATACTTTACTATTACATATATGTATATTAATATTCTATATACCTCCTTAGATACCATTTTTTGGATTGAAATATGTATGAATATGGCACCATATTAGAGGGGGGTGAAATGTAGGATTCAGAAACAATCAGTATAATACCTATAACTGTCTTATTTTAAAATAATTTAAACTAATCCAATTCAAAATACATATATATGAGATAAAACTATGAATTGTCATGGGACCTAGTAGCAATGGAAATATAATCAGAAATGGGATAGTTACGATATGTATCATAATTAGATTTATTATGATAATTATTCCACTGGTTGTATTTAACGAACAATCATATTCTAGATGAATATGATGATCGGAGTGAGAGAATAAATGATTGCAACCTGAACGGTTATGATAATAAAATTACTAAAACAATAGATGATTCTACCATATATATTATATAATTATATGAAATAATGAAATGTGAAATGTATGTATTGAAATTGAAACAATTACAATGATATGAAATATGAATAGAAATAAAAACTACAAATCTATCATTCTATTATAATTACAGTGTAAATGTAATGAAAAAAATTCTTTAAACCCCAAGAGAGGTGTATACTTTATCCTAATATAGAGGTCCCTTAATTTATACATTCATGCAAGTATATCCTCCCTACAGTAGGTTATTCCCTTGATTCAAAGATCAGCTTCATTCTGTCTGTCTATCCTGGACAACCCTTGATTATGTAGGTAATCAACACCTTTGTCTTCCTAGACATGGAAATCCTCAATCCGAAAACCATAGGCACTAGTCTATCTTCCTATACCTAGTATCCATAGATTGTAATCAAAATTTATCAGTATTTCACAATGAAATTCAAAACACCTCAATGATACAAGTTTTTGGAATAAACAATTCATGACATGATTTCTTAAGAGCTTTCCTACAAGTCATTGATTTTAAAAGTAATTTTTTAGAGTGTTTCTAGATTTTCAAAAGTCTTGAGTTAATTTAAATGGTCATGTATTTATAACCTTCATCATAATGGTCATATTCATGCTCCAACAGTTATATTTTTCCTAAAAATTCAGAGGGACTTTCTCACCTAGAACTTCAAATGTCAAAATAATATAGAATACACAACATCATTTTAATACATAAAAAATTGAACGACATCATTTTAATAGAAATACATAATATATTGCACGAAAAATCTTTTGATATAAAATATTTCATTTTATAATAATTATTCATTACTAGAAATAAAATTTTAATTATAGTTATTTTGATAATGAGAAGAATAGTTTGTTACAGTTGAAACCATGACATGCAATTATTATTGTTATCATGTTTTAAAATTACAATCATACACTACTTATGATTGATAACATGTCATGCAGTTTCAAATATGAACCTGTTATGATTAAAATATTTTCATACAATTATAATAATACATGTAGTTATGATTAACATGAAATTATGAATTTCAATAGAATAAAATTAAAATTGTAAATAAAATATGTGGTTGTGATTGGAAACAATACATGCTGTTACGACTGGATACAATTCATGTGGTTATGATTGAATACAATACATATGGTTATGATTGAATATAATATATAAAGTTATGATTGAATTTAATACATTCAGTTACGATTGAATTCATTATAGATTGTGTTTTTTGTGAATAACTATGGAATGTATTTAGAAATTGGTTGTTATTTAAAAAAAATGAATGGAGATGTCAAAACCAAACTTTTTAGTCAACATATTTCACATATATGGAATGACAATAAATGATTAATTTATTGTATTGTTGATTACATGGGGATGATTATGATATTTTAGTATATATATTGATGTTTATCTATGTTTTTGTGTAGATTAGTATCCCTATGTTGTGTTTCTTAATAATGAGATTCTACCATAGTCTATGAATGTAGTGATGAAATAATAATTTTAAGAAGACAATTTGTTGAATATAGGATAGATGTATTTTAAAAAAAATTAATATTTAAGAAATATAATGTATTTTATGAGACAAAATATAAAGGAAAAAATATAGAATTATTTTTAAATTGATGCATTCCATATATAGAGTTGAAAAATAATGATGGTAACTTATGTGAGGGAATCATAATCTTAGGTACAATCACATATAAATAGTTTAATTAATTTTATTATTGAATGAATTATGGAATGGAATAACTAATAGAAAATAATAATTAATATGATCTCATATAAATTCATTAGTATGAGTAGATATAAAATAAATTGAAATCGAGTAACTTATAACTATTTGATAACATAAAAACATAATATATGTTTTAAAATGAAAAAATGTTTTTTTGGAGACATCTAAAGAGTATTACACAATCGATAAATTTAGTTATGGACTAATAATTCAATAATTATCACACCCCCTCTATTATTATGTCTTTTAATTATTAATTTATTTAATTAAATGTTATTTTTTATAATCAATGTATGAATTTTTTCTTTTTCTAATGCTATTATGGATTCTCATTATATAGAGGATGTTATGTATGGTTATTTTTTATCTTATTGATGGAATGTCTTTGATTTATATGAATAATTTTTTTTTCTGTCCGTCTATTTACCTATTTATTATTTGGGTTATTTTTATGATTTGAGATGTAATTGTTCATGTTTTTAATGGAATATATTTACATATTAGGGCTATAATAGATCATGTTCCACACAGTAATTTAATTATAGACTATAATGACTTACAATTAACATATACACATACCCCTGAACTATTCTTACATGAAGTATTATTTCATGATTTAGACTATAATGGATCCAGGATCAACATGATTTAGTATAAGGGTAGGCTTCATTGAATACATGCATGTGATGACATGACCACATGGGGTATAAGGATGCAGTGATATGGTTGCATGAAATAGAGGGATGTGTTGATGTGGTTACATCGAGTGTAGAGATGAAATGATGTGGCCATACAATGTGAAATGATATAATCATGTGCGTACATGATTAAATTTATGTGATTACATGGATAAAAAGGGTGCATGGATGTTATGATGTGATGGTTGGTGCAGGATGGGAGTTGGGTGTGACTACATAATCTAATGATTATGATTTTATAGAGGTAATTATGTTGTGGAACACTTTTACATTATTTATGTTTTATTTTAAAATTCATTATGGGTTATTATAAATCCTTCGAAATCAAGATTTCCCAAAGCTCAACAATGATAAACTATTGGTATGTTCTTTTATGTTAATTGTAGAAGTTACTAGTATGAAGAAACAATATTCTAGTTTTACATTTCATATTATCTTTATCCATACAATTGTCTTTCATTGATGTTTTCACACATGTCTATCAGAAAAAATGTAATTTATATGGATATAGAATTTAATAGATTAATGAACTTACATAGTACCTATCATTTATCACCCAACTATAGTTTTCTAGGTTTTTACATGGAAGATTATTAGAGAATGAACAATATTTTGAGGTGTCTTGGATGGAGATATAAGATGATATAGAGACTTTGGTGTCACTATTTTAGGTATTGACTTTAATTTTGTAAATTATATATATATATATATATATTTAAATTTTTGTTTGGGGAATTACTTTATCTATTATTTGGGAATAAATAGGAATGGATTTTTGGTTTATTTCTCTAATTATAGAAATTCGAAGGGTAATTAATCGGATTCTTAAGACGTATGACCACAGTGCTAGTCACCAACTTGGTCAATATTGGATGAGAGTCATGAGGGTTACTCTACCATCATTTTCAGACTTGGGAGTATCATCAATGTGGGTGTTTCATATCATCTCATCCCAAAAATGAAGTGATATTCTCTTTAAAAATATGCACCAATCAATCAATGTTTAACTACACATGTGTAAAATCCCCCCAAAATTAAAGTTATATAGTTATTTATAAAAAAATACTTCTACATTTCCATTTCAAAACTAATTAAATCTTCTAAACCAACAAATCAAAAATGCAAAATCATCATTGGCGTTAAACAAAATTTAAAAATTTCTATGCTAATTTAATAATTATATCTTATGTATTATGTATTCAACATAACAAACACATTATATTAATCCAAATTATCCACCTAAATATGATATCTCCAATCATCATCCATGTATTCAGTCAATATAATTTCTATAAATATTAAAAAAAAATAACATTCTCTCCTTTTTTTAACCATTTATTTTCTTTTTTTAAAAACATGCACCCCCGTGTAACCTTGTATTAATTTAATATTCCCATTAATAAAAATAATCCAAAGGGAAATATGGGAGAATGGAATAAATATTCCTTATTCAATATTTAATATAGGGTGAATGCCAATCAACTAAAAAACATTATAAATCCATATTTTGGGAGTTTAATATCATTATATTTAATTATTCTTCTAGGGTAGTAAAGAAATCCATATATAAAGAAAAATACTGAACCATTTTTTTAAGAAGTGATAATTGATGTCGATGTGTTTTTAAATTTAACATTATTCTTAATTAATTAAAATATTAATGGAAATATGAATATTATAAAACATTACCAATTGATATTAAACAATAACTCTCATTTTTATAGTTGTGAATCTATCCTCATAATTTTGTGGTTGTTTTAGATGTTATAACATATTATTAAATTTTGTTACTCAAATTAAGAGAATATTTATTTTTTAATATTTAATGAAATAAATCTAATTTTAATTATAAAAACACCATTTAAAGGAGTTTTCAAGACATTAATGTGTCCTAACTCATCTGTATTTACATGCATAAATACTTGGGTCCATCATTATTTTTAATATATAAGATCATAATCAAACATTCTATTAACGGGCCCGAGTAATATCGTTTCAACTATAAGATGATTTTTTTGAATTAAGTATATATATTCCTTGTAAAAATAATAGTAGGAAATTATCTAGTTATTTGAGGAATAATTATTTGTAAAAATTCTGAAATATTTTTTATCCCCAATATTCCACTTATCATACATTATAATTTTTGTTCCCGTTGATATAAGCATTTTCAGCTTGTTTTAATTATCCATTCAAATTATTTTCAACTACTCATGAGAATAAATTTCTTACGAGATTAAAAAAATTCCTACATCTTGAGTAATTAATAAGCTGAAAATATTTAACTCCCTACCTATTTAAATAAAATATATATACTTTATTTGAATAAAAATATCCTAAAAACATTTATAATTATCCAATAAATATTATTTCATCAATATAAAAAATCCAAATGAGTTAAAATGTATGAGTTTCTTAATATATATATGTTACTATAAAAATCACCATTATTTGTGTTCAAAATGTTTCTGTAGAAATTAATTTGTTAACATTAATGTATAGGGGTTTTTTGATGAAATTGAAGCCTTTAACACAAATTATTACATTCATTTAAATAAAGACATCTATTATGTAAAATCCAAATATTATGAGGCGTAATGTCATTATAATTATAGTTCCATAATACCATAAAGTGGAACAAAAAATAAAATATCATTATTTTATTCTCAATAATTAAATCCAAAAAATGCATGGGATAAAATGAAGAATACATAGGCAAAAGGGCTGAGAGGAAACCCCTCTAAATGTGATGAATGTGATAGGTAAACATAAGGCGTGACTAGTTGGTATATCATGATTTCATAACAGATAATCCTCATTCGTTATCATAGTGTAGGATAACATAAAGAATAGGGTATCATTAGAAAATGGAATCATATAATATGTGGTTGAAACATATGACATGATATACACAAGAGTCAAGGTCAAATTTTAGATAACATCATAGTTTGGAAAATTCCCATAATAGATTAGTATTACTCCCTAATCCCACACACAGTGCCTTATGAAACTAAAGATTCGCCCAATGAATTGGAGTTATATCTGGGCGCACTCATCATAACATCTTTATGATTTATGTGTTCCACATAAATGAAGTCTATAATAACGAATAACAAATGAATTACCCATGGAAATTAGATGGTACACAAAATTTTTCCATATATAATTATAAATGAAAATTTCATAATAAAATAATTTAAGAAATGAACATAAGTAATTTATTACCCTATCAATGTAAGAGAGAATAATATAGGATTATATTTTATATAAATATAAAAATAATTTAGAATAAATACATACAATAAAATGTTTTCATCATTGGCGAAAATTCATTTTAAAATATTTAATGTAATATTAATGACGAAAATACATTTTTCACTTTGAAATCACTTCTTCAATGTTTATAACTTTCAAAAAATATTATATAAAAATCATAAATAAAAACCAAATATGGGATCCTATAAATTACATTTCAAATATTTGAGTTGTCAAGAGAGTGTGTACTTACATTCATGTCGTACTGGATAAAAATAATTCTTTTTGAAACTGTTGTAAAGAGGTTAAAAATTACCTAATTCAGAAAATGAAAAAAATATTCCATTAATAACATTTTATAAAAATAATATTAAAAGGATTTCAAAAAATAAATTGTATAATTAAAACAATATTATTGAAAATATTTTTAGAAATCATGTCAATGGAAGAAAAATTATTTTCATCCTTAGTGGGAAATGAAGTAATATTTTCTAAAAAAATATTCTCAATTATTTTAATTACCAAAGTGTGGAATATTTTACTATTAATGGAAAATTTAGTGAATAAAACTATAAAAATAATATTAAAAGAGTTTTATTTTACATTAATTAAATAATTGTGTATAATAAAAATTCAAGAATAAATAATCCCGATTGAAATTAGATTGAAACATAATACATTACCGCTTGGTAACACTTAAATCATAATATACATTAATAATGTAAATAAATATTAAATTAAAATTTCATAATGTATTAAGGATTCATGATGTAATATTTAAAGGGTCATTATATACTCTTTTTAAGATAAATTAATTATATAAATTTACACCTACCTCAAGGAAAGATGTTTTGAGATGAAACCCTTACATCGAGTATAGACATTGTTATATAAAAATTTTATATCCTATATAATAAACTTATATAAATTAATTTTTTTCTAAAGAATATTTTATCGGTTTACTTCCTAAAAATTAATCAATTTACATCATTTATTTTAATATCATATTTTATTACATAATTAGTTATGTCGAAATCATGTATTTTGAGGATGCTTAGTTCATAATTTCAAAATGGCATAAGTGTGTATAACATGGTTAAAAGGTCCATTATTTACTAATATCTAAATAATAATCATGATATAATTATAATTTTTATAAAAAAATTAAAATTTGAAAAATAACAGGGAATTATTGTTATGAAAAATGAATTACATAACAATCATAGATACTATAGACCGTGTGTACACATGTGTAATGTTTCCACTTTTCAAAAATTATGATGGAAAAAATTATAGTTTTAATTTACCTATATAATATTATAATAATATCATATAATTTATTTAAATACACTTACATATACAATCTATCTGACGTGGTAGTAAATAGAATAAATCACTTCAATTCATGAGGGGGTAGTCTGCTGTACACGCAAAAAATGTTTTTTTGGTTCCATTTTTTAATGTAAGAAATTATATGATTTGTTAATTTCATATAATGATTAATACTTCATGAAAAATATATATAAATTTTAAATCCATTATAACAAATAGCCTTGATAGGTGATGATAGAAAATGATAAATCAGTTCGCAATGCGCTAGTCCGATGTACATAAGAACGTTGGTTTTATTTCCCATTTTATGGAAGGTGATATAGATTTAGTTTATTATATTAACATAATAACATATAATTATATGGGACATACTAATATTATTATATCATCATTATTTAATTATATACTAAGGAGGTGGAATATGAAATTAAACAATGATTCTATATTAAGACTCATACCTCTAATTCATGCTATTTCATTAGTAATATATCTAATAACACCATAAATTACCTTTTGGATCAAAAAAGGACTCTAGGACATGGTTATATTTGTGTGGAGGGAATTTTGTAATTTATTTTCAAATCCAATAGGTTTTATATGTGTAATTATGAGATTAGGGGGTTCCCTTTCATAAGCGGAGGAGAGGACACACTTAGAATTCAAGAATAGAAAAATTTATATCCCCATTTTAAAAACAGAAAAAGGGTCTAAAATGGATTATTATAAAACAGTAGACGATATACTGTCATAATATTTCCTTAATATATGATTTTTTCATGTTTTAGGTCATTTTATTCCTTATCGTTTTAGTTTAACCCTAAGTAAACCCGTTGTAAACTTAACCGTGGTAAATAATTTTTGATGATTTAACTATTCAGTATAACTAAATATTAAATTGAAAATATAATATAATATTATTTAATATGATTTAAAATATTTAATCCATTTTTCCAAATTCAATTTACAAATTTTTTAGAATTTAATTTAAAATCAATCCCAATAATGCCTTGAAAATACAGTTTTCCAAAGAAAAGTTTTTCATAAGTATAAAATGTTGTTTACCAAAATTCAACATTAAATAGATTCAAATTAACTAATTTGGATAAAACATGGAATATTTGATCTAATTTTACTTTTATACAATTTTGAATCAATTTTTTTTTAAAATTAATTAAATGAAAAGGCGATATTCATTAAAAACAAGTAGTTTTCACAAATCATTAATAATTTAATCTTTGTAGAAAAATCAGTAAAATTAATTCTATATTAAATTTGACATTTTTATTCCTAATATTAGTTCATTTTTTTCAAATAATGTTTTTTGAATGTGTAAAAAATTATTTTAATTTATTGTTTATTAAATTAAATAAAATCATTTTCTTAGAAGAATGAATTTAAAAAGCCTATAAAGATTTAACCAATAATTTATTACCTATTTATAAATATATAATATTTATACACCATAATTAATTTTCAAATTTTTGTTATTCTGATTCATACATCCAAATTTGACGGATATTATATAAAGACCATGTTTAAATAAAAATATTTTAATAAAATATTGTGTTTCATTTAAACATAGTGTTAATATTTCAATATTATATCGAACATAGTATTATTTTAAAATGTAAGGGTCTTAAATTATATATACATAATTTAATTTGAGTTCTCATAATTTTATGTTATGCTTAGTAATCAAGGGTTTGACATTAAAAAATTCATTTATAGAAATTCCACATCGTTAAAAGGGTTAATAAAAGTAATTCTTAAAAAGAGGGAAAATGAAAAAATAATTTCATTAAATAACTAGGTTTCTAAATAGGATAATATTTTCAAAAGGTGAAAATGTGTATTTTTAAAGAAGATCTATTTATGATATAACATTATACTTTTTATGAGGTGAGATATAATTGATTTATAAAAAATGAATAAAATTTTTATTTCAAGTCCTTTTCCAAAATTTGAGTGATCCTTTTACCATATAAACTAATAAAATAAGGCAATATACTTTCATGAAAAGTTTAATTTCATAGTTTATTCATTTTTCACCACAACATAATATTTTTTCTCTAAAAAATGAGTAATCATGATTAAATTTTCATTCCTGATGTGTAACGTCTCATATTTTAAGTTTGTTATTTTTTTTAGATATTATATGGATTTTTTTCAAGACTAGGAACAGACACAATGTTAAGTTTTGAGTCCCTGTGTTCCCAAAATAAATGTTTAAAAATATCAAAATATGTAATAGTATACTTGCATGGTTTTCCTAAAAAAAGTAGAATTAATCCTAAAAGAGTGCTCAGAATAGAAATATGAGTGCACTGTTTAATTTAGAATTGTTTATTAACTATAGGCGCCACCTAACATTGGTCAGTGTGGGTTGGTTGTGGAAATAATTCATGGGGTTTTAAAGGAATAAAATAAATTAATAAAAAATTAATTTTTTTCATCGAAAAAGCATCAGTTTTACCTTTAATTAAACCAATTTTGAGAGATATATGGTTAGTCTCCTAAAAAAATAATTCTTTGAGGATAATAGTAAGAACCCTATGGAAAATCATCTCATGTATGTGATGATGGAGATTCAAATCAGTGATTAAAAAACGCCGATCTTGATGGATCCTGCCAACGATGATGATGCAACTTTGTTCTTATTTAGTGATCGATCCAAATTGAGGTAGGGATTTTTATTTAATTGGTTTATTCACATTACATCATTTTAATGATTAATTTGGATCAATATATGAGCGTATTGATTCACGGATCATTTATATTGCACGATTGGATTGATTTAATGTTTTTTCCAACCAAAATCCCTCAATCTTGATCATTGGCCAAGGAAAATTTTCCAACGATGTTAAACCTTATTTATTGTTCTTATCTCCCTCATTTCTTTATGTTCTTCACCGTTTTAACCCCACGATTCTCATATCTATGTTTTTTGTGGTTCTAAACTCGATTGGATCCCTAATTGGATGCAAGTCGACAACTGAGGATGGATTTGTGTAGATCAGGACCCAAGGAGCTCAGATCTTTGATTGTTTTCATTTTCTGGCATCAGAGGAGGCACACTGGTCCAAATAATCAACCAAACATTCTAGGAGGTGGTGGTGGTGGAGAAATGTATGGTGATTGAAATGAAGGATGCGCTGGTGGCAGTATGGGATGTGGAGTGGTGGTGGCTGAGGAAAAGTGTGCCTAGCCAGCCAATCTGTGACCGATCGGTAGGTCGGGTCGAGCCAATGGGTCGGGATAGAATAGTTGGATCTAGTCAAACCTAAGATAGATCCAGGGAAACTAGGGAAGATCTCAGTTGTGGTCGACTATGGAGATTGGATACTGTGGTTGATAGGTAGGTCGTGACAGCTCGAGCTACTGCGGGGCGCAGTGACCGCGCAGCTGGTTCATGATGGTCGACCACAGTCATTGACCACAGTGGCTAGTGAGGCACAACAGGTGTAATTACCATGATGGTTAGTCCATGGGTGTATAGTAAAATTAGTATCTAGACTACAACAGTTGAGTATGGTGGTAGGGGGACCTACCATGGCAATATGTCTTTGTGGCCCAGGCAGGTCTCTCGGTAGTTTCTTTCAAATGATCATGACTCCAAAACGGGGCATCCAAACAATATGTAGTCTATGGTGTTGAGAACATAACATTTAGTTTGTATTCTTGTGTCCAAATGTGGGGTTTTAGTCTGGGATAGAATTTTTTATTTCATTCCATTGGTCATTTACTTGAGGGTGAAGTGCGACATTACATCCACATCAATATACTGTGATCCCTTCTAGAGGATGAGTCTCAGATAGAATATGGTATCCCTCTATGAGACTAGTTTGTGATCATCTATCACCCCTAGTGAGTTTTGTGTAATTGGTGTAACCTTCTTGAACATGATGTTGGTCTTCCATATATCGGACCACATTGGTAGGGTTTGTAGAATCGTAGAAATATTTTCACTTAAGTAGTGGGTTGGTCCATATTAGGTTCATGGTGTCCCATAGTTGTTCTAGGCATGAATCCCTATCTGTTTTTCAAGGATGATCTAGATTGGGTTAGTGGTATACCCAATGGTTTTCAGCATGACCCCCTATTTTTGTACCATAGTCTTCACAGACTAGTGCATTCTCTTTGGGTGAGGACCAAATGAGCTAGACCTCTTCATTCAGTCTTTCCAATGCTATCATGGATTGTGGAGTTTGTTCCCCAAGAATGAGCATTGCTTCAAATAGAATCATATGGCTGAGAATTGTTAATTACCACCTGATGGAATGGTGTATCTCCGAAGTTTATATGGGTGTTATTTTTCTATCTTGGAATCTGTAATACATAGATTGTTACATCTTGAATTTTTGTGACTACTTGGTGCATCATTTTAATTGTTTTTGGGGTGTCCTAATGAGTATTGTTATACTCACCCCTATATAATATTTTCATGCATCTATCTTGTCTTTTGTTGGTGACATCCCTAATGATGGTTTTCTTGGAGGATCAGAAGTGGGAGGAACATAGCTGGAGCTAGACATACTAAGGTGTGTACTAGGTAACTTCCTTTGACTTAGTCCTCGACCTTTGAGTAGGATGGATTAAAACGTCAATTATTTTTTTGTTACAGTCTCTTTGTGGATGACCTATATTTAGCTATATTATTTTCTATTACATCCACCATTCTAATCTATTATAGGATCTTAGATGTATGAAATCAACTTTTCATTTGTTTTTCCTTTCATAATTTTGTGGCTTGGAAATATGTGCATGTGTATAAATACATTAGGCTAATTCCTCCCATTTGTGGGTTATGTATACTCGGTGCTAGTCACATGGTGCTAGCCTGTTGGAGGTGGAATTTTGGTAGTCAATACACATGCCCCTCTATGATGAGACATGAAAGACTGGAATCCAATCAGTCTATTCTACTTTTGGACTGGGAGTTTGTGAGGTTGGTTTGGTTCAACTGTGTTAAGTGTTTCAAGTTTGGCTTTCAGGCTAGTGACTCCAGTATTTGGGTAGTGGCCAACATATCCATACACTAGGTCTCTGATAACTTTTTTGTTGACTTTTTTACATGATAACATTAGTTAAAGTGAAAAAATGGTACATGAATACTATAGAAATGGTTGTGTTTTTAGGTCCTTCAGTCAGATCCCCATATTTAGTCTATTAACGGTGGTGAATCTTGTTTTATTTCTAGATTTCACCGCATAGATAGACATACCTGATTACTCCAATTGATCATGAGGATAATATACCTAGTTAGAAGTCATCATTATAGGGGAATGTACCATAAATATCCCATACGGGGTGTTTACAAGATGTACCACCACCCTTCAAGAAACAGCTACTACCATCACTATTGGTAAGGATGCATGTAGGTGGTGTGTGTTGTATGAGTTTCAAAGGACCTGACCTCCTAATACTATAGGTCATTGAGAACCCTAGAAATATAAGTATTTTCCAATTTAATTCACCCATGTTTTCCACCTTTTTCAGATTCCATCTGACCAGATGCTAGTCCTTGTATCAAGTCTTCTTCAATTCACTGTGGGGAAATTTTGGAGCATAGAGACTCAGTAAAATGATGATAAATCTCTCCCTTAGAAAATATTTTAGTGTATATTCATAGAAGGGTTCTGTTTGACCATACTGCGATCATTATGCATTAGTGTGCTTTTTCATCTATAGCCGAATTGTATGACCATGGTGGATTATTAAAAAAATTACTGATATTTTTCACCACTCCTTGGATATTGTACGAGACTAGTTCTTTAGGAATAAGACCTTCGAGTAGGGATTACACCCAGACATCAAAGAATCAATGGTATCCCTTATAATTTTTACCTATTCTGGTTTACATGATTGACCACTACTTGTAGATAGTTTATAGGGAAATTAGACACTAATAGTAGGAACTAGTAATGGGATCCAAGTAGCTGAGACCTCGACATCATGTAGCTGATAGCAGTCACATGGATCCAAGCGGGTCAGGCACTTCATAGGGTTGTACCAAGAATCAGGGTTAGTAATGTTGGGCTCCCATGGGGGTTCAAATAAACCAAGAGATAGACATTATTTCTCATGTGTGGTCAGAGATGATATGAGGTATGACCTATGTCTTTTCAACATTAGGTTCCCTATTTATAGACACATGTTGTAGTCGTTCTTTTCATTATTCAAATATTGTTCTAGACATTGAGATTCTGGTTGAACCATTAACTGGACCCTCAGACTTGGAGACTCATACTAGGGGATACCCAATGATCACACATTAATGCCGATTGTGTGACCTAACTATTTGAGGTGAATGTTTTGGTTGGTATCTCTTGGTTGCTACATCAAGGCCTTATAATATCATCCTTGGTATGGTATGGTTATCCACAGTTCATGCTCTAATTGACTAGTTTAGGAAAATTGTGTGGGGTGTCCACAATGATGAGACTTATTTTTCCATTGTTGGTGAAAAGTAAATCTAGGTAGCATAGGATGTACTCACACATATGGGGATGAAACCAATTACTCATCATTTGGCTAGACTCACCCTAAGTAAAATAGATGATATGATTCCTTAGTTTCATATAGTGGTGGATGAGTATGAGTATGAAATTCCCAAAGATATTCTAGGTTTACCTCGCTACTAGTAGATGGACTCCTGAATTGATTTATGCCCCAGGATAACATTAAAATATACACATACATATCATATGGATTTGAGGGAGCTTCATGAGCCGAGGTGAGAATTATATAATTTTTATAAGGAGGGCTTCGTGAGACCTAGTGGTTCACCCATGGAAACCCTAGTTTTTTCCATGAATGAAGATGAGAGATTGAGTTTATGTTTGGATTACCAGTTCATTAACTTGGTGAAAATGAATAATGAGTATCTGTTACTGAGGATTGATTGTTTCTTTGATCTGTTGAGTGGGATCACGATGTTTCTCAATGATTGATCTAAGATCAGGCTATCGCAAGCCATGAGTATGAAATGAGGATATATGGATGATGGTCTTCAGATATCGTTATAGTCCTTATGAGTAATTAGTGAATATGTTTTTCACAGTGAAATCCCCATCATTGTTCATGGGGATCATGTACTACTTATTTCAGCCTTACATAGACTGGTTTGTGGTGGTCTTCATAGATGAATTAATTTTGTATTTGTTTTCCATAGAGGACCATTAAAAAAACTTAAGTATCATTTTGGACACCATTATGAGAGGACCAAATTTACAGAAATCTCTCAAAGTGTAGGTTCTAGATTCGAGAGGTCCTTTTTCTGGGACACATTATCTTAGAGGCTGGAGTTATAGTGGATCTAGTGATTATTGATGTAATGCTTGATTGGAAGCCACCTGTGAGTGTTACCAAAGAGAAAAGTTTCCTTGTATTGGAAATAAACAATCATTGGTTTTTACATGACTTCTCTATATTGGCATAACCCAAGATAGATCTGAAATTCAATGGGAAACCTTTTTTGGGGGGAGAAAACTAGAAATAGTTCTTTTAAGAGCTGAGGAAGAGGTTGACGAGTACTCCCATTATGAGGTTACTGAATGAATGTTTCAAGTACATGGTGTTTTGTGATTCATCCTAGACTAGACTAGATTGTGTATTGATTTGGGTTATGTAGTGATTTACTATGGTTTGTGTAAGATGATATCACTTAAGCAGAATTACTAAACCCATGATCTTGAGTTAGTTGCAGTAGTCTTTTCTTTGAATATGTGGTTACACTACCTAATGTGAGATCAATTTTTCATCTACTATAACCACAAGAGTCTCATAAATATATTCCCTTAGAAGGGTCTGAACATGAGACATATGTGGTTGTGATAGAGGCCCTTAACATAAGTTCTAGTATACAATTACTGAATTATGAATCCATATAGTTGGATTCATTTTAGTTATCCTTTGTGGATGGATATGGATCATCTTACATACAGTTTATTGTTGTCACCCCTCCACTCTTACAAAAATGTAGGGAGTAAAAACTAGGGGATACTAACTGTGAGGCAATATATTCTCATATTTCCACAGCATATGCTCCTGATGGATATCTGAATGGTGGGGAGAACATCATTCTTTTCAGAGGACACATAGTAATACTAGAGTCATTGTGAGTAGAGGTTCTGAAGGAGTTTCATAAATACCATTTGGTGGTACATCCAGGTGTCGAAAAGATTTATCGAGACCTCTGACAATAATTTCGGTGGAAAAGGATATGGAAAGGAGTTGTAGAGTTTGTTTCTAAGTTCCATACATGTCAATAAGTGATGGTTGAGAACTAACTTCAAGTGAGATTATCTTAAAAACAAGAGGCTCCAAAATGGGAGTGGTATGGGATATAGATGGACTTTTTGAATGGTTTACCTCTTACATCTAGTGGACACAATTCCATCTGGGTGATCATTGAATGACACCCCAAGTTATTCCACATCCTAGATACTAGAGATCAGTGTTTAGTATAGAGCATTAGATGCCTCTATTATCCGTATATAGTCCAACTACATGGTGTTCTATCAATTATATCTTCAAATCATGATGCACAATTTATATCATATTTAGAGAAAGGATAATAAGTGGTGTTTGGAACCCAGTTAAGCATGATAATAAGGTTTCAAACATAAAAGGATGACCATACTGAGTGGACCATTAGGGTTTTGGAGGACATGCTTCAGGCATTCATTTTAGACTTTTTCCTCATTAGGGAGAATCACCTTCCATAGGTGGAGATTCCATACAACAACATCTACAATTCCACCATCTGTATGACACTATTAGAGGATCTGTATGGGTGACCCTATTGGTTACCATTTCACTAGACTGACCTAGGAGGGTCCGCACTCATGGACCCACATTTGGTGAAAGAAACTACAATCAATGTGAAGATCATCTTGGGGAGGATGAAGACTCTAAAAATATATTATAATTATTATGCTAATAGGTGACCTAAGACATTGGAGTTTGAGGAAGTAGACCATGTGTTCCTTATGGTTTCACCTCGATAGGGATTAAAAATATTTGGAAGGGGTGGGAAGCTATATCCAAGTATCATAATCCCTTTAAAACTATTGAAAAGAGTTAGTAGGGTGGAATTCCACATGGCTCTGCTATGATATTTGTATCGGGTAAATGATGACTTACACATGTTTCAGCTGAATATGAATGCGAATTAACCATCACAATTCATTGATTGTGGAAAGGTAGACATCGAGGATGTATCTTATTTTCTAAGCACCATGTGGAGGTCGAGGATCGGTAGGAGTGGATCCTTTATCAGTAATTTATTGCTTTGGTGTGCATTTTATGATAACATGGGAATTTATTTACGGGAACATGGGAGTGGAAGGCTTATATTTTTTCTCATTACCCTCATATGTTTGATTAGCCATTGTTTTTTACTTTTATTTACATAAAGCCCTAAGGTGTAGAGATTGTTACATCATGTATTTTTGGTTTAATATTTTTTATATTTTATATGGATTATTTTTTAAACTAGGTTCTGAGAAATAATGTGATTTGGAGGCTTGGTGTTCCAAGAATAATTTTTTGGAAAATATGAAATTATTTAATTTAACGTGCATTCTATTTTCCAAAAGATATGAATAACTAAAAAATAGGTGTCTAGAATAGAAATATGAGGGAACGTTGGAATTATGAATGTCATATTTACATTAAGAAGAACCTATCTATGATCAGTATGGGTTAGTTGTTTAATTTTTCCACGATCATTTTAAAATAATAAAAAAAAATTAAAAAAAATTATTTTATT
This sequence comes from Viscum album, assembly GCA_963277665.1. NCBI lineage: Eukaryota > Viridiplantae > Streptophyta > Magnoliopsida > Santalales > Viscaceae > Viscum > Viscum album. The sequence continues at coordinate 776,404,706 of OY728161.1, forward strand.
TATTCAACAAAGCAGTAGGTTTATTTTTAAATAAAAAGTTTCTCAGAGATCAAGAATGAGTATAATAACACTGTAATTATCTATAGATAGTGGGTTGAATCCCCTAGAGAATCCTCTTGAGCCGCCTATGACGAAGATTCGAATCAATGCTAATGAACACTGATATTGACGGATCTCATAAACAATGATGAAGCATCTTAGTTCTTCATCAACAATATTTTAAAATATAGGTATTAATTTTTATTAAATTGGTTTATTCCCCATAATTTATTTATATAATTAAATTTGATCAATCTACGAAGTTATTTATTCACATATCATGTATATTGTGATTTTGGATTGATTGAATCTCGTTTTCTATCGCAAATCCCCCAATCATGATCGTTTGTCATGAATTCAAGGCCAAAATTGAGAATCTCCATTATTTATCATTTCCCCCTCTGTTATTATAATTTTATTTTTTGGAACCCCACAATTCTTGGCTTGAGATTGTCGGGTGGTTCCAAACTCGATTCGACCCTTGGATTTGAAGAGAATTGACAACTGAGGATGGATCTTTGTAGATTAGTGTCCTATGAGCTTGAATCTGTGACCGTTTAAGTTTTTTTGGGAATTATAGGAGGCATGGTTTTCTTTGCAAGGTACCACTAGTATGAGGAAGTAGAAGGATTCAGAGCAATGTATGATGGGGAATGCATGCAGTTCACACGAAGTGCGTAGGGAAAGGCGAGACGGGTCAGACAGTTGGGCAGGGTTAGGCCGGTGGCCTGGACGAATGATTTGGATCTATTTTGAACATGTTTATGATCCAAGGAAACCATGGAAGATCCCTATTGAGGTTGACCTTGGTGTTTGACCGTGGTTTTGTGTTAGCTCAAGCTGCCATGGTACGTAGTGGCTCTGGTGGTCCCCCACAGTGGTTGGTCATGCATGATAAGTGGACATATCGCAACAGTCTGTCCATGGGAGTCCGGTCCTCATGGTAGGTGGAAATATCATGGTGGTTGACCATGGAGGTAGACCTCTAATATAGGTGGAAATACCTCAATGGTAGGTCAGTTGGCCGATGGTGGGTCTATGGACAGTTTCATTCATTCAATTATAACTCCTAAACAGTGCATCCAATCGACCAATCGTATATAGCGTTGAAATAATAATGTTGATATGGTCTTTTTGAGACCAATTTTGGGTTTTTTATTCTAGACCATTATATTTTGATCGTGTTCCCTTGTTCCATTCATAAAGGGTTTAGTGATAAATTACATCCACCTCATTTGATTTCAGTCAACTCTAGAGGCCTATTATCAAAAAGAGTATGGTATCCCTCTATGATACATGAGTGAGATTGTCAATCACCCCTTGTATAGTTTGTGAAGTTTTCATAACCTCATAGAGAAGGTAGTTGATCCTCCATCTATTGGGCTAAATTGGAAGGCTTTTCAAAATCGTAGATAAGTGATCCCCTACCTAGCGGTTTGATCTATATTGGGTTCATGGTGTCCCCTAGTGGTTCTGAGAATGACCAATATCTATATATAAAGGTTTATCTAGATTGGGTTTTTGGTGTCCCCAAGTTGTCCAAGGCATGATACCATATATATATATCATAGTCTTATTACACAAGTGAATTCACATTGGGTGGTCCAAAATGAGCTAGACCTCTTCGTCGAGTGTATCCAATGATATCATGGCTCGTGGAGTGGGATCTCCCAGAATGAGTATTTCTGATAATAGAATCTTATGTTTGGCAGTTGGTTAGGACCACCTGATGGTGTGGTACATATTCTAAGTATACATGTGTGTTCTCTTTAGCTCTTGGCCTCTCATATACATAGATGGTTACATATTGTATTCAGATAATTACTTGGTTCTTCATGTTTTGCTTTTTAATTGTTTCCTATCAAGTATTCTTATAATCAACCCTACGCTAGATTTTCCAGCATGTGTCATGTCTTATAAAGGTGATGGACCTACTGATAGTGTCATAGGAGGACCAGGAGCAGGTGGATCATTTTCCAGAGCTGGGTAGACAAAGGTGTTTACCAGGAGTGTACCATTGAATTAGTCCTATCACATGGAGTAGGTTGTACTCTTCACAGTTTCAGTTAATCTTGTTTTACAGACTCAATGTGGGGGGCTTGTATATTGATCTATTAATTTCCATGACATTCAGTATCATACTCTTTTGTGGTATCATACATGTATGAATTCATCCTACTAGTTATTTTACCTTTCAGTATTTTTTGTCTTGGAGATGTGTGTGTGTGTGTATAGATATTTTATGATAATTCATCCCATTTGTGGGATATTCCTACTCGAGAGTAGTCACCAACCCCTAGTTTATTGGAGGCGAGCTTGGGGTAGTCACAACATGGTCCCCTCTAGTATAGGTCATGACATAATGAACTAAAAGTAAATTCTAACATATCACTTTATTACAAAAATGATATGAATACATTACTCTTTTATTTAGGTATCGACCAAAAATTTTAATGGATGTTAAAGGGTAAGATTATTCCCAAAATCAATTCACATTCAAATTGATATAAAAATTCAATTTTCAAATTAAACCATTCCATAACATAATTAACCAACATCACAAATAAACTCAGAATTAAAATATTTAATTGTGTTATTATGAAATATTAATTTTTGTTAAATCAAATTTTATACCTAATTGATACATATACATCAACAAAGTGAAACATTTTCCAAAATATCATTAGTCACATGAAAATCCTGAAAAACATTTGATCCTAAAATTTCTTTCCCAAAATATACATATTATTTATATATCAAGTAATTTATGTAAAAAATAATTAATACTAACCAGTATATAATGTAGGCTAGTGTTTGGAACCTCACTCCTTGGTTCTGGGTTCAATCCCCAAAACCAGGCTATATGAAACGTGTTTTCATTTGACTTATAGTTGTGATTTTTATGATACTAGGATTTTTTTCATATCCATATTCACAATTCACCTTAATCATATGAATATCTCAATAACATGAGTAAAATCATGAAAAATAACATTTATTCATCCTATCACCTCTTTAATCCTATATGGTTTTCTATCTGGCTCATCATATTCGCCAAGATCAAATAATTTAAATTGACAATAATTGCCTCAATATCAAGAGTATCCCAAAGATTATTTTTTCCATAATTTTTTTTAACAAAACATCACCATACCCTTAAATTAAATGTCTATGTTAATAGTACTATTCAAGATATTCTTACAAATACGTAATGAAAAACTATAGCAGAAAAATCCTTAAATGTTTCATGATTTTTATTTCTAGAAAACTATTGAAAAAAATACTTCAAATACCGGATTTTCAAATTCTAACACATAAAAACTTCATTCATTTAATTTATTTTTTCAGAACATATGTCCATTGGAATTAATCCTTGGATTAGATAATTGACTCAGATAGTGGAAAAGTTCCCATAAACTACAACTTTGAAAAAATAATTGTGAATTAGGTTGACATTTATTTCCCTACATATTATTAATCGCACTCTTAATTTTTATTTTGAAATTATAGGTTTTATTCTATCCTTTTCTACATATAATTAATCTTATATTTCCAATAAGACATTTTCCATGGTTCCTTTTCCCCCATTTCTGACATGTAGAAAATTGAATCTTCTTTTCTTTTTCACCATTAACACTTTAACTTCAATGAGAAAATTTCCTTCTCATCATAGATGGGTTTAGAAATTAAATTATATTCTTGCAGTGAATCACAATGAAATATATCTCATTTGGAATAATTAATAGAAGACTAACTTACATTCCTATTTTTCGTGGTATATCAGTATAAAAGACATCATATTTTCCATCACATTGGTTGTTTTCTTGATTTCTAATATTTCCGACCATTAAATAATAACAATAAAAGCAACAAGAGAAAAATGAATTAACACAAAAGGTGAAACTTATAAAACTAGAAGGAATAACTTATAAATTACATTTATATCTAGAATAACGATTCTATGGGTTTCAATATAGGTTATTCATGGAAAATATTCTTATTATGTTTTGGAACATAAGAATTTTCTCATTCCCTTCCTAATAGTTCATAAAGAGTTCATAAATTTACAAAACATATCCCCTGATAGTGTTAATACAGGTGTATATGTAGGCCCATTTTCATACCCCAAGTAACGACCACATCTTTCCAAATGATCCATATTCAAAGTTATTACCCCTCAGTAAAATTATGAGAGATCCGAAACCATTTGAAGTATCTAGAGAGAGATTTAATTGCATGAATCTTACTCAATCTATAATTCACAAAAATTCCAAGACATTTTTTGTATACTTAGTCTTATCATTATACATATCCCTGTGGTTATCCCTAAATGATTATATTCCTAATTCCCAAAAATAACTAAAACATTCTCTAATACCAACTATAAAGACCCAATACCTTTACATAGATTATTACATGAATTTTACCATAAATAAATATTAATTACTTCCTAAATATCATGAGGCCTAGAGTATTTGGAATAATAGGTTCATATTAATGAATTATGTGACTAAAAATAGTACTTATTTATTTTATTCTCCATAATGATATCATAAATCCTTTTAAGATCAAAAACATCATTTGTTAACTTGGAGAATACATAGACAAAATGGGTTATCTAAAAATTAATGTAAGGAAAAACATGAATAGTAAAAATAAAATTTGAGAAAAAGTTACAAAATGGTATAATAAAATAAAAGGCTCAAGGTTAATCAACTAGGATAATTACATAAAAAAATTGTATCATAAGATCATGGAGTCATTAGAAATGTAAAATTAATATATAACATGTAATGAAAATGTTTCAAGACTAACTTCTGAGAAAATATCATAGGGTGGATAAAGTTCTATAACAGATTAGGTTTACTCCCTAATCCCATTCAAGATTTCTCATGAGACTAAAGCCTCACCCAATGAACTGGAGAACAATCTGGTTGCAATAATCAAAACATTCTCATGATTTATGTGATCTGTATAAATGAAAACAAATATAAGGGATACTGTAAAAATTACTAATGGAAACAAAATGGGCTTCATAATATTTCATCATATCATAATCAATGGAAACTTCACAATTATGGAATCTGAGAAATTAATATAAGGAATCTTATAAAACATAATATTATGGGAAAATAATTTTGGTATATATTTCTGTGAAATATATACAGAATTTAGAATAATTATATTATATCAAAGGTTTTAATCATTGTTGAAAATTACATTAAAATATGAAATTGATGATTTATTGTAGAAAATAACACTTTCACATTGAAATAAATTCTCTAGTTTCTAAAAATATCCATTTATTAGAGAAAAAAATCTATAAAACTTTGGAATCTTATAAAGGAATTACCATGGAATTTATTTTTCATGAAACCTAGTAATTCCATACATATCATATAAGTTTTAAAAATCATTCCATTCACAATATTTAGAAAAGATTAAAAATTACATCATTTTGAAAATGATAATAATATTCCATTAAAAATATTTTCTAAAATGTAAGACACTTAAAAAATGACTTTAATAAATAATTTGGAGAATATTTAAAATATTATTGAATATAATTTTCAAAAACATGAATATGGTTGGGAAAGGATTTTTGACCAAAGAGAGAAATGAAGTCATAATTTTATAAAAACATATTATTATTGATTTTAAGCATTATTGAGAGGAAAATTCTACAATTACATGATAATTTTATAAATGATCATAGGAGAACAAACGTAAAAAATTATTTTTAGAAACTGATTAAGTAAATTTCTATAATGGAAATACATGCATAATAAATGTGAAATAAAATGAGATTAAAATATAACCCTTTATCGCATGGTAACATTCGAATCATAAATCACATGAATTAAGTAAATGAAATGTATCTTAAAATGTATTTTTGTATGAATGATTCATGTTATAATATGTAAAAGAGAATTATATACACTATTTATTTGAAATTAGGTGTATAGAGGAACATGTATCAAAGAAGGAAGTGTTGAGATGAAACCCTTACCATGACTCCATACTTTTTCATGTATGTATGTTATATCCTATATAATAAAAATATATCAATTATTTTTCTAAATAATAAAATTTTCTTGGTTTAATCCCTTAAATTTAGACCATCTAATTCATTTATACTAATGATTTATTTCTTTAATTAATCAGTTATGTCCATGTTAGATGTTTTGAGGATTCTCAGTTTATAATTTCAAAATGGCATAAATTTGTTGAATGTGGTAAAATGGGTAATTATTAAATCATCTCCATAAAAATAATTTTTAGGAACCAGACCAACATCACATCTGACCCTACATCTGAACCTGTCCGAGACATGGTGTGAAGGGAGTTCCAGAACCCCATGGGGTGGCAACCAATGTCAGGAATCAAAACAATCGAAGGGGGAATGATCTTAGCCAATAAACAATATCAAAAGAAATGAAGTGAGAAGGATGAAGTACCAACAATAAATGAATATTAAATAAATATATATAAGTGATTCAGTTACGACATATGAAAAAAATATAAACTAAAAACAATGCTTAGACTAAACCACGGTATGAAGACCTCTATCTGGCCTCTTTGTCACATCCAACCACAAGACCAACCATGACCCAACACCGAGAACATGAACCAAGAACCTAAAATTGAAAAACAACTCAAGAATAAATGAAATGAATTATACAAGTACAATGTGATCATAATATATCAGTATGAAACCACTATAGAATCTATACACTTATTTTCCTAAAATACTACATTATCACCAGTTTGAAATACATTTATAGAAATAGGGTTTTCTCAATTTAATAAACAACACTACATTCCCCCTTTTAGGATGTTACACACCAGATGATGAGTGCTCAAAGAAAAATATCATTTTATAAAATCAAAAACTAACCAAAATAAAAAAACAAACTATACCAAACTATACTGAAAAATTAACAGTTAGAATTAAAAAGTAAAAAAAGTGAAGTAGAATTTATACAAGGAAACACGAATAGTAACCATAGGAATGTTCTAAACATCCCTAGAGTGATCCATGGATGTTCTCGAGTTAGACAAACCTTCTGGAATACGGTGTAGCTCCATAGTCTATAAATAACATGTCTCCCGGAATTGACCTATCCATTGGCACATCCCATAAAGCACTATCATGTTGAGAGGGTACCAAACCGTAATATGGGGGTTGAAAAAAATATCACTCAATCCTCTAAAGGATACCTAATAAACCCAAGGTAAATATACATTATGTAAGTAGGAGGTCCTCACATGTGTGACTCACCTTACCTTCCTCCACCTCACTTCACTACCCTAAACATGGACAAAACCTATATGATAACCCAAATAGGAAAATCTCGAATAGTGGTTCCTACCACACGTCACATTGAAAAAGGTTCCAACCAGGATGAAACATCATATAAACATTCAACCATTTAATTAAAGGAATAATAATTTTCCAAATGATTATTTGACTTTAAATCTCCAATCACATTTAATAGAAATATTTCCAAACCATTTCCCAAAAAAAACTAACCAAACATTTAAATTAATAATTCCAAACGGTCACTTAGGTTGGAAAAAAATAACACTTTAAACATTATTTTAATTCCATGATGAAAAACACAAATAAATTAACTAATGATGCCAAAGATATTTCCCTCCATTTTGGAACCAACCTTGTTTCAAAAATACCAAACAGTAAATAATTAAGGAACACATTTGAAACCAACTCCAAGCCCTAAAATAAACCCATATACCATTTTTGAAATGAATGGAAACTTTAAGAAACCAAGGTTCATAGAAATAATTGTTTTAAAGTTCCATATTCAGTTGAATTACCATCAATGATTGCACCTTATGAGCGCATTGATTTTCTAATATCCAATGGAACATCCTAAATACCTACGAAATCATTCAAAACCATTTTCATTTCCAAGATCCCCACTTTTTTTCAAACCTACACAACAAACTAAACTAAAAAAATCCACCAGCCCCACATATAAAACCCAAATCAAAATATTTCCAATTTATTAAAATATTTCTAAGAGAAACACCACCAAAATCTTCCCATATTACTTGAGAGGATCAATTTAAATTTTACCAAACACATTTGGTACATATATACATACGCATATATGAATAATCACTTCAAAACCCATTTGTATTAATTTAAACCAACAAGAAGAATCCACTATAAACTAACTATGTGAATAAAAAACATGTGAATAATATTTATAAATTAATTGGAAACAACCAATAATCAATGGATTGTGCCAAAAAGGAAAATAATAGAAACACCTAACTCAATGGAGTGAAGATGCAACAAAACAATCGGAGAATAGCGATCTAAGACTCACAGATAATACACACACCATAGATCCAAATAAAAACTACATAACCCATTATTCATAGACTCTAGGGTTTGAATGAACACACACCCACCATGGGATACCCAAGAGATCAACACATTGGAGACATGGATGAGAATCCATAGAGGAGGATGAGCCATTGAAAAGGAGTATTAGGACCCCTTAATGAGAGAAAATGGACCCAAGGGTAGGGGTCTAATTTAGGAATAAAAGGGGGAGGGTAGATTATGGGTTTAACATTTTAGAAATCTGTACTGGCTACATGGTTTAATAAACTCATGGCCGACTATGCACCCCTATCTATCCATAAGGGACATCCCTAATGACATGGCCACATGGTTTCCAAACCATGTTCCAACAATGAGAAATTCCATGAACCAAAATTAACCAAATCCTACACCGTTACCTATGCTGAGCTAGAAATTTTACCAAACAATGCGCCAACTGTGCACATGCTACTACCCAGCCCAAAAACCCAACTTTTCAACCAAAAATTAAAACATTAAAACTAGGGATTCACCTAAATTTCAACCAAAAGATCCAAATACAATGAAAATATAATAAAAAAGATTTATAATGTTCGGGGTGCAGCAATTTTCCCAACCATAGACACATTGTAATCCTAGAATGTCACCAAGTCGAAAGATAATAAAAACACAAATCTACGACTGATCAAAGTCCATGTAAAAAATGAACATTAAGGTGGATTTTCCAAATAAATCACACCTGACCATTATATATGGAACCACATCACAAGAAAAATGAAATAAAACTAAAGGGATCTACCCACCATAAGAAATCAACTACTACGCTTTTGCACGACTTCCAATCTGCCCAATGAGGGAACTCCCAACACAACAAACCTAACTTCTTCGCATGAGATAATTAATTACTACCACAAAAACGAAAAATTCTCAACAAATAAGGAATCGTCGACACTATGGGAAACACCAAATCCTTCTCAAACTAAACATCAAACTAGAAGAACCATCTATCAATTAAACAAAACATAAGCATCTCCAAACGAGAACAACTAAAACCAAATCCAACCCACATAAGGTCTGAGAAAAATCATTGAAAACCCAAATATTAAAGGTATAGAATCAAATAATTAAAAATACACATATTATAATAACAAATTCAATCACACTTTAAAACTAAATTATGAACTAACAATAAAAAAACCCAAACAAAAAACATCAATCATATCCGTTAAGATACTAGGGAAAAAACTTGTACAAGGTTCCCCATACGCCGAGATATTTTCTAAATATGCATGTGATTTACTTTGAGAACTATGGATAGAGTCTTGATGAATAAATAATCTCTTGACTTACATCTAGTTGTTGACATCCTTTGATCACAATTTATTCTCTAAGAAATTATTTCTGATGAACTTCTACAGATTACCCATATAGAAAAAAAGATGGTATATCTTCAGGGGATTGCAACGCGAAGGCCTTGAATGCCCAAACATAATAAATTTGTGTCAAAAAACTTAATGCTCTGATGTACTAGAAGAAAGAACGAAAGAAGAAGACTACTCAAATATAAGTTCCTTTCGCAAAAAGGCATTTCCAGATGGGGAACATTTATGAGAAATAAGACACTTCAGGTTTTCATCATGCAATCCGGATAACAACAATTCTAAGAATGTTTCATCCAAAATTATCTCAAAAAAAGATCCTTGGAGGAGAGATCTTGATCATTTATCTCTTGATAAAGACCCCCAATGAATTGATAAATCATTAGTAGTTCCTATGATGTTAAATCTAGAGAAAATAAAATCAGAACCTTGTTGTGTTCAACACATGCCTTCACTATCCTCTAGACTTATTGAATACTCAAGAACGCTTCCCTCTTCTTCATATTTAACTCCTCAGCTATAAACCATAGGATTATGTCTAATGTGAAAACATATGAAGTCATAAAAAATTTCATTGATGGTTGGGAAAACAATTCCCATTCAACCATATATGGAACCTCAGACAAACCCAAGATAGTATGAACTCTAATAGATTTTGTAGTTCTCATGGATCTTTGAAATTTTATTCTTCTTCAAGCCACTCAAATACCTATAATAGACCTCGATCACCACAATAGACCTGAAATACTCGATATGAACCAAAATCTAGTAAAAATTTACTAGAAAAAATGGGGACCTTTTTCGGATTCATTTTATGATCATCACAAGAAACATATAACCACAATCAAAATCAACTCAAAACCCCTATGAAAAGAACATCTCAAGGAAAAATAATAGGCTGACAGTCCTTACACATAAATTAATAATAAAAAAACCTCCTTCCAAGAATCACCATTTTTACTTCATTTTTCAAATTCACCTTATTTCCAGGAATATTTCTAAATTCAAATCCCCTTTTGAAAAAACATATACCACATTATAAAACAAAAAAAATATACGAAGTCATTTTCCTCCTTCAAAATTACTGAGGGAAAGCCTTTGATTTCCATCATCTAGTAAAAAAATTCCATGAACCACCACATATGTTTCTATCTATTTAGATACACATGTTACAACAATCACTTTCCACACATACACCCACAAATGTGAAATTTCATATGGTGTAAAAAGAGTCACACTTACCATTTCATTACCAAAACCAAATAACTTACCAAATTCTAAAATCACTATTCTTTTGAAATTTTCTTTTCAAACCCCATTAAAATTTATAAATAACCCTCTCTTTTAAGAATAAAATTATCTTTTCCAATCAAAACAAATTGAATAAATCATTTTCATTTAAAAAAATCCATTTCATTTTAAAATCCAACTCACATTAATCAATACTATGAAAAGACAAAAATCATACCAATCTACTAAAATGAGGAACTAGAGTTCTTACCTAACCTAATGACATGGTAGTGGGAAATTTACAAGGTATGAATCAAAACTAAGGGGAAAATGAACAATGCACTCAGAATCTACATGGATCATTACACCATGTGAGATCACATCATGACACCGGCTCGCCTCTATTGTCATTCCTCAAAAGAAAACAATCTAAAACAAGACAACGACTCAATTATCAAACCACCCTTGGAATTCTAGGTATCTTCATGGGTGGTCGTGATTAAGAAACTACCCATAAACTACCTCAAGTGCCTCGAAAAATTCTACTCTCTAATCTACCTGACACTCCAAATAACAAAGGGGCTTCTCTAGAACCATTTTTTCATGAACCACAACAGAGTTTAATCTGACCCGACATCCAACACAGTTGGAATCAAGGACAGAATGGAATTTATGATTCCTATAGGTTGGAAACAATTATTGGGCATTACATTTATAAATGAGTGATCGATTTCAGCCTAATAAATGGGATTAAAAAAATAAATTGAGAAAACTGAGGAACCAACAACAACTGAATCACAAATAAATATATAGAGCTTGTTCAGTTAGAACTGCTGAATGAAATTGAATCAAAAAACAATGTTGAGATTTAACCATGCTACCAAGATCTCAATGATAACTCTTTGTCACCTGTTACCACAATACTAAACCTTCCCTAACAACAAGCACATGAACAAGGATCATGAACCTAAAAAATAGCTCAGATCTACCAACACTGAATGGTAAAAGTCGGGTCTAAGCTTAATTGATCAGTAGGAAACCACCAACGAATCCGTACATTTACTATACCAAAAATAGTCTATTAACACTAGTTTAAAATGTATTTTAAAGTATAAATTCTTTCCATTTTAATAAAAAATGATTTCCCCCTTTTTGGATAGCACACACCAAATCAATATTATTCAAAGATGATTATAATTTTGAAAACTGGAAAATAATAAATAATTATATCAAAACATTACCATACTATATTGAAAAATAACTAGGCATAATAAAGAAGGAAAAAATGAAGTATAGTGTAAAAAAGAAAACGCAGATTTTAGCCACTGGAATTTTGTAAACATCACTAGAGAGATACTTGGAAATTCTCAAGTCAGACTCACCTACAAGCATATGCTGCAACTCTATACTCTATAACCAAATGGACGCCATGAACTTACCAATCCATTGGAACATCCCACTAATCCAGATTAAGTCCAGGTTGAACCAACCCATATTACTGAGGATGATAAGCAATAGTAATTCAATCATAAAAAAGATTCCCACGAAGCTCATGGTAGTAATAGACATTGTAAGTATGAGGCCCTTGAATGTCTGAATCACCTTAACTACTACCATAACAATTTACTAACCCAAACATGCACACAACCAATATGAAAACCCGTATAGGGAAATCCCCATTAGTGGCAGACACAATACATCACATTACAAAAGGTTACAACCAAGACACCACATCGTATGAACATTAAACAATTTATATAAAAAAACACCAATTTTTCAAATGGACCTTTGAATTTACACGTCAAAAAAAATTTACAGAAAAATTTCCAATCCATTTACCAAAATGACATTTCACACCTCCATTAGATTCAAAATTCCAAAGGGGCCCTTAGGTTCTAAATAAAAGTTCACATCCCACATCATTTTAAATCCTTGTTGAAAAGCACACACAAATTAACCAAAGATTCCAAATGGGTTTTACATTCATTTTGAAACAAACCATGTTCCAAAATACCAAATGGTCTATGTTTAAAGAACACATTTGAAAAAAAATTCAATCTTCATAACATCCCAACACACCATTTAGAAATGAAGGGACTATTTATGAAACTAAGGTTCATGGAAAACATTAATTTAATGTTCCTTTTTTAATTTCAATTCTCATCCATGTCTACACCTTGTGAAAACATGGATCTTCCAACATCCAATAGAAAATCTTAAATATCCATGGAAGCATTCAAAACCATTTTCATTTCCAAAATCATAACTTTCTTACAAACAAACATAAAACCAAAATTCAAAAGCCACACATCCATCATATAAAACCCAAATCACAAACTAGACAATTTAATAAAACTTTTCTAAGAGAAAACAACACTAAAATCATTAAATTTTAGTTGTAAGGATCAATATACATCTTATCAAACACATTTCTTACATATATATGTAGTAAAATATGAATAATCGCTTCAAATACCATTTTTATCAACTTCTGCCAATAAGAAAAAACTATAATAAACTAACCAAGTGTATCAAAAAAATGTGAATCATATTTATAAATTAATTAGAAATACCCAAGAATCAATGGATTTTTCCAAAAAGGAATATAGTGGAATCACCTACCACGATGGAGTGCGGTTGAAAAGAAACTTTTGGAGAAATGAGATCTCAGCCCCATGCACTATCCAAAGACCCTGGATCCCAATAAAAACAACATAACTCATTAACCGTAGCCTCTTTTATTTTTCAAAACAAGAACCAACTAAGAGATAAAAATGATTTCCAGAAAAAAAGAGGCAAAATAAGAGAAAAAATATTCCAAAAATCTAATAAACTCCCATTGGGGTCTTGGGGGTGAAACCATATGATAACCCATCTTTTTATTACACAATTAAACATAATTTATTACATAAAATTCACTTGATACAACATAGAAGATCGATAATACTAGTTTATTTGGGGCTTAGGATCATTACATAATAACTTAAAACATGAAATACAACATCTTTATTGAAAACTTCATTTACAAGACCATTATATTCCCTTGTACATAGAATTGCATGGGATAACCTGAGGACATGCATAAGAAATGGGTGAGCTATAAAGCCCAGTAAGGGAATAAAAATGGAATAAAATAAGGAATAAAATACATTTTAGACAATAGACATATCAATAGAGCACGAGAGAAGAATAAACATAATGGAATAAAAAATCATAATAATCATAACATGGAAATGTGGCAACAACACTTAACATAGAATTACCATGAGCCAAGGATAATTGCACATGGAGCATGAGTAAAACCAAATTGCACATGAAGAACGAGTAAACCATTGTTGTACTTGAATTATCATGATTCAACACCCATTTCACATGAATTATCATGATACTATACTTTACCCAATGCATTGAAGAACTATCCGGGAGAATCCTTCTTAAACATTTCACTTCATGCATAAGTGTGCCAAATGGATAATAAAACATTAAATCATTCAACATAATCATTTATTCCATGATAAATTAATGTGGAATACATACTTGGAAACTTTTAAACAATAAGTTAATGCTCATAAAGGTGAATACCCTTGATAGAGAAATGTGAATGGTATTCACTACACAATGAATTTGTCTTGGAAAAACGTGGTGCAATTTATGCAGCATAACGACGTGACATAAGAACTCATAAAAATGTTTGATGAGAGATAAAGGGGTGTATTATTATATTTACAAGACATGGAAAGTAAGGGGGTCATATAGAAACATGTACCAACAAATTTAATGGAATTTACATTCATGATACAAAATAATTGCTTGAATGTAAATGAGGAGAGATAATTTCCTTTTGGAATTTCAGCATAGTAACGAGAGTACATGGGAGGAATTTAATGAGAGAGAAAGGGGTCTCCCATTATTCAAACATAAAGATGGAAGTATGAGGGAGGATCTAAACCATACCCCAACATTTATAATTGAAATTAAAAGGGCATGAAAAACTTAAAGAACATTGGACAAAAATGAGAAAAGAAGAAAAACCCTTACTTGGAAGTGTGATTCCAAAGGCTTGAGAGAGGCTTGAGAGAGGCTTTATGGGAGATTAGGGCGCCTTGGGAGGATTCCAGATAGATGATGGAAGAGGATGGACGAACTACATAGGATTTTAGTGAGGAGGAAGTGGGATCTTGGGTGGGTTTATATAGGAAATGAGAGGGAATTGTTTATTATTTAGGTTTGGGACACCTCACATTAAACTAATCAAAACCACAAACTGACCCATGGTTTTCCCATGGGTTTTTCCAAATTGAAGTGGAAAACAATCTTTTATAAGGCCAAAGTCCAAATTTCTTAAAATAATAGGGTTCATTATGTGGAGGTGAGCCAGACTCCCAAGGAAAACAATTTAGAATGGCAATATGTTTAATAAGACTTGAAGAGTCCACTAAAGCATTGTAAAATAAATCAAAAAAACACAAAATTACTTTATTTTAATGTTAAAACATATATTTGCCGAAAATAAAGTATATAGTATTTTATTACATCACTATTGGGTCATTATGTTGTCATAAAACACATTGTACATTTAAACGGTATTTAATTTTTACCAAAAAATTTGACTATCATATAAAATAATGAAAAAAATCACCATAGGATAATTTCGACATCATGATTCTAGAAATAATATTCATTTTATCTAAATAATTTTTTAAATATGTTAATTTTCAGTTTTAAACAAAAATTGGCATTTATCAAAAATTTATTGGTTTGGACAAAAATGGCTTTCAAACCTTAATAAAAATTACATTGGCATTCATAAAATTATACAATAATTTATATTTAAAAAAATAATTTAATAATAATTATTATATTTTATTAAAATATTATTTAATTAAAAAATCCATTAATGAATCAAAATAGATTTCATAGTTGAATATTACCTGAAAATACTATTTGTACTTTAAAAACTATTTACTAGGTGAGAATAATAAAATGAATGTATATTCATTATTATATATAAAAATAATGTACATAACCATAGTACTAGGGTATTGTTACATAACCCCTTAAATCACCCGCATAAGACCGAAGGATGAGGTGTCCGATGGTGACAAACTCTTATGGTGGCTCAGATAACATCGCTCTAGTGGTAATCTCTATCAACTTCCACTTCTCCCATAGGTGGTTCCTCTCAAGAATATTGTGTTCATGATCAGCTTGAGCTTGGTCAAGAGTGAATCCCAATGATGACTCCTCCTTTCTGGGCTCCGACAAATGGGATTCATTAAGAGAAAGTCTATTGGATGAGGCCATCGTTTCCTTTTTCTGAATATATTGGATTTGTTAAAGACCATATTTACAATAATAATGTGATCATTGTTCAATGGATAAAATATAAAGGGTTACAATTCTTAATTTAAAATCCAAAAACATAAAATAAAATAATTTCATATGTTGTATAACCATTTAGAATATTAATACACCTAATTAGATCCAGAGGGATTTTTATTAACAAATGTTTTGGTCATTACAATCTTCCCCACTTAAGAAATTTCACCCTAGAAATTTCATTTTAAATTATAGGCCACAAACAGATGTGAGCACATTTCCTTCATTACTTCCTCCAGTTCACATGTTGCCTCTTCGTACTTGTGGTTACACTATAGTACCTTGACTAGATGAGTATTCTTGTTGTAAAGAACATTGCCTCTATGATCCAAGATCTTCACTGGCTTCCTCTTATAGGAATGGTCATCTTCAAACTGTGCCACCTCAGAAGAGAGTACATATGAAGGGTCTGGTATGTACTTCCTTAAGATGGATACATTAAAGACATCATGTACTTTGGCCATGGTAGGTAGACGTTGTAGTTGATAGGCGACATCCCCGACACGATCAAGAATCTAGAAGGGGCCGATGTACCTAGGAATTAACTTCCCTTTCTTTCCAAACCTCATGACATTATTCCATTGAGATATTCTTAGAAATACCATGTCTCCAACCTTAAACTCATGGTCTTGTAAATGGTTATCTGCATACCTCTTTTGTCGACTCTAGGTTTCCTTGATATAATGCTGAATAGTTTCCACCTTCTCCACCATTTCACAGAACATTTATGGTCCTAGCAGCTTACACTCACCAACTTCATCCCAATATACCGGTGTTCTACACCTCTTCTCATAGAAAGCTACATATTATGCCATTCAGATACTCGAGTGGAAACTATTGTCATATGAGAACTCAACTAGAGGAAGATGTTGATCTCATCCTCCTTTGAAGTACATTGAGCATGCTCTCAACATGTCCACAAGTGTTTGGATAGTCTTCTCAGATTGGCCATTACATTGAGGATGATAATCCGTACTGAAATTCAGCTCAGTATCTAGAGAATGTTGAAGACTCTTCCAAAACATAGAGGTGAATCTTGGATCTTGATCGAACACAATAGATAGTGGTACTCCATGTAGACTTACTACTTCTTTGACATAAATTTGCACAAGTTTATCCAATGAGAAGTCCTCTAGAACCTCGATAAAGTGAGATGTCTTTGTAAGACGATCCATAATGACCCATATAGAATTATTTCCTCTGAATGTCCTTGGAAGTCCAGTGACAAAGTCCATGTTAATGTTCTCCCACTTCCATGTGGGAATGGGTAGTGGTTGCACCATCCCCTTATACTTTAGTCTCTCAGCCTTCACTTGCTGATATACCAGACACTTTAGTGTATAATCGGAAATCTCCTTTTTCAAATTGTCCCACTAAATGTTTTCTCGGAGATATAGATACATCTTTGTGCTCCTTGGGTGGATAGAGAAGGTCGATCTAAGTGCATCATTCAATAGATCCGTCTTTATCTCTAAATCGGATGGTACAAATAATCGCATCCCAAATAATACAACTCCTTCCTCAGCATCTTTGAAATCATAGGATTTCCAATTTCTAACAGCTTCCACCCTTTTTTGAATTTCCACATCTTTTCTTTGAGAGTCCTTCATTCTCTCGAAGATGGATGGTTGAACAATCATTTGATAAAGGATTGATGATGTTCCTAACTTAATGATTCACATTTTCAATCCTATGAAAATATAATTAGATCAGATCCTTTTCAATTCTCATTATTGATAATGATTCATGATCCTTTCTACTTAGAGCATCTGCCGCCTTTTTTCCCTTACTGGGATGGTATTGGATTGAGCAATCATAATCCTTGATGAGATTTTTCCATATTTTATGGAACCTATAAGGATCTTTCTATGTGAATATATATTTGAGACCCTTGTGGTCAGTATATATCTCACATTACTCCCTAGAGAGATAATGCCGCATGATTTTCAAGGCAATGATCACAACCGCCAACCCCAAATCATGCGTTGGATAGTTTTGCTCATAGATTTTCAACTTCCTTGAGCCGTAGGCTACCACTTTATCATTTTTCATTAGCACACAGCCTAAGCCCTTCTAAGAAGAATCACTATACACCACAAAGAGTTCTCCACTTGTAGTGAGTTTGATTATTGGCGCAGTGATAAGCCTATTTTTCAACACCATGAAACAATATTCACATTCCTGTGTCCAGAAAAACTTTACTCCCTTCCGTGTCAACATGGTCATTAGGTTTCATAATAGTGAAAAGTTCTTCACAAATCATCGATAATACCCATCTATACCCAAAAAGCTGCGGATCTCTATTACAGAAGTTGGCCTGGGACACTCTTCAATTGCCTTCGTCTTGGTAGGGTCCATAGATATCATTTTTCTTATGATAACATGCCCCAAGGATGATACTTCCTCCATCTAGAACTCACATTTTCTGTACTTTGCATACAATTTATCTCTTCACAATGTCTTTAACACAGTTTTCAAATTCGCCTCATGTTCCTCCTTTCTCTTGGAGTATATCAGAATATCATAAACAAAGACTACCAAAAATTTGTCGAGGTAATCTATAAACACTCTATTAATTAAATACATGAAAATTTCCAGATCATTAGTGAGTTTGAAGGGCATCACTATGAACTCATAGTGTCCATACCTCGTTCTAAAGGCTGTCTTGGGAATATCTTCCTTCCTCACCTTAAATTTGTGATATCCTGAGCAAAGCTCTACCTTAGAGAAATAACTAGCCCAATGAATCTAATCAGAAAGTCAACTATCTGTGGCAAGGGATACTTGTTCCTTATCGCGATTTTATTGAGATCACGATAATCAATTCAGAGGCACATTGATCCATCCTTCTTCTTGAAGAAGAGGACTGGAGCACCCCACAGTGAAGCACTCGGGCGTATAAATCCCTTCTCCATATTCTCCTGTAACTGCTTCTTCAACTCTTCCAGATCAACAGTGGCCATTCTGTAAGATGTCTTTGTGATTGGTAGAGATCCAGGGATAAGTTCAATTGAGAACTCAACCTATCGGTCCAGAGGAATACATAGAAACACTTTAGGGAATACATTAGTGTAATCTTTCATGATGGGCATGTCTTCACGTATGATTATCTCCATTGTCTCAATCATTTTAGCTAGATATGATTTCACATTTGGAAAAAATATCCACAATTGAGACGATGATTCAAAAGAAGATTCATCTTCCTCCTTGTATTTGTGAAGAATTAGGGGATGCTTCAAGATGTGAAGAGTGATCTCCCTTTCTCAGATGTTGATAGTGTCTTTATATAAAGATAGCCAATCCATTACCAAGATAGCGTCAAAATCCACTAAAATAAGTATTTCGATATTTTTTGGAGGTTCGGTCAACAAACATTAATAGGGGAGGCATTATAAACCATGGATGCAACGATTTACCCATTTGCTGTTCTCAAAGATAACTTTTCTTCCAAATTTTGTGGTGGTGTTTGAATTGTTCTACTAAACATGAAAGATATGAATGAATGTATAGAAATAGAATCAAATAGTACATTCTCTATAAATGAATGAATAACTAGCATCCCTGTCATCTCATCATTGTCCGTCTCCACCTCAGTAGTAGTAATAGCAGAGGCCCTTCCATGTTTCATCAGAGGTTGTTGTAGATTTCCTCTGACAACCCTCTGCTTAGGGAAATTGTTTGCATAATGACCAAGGGCCTTGCAGTTGTAACACTCCACTACCGGCTGAGTTTTTATCTGAACCTTCTTTTCTTCTCCAACATTTGTGTGATTTTTCACATCCCTTTAGCAGTTCTTGGCCAAATTAAAAGACATTCCACATTTGAAACAATTCTTGGTTCCCTTGATATAGTTACTAGGATGTTTCTTCTCATAATATTTTCAAGGGGAAAAGTGAAGCTTCTTTCCATCATGGGATTTGATTAATGGACCACCCATGGTGTTCTCCATTTTCTGCTTCTTGTTGTTGGGACCAAGAGACCACTAAGAGTCTCCAATCTCCATTTCAACATTGAAGGAACAACGAAAAATATCCTCATAACTATCAAAGTCTCGAATCACCAACGCTTTTTATAGAATTAGATTTATTCCTCTAAAGAAGAAATCCACCATTATTTTAGTGTTCATGACAAATACAGAGGTGTACCTTGCAAGCCTTGTAAAGTTTTATTCACATTCTACGATGTAATCATCTTCCTTCTGCTTGAGTCTGAGGAACTCTCATTCCATATTAAGATGGAGTGTTCAAGGAAAATATTTGTTGAAAAACATCCTCTTGAATTCCTCCCAATTCGTGGAATCAATTTCCTCTTGTGAAATTGTATTCTTGATCAATGTCCACCACTGATCTGCTTCCCCATCAAAATGATAGACCACCAGTAAAACATTTTCCACTTCCAATCATTAGAGGAAGAAGAATGTTTTTTCAATGGAGTTAATCCATTGTTCCGCAAGGAGGGGGTCATAAGATCCGCTAAACATGGAAGGACTTTTCTGTATGAAAGATTCTACGACAACATGCTCTTTCTGTGGAGGACGAGTGTGATCCACCTGATTCATGTTATTATTCATAACTCAAGCCAACTGAGTAAGTACTTCAAGAAGTTCTGAGCACCCACTCCAGTCATATAAGGCATATGAATAGGGAAATATTCACATTGCCTACCCCATTGGTTGTTGTAACATGTTCTTATATTTCCCACCATTAACTAAGAAAAATAATGTATAATTATAGGTCTTAAATATTTATCTATTTAGAATAAAAATGAAACATTGGACGTAAAAGTATAAAATTATAAAGAATAAGTATATCCTAACTTGTGATTTCTTAGGATTAAATCTAGGTTACCCTCAATCAATATCTTTACTTATATTATTATGGGATTTGTTTGTCCCATAATAATGGTTTTTACTAAGCTCGTGAATCTACCAAATCATATTCACTGGCAGTGTCGTACCCAAGAATGTATCAAGGGTCGTTGTCATGCACGAGTTCCAATTCGAGTCTAGCTCAAAGCGGTGTTTTCAGGTTTTAACCTAGGATACATCTGTGCGAGAGCTGCCTCTACCTGCTCGTATCCCGACAGGGATGTATTTTCTTGATAAGCCACTTATTCAATATTCAACAAAACATAGGGATGTTCGTATTATTCTTCTCCCTATGGCTTCCCTAGGGTTTTCTAATCCTAATCCCAAAAATAACTAAACCGATCCTCTCATACCAACTATGACAACCCAACTTTTTATTACACAATTAGACATAATTTATTACATAAACTTCACTTGAATCAACAAAGAAGATCGAGATGTCTAGTGTATTTGGGGTTTAGGATAAATACATAACAACTTAAAACATGAAATGTCACATCTTTATTGAAAACTTCATTTACATGACCACTATATTCCCTCATACTTAATATTGCATAGGATAACCTTAGGAAAAGCATAAGAAAAGGGTGAGCTATAAATTCCATTAAGGGAATAAAAATGGAATAACATGAGAATACAATACATGTTAGAAAATAGTCATATAAATAGATCATAATATAAGCATAAACATAATGGTATGATAAATCATAATATTCATAACATGGAAATGCGGCAACAACACTTAATGTGGAATTAGCATGAGCCAAGGCTCATTGCACCTGGAGCATGAGTAAACCCTCATTGCCAATGAATAACGAGTAATCCCTCATTTAACATGAATTAGAATGATTCATAACCCATTGAACATGAATTATCATGATACTATACTTTACCCAATGCATTGGAGCACTATCAGGGCACACCCTTCTTAAACATTCCACTTCATGCATAAGTGTGCCACATGGATCAAAAAAAATTGAATAATTCAACATAATAATTTATTCCTAGATAAAAGAATGTGGAATAAAAACTTGAAAATATTTAAACAATAATTAAATGTGCATAAGGGTGAATACCCTTGATAGGGATATAGGCATGGTATTCCTTTGATAATGAATTTGGCTTGGAAAAACGCTGTGCAATTTTGGCAGCATAACGAAGTGACATAAGAACTCATAAAAATGGTTGATGATAGAGAAAGTGGTTTATCATCATATTTAAATGACATGCATAGTAAGGGGTTAATCTAGATGCATGTCCCAACAAATGTAATGGAATTTATATTCATGATACAAATGAATTTCTTGAATGTAAATGAGGAGAGAGAAATTTCTTTAGGAATTTTGGCATTGTAACGGGTTTACATGAGAGGCATTTAATGAGAGATAAAGCGGTCTAACATTATTCCAAAATAAATAGGTCAGTATGGGGGATGTGAGAAAACATAACAAAACATTTATAATTGAAATTAAAAGGGAATAACAACTTAAAGAATATTTGACAAAATGAGAAAGGAAGAAAACCCCTTACATGGAAGTTGCTTCCAAAGGCTTGAGAGAGGCTTGAGAGATGGTTCTTTGGAGATTGGGGAGCCTTAAGAGGATTATAGGGAGAGGAGGGAATATTATGGAAGAACTAAAAGGTCTTTGAGTGAGGAGGAAGTGTGATCTTTGGTGGGATTATATAGGAAAGGATAGGGAATTGTTTATTATTTTGGTTTAGGATTCCTCACATTAAACTAATCAAAACCAAAAACCATAAAATGGTTTTTGCCCATGGTTTTTTCCAAAGGGAAGTGGAAACAAATCTTGTATATGGCCATATTCCAAAATTCTTAAAATAATAGGGTTGCTTATGTGAGGGTGAGTCACACTCCAAAGGAAAACAATTTAAAAAGACAAAATGTTTAATATGTCTTGAAGGGTCCACTAAAGCTTTGTAAAATAAATCAAAAAAACTAAAAATCACATTATTTTAATGGTAAAACATATATTGGCAGAAAATAAAGTTTATAGTATTTTATTACATCACAATTGGGTCATTACGATGTCATTAAACACATTATAAATTTAAACGTTATTTAATTTTTACCTAAAAATTTGAATGTCTCAGAAAAATATGAAAAATTCACCATTGGATAATTTAAATGTCTTTATTCTAGAAACAATATTCATTTTGTATAAATAATTTTCTAATTTTTTTAATTTTCACTTTAAAAATAAAAACTTACATTTATAAAAAATTCATGGGTTTTGACAAAAATGGCTTTCAAACATTAATAAAAATTACAATGGAATTCATAAAATTATACATTAATTTATATTTAATAAAAAATAATTTAAAAATAATATTAACATTTTATTAAAATATTATTTTATACAAAAATCCTTTAATTCATCAAAAATAGATTTCTTTGTTGAATATTAACTAAAAATACTATTTGTGCTTTAAAAACTATTTTCAAGGTGACAATAATAAAATTAAAGTATATTCATTATTATATAAATAAATAATGTACATAACCATAGTACAAGGGTCTTGTTACATAACCCCTTAAAACACATGCATAAGACCAAAAGGTGAGGTGTACGATGGTGACAGACTCTTGGGGTGACTCAGATAACATCACTCGGGTGGTAATCTCTATCAACCTCCACTTCTCTCGTAGGAGGTTCCTCTCAAGCATAACGTCTTCAAGCTCAGCATGATCTTGGTCAAGAGTGAAGCCCAATTGTGCCACCTACTTTATTTTATCTATCAAATGGGCTTCATACATAGAAATTCTATTGGATTAGTCCATCGCTTCCTTTGTCTGAGTAAATTGGATTTGTTAAATCCCATATTTATACTAATCATGTGATCACTATTTAACAGCTACAATAGCAACATTCAAAATTCATAATTTAAAATCAAAAAACATAAAACAAATGAATTTCATATTATTTTTAAACATTTCACATATTAAGATAACTAATTATTTCAATAGGTATTTTTATTAAAAAAAAAATCGGTCGTTACAAATCATAGTGGAGGTGGAGCTAATGAGAGGTGGGTATTGGGACCCCTTAATGTGCCCAAATTGAGCCAAGGGTAGGTGGAATAATTTAGAGACAAAATAGGGGAGGGTAGATTGGGGATTTTAACATTTTAAAATCCAGGGCGATCGCATGGTTTGGCCAGATGGTTTAATAAACTATGCACCAACTGGTCACCCTTCTCTGACTATAAGGGACATCCCCCATGGCTCAACTGCATTGTTTCGAAAACATGCACCATGAATTCCAAAAAACACTACCCAAATTTAAATAAAGAATACTCTATTACCTGGGTTGAGACACACAAATTACCAAACTATGTTCCAACCGTGCGCATGTAACTACCAAGCCCAAAAACCCAACTTTTTATCTAAGAACACAAAAATTAAAAATTGGGCTTAACCCAAAGTTCAAAAAAAATATCCAAAGCCATGAAAAGCCGAGAATAAAGATACTACAAAGGATGGGGTGTGATAATAACAATTATATAATTATTTTATTTTATACATAAATTATATATTCAAATATAACCCTAAATTATGGTCATTAGAAATTATATATGTTATGATCATTGATATCGTAGGCTATACAATGTCATGTGTAAAATTTCCATTTTTCAATGACAATTATTTAGTATAGTTTAGTTTTATATTATATTTACATAATGATCATAATATCCAACATATAATATTATATGTTTAAATTCACTTTAATATACCATCCATGTGATGTGGTAACATTAAAAATGAATCACATCCGTTCACATGGCAGTTGTACTCTATAAAGATGAGCGACAAGATAATTTTTACATGGATGGTAAGATAAGAAGGTATATAATATATTAATTACATGGAATTATTAATTTTTCATGAATAACATTTATAAATATTAAATCTATCATCAAAAATATTTGTGAGACGTGGTGATGAAAGACGAATCTCATTGGGTATTGAGGCGATAGTCCTCCTCACACAAAAAGGAAAATTTCATTTCCCATTTGATTAAAGAGGAGAGGAATGTATGTTATGATATTAATAGTAAAATATCATTATATTGGATATACTTATATTATTAAGTGATCATCATTTAGAAATAGTCAAAGGTGGTTAAATAAGAAATTAAATAAAGATTCTTTGTCAAGAATGACACATCTTCTTCAGACCACCACTTTTGGTGTATACCAAAAGCCAATGTAGATTGGATTTATGATAGAAAAAGGACTATAGTAAGTTTTTTGGAAAAAATGGAAGGAATTTAGATATGTATACTCCAAATAAAAATGATTTAAAAATGTAATGTGGTGTGAGGGGTGGCTTTATAAGTGGGGGAGAAGGGGAACTTGGATTTTTTTAAAAGAAACGCATATACCCATGTTTTACACATTCAAAAGAGCTTGAAAATAGATAATTCTAGAAAATTAGATGATATATGGTCAATATATGGGTATAAAATTGGATTTTGACATGTTATAATGTAATTTTAACTCTTATATTTTTTGGTTTATCTCACGGTAAATTATTTGTAACCTTAACTATAGAAATTAATTTTTATTATTTTTATTATTCAATATAGGAAAAAATTAACTTGAGCATATTATATAATATTTATTATTTTTATTACATGCATGGAATCTATTTTTACAAATAAAATTCACAAAATTAGTATAATTTAATTAAAATTATACACATAAATATGATGAAAAACAGTTTTCATTGAAATTTTTCATATGCATAAGAAGTTTTTATATGAAAATTAAACATTAAAATAGTGACATAAATTGGGATTATAATAACATAATTAAAGTAATTAAAAAATTAATACAATTTTAAAAAATTTATAACTTCATAATTGATATAGATGAAAAGGGTGATTTTAATAAAAACTATTGTTTTTCCCTTTTCATTTAAATTTTTTTTAGAAAGATCCATAAAATTTATCATAAGGTGATTTATACATTTTGATCCCAAAAATCTTGATCAAATATTAATAGGAAGAAACATATTTTTAAAATTTAGTATTGACGGTAATGAAAATACATTTATAAATATGTACGGATTATTTGGTA
The DNA here is from genome assembly GCA_963277665.1 of Viscum album. NCBI lineage: Eukaryota > Viridiplantae > Streptophyta > Magnoliopsida > Santalales > Viscaceae > Viscum > Viscum album. Next base: position 776,431,056 of record OY728161.1, read on the forward strand.
TATTTTTTATATTCTTCCAAAATACCCTTTTGTCAAAAAATTATTTTTATTAATTTTTGTGAAAGAAGTCATAATATTAATTATTTCCACTAAAAAATTATTTTAAAAAATTAACTCCATTTTTTAATCGAAATATATAAATCACCTTATGATAAATGTTTGTGAATTTTCAAAAAAATATTTAATAATGAATATAAAAAAAACTAGTTTTTAAATAATAATTCCTTATTAAATAGATAATTTTTTAGTGATAAATATTTAATTTTTCATGATAAATTTTCATCGGTAGTTACAATCCTTGTAATGTGATAATGATTCAATAATATAAATAATGTTTATAATGATATAAATATCATATTCATTCATTATTAATATATGTATATTCATCCATAAAAGTTAGAGACCTAAAAAATAATTACACTATTCCTAGAGAGGGTAGGGAGTATGCACACATGAAAAATGATTTCAATTTTTAATAGATGGACCAAAAGGGAGGTAAATAAAAATACACCTATGAATAATAATAATTATATCATATATATCATATATAGTAATTAAATATATCCTTACTACTATTCATTTAAATTAGATTTGAAAAATAGATAACATCATTGTGTGGATGTGGTAGTCCACACGTTTGCATGATCAATTTATCATTTTTCATTAGGTTGGTAGTTAAAAATGTTGATATTAAATTATAATTATAGAATAATAATTATTTCATAAAATTTGGAGTTGGCTCCCTAGAGCCTACATCTATGTATTTTATGATAACTATTATTAATGTTTTTGAATATTAATAAAATACATATCACATCAAGGTTGGTCTTATATATGAATTGGTTTGGAATAATGTCCTTACAGATGCTATCACAATGAAATTTTATAATATTTCCCCGCTATGAAGAGAACCCAAAATACCTACGAGACTATTCTTGAATATATGTTTCATAGCAAGATGAAATCATTTTTGGGACACAAATGATATAGGCTATCAAGGGTGGAGACTCATAGGATATTGAGGGACCTTTTCATGGTGTATGTCCTAGGTAATATGCGATATGATATTATGAGAATTAGAACCGCACGTAGGGAATGTACATTTCTATGTGACATTGGATGTTCCTATTCGTATAACTATGTTTTAGTCCTTAGATAGTAATATTATTATTACACAGTACTATGATTTGTGCACTTATATTTATTTGATGAAAATTGTGACTCTAGATGTGTGAGGTGAGATAAGATACGTTGGGTGAATCATGAGTAATATTGAATCAATGAATGATGCGAGAAAGGATTTTTTCATTATGTTTTAACGAATGATGATATCTGAGGAAATTTTTTTGGAACTGATATATACTAATTAAATCCATATTCATGGTGTTCCTTTGATAAGTTCCTTTTTTGGAAAGTCAAAGAATATAAAATCGAGCACATAGGTTGACAGAAATAGCATGCTACCTGATTGAATAAAGATATTGAGATAATGGGATTATATTACACAGTAAGTGTCTGTATGAGGTAGCATGTCATTATAGAATTAACTTCATTTTTATGGGTTCATTGTCGTGTTGCTAGATTCTAACCTTGTAATTTAGGCTACTTCACCTAATTCTACTGAGAAAGAGTCCTAGAGGGTCACACACTATGTGTATCTAGAATATCATTTAAGTAATATATTATTATTAAACCTTTAACAAGTTTAATAAATATCATTCGCGGCCATGGGTTAATAGTTATTCATGTATATTTGAACGCATATATTCCATAACCAGCTATTCATTGGAATATATTTTTAGTGGAAAATTTAACAAATATTTATTTTCTATTTATTGAATATGACATTCATTTATTTATTGGTAAATAATCTAGTGATATTTATTTAATAAGTAAATAGACATTATTCAAGGCCTGATGTATACCAGGGATGAATGGCGGACATAGTTTAATTGTCCAGTGACAAATAATAAATATTTTATATTATTAAATTAAATAATATTCAGTTTTAATTCACATGTAAATCACATGTTTACAAGTGATAATAATAATATTATTATTCTTATATGACATGGGGTTTTTCTGGAATTAATTAAATATTTTAGGAAACTTGTGAAATTATTTTATTTTAAACCTAACAATATAAATACCCAATTATGTAATTTTATCAAGAGAGGCGATTATTTTATCTTTGTCATGCACATTGGTTTTTAAGAATCTTCATAGGAATAGAGGTATCCTTTATCCATGAATGGTCCTGAGAATGGAGAGTAATACTCCTTGAACAGATCACGGGGAACACTTTGGAAGCGTTTCTCAAAGCGATGAAAGGTGGATGATGCAAGCAAAAGTATATATTGTTCTTGCACCAGTAGATTCCTTAGGCTATTTCTAGAGATTTTTGTAACACATGTGGATCACAACTAGATGAAATTTACACTTGTTTTATAAAACACAATGATGGTGGATGACAAATATGTCACCACATTCACCAATGAAGAAATATTTACTTAAATGTAATTCATGATTTAATTTAATAAATTATAAATAATATGCGATGATAATCTATCTAGATCCGCTATACTTTTCCACTTTATATTTGTATGATTCAATTATATTGGATCAAAATGTGCATAGTCATATAGATCTCAGATAGATAATTAATTATTGAAAAAAATAAAAATTTGGGCACCGACCATTGCACACTTCCACTGTGCCCTGAACCTACAATTGGCATTAGAGTGGTCACAAAGTTATTTAAAATTATTTAAATATCATTGGTGAATTTAGAATTCAAAAATTAGTTTTGAAATAAATTTTTAATCATTATTTTAATCCAAATATCGAGATCTTCTTCTTACCCATTCGTTTCACGTAGATCCATTTGAAATAAAGAATTTTATAATTAAAATAAAATCATGGAACTCGTCTATGGGTGCCAAGGTTTCTGGTTGGACAACACTGAACTACATTTTGTTTAACTAGGGTTACACATCGTGTAATCATACTAAATTCATCAGAATTGATTCAGAAATTTATTCTAGATTATCCACTAATTACCTACTTTAATTGCAACACATGTTCACTAGAACATAATGGAACTCAATCTTCCATATTACATGCCTTGTAGACCATGTACACAACGTGCATTCCCATTGAGTAACATAATGTCCTTTTATTACCACACACAGCCCATCTGGCTGATGACAATGTAATTTAGAGATCACATGACATGAGTCCTAGTTGAAACGTTGTGCACTCTATGTTCTGAGATATGATTTACATGCTGAGTCCCTAGTTATGTACCTTAAATTGACAGTTAGATCCATTCACACCATGTTCTTAGTTGAACACACCATGCAATTATACAAATAATTTCAGATTTTATATTCATTTATTATATTTTTCAATCCTTGAGACATGTTCTTGAGTGTGGTGATTAATTTGATAGGACACTCATTGTCCTTAGTTTTAATATATATACTTATAGATTAATTTATAACTTCATAATCTCTATATCTTTATATCATGAAGGTTTTTTATTATAGTTGTCACACTACATGCATTGAATCATTACACATGACTAATAAATCATAAAATTCTTGTAATTGTACAAAACATGAAATCATGTGATAAGTCATGTAAAACAATTGTCAAAAAGTAAAACTATATATTGGTATAACACATATTGGATAGATTTGTATTGTTATTCATTGTGTTACCTCCATGGTAAATTTACGTACATAATAAATTTTAAGTGAATTTATTTAATTGTTTTAAAATTATTATCGGTGAGAACCTCATGGGAATTTTGATAATATTTATAATACAATAATTTTTTAATCAATGATAATAATTAATTTATTCGGCCTCACTTTAACATAAAGAAGAATTATTAATAATTGAATGCTAGTTTTATAAAATTCATAATTCATTGCATTAATGTGGTTGATCATGAGTTGGAGAAGACCTATGTATGTGATTGGTTTAGTTTAATTTATTGTTAAATTAAATTTTTGGCATGTGTGCCTTCTCTCTTATTATATTGGTCCATCATTCCCATGGATTCCTTTTTATAAATCCGTTTTCCCCTCACCTGCATGTTAGTTAATGGCACATGTAAAGGATGGAGATCCCATGTTAGTGGAGGCAGTTCAATTCCAGTGTCGAGGTGAAACTAATCCAAGGAGATACAAAGGTGGATATGTGGAAAGATGTAAACCAAAACATTATTAGTTAAAGTTTTTCATTATCTTAGTTCAATGTTTAGTTTATAAAGTACTAGATAAACTAAATATCAATAATGATCACAATAATAACCTTTATTTTTTTATTTCTATCAATTTTCATGGTTATTTCACCATAGATGTTTTGTTGCAATCACATAATTAATGAAATTAATGTACATGGAAGAAACAACTAAATTAAATTGGTTTATGCATAAATATTATCTAGGAAATTGGTAATCACATAAGTAAATCAAATTAATATTATGAAACATGTGATAAAGATAGTAATTAGAAATTTATGAATACAATGATAAAATCCATCATTAAAATATTAATTCATTTTAATATTCCATTACATTAGTTTAAATAAAACCATCATTCAAGGTTCTTGAACAACCCAAGATTGGGTGAATTTATTTACCAGGGAATTTTAAAATTATGTTTTTTGTTTACATAATTTAGCTCACATCAAGGGTTGACTTCCTAAGTAGGACATGGTGTATCTGAGAGGTAGAGGTTGAGAAAATATAATTTATGGATTTCAATTATGGGGAGTCCACTTAGAATATCATGGAACTATGTTTTAATGATATTTAATTTGGAATTCCAACATAAAACCATTCATGTTTCTTGACTAACCCATGGTGGGGTAATGAGAAGGGGAATATGGATCATTTTCAATTGAATATCCACATAACATGGTATTCAAAAACCAACAGTATGGGATATTGGTTTTGATAAAATATTCAGAGACAAATAAATATAATATTCATTTATTTTTATAAATTTTTCCAGATAATGTACCAAACATTTTCTTTTTTTCTTTTTTTGAAATAGAATTTAAATTCCATCAAACATATAATTTCGATCCATACATGAGATGGAAAAAAATATCACCAAATGAAATTTACATGATTGGAAAATTCACCTACGTTTCATCATTTTCCATGAAAGGAAATTATATGTTCTAGGAAAACCATTTTTAGTTGCACCTGGTAATGAGATATGTAATGACATGTGTCTTTCTAGACTGCTGTTTTGAGAAGAAATTTTAATTTTTTTCTATTGGATGCTCATAAGGGTTAAAATGGTCTCTTCCCCCAACTAGTTACCTCATATAATTTTTATTATCAATCCTTTGGTCCCATAACAGGGTGTTTACCATAGTATAGGAGTTTGGTGTAAATCCGAACTTTTCGAATTTCAGTTGAATATTTAATATTTAATATTATGAAATTAAATAATAAATTATTAATGAAGGTTCATTCAAGGATAAAATTTAAACAGAGCAACATATTGAGAGTCCTTCGACGCCGTTGAGTCTAGAATGAAATTTTTAGCCTAGTAAATTAATCTCGAGTCGAGCATTGAGGCCGGCCCATGCCCCATTTTCTTTTCATTCCATTTCTTTTTCATTATTTTCTCTTCCTTCCCCCTAAGTGAACTCCCCTTGTGCTTCTCCTCCTTGGATGTTTCTTATGAGAGAAATGAGAGAGGGATAAAGAGAGATATATGGAAGTCAATAGATGTACCGTTTTGAATCTCTCGACGTGCTAAGTCAGTGTGCGGCATCCATGGATGGTGAAATCAACCGAAGCTTCGCCAGTTTCCACCCGAAGTATTCCTTTTTATGTTTTCTACATCTACCATGTTTAAACATGTTTTTTTATGTTTTTAAATCCTTATATTTCTTTCGTGTTCCCTCATGAGGCTCAATCTGTTGTTTCGGGGGTGAAAACATGTGTTTTGGGTGATCTGAGGGTTTTCCCGTCGGGAACCCCAGGTTACACGACGTGTGTTCTAGGGGAACACAACGTGTGTTATTTAAATTTGAAGAAGGAGAAGTTTTAATTAATATATGTCATGTATTCTGAGTACCCACCATGTCGTGGTGGGATGTGTGTCCTGACTTGTGAAAAAAGAACAAAGAATAATCATTTTTTGAACAGTACACGCCGTGTACTAGGAGTACACGTTGTGTAATGGAACATGGGAGTGTGTCCAGGTGAGAACACACACAAGATATAATTTTTGGAATACTAAATTCCATGTATATTAACTCACTTTCCATGTACTTTTACATGGGCAGACCCCATGTACTCCAGAGTACATGCCATGTACTTTGTCAGGCTTGTTTTCTTACAAGGGTTCTTTAAACCCCTATAAAGTGAACTCCTGGGGTCCGTTTCACGTGGAATCTACAACCAAAAGACCCTTTATATGAGGTGGAACTTTTGAAGCTAGTTGGAGAAATTTTTATTTTAGGAAATATGCTCTGTGGTATGAAATTTCCAAAAAAACAATATTTTAATTATTATTATTTGGCGATTATTGAATCAGACGTATCTTCTGCGTCAGATGTCAGTTTGACACACCATCATTAGAGTAGAGACCCTAAATTAAAGGTTTATGTTTATAAAATAAATTAAGGATATAATACCGAAATCAGGTGTTGGACCACTTGGGATTTTTACGGTGAATAATACCTTTTTTCACCGGTTGACCGTTTTGGGTATGTGAGTAGTCAATTCTGAGTGTTTGTCTGCGTAGATCCAAATGGTTGTATTATATTGACATTTTGAGGTCATATAAATTTCTTTGGGGTTTATATATAAATGGAGAGGTTATTACTCCAGTTATCGAGTTCTGTTATCACCTGAGAGTGAGACTTAGTGTAGATGATAGATTGGGTGTTTGGACCAACCTAGTTGAAATCTTTGTCCTAAGATGAGATATGTGATATCTCCCATGACCAATGATTTTCAGGAAGATACCTTGGGAGATTTTTCCTTCAAAACTATGAGGTAATGAGACCAGGTGTTCTTGGGGATCCCCAATATAAATCCTCCCATAATCTTCTCTAAGGATCCCGTGATGTATTCCTTCACCCGTGTTCACCTGGAGGATCCAAAATAGCATTCATCCTTAGTGTTTTACTTCAAAGACACATCAGGTGCCTATGGTTTGACTAACCCTGAGTTGTTCATTTGGTTTTTGGTATAGATGGTTTTTGGGTATCACCTAGATCCCACGTCAAACTTATAAGACCATGGTGCTATGGATTTAGTGTTGGGTTGGGCGTTAGGGCCACCCTTACTCATTTGTTTATATCTGACTCTATTTTTTCTAACAAAACAGTGTTTACTAAAGGTGTTTCTATGTAGGTGGATATAGATCTAGATGTGAGTAATCTTTCTATATTTTTTTGGGATTCTCCAATGTGCTCACCTGGGATCTAGCATCAGAGCCATGTTATTTATGATATTTACTATACCTAGATGTATTACCTTGGAATTCGTTATTGAGCCCTACTTTATTCAATTGGTCATATAAATTCTTTTCCAGTGTGAGTTGATAGTTTTGAACCATGTGATAGTGTAATTTACATGTGTTTTGATAAATGATGAAATGTTGATACACCAGGCATGGACCTGATACATGATGAAATGATAATACATCGGGCGTGGCCTTGATACATGATGACATGATTATAATCAAGGCTTGGACATGATACATGTTTAAATGTTTATACATTGGCATTGGCCCTGATGCATGCTGAAATTCATATACAACAGGCATGGAGAACCAAGGATCGTGGCAGAATACGCACTCCCAAGTGGCGGGGATGATTACGCTCTCCTCAACAATTGATCTAAATGATTCCGCTCTTCCGATCAGATATGAGACTCCAGGTTTGTATCATGGAGGCTCAATAGATAATTATCTCTTTACATATCCCCTAAAGGATTTCCCCATTGGGATCATCCGAGTTCCAAATGTTGCGACTACCTAAGGACCGAGACATAGGGCTCAGACATTGCACTGGACTGACCTGCCTGAGCACCATGGAAATTGACTATGTAACCATTTATAGTATTTTCGAACATATTTCCTAGAATCATTCTTTATAGGTGTGAATGATTACACACTCCCTAGCCCATGATCGGAATGATTACGCTCTTCCGGATCAGTCAGGATTGACCGTCTGTATACAGTATCCTTCCTTACATGATTGACCATCGGTTTACGGTATCCTTCCTTACAGGATTTACCATAGCTATATGGTATCCTTCCTCACAATATTTAATGTTGTTATACTGTATCTTAGTTAGTGAGCGGAGGCGAGTATGGGTGAACCTAGGTGTAGGACGAGTATCCCCCTAGGCTGACGTAGCTTGCTCAGAGATATAATTCCAGCATTTGATGATCTAGGTACATGTCGATGGGATTAAAATCCAAGAGATCAACATAATTATACATAAATTGAGTGGAATGACTTCAATCTCAATGCCCTTTCACAGGATGTCTAGGTGAGTGGGCTTATGGACCCAAAGACCGACTGCTGATGCAGTTTCTTTTTATTTTATTGAAATACTAATGAATATTCAATTTATGTGTATGTGTATATGTATGAGACTATAAATGTGTATGTATATCAATATGTAAAACCATAGTAAAACCTTCCCTGTTAACATGGATTACAGACCCTGGGTTCGATTGTGATTACACATTTGGTTTACTTCTTTTGTTGTCTTCCAACTAGGCTGAGCACATTGTTGTTCATACACTTTTTACAGCACAATTATTGGTTTCCTGTAAGGGGTGGCCAACTGAGATTATTTATCACCATTACACATGAACCTTGGTGTATGTATAGACCTTATATTTTCTTTTTAGGTTGATTATGATTTTCCGGGTGGATAGGTATAAGACCTAGTGTTGCATGATCGAGCGAAGCTGCTCGAGTGGTTCCACTGACCGGGCTGCTGCAGTTCGACAGTGTCTGGAGACCAGGTACGTGGGATGGATTGGAGTTAGTAGTTGTGCCCTTTACTTTTAATTTCATTTTTTTACATGTATCTATATGTTTGGGCTAGTGGGTGACCATTTTTGTATTGTATTTCATAGATATGTTGTCTTTTACAACATTTTCCTATTACAACATATTCTATTTCAGTTGTTTATTTCTTCTACACTCTAGTTACTTTCCACTATGTATGATACATTGTTATTTATCCTATTTTCTTACTCTGGTAAGAGGGTATAGTCTCCCCACTATCACACCATAGGCCATCACTACTAGTTGGCAGCCTCTGGCGTATAGGGAAGCATGCTTGAGGCCTTATAGTGAAGCGGATCAGAGCACCGGTTTAGTGGCTTCCTGGTCGGGATGTTAAAAAGTGGTATCAGAGGAGCCTCTTTTAATTTAATTTAATATTTTGGATATATTGTAAAATATTAGTAATGTGTTGGAACCTATGATGGACATCAGACTAGTGTGTCAAGAACACCTAGTCTGGTAAGACGTCCTGGTTTCTTGGGTATGGGATTGCTATTCTGATTTTGTGATGTTACATTTGTATATGATTTTCTCCATGAACGACACACGTGTTGTGTTGGTATTTTTATTTAATATGGTTATATGTCTCTTGTCCATCAGTAATAGTCTAGAGACAGATTTTGACTCTTGGCCAGGAATGGAAAGAGGTGTCTCATGCATCCTACTATGCACATTGGATTCACAACATATAAGCCTACTTGTGTGTATTTTTACTGAATAATGAAACCTTTGGGTCAACATACAGATAATTTTACTCTGATGTCAGGTTATGTGGATCTACGTTAAGGAGTTTTTGTTGAGAGGATGATGACTCGATCCTCATGCACCTCATATGCAATGACTATAGTTGGTCAATATGACATGTGATTCCATTCTATTTAACCCCTTATTGGATATTGTTTCATGGGTCTGTGGTTATCTAGTCAGATCGCTAAGTACGATGTCGATAGATACCAAATATTTTCTTCTGAACCGGACCTATTTAGTGTATTTCTAGACACGGATATGTGATGAGTTTAAGTTCATCTTTTCTCTTCTGCTTTGGTTGTGACCTCCAAAGAGTAGTTCCTTATAAGGATGATCAGATAGGATCAGGGCCCTCTAGGCGATGTTTTTTATCTTTAAACCTCATTGGTCATTGTGATCTTACCTTGTTTTCAAAGGATTTGATCTTTTGTGCTAGGTGGTTTGACCTTGTGACCTAGTTTTGAGGGTTGTTTTGTAGGGATATGTGTAAGACCTAGAGACCCTTAGTTTTAACTCAAACCCTTGTAGGTAGATGTCTGTTCTATTAAAGGGAAACCTATGTGAGAGACGATTCACCCATGATATAATCCTTGTCAGGTTTTTAAATAATGGTGAGTGTGGCTTAGAGGGAGCAAGGGACACCTTTTTTATAATTTGGGTGTACTCCTGTAAGATACGATCATGCACAATCTTGATTCATCTCGAGTATGTGGAGTGAGCTTCATCTCTATGCCAAGATCCATTTTATTTATTAATGTTCTTCCCTATTAAGGAAGGAACCTGTTATGGTTGCACTCTATGAGCATTTTGAGGAAAGCCATATTGTGGGGAGTGCATCATTTTCCTTTTGAGGTTGGTTTTCCTTGTTTCGGTTAAACATTGATGTTTTTTCATGAGATTTTGAGCTCAGAGTTTTCTTTAAAGATGAAAATAAGGGTATTACAATGGTGGGGTGTACCATATCATTAGTAGTTAAATGAATTACATGTATAAGGCAGTTATTAATGCTATAAGGATGGTCTTTTTATAGTACAAATAGCTTGGTTTTGTAGATGCTCCGTTTGGAAGCATGGCTACTTGTCCTTTCACTGGGCTTCTCGGGGACGAGAAAGATTATGGTGGGGAGTTTTTAAAGACCTATGTTTTTCTGGACTGCAGTTTTGAGAATAAATTTTAATTTTTACTATGGGATTATCATGAGGTGTTAAATGGTATTTTTCATGAACCATTTGACCTTTGATAATTTTTATTACCACTCTTTTGGTCCTGAAATAGAATGTTTACCCTAGGACATGAGTTTGGTGGAAATCTGAGCTGTTCGAATTTTAGCTGAATATTAAATATTTAGTATTATTAATTTTAAATATTAAATTATACGTGCAGATTTGTTCAGAAATAAATTATAAATTTATCATTGTATTAAGATTCCTTTTGTGTCATTGAGTCTGAAATAGTGAGTTTAGCCTATTATAGGCATACAATTGAGCCGGGCGCCAAGGCCGACTTAGGGCCCCTGTTATTTTCATTCCTTTTCCCTTCCTTTCTCTTCATTCCTTATCCTTCTTACACACTCCCCTTATTCTTATCTTCCTTTTATATGTCCTATCAGATAAATGAGAGAGGGAGAAATAGAGTGAGATGGAAGGAAAGAGAGGTACCGTTTCAAATCTCTCAACGAGCTCAATCGGCATGCGGTATCTATGGATGGTTAAATCAAGAGAAGCTTAAGTGGTTTTCACCCAATGGTAGGCCTATTTATGTTTTCCCTATATATTCCATTTAAACATGTTTTTTTTAATTTTTAAAATTCTTATATTTCTTGTCGGTTCCCTCTTGAGGGTCGATCTGCTGTTTTGGGGGAGAAAATGGGTGTTTTTGGGGATCTGAGGGTTTTCCCTTCAGGAAACCCATGTTACACAGTGAGTGTTCCAGGGGAACATGCCATGTGTTTATCCTGTTCGGGGAAGAAGAAGTTTTCTCAAATAAAAACCGTTTACTCTGAGTACACATCATGGGGTGATTGGACATGTGTCCGGTCGTGTGAAAAAAGAACACAAATTTGTTATTTTTGAACAGTACACGCTGTGTGCTGGGGGTACACGTTGTGTACTGGGAGTACACGCTGTGTAGTGGCACATGGGCTTTTGTCCAAGTGAAAATACACACAAGATGAAATTTTGTGAATAGTATACTCCATGTATAGTAGCTTACATACCATGTACTTTTACATGGGAAGACGCCATGTACTCTAGAGTACATGCCATGTACTTTTTCCTGACTTTTTTCATCCTAGGGTTCTTTAAACCCCTGTAAGTTGAAATCCAGGGGTCCGTTTTGTGTGTTGTCTATATAAACATGACCCTTGCTTTGAGGAAGAACTTTTGTGTCTAGTTGGAGAACTTTTTGAGTTGTGAACTATTCTCGGTGGTAAGAAAGGTCCAAAAAATTATATTTTGATTATTATTATTTGGAGATTATTTAATAAGATGTATCATCAACGTCCGATGGCTGTTTGACGCATAGTTAGTGTCATAGAAACCTTGAATTAATACTGAATGTTTATAGACTGATTTTTTGTTCTAAAACTGAAATCAGGTGTGATCCCAAATCGAGAACGTTATGGCGAATAGTACCTTTTCACAGGTTGAACATTTTGGGCATGAGAGTAGTCCTTTTTGAGCGATTTTCTGCATAGATCACAATGGTGGAATCCTAATGATATTTAGAGTTCATCTAAATGATGTTTTGGGGGTTATATATAAATGGATAGTTTCTTCCTCTAGTTAACGATTTCAGTTATCACCTTGGAGTGAGACATGGTGTAGATGATAGGTTTGGTGTTTTGAACAACCAAGTTGAGACCTTGGACCTGAGATTACTTATAAGATATCTCGTGTGACCATTTATTTTGAGGATGTTCCATTTTGAGATGTTATCTTATTTATTATGAGATCGTGAGACCAGGTGTTCCCGAAGATCCCTTATATGATTCATCCCTTACTCTTTTCTAAGGATCCCTTGTAGGATTCATTTCCTCAAGTTCACATGAAAGATCCTGAGTAGGATGCCACCTCAATGTTTTACTTGAGGGACCCAATGGGTGATCATGGTTTGACTGACCCTGAGTTGTACATCGAGTTTGTGTAGAGATGGTGTTTGGGTGTCCCCTAGAACCCATTCCAAAATTATAAGCCCATGGGGATGTTTATTTAGTGTTGAGTTGGGCATTCGGGACATCCTCACTAATTTGATTATATATGACTTGGTATTGCTAATTCATCAGTGTATAGTAGAGGTTCTTCATTGTAGGTGGTAGTTGAGCTAGACACGATGTGCCTTTCGATATTTTTTAGGGATGCTCAGACGTACTCTACTAGGATTCAGCTTCTGAGCCATGTTATTTCTGATATTTACTATAGCCAAAGGTATTACTTCGGAATTGGATGTTGAGTCTTATTAGATTCAATTGGTTATATGAATGTTTTTTTCATGTGATTTGATTATTGTGAACCATGTAATAGTTTAATTTACATGTCTTGTGATACATTGTGAAATGATGATACACTAGGATTGGCCCTGATACCAGCTGAAATGATGATACACAGGGCTTTGCCCTGATACATGCTGAAATGATTATACAACAGGCAAGGTGACCCAACACTCATGGTAGATTATACACACTCGATTGAAAGGAATGATTACGTTCTCATCATCCATTGATCAAAGTGATTCCACTCTTCCGATTAGATACGAGACTATAGGGGTGTAGCATGGAGGCTCACAAGAGAGTTATCTCTTTAAAGATCGCCTATGGGTACCCCTCCCCCTTTAGGAATCATCCATGTTACAAATGTTGCGACCACCTATGGACTGAGACCTAGTACCCAGACATTGGACTAGATTCACTGGCTTGAGAAACATGGAGACTAACACAGTAACCTTTCATAGGATGTTCGGACATGCTTTCGAGAATATTTCTTTATATGTGGGAATAATTACACTCTCCCCATCCTAAGATCAGAATGATTATGCTCTTCCGGATTAGTCAATATTGACCATCGATATACGGTATTCTTCCTTAAAGGATTGACCGTTGGTATACAATATCATTACTTATAGGATTGACTATCAGTATACGGTATCTTAGTTAGTGATTGGAGGGGAGTACAGGTGAACCCAGGTGTAGGAAGAGTATCCCCCTATGGTGACGTAGCTTGCACAGAGATATAATTCCAGCATTGTATGAAGTAGGTACATGTAGATGGTTTTACAGACCCATTGATTGAATAAATAATACACAGATTACGTGGCATGATGTCCATCTCAATTCCATTGAACATGATGTCCATACGATCAGTTTATGTGACCCAAGGATCCATTTTTTGATATGGTTTATTGTTATTTTATTCACATACTCATGAATATTCATATATATATGTACATGTGTATAACTATGGGACTATACATGTGTACGTATATAGATACGACATCCAGGGTGGGAATTTCCCAGTTGAGAGGGATTACACACCTTGGGTTCAACTATAGCTGCACTTTGGTTTACATATTTTGTTTTCTCCCAGCTAGGCTAAGAAAATTACTGTGGCATACACATTTATTATCACAGTTATAGGTTTCTTTATGGGGTGTCCTACTGAGATTATTTCTCACCCCTGAACGTGCACCTCGATGTATGTCTAAACCTTATGTCTTATTTTCGGGTTGAGCACATGTTGCATGGTGTATAGGGATAAGACCCAATGTTTCATGATCACGGGAAGTTTCTCGAGTGGTTCTACTGATCGGGCTTCTGTTGTTCGATAGTGTTAGTAGATAAGGTACTTGGGTTGGCTCGGAGATAGTTGTTGATCCCTGTACTTTTAATTTCATCTTCTTTTGTAATTTTATCTTTAGATTCAGCCCAGTAGGTGAACATTGTTGTATTGTATTGTATATATATTTGGTATTTAAAAGTTTTTTATTATTATATCTTGTTCTATTTCAGTTTTTTATTTCTTATACACATTTTTTGCATTCCATTGTGTATGATACTTAGTTATTTACACTATTTTCTTACACCGGTATGAGGGAATAGTCTCCCCACCATCAGACCGTAGGCCCCTACTGCAAGTCAGTTGCCTCTAGCGTACAGGGAGGTGCACTTGAGTCCTTGTGTTGATCCAGCTCGGAGAACCTGTTTAGGGACTTCCTGGTCTGGATGTTTCAAGATAATTTATTAAGAGTTAAATCTTGATGAGAAACATCTAAATGATGCAATAGATGCTCATGGAATCATTATATCATCCATGTACCATGAGATTTTGAATCAACATGAAGACATGGATGCATATAAAATTATGTCCCACCTTATATATCTCTATGAAGATAAGGTGAGACAAGGGAGGTATCTGATCTTCAATGATTTTTTCTCAACTATGCTTCAAGAGTTTGTTCCGACAGAGCCTCATGTAGTCACCCTTATTGGATACATTTAAATCCTAGGCATTTTAGGGATAACAGTCCCCAATGAGCTGCATACAAATGTCATACTTTAATAACTTACCAAGTCCTAATTCGTTGTTATTTTTAATTCCATCATGATTAATATTGAGATGTGTCTTTCAAAACATCATACATTGACTCTTTATGTGGATACAGACATGGGGAATGATAATGAAACAATACATATGGTGAATAAGAAAAGGAATAACATGGTTAAGGGACCAAGACATATAAATAGTCGAAATATTTTGAGCACCATACTTCTAAGAAGAATATGTTCCAGGGGTAGGGCAAGGAAAGGGAGGAAATATGATTGGCATGTCGAAAGTTTGGCTAGTTGAACATGAACTACACCCAGAAGAAATTGGAATCTAAACATGTGTTTTCTATAGAGTGAAATATTTTCATATCTACTCATTGGGTATTAGATAAAACTTTTGTTTCTCACATCTATATCCATATTCATGAACTAAGTACATTTTGAAATATTTTTAATGGATAGTTGGATCTGAGAGATGCTAATGGGGTTATAATGGCTACCATAGATATTGGTGACTACCACATTTCATTGCTAGTGGGAATGATTTTGGATTTTAATGATTGTTATTATGTAGCTAAAATTACAGAAAATATAATTTATGTATCATTCCTAGATACATATGGGTTTGTTTTCATGTTTAGAAATAATGTTTTTTCTTTTGAAAGGAAAACATATGTTATGGAATGGAATAATTAAATAATTTTATATACATATTAAATTATGAAAACCATGTTTTGTAAATCGATAAAAAATAATGTTAACATAACTCATATAACACCCAATTGTGGCATCACCATTTTGGTCCTACAAATAAGAAGCGTTTTTTAAATTTTTTTCAAGATATTTATTTAGACACATCTGAAATAAAACCACTTAATAGATGTCATGGTTGTTGACAAGAAAAAACTGACCAAACTACCTGTTGGTTGGAGCAGAGTACTCAAGAGGGGGGTGAATTGAGAATCTAATTTTTTTTGTTAAAAAGGTATTTTTTGAAGTTCCCAAAAATATAAAATACAATTGATCTTCTATCTAGTAGTAAATTTATAAGATCTTGATGGTTTGATTAATTTATCAAAAGTGTGATTAGTTCTCAGTTGTATCATTTTGATAATTAATACATGTTTTGAAACTAACCTAATAAGTCAATACTATTATAAATAATTTCTAATAATATATATTAGAGTTCAATTTAGTATTATGAAATATGTGATATAACAGATCATAAATAAATGTAAAAACAAAATGGAAATGAGACAATAACTTCAGTCTCAAGTAAAGACATAATCCCCTCTACACTGTGATCACATGCCACCAAGTAGTTTAAATTAATAAAATGTTTGATCCACACCTTGGATCAGGGTTCAGAATAGGAAACAATATAACCCGGTTATAAGACCTCTACCATAGTTCTTCGAGGGTACAAAGTACCAGGTCACACAAGGACCTCTTCCACAATTATTTGTTAAAGTAAACAGATTTAGAATGTTATGAGTGGAAGTATATCTTCTATCCTTAATTTTGATAACGAGACAATGTGTGCTCTATAGATAGATACACACAATACACAAAAGTATGTAAAAATCACAAAACAGTGAAAATAAATATGAGAAAAGACATAGAGGGATCTCTCTGTCTTGAGATGTAGCACTAGACTATTCAGATTTAGCTGAGATTAGGTTTGAGTCATCTTCTAGATTTTTACACAAGAATGGAGTGTCCTATTCTAGCTTCCAGGTACAAGGAATGTTTTGCAGGCACATCCTTCTTCATCTTTGATATGCCTATTTAGTTTATCAATTTTATGTATAGCTTGATTTATATTGCATCATTCGTTATTCCTTTAGTTCACAGTGGGTACATGAGGGACTTGGATTTTCTCAAATATGTATCACACACAATCCCACTACACGTCTCTTCTGTTCTCTATTTTGTTTGTTGTGTGTATTTCTTCTCGTTTCAAAATTTATTTTTCTACAAGAGGGTAGACAAAGTGCATGTTCTCTTCTCGTTCATAGGTTCATCGTACCTCGTACATTCTGCTAAAATTCCAATAAAATATTAGTAAATATGTCAGTGTCATTAAATGACTCAAATATGACCATTATAAATAATATTAATAAATGTAAATTTAAAAAGTCTATCAGTGATTCGTTTGTCATTGAGTCAACATATTATTGACTCATTTTTCAATATCTCCTTTTTTCGGTGACTCAACCCATCGGTATGTCAATCTGTCAGTCTTTCCATACATTGGTGACTCATTACATCAGTGAGACATTTTAACTATCGAGGATTCCATGTGTCTATAATACCATGCATTGGTAGGTCACTTGTAATAATGGTAGGTCGATTGCATCAGTAGGTCATCTGCATCGGTAATTTATATGCATCGGTGAGTAATTTGCGTCGGTGAGTCATATGCATTGGTAAGTCATTTGTGTTGGTGAGTCATATGCATCGGTAAGTCATATGCATCAGTAAGTGGTCTGTGTTGGTATGTCATTTTCCTATCAGTGACTCAGTTCTTCAATAGGCGTTAGTGGATCATACATAAATAATTATAGATATTCTGTTTGTCTTATAGTACATCAATGTCACAATGTTTTAATATCCATAATGACACATAGATAATCATTTATAAGATTTTTTAGACTAAAAAACAAAATTAGTAATATGATTGAAAGGATCTGATATACAAGATAAATGTTGACATAATCTAGGGTATGTCACGGGGTATGTTATATGTTAATATATGACATGATTTGTGAAAATTAAAACCATTATATTTAGATATATTGTCCAAAAATCACTTATGGGACAATAATATCCCCCTTTTTGATGATCACAAATCATGGCATTATTAAGTACCATTGGTGAATGATTAATGTAAACATTTTGATTATTAGCTCCCATAAAGATGAATACGCTTAAAAAATATTATGGGAAGTAAAATGTATAAGACTAACATAAAAAATAATAATGTATAAAAACAATACAATGATTAATAAGTTTCTCACCGTTTTGGGATTAGCAAAAAGTGGAAACAATGAATTGTGATTCATTAGAAAAGAACATTGAAAGACAAAAATTACAAGCACTAAACCCTATAAAAAAGAATCACTCCACAGTACTTCAGAGGGTCAAGGGGTTCATTCCCCTTATCAGATGGATCAATGGTAGGTCTAGTAGGTGGAGGAGGAGAAATAGAAGCATCATAAGAAATATTTAGTGGATACAAAGGAATTCCAATTGGAACAGATGGTGTCATAATTGGTTTGTGCTTGGAGAATAGATGATGTTGAGGTTGTTCTATGATAAGATTCCATATTTGGGTCAAGGCATGAGAAACTAACATTGGAGAGGAAGACACAGTCTGAGCAGAGTGAAGAGAAGAAGAATCTAGAACAACAATGGATTCACTCTTAACATAGAGATGTGGCTATAACATATTGATTAAATCCTCAATAATATCACTCCCCATATTTCATTTATTTTTCAAAGTCATCCTTATTCTCCTTAAATTTATCCAACAATGGAGTGATGTCCTTAAATTTCTTTAATTGTACCTTGAAAGCATTTCTAACTAGGGGTAAAGTCCTATTTTCTACCAAATACATAAAATGACCTATTAACTAGTTCATGGAGTAAATCTTGGATAAATAGTAATTTCTCCTCATTATATGTTCTTCCTATGTGGCATATTCTTCTTTGGTATATAATCCGACCATATCATGCACAATATCACTATTCTTCTAAAATTTTTTGAGGCTTCCCAAGATAGAAGTATCAAATAGAGCTTTAAGCTCTTCTTTTACAGTAGTTCTAATTACCCTAGTATCCAAAGTCTAAGAGGGATGACCAGATGTGGAAGGAATAACAGTAGGAGTTGATGTTGAAGTAGATTGCACAACTTCCTTTACATCCTTCCTTATTTTGGAAAAATGAGGAACTATAAAATGAGAGACAAGATCTTCAAGGCCTTTCATGAAACTCTATAGTATAGTTGTGTACTTAGTGGTTAGATAATTGATTTCAATATTTATCATCTTCATCTCATTCCCATGATTGGTGTTGCATGCCATATTGGTTTCTACAGTTGTCATCAAATTTGGATGAATTTATATTATCACCATCTATGAGACTAAAACAAAACAAGATTCAGAAACACTTTCTTAGGGAAGATAAGTACTTGATGTTCTAGGTTTCCTTAAACCTTCAACCATAGACTAGATAGTTTTCTAGTTATCCATAAGCCCTATGGATTATCTTCTAGCTTCATCAATCTCATATATCATTTAAGATTTTACATAATTTAGTACTTATGAACATATATCTTCATTTAATTTTTCCAAATTGTCCTTAGTGACATAGTCACTAGAAATGGTTTTAGCCATTGGTTCCATTGTATCAGGTAAAAACACTTAATCATCAAAATCATCATAGTCTAATCCCAAATCCACAATCCCAAGATTCCTTGCCCATTCATTCATTAAATCATCATCCAGATATGTGTGTGTGTCAATCTTGACTCTGGCATGTTGATTCTCTTCATCAGCTTGAATTTCTATTTCATGAGGGTCCACTTAATATGATATTTCCTTATAGGTCTATAATATTCAGAATGAGGTTTTATCTTTCATAATCCAAAGTAGGTATAGGAAAATATTGAGATTCCACTTTAGCAGCAACTTCGTCATCTTATACAACATCAATAACCACATAAAGAGGTTCTTCCAACTGGGACTACTTCACAACTTCAATAATTTCAACATCATCACCTTGATCATTCTAAAAATTTTCATTATCACTTCCATTACTTTCATCATTATCATGTACCAATACATGTTCTTAATTTTCATTTTTATCACCATATTCTTCACCATATTCTTCTTCACTAACAATTCCACATTCACCATTTTTAGTTTCATCTTATTCTTTAGAGCCACTAGATCTACATACATATTCCACACTACCAAATATTTTTGTCTCCCCATATCCATTATCATCAAGAGTTTCCTCGTTAGAGGATAAGGTAACTGGAGGACTAGGAGGTCCAAATGAAAATCCTTTGTGAGGTCTAGTTGATTTAGGGTAACTCTTCTCATAAATAGGTGAACCCTGATCTCTAATTGGAGTGACATGAACTTCTTCTTCTTTTCAAGAGTAAACATCTTCCCCATTTGGTCCTAGTCCAGGATCATCCATATTATTTGGTATAGTTCGATTTTCTAGTGGATTGAACTTGTCGTAGATCTTATCTTTATCTAAAACACAATCTCTCCTATGGATTCCAATTGATTTTCATCCTCTTACAAATTTCGTTACTATGGAAGATCCCACTACACTCAAAAACCACATCCTCATATTCATCTACAAAACCTTTTTATTTCAGCATATTTGAGATCATTCTTGGATAAAATAGGGTATTAGTTTTGCACGTACTTTTGATCATCTCATTCATGTGAACATCAAGGTATCTACCCAGATTTACCATAATACATATTCTCAATAGATAAACTAAGTAGGAATCTTGTTATTTAAGAGAAGAAAAGTCCCCATTCCTGGGACAGATTTAATGTTAGATAAAATTAAAAAAGATTATATATTCTCCACATAACTGATTAGAAATTTTCCTTCTTTTCTCAAAATTATTATTGAGTTTTCTTAATGTTGTCTCAATGAAAAACATATCACTCTCAGGTGGAGAGGTACCTTCGTAATCATTAAATATACCTTCCCAAGGAACATTAAGAAAT
This sequence comes from Viscum album, assembly GCA_963277665.1. Classification (NCBI taxonomy): domain Eukaryota; kingdom Viridiplantae; phylum Streptophyta; class Magnoliopsida; order Santalales; family Viscaceae; genus Viscum; species Viscum album. The sequence continues at coordinate 776,452,170 of OY728161.1, forward strand.
TCATCCCAATGTCTTGAAGAGAGAGAGAGAGAGAGATTATATTCCCTATTATTATGGATTTTATCTAGGAGACATCACTGCCTTCCATCAAAAACACCATATTCATGTAAAACTCGTGAACTAGTTTTGGGTTAAAGGGTCATTCATTATTTGAGAACCACTCCAGACAACATTGATCTTGTAGTGCCTTGAGTAGCAGAGACATGCTTCATAACATCCTTTCTGTGAGAACAAGTTTTTTCGGGAGTTACAACAAAATTTTCTAGAGTAAGATTTAAAGATTCTATTGACATTATTGATTCACCTTTCTGTTTCTTAGAAGAAGGAGGCCCATCATCCTCAGGAGATCGCATCACATGCGCCATTCCAATCTATTCTGTCTGAAGGATAGAAGTTGAATGGTCGGGGGTAAAGAGAGAGCAATGGTCGAGAGAATGTATCGGTAAATAAGTAGAGTGGATCAGTTCAAATTTATATCATTTTGAAAATTTGAAATTATCAAACCATTAAACTGTGTTCCGGGTTCATAAAAATGAATGAAATAGTGTCATTTTGTTAAAAACATAAACCGTATAAAAAAAGTAAGTCATTGATATCAACATGGATAATTTTTCATAACACTAACTTAGTTGGAATAACAAGGAATCAATGTCGGAATGAAAACAATGTTGGCATGACATAGTATCGGTGTTGCCATGAAAACTGTGTCAGCAAGATATAGCGTCAGTGTCGATATGACAAATTCACTTAAAAGATCAATATAATAGAAACAAATGGTCTTATATATCGATCATTCATAACTAATGTATGATGTAATTAATTCTTTCAGAGATCAATGGATTTGTGAATAATTCAGCAAGATGATATTCCCTACCAGTAATCTCTAATGTGGTATCACCCATTTGATAATGATCTCTCAAAATGTAAATTTCTTACATCGATCTGTTTTGTTCTATAATGAGAAACTATGTTCTTAGAAATTTTAATAGCAATTGTATTATTTAATTTTATAGGTATATGTCTTAATTGATTTCCATAGTCTAAACAAGTGTGTTTCATCCAAAATATCCGAGCACAACATCTACCTGAAACTATGTATTCAAATATGGTAGTAGATAATGCAATAAAATTTTGTTTCTTACAACACCATGAAACCAAAGACTTTCCCAAAAACAGATATGTCCCAAAGGATTGTTTTCTATCTAACATGCAATCACCAAAATCAGGATTAGAATAACTCACTATATCAAATGATTTTATTTTAAGATAATACAAACCTAAATTGATATTATGTTTGAGGTATTTGAAAATAATTTTAACTTCATTTAAGTGATATTCTATGGGATTAGCTTGAAAATTGGCACATATACGCACAATAAGAATTATATCTAGCCTACTAGAAGTCAAGTAGAGAAATCATCCAATCATTCCCCTTTAAGTGTTTTGATCAATAATTTTACCATCTTGATCAAGAACCAACATACATGTAGTACTCATTGGAGTTTCACTACTCTTAATGCTATCAAATACAAATCATATTAAAATGCCTTTTTTGTATTTACATTGATTTAAAAGGATAAATTATTTATTTTGAAATTTTGAAATCAGAGAAAGAATTTCATTTCACCCATAATAATCATTTCAAATTCACTTTTCATCATTTTAGAAAAATCAAGTCCTAAATAATTTCTTAATGATCCAAAAATAATATCATCTTCATAAGTTTGACTTAATAAAACGTCATTATAAAATCTTTTTATAAATAGAGTAGGATTATAAATTCCTTTTTTAAAACCTTTTTTTGTGAGAAAAGTACTTAATATATCATACCATGCTCTTAGAGCTTCTTTTAAACCATATGAATCTCTTGTTAATTTGAAAAAATGTTTTTTAAAATGAGTTTTTTTAAAATTAGGTGGTTGTTCATCAAAAAAATCCTCTATTATATAGTCATTTTGGAAATAAATTTTAACATCTATTTGATAAATTTTGAAATTTAAACCAGCATCATAAGCATATAGTATTCTGATTGCCTCAATTCTAAAAATAGGTGAAAATGTTTCTTCATAGTCAATTCCTTCTTCTGGACTATAATATAGTGCAAACAATCTTCATTTATTTCTATCTATATTACCAGAATCATCTTCTTTATTCCAAAACACCCATTTAGTGCCTCAGGTCAAGGTGTCTTTTGGGTCTATCCACAAGTTTCCAAACATTATTTCTTTCAAATTTATTATGTTATTATTACATATCCATCACCCAAAATTCATCTCTAATAACATCATTGATGTTTTAGGTTTCATGTTGTGATAAAAAGGACAGATGTTCAACCTAGTTTCTAAGAGAATCTACAGTTTGTGTCCCTTTATCTAACTCTCCAACAACAAAATCTAATAGATTGTTATTGAGAGTTATACATGGTCTAGAAAAGGAGTGGAAAGAAATTTCAGGTTTGTTTACATGTTCGGGGTTTGTCATGTCCGGATTTTGATGAATTTTCATAAATTCATGATTTTACCTATTTCTTAACAAGTGGAATAAATGATTTTACATTTATGTCCAGATACGACACCTCATATTCTCGTTTTTATTTGGAGGTCTTATGTTCATGTGGATATGTTTCATCAAATTTAATATGCACATATTCTTCCGAACCCTTGGTTCTTTTATTAAACATAGTATAGGTTTTACTATAGATTGAGTCGTCTAGGAAGATTCCTTCATCATTTTTGGATGATAATTTCTCAAGATTGTCCTTTGTGTTAAGGATATATACATTACAACAAAAATATTTAAAGTAACTAACATTGAGGTTTCTATTGTTCCACAACTCATAATGATTCCTCTTGATGATAGGTCTAATTAAGACTCTATTAATTATGTTAAAATTTGTGTTCATAGTATCAGTCCAAAAGTAAACTGGTAGATCATATTTATTATGCATTGTTTGGTCTATCTCTTGTATGGTTCTATTTCTTATTCCCACCACTCCATTTTTTAAGGTGTCATAGGGGAATATAAGTTATGATTATAGACATTGTGTGAGAAGAAACATTCAAAGTCGTGATTTTAAAAGTCACATACATGATAACTTCTTAAGGATTTTATTCTAATACCACTTATATTTTCCACCCTTTTAGCTTACCTAGTGAATTAAATACAGGATTCACTTTTGTGATCTATGAAATAAGTCCACATAAACCTACAATAGTTATCTACCAGAACATAGAGATAGTTCATCCCATTTAAACATGAAACTCAAGATGGTCCAAACATGTCCATGTGATCCAACTCAAGATGTTGAGAATACGAAGCTTCTTTCTTTGATTTGAATGACATCTTTTGTTTTTTCCCTTTTGATAAGGATTAAAGAGTTTGTCATTTGAAAAATCAAGATTGGGTAGATCCTTGACTAGTCTTTTTCGAGTATGATTTCTAAGGTAGTGTGCATTACAATGTCCTAATCTCCTATGGAAATGCCATGAATTTTTATCAAAGGCGCACAAACAAGAATTTTTTTGAGAAACTATATAATCTATGTTAACAACATATACATTTTCATTTCTAAAATAAGAAAATACAAATTAATTCTTATATTAAAAAAAATTTCAGGAATAATTCTCAAATTTAACATGAAATCCATCATCACATAACTATGAAATAAAAATAAAATTATATTTCAGTCCATCAACAAAAAGTATCGTAAAAATTTTAACTGAGTAAGAGTTATCAATATGGTTTAAGACAATTATTTTTCCTTTAGCACTATCACAAAATGTGTCATATCTACATTCAATATTGATTAGGTTCTTGAAGCATGATTAGTCTCCTACCATATGTCTTTAACATCCACTATCTATGTACCGCTTAATCTTGTACGATCTCTTCAGATTGTTTTCCTTTAGAATAATCAAACACATATAAATTTTGGTACCCAGACTTGTTTGGGTCCAGTAAAATTAGTATTCAATGTCTTAAGTAAACATATTCTCCTTATGGAGTTTTATATAATAATTATGTAACATATATGAAAAATAGACCCTATTATGTACAAAAGAACTATTTATAGTAATAGATTTTTCAAAACTGGATCTCGCAGCAGAATATTGATTTTTAGGTCGAAGAACAGATTTTATAAATTTAGTTACAAAATGTGTTTTAGATAGGTTTCTCTATCTATACTAATATCTAAAAAAAGAAGTGTGCTTAGGATATATTTGTTTACAATGATTTTGTTTAAGATTATTTTTCCATTGGTAATATTTTCTAGAACATTCTTCAAATTTTTATCATTTTTAATTCATTTTTTTCTTTGAGCAGTTGACCACTCTTTTCCTTTTCATTATTATGGTCAGAATTGATGCTTAAAGTGAGAGCATGTTGTTTCTTTAAAGATTTATATTTATCATTAAAATAATTGAATGTCTCTTCTATCATGTTACTATATTAAAATAGTTCATCACCTTTTATATTTTTAGAATCACTATCATCTCCAGATAATAAGAATTGTGTATAGCAGAATATAAGGTTAACTCAGATGTTTTTTCATAAAACACATATTTTCCATGTCATCTCTCTCATCATGAGATGATGCTGATTCGCCTGAGCTTTCATCATTGGCACTCTAGGTGGTCTTCATATCATTCTTATTTTTATTGTCTTTGTTTTCATAAATTTTTTTGTATTTTAATTTTGGACAGTCATCTTTGACATGTCCTCTCCTATTACATTTGTAGTAGACATTCACCTGTAATTTTTCATTTTTTTTATAATCCTTTTTCGAGTTTTCTTTCTTTTCATATACTCCTTTATAATTTGGATTAATAATAACTTCTTATTCCTATATAATATCAGGAATCTTATGGACAGTTGATCCATCTATCCATAATTGTCTGATGTTGATTCATCGTTACTGTAGACTTCAATAGAGGCTAGCACCTACTCATTTTTCCTTGATCATAGAGGTTGTAGTCTTGAAGGTTATTGATTTTGTCTTAGGTTCATCTTTTTCTTCCTTTTCTACTTTCATCTATTCTTCCTACATTATTAGTTTCCCAACTGGTTCTTTGAAACACAGTTTATCGAAGGCACATGATTTTGTAATGGATACATAAGTTTCTCTCCATCTATTTGGTAAACAAATAATAATCCTCATAATTTTCTCTTTGGTAGTAATATCTCCTCATAGAGAGATCATAGTGTTCAAAAATTTCATTAAACTAAAGATACATGTTATAAATAGGCTCATTAGGTTTTATTTTAATCTTATCATAATTAATGGTGTATTTTTTATGTCTCATTTCTTTAATAATAATAAGTTCCTTCATGTGAAATTGATAAGGTGTCTAAAATTTCATGAGTTTTTTACATGCAGAAATTCAATTAGATTCTCCATATTCTAAATTAAATATTATTATACATTCATGGATTTTCAATTATTATTATAAGCTATCTTATTTGTATCATCCCAAGTAGTTGTAACAGCTAAAGGAATAATATATTCATCTACAATTGAAGGCCAAATTTCAAAACCCATACATTCTAAGTGCATTTTCCTTTTAATTTTCCATTGTGAATAGTTTGTTCCATTAGTAATGGAGGTTTTTTGGTAGCTGAAACTTCCAATATATTATCCATACACACTGTTTAGATAAATATTTTAAAGAGATTAAAATTTTGTATGAATAGAATGTTTAAGCTCATCAAAATAAAAATAAAATCATTGTTGAAATTTTTTTTAAATGTTTTGAAAAAAGAAAATTCAAAAACCGTTGATACCAATGTTGTTTGGACTAGACTACACAAGAGGGGGTTTAATTGAGTATCTATAACAATTTCAGAAATAAAAGGTATTATTTAAGTTACCAAAAATCTAAAAGTTGATTGACAAGTTATCCAGTAGTAAATTTATAAGAGATTCACTCCTTGATTAATTTCTCAAAACATTTATTAGTTCTCAGTTGTATCATTTTGAAAATTAATATAACTTTTTAAATTAACCTAATAAGAAAATACTATTATAAACACTTTCTAGGACAAACTATAATATTTCAGTTCAGTTTTATGAAATATATGATCAAATAGACAAAAACATAAAGTAAAAGTGAAATGGAAATGAAACACAAGGTTCATTCTCAAGTAGATAATTAATCCTCTCCACTAGGTGAACACCTTCCACAAATCCATTTAAATTAATAAGTAGTTTGATCCACACCCTGGATCAGGGTTCACAATAGAAAACAATATGTCAAGAAAATAAGACATATGCCATAGTTCATCATGTGTACAAACTACCCGGTCACAAAAGGATCTCATCCACACTTATACATGGGGGTAAATAGATGTAGGAAAGTATGAGTGGAAGGATATATTGTATCCTTATGGTTGATATAGGAGATAGTGTGGGATCTATAGACAGATACACACACTCCTCAAAAGTATGTAAAAAGTGCACAACAGAGCAAACAAATATGAGAAAAGAGTTAGACGGATATATGTGACTTGATATGCATCTATGTAATCTTTAGATGTAGCTATGATGAGGTTTGAGTCCTCTTCTGGAAGTTGACACAAGAACAGAGTGTCATATTCTGGCTTCAAGGAACAAGTATAGTTATGTAGGTATATCCTTCTCATTCTTTGATAAGCTAAAGTTGTTTGTCACTTGGATGTTGAGCTCGACTTCCACTGTCTAGTTGGTTATTCCTTGAGTTCATAGTGGGTTCATGAGGGTAGCAGATGTTATTCATTATGCCTTACACATGAACACACCACACTCTTCTTCTGTTATCAATTATATGTTTTGTGTGTATTGATTATCACTTCAAAAATGATTTTTATACTTGAGGACTGAAAGATACCATGTTTTCTCATAATTCATATGTTCATCGTACCTCCAACAATATGATAAAAGTCCAAAAAAGGCTTATAAAATATTCCAGTGTCATTAAATGACTCAAATATGAATGTTATAAATAATATTAATAAATGAAAAATTAAACAGTCTATCAGTGATCGCCTGTCAGTGAGACAGTATATTAGTGTGTTGTCTTTCGGTATCTCCTTCTTTCAGGGATACAACCCATCAAAATTTTATTCTTTTAGTCTTGTAATATTTCATTGAATCATTACATCGGTGAGTCATTTTAACTATCGGTGAGTCCTTGCGTCGGTAGCACCATGCATCGGTAGGTCACTTGCACTGACGGTAGATCGATTGCATCGGTATGTTGTCTGCAATGATAAGCCATATACATAGATGATTCATTTTCATCGAGGAGTAATATGAATCGGTAGGTAATTATAATCAGTGATTCATATTCATTGGTAAGTCATATGAATTGGTAGTTAATCTGTGTCGGAATGTCATTTGTCTATCAGTGAATCAGTTCATCTCTTGGTGTCAATGAATCATAAATAGATAATTTTAGATGTTCTGTTTGTCTTTTAGTACTGAAAAGTCATAATGTGTTAATAACCTCAATTATATTTAGATAATCAATTATAATATTTCTTAGAATTAAACAAATAAAATTAGATATATGATCGAAATGATATGATATACAAGATAAACATTGACATAATTTACGGTCTATCACGGGGTATTATATATGTTAATATATGAATTCATTTGTGATAAAAAAACCATTTTAGTCAGAGACAGTGGAAAAAAAACCTATGGGCCAACAACACCATTTTGTGGATTCGGTGAAACAAACACATAACTTCTAGAATTTGTAAACACTAATGTGTGTGAATTATTTCTTGTAGAAGCTAGAGGTGGATATTATTACATCATAACATTTATTGTTGAATTGTGAAGATAAGGATTTTTCTAAATAATTATTTATATGTCTGATTCCAATGATGAATTCATATAATTAAAGAATGTTGTAGAAAATCAGCATGTAACGATGATAAATAAGCTTCGATTAGATATTGTTGGTGAATATCTTAACCAATAGTTCGTTAAATATTAATAGGATCTTGAGACTCTATCTCATCTCACTCCACCATGTACATGAAAATGGAATGGTTTTAGTGAATGGATGAACCATACCTTTTTATACATGGTAAGGTTGATGATGAGTCATGCAGATCTTCCGTTATAATTCTAATTAAATGCATTAAAAACTATCTTATACACAATAAACCAATTTATAACTAAATCGGAAAATAAAATTTAATTCAATTTTTTGGGTGGAAAGGAAACCTGTTTTTCTCATAAACATGTATAGGATGGTGAGGACTTTGTTATGGGTTTCTCAGGATAAAAACTAGTACCTCAGGGCACAAATTTTATCTTTACAGGGTATGCTATGGAAACAACACAATACTACCAATACAACCACATATAATAGAATGTTATTTACGCTAGACATGCAAAATTTATTTAGAGGGAGGATAACCTCAAAAATAATATTTGGAGAAAGATTGAAATCGTGAATTTGATGATGATGATACAAAAGATTTGGAATAGTAACATATTTCATAGGTCCCCATAAAATATGTAGTTTTGTAAAAACATGTATTGAGAATAAGCGAAATTATGGTAAGAGAATAAGAGAGATATGATTTTCTAGTCACTGAATATGGTGACTCATTATTGGATTAAAATGATGACACCATCTCCTACATTAAGGTAGTGGAGATCTCAGAAGGTAAAACATGGAAAGAATTCATGATTTCAAAAATATATTCCATGTATCAGAACCATTTTTGGGTTCTGGTCGATGCACAAGTTGATGTAAATCCTATTTAATGAAAATGGGGTTTCAAGAGGAATATGTACTGGGAAGGAAAAGAAAATACCTATAATGAATGGAAAGTGGCTTAAGGGTTTAAAAAGTGTTAAGGAATTGTCTATGATGTAATCTTTTTTTTTTGTTCTTGCCATGTTTAAATCCATTTTAATTCTACTTGATATAGTAGCTTACCATGACTATGAGATTTGGAAGATGGATGAAAAAACTGCATTGCTTAATGGAATCCTTCTTGATGATTTCTATATGACACAAAAAGAAGGATTTGTGACTACATGTGATGCTAATGAAATTTTCAAGTTGCAGAGAACTATTTATTGATTGAAGTAATCATCCAGGTCATGCAAAATTTGATTTGACAATGAAATAAAATAATTTTGTTTCATTAAGAATGAATTTCAACCATGTGTTTAAAATAGGTTTAGTGAAAAGGTAATTTTAATCCTAGTAGTATAGGATAATGTAATATTACCCACTAGAAATGACATACCAGTCGTGGAATCTATTATGGACTGCTTAAACAAGTGTTTCTCCACAAAGGAATTAGGTGAAGCAACCAACATTCATGGGACCAAGATCATCCATGATAGATGCAAGAGGATTCATAGAGTGAATCAATATACATAAGTTGACCAGATACTAATGTGATTTAGTATAGAACTGTTGGGAAAAAATCCCTCAAGGTAACATTGCAGTATTTTTTTGGGTTGATTGTGTTTGTTGACAAAGCAGGTTTTCATGGATATTTGTCGAGTTCCCAAGAAGTTGTTGAAAATCCTTGTTAACAAAGAACGATGGCAAAGGAAAGGACGGTCTGGAGGCAGTACAGAAGAGCAGTACAAGGTGGCGCCGTTTCCCAGTGTTTGCCAAATTTTTGGGGTCCAAAATTTGCAGTTTGGTGAGCATCGCGAAAATAGGATTTCCATGAAGAGAATAATTTAATATGGCAAAGAAATTAATTTCGCGAAGATGGGATGTATGGATTGGATTTCATGAAGACCAGAAGAATGGAGGCGGTGATGCTTCGCGATTACATCAAGCTTCGCGAACAGCAGAGGCTGAAGTGCATCGCGGCGGATAAGGGCTTCGCGAGGGAGCTTCGTGGAGAAGTTTCGAAGGTATGTTGATGGTGATTCTTCACGACTACATCAAACTTCGTGAACGGCAAAGTGCCGTGGTGCTTCACTATTTGGACAGAATTCTGGTGGAAACTTTGGAGCTTCGTGATTTGAGATGACATGGCGTTGACTTCACGCGGAAGGGATGAGGGTCGGTGGAATTGCCTATAAATAGAGGCCAACCCCCTCGAGAGAAGAAGAGAGATTTTTCAGAGAAGATCATTTGCTCTCATTATTTGAAGGTAGTTTGCGGAGCCAGTGTGCTTCGCGAAAGAGGAGCTTTGTGGTGGCTATTGTAGCTCTGTGAAAGTTGTGTGCTCCGCGCTGGCTCAGTGAGCTTCGCGAGAGAAGTTTCTTTGCAACGAGTTGAGATTCACGGGAGTTATTTGCGAGAGATCTTCATGAAAAGGAAGGAGCTTCGCGAAGGCTTGTTTGAGTGTCGCGAAATTGGGAGCCTAGCGAAGTAGGGTGCTTCGCGAAGGTGTTTCCAAAGTGCATTGCCCAATGTTCAGAGTCAAAGAGGTATTCATCAGTGGATGAAAGTTGAACTTTAACAGAGCATCTATCTACAGTTAAGGATGCATTACTTCCTGAAAATGAAGAGACCCACAGGTCTATAAACTGTGAGTGGATTCCCTTCTGGAGTAGTGAGCTTAGGAAGAGGAAGAAGGTGATCCTCTCCACTAGCAGTGAGCCAGAGAGAGAGAAACAGGGAGTGACCCTTGGGAAAGCAGTGAGCTGACCCTAAACTTTGTAAAGCCAGTGAGCGTGGGCATAGACGTGATCTAGCCCGAACATTGTAATCCACAGCTAGTGAAGTTTAGTGGAATTGGTACGACCGGAAACTTGTCGGCGTATGCTCCTTGGACGTAGCCCTTTGTGGTGAACCAAGTAAAATTGGGGTGTCCTGTGCATGCTTTACTTTCTGTCTACTTTGTGCAACGGGAAAGGGAGAGAATAGTGTTTTTCTTAACAGTGAAACAAGATCAGAACAGGCTTCAATTTTAAATTAGTCATACCCTGATTCACCCCCCCCCCTCTCAGGGTATTCATCCTTGTGGACCTAACAATTGGTATCAGAGCGAAGGTTGACAGTTGTACTTCTCTCAAATGGAGGTCACTAATCATAGAGGGATTCCGATCTTCGATGGATGTAATTTTCAGATATGGAAGAATCGAATGCAACAATATTTCTGATCTTTGGGAATGGATGTGTTTTCAGCAGCTATACATGGTATCACAGCTGATATTACTAGTGGTGCATTATCAGAAGCTGAGCACAAAGAGTTGGATGCTGATTCCAAAGCAATCAAGGCCTTAGGGGGATCCCTCTATAATCCCATATATACAAAGGTTATGTCATGAAAAATGTCACATGCCATGTGGGAAAAGCATTTGAATATTTATGAAGGGGACACAAAAGTCAGAGAGGCAAATCTTCAAGTGTTGTGGAACAAGTATGAAGATCTCAGAATGAACCCGAATGAGTCTATTGATGCATTATTTGACAGGGTAAATGATGTGGTAGAATACATGTAGGGTCTTGGGGAAATTATTGAAGATATTAAAATCGTAAAGCGCATCTTGAGAATGCTTCCACCTCGGTTCAATCCGAAAGTTTCTGTTTTGGAAGATAAAGATCTGAAAGAGCTGACATTGGATAACCTACATAGCACTCTTGTTGCATATGAAATGAGAAATGATGACAACGATGCTGTGGAAAAGGGGAAATCCAAAGAGGTGGCATTTAAGGCCATGAAGAGGATCACTATTGAAGATTCTTAGGAGGAAGAAGAGTCAGATGAGGTGATGTCGTTCCTTTCTTCAAATCTGCAAAGAGGAAAAGGAAAGTTTAAAGGGAAACTTCCACTAGCATGCTTCCAATGCGGAAAGGTTGGTCATCTTGCTGCAAGATGCCCCAAAAAGTTTCAACAAGAAAGCTATGAAGATGAAGTTGAGATTCCCATGAAAAATATTCATCCTATGTGAAAGGGAAGAAGTAGTTCAAGAGAAATTTCTTTAAGAAGAAGAATCTTATTTCCCAAGAAATAGACAGTTCAGCTGAGTCTGAGGGTGAAGAAGTTGAAGAGATAGAAAACTGCAAAGACCGTGGACAAAATGCGATGGTGGTTGTTGCCAGTAGTGCTCTAGAAAAGAAAGAAACCAAAATTGATAAAGAAGAAGAAGAAATTGAAGGGAGAGTTGACATGGAAGCTGAATTAGAAGCATCTCTTGAGGAGATAGATGTTTGGCGAGCAAAAACAAAGAAAGCCAACAAGATAGTATGTGATGCCAAACTCTACATGCAACAACAAGAAGAAGAGAAGTCTAAGCTTGAGAAGGAAATTGAAAATCTTATGTCTTCCAGGACAGAGCGCACAGAGAAGGTTGATGAGCATAAGCTCAAGATTGAAGAGCAGAAAAGGGAGATCGATTGCTTGAGCTGAAAAGTGAAAGATCACGTCAAGAGTATTGAAGAGCTTGAAGAGGAAGTTGTCGGTCTGCGGAGAAAAGTTAAAGACCAGGAAAAAACTTTGAATCCCAACACATTCTTGGGAAATCAGGTCGTTACGAAGACTGAAAAGAAGAAAGAAGAGCCTAGTGGTTCATCAAGAAAGAAGCAGCAATTGAACTCAGAAGTTAAGGCTGATTCATGGCTTAATCAGAAACAAAAATCTGTGGCAGTTGAAGTTAGACCACAAGAACCTGTCCTGAGATTGAAAGTGGATCTGATCACAAAGCAAAATCAGAATACTCAGAGATCCAAAGGGGAAACTCGTAGTGCTGAAGTAACATGAAGGAATGCACCTTATATCAGGTGTTATTGTTGTGGAAAGATGGGACATTCACAGTATGTGTGTTCCATAGCCAAAAGATATCGAAGGTAACAAGAACAGAGATGGCAGCCAAACAGAGAATGGTTTTCCAGAACATATTTTGAAGGACACTGTTTTTGGTGTGGAGGATTTGGACACATGGCTAGGTACTGCACTCCGACCATTCAGAAAAATGTGCCAAAGCAGAATCAAAATGTTCGCAAGCAGCAGATCAGTAAACTGACAAGTGAGTTAAAAGTTCAGAACAGATTTGTAGTTTTGCAAGCTGAAGCTGGTCCATCATACTCTGAGAATGAACAGAAGCCTCAATACATGTCGGGTATGAAAGAAAAATTATGGATCAGGAAGAAGAAAATTTAGAAGGCCGTAGTTGCTGAAATTTCCCTTAAAGCATCAGATCGTTCTGGTGTTTGGATCCTTGACAGTGGTGGCACATCCCACATGACGGGTAATAAGGATCTGGTTACAGGCATAAAATATGACAAAGAAGGAGTTGTCAAATTTGGAAATGATGAAGGCCTGAAGATTGTTGGCTTAGGAAAAGCCAAGTTTGGGGGCAAAGAAATGAGACATGCTCATGTCTTGGTGGTAGAGGGTCTCGGTCATAATTTGCTTAGCGTCAGTCAACTATGCGACTCTGCGCACTCTATCCTATTTACCAAGAAGATGGGTATTGTTAAAGGAATATATGGAATAGTCATTCTTCAGGGAAAACGAACAAATGGGAATCTTTACCTGGTAGGTGGGAAAGAAGATTCACGCCTTTTATCCAGAGAAGAAGAAAATCAGCTGTGGCATAAGCGACTTCGTCATCTATGTCAACCATCTATGGAAGATCTGGTAAAGTGTGATGCTGCTAGAGACCATCCCAAACTATCACGTGATCGCACTCATACGTGTGATGCTTGTCAACAAGGGAATATCATCAGGAAGACATACAGGCCAAAGGAACAAAAAGCAACTCGAGTGCTCGAATTGGTGCATGCTGATGTATGTGGACCTATCTCACCACGAGCTATAGATGGGAAAAGGTACTATGTTCTTTTCATTGATGACTAAAGCAGAATGGCCTGGGTATTCATCATTACCCATAAGACAGAGGTGTTCAGTTGCATAAAGCAGTACAGGAGGGAATCAGAAAAGATGCTTGGGCAGAAAATTTTAAAGTTTCGTACTGATAATGGTACAAAATTTACAAACAGTCAGGTTGAAAACTATCTCGAGAAACATGGGATAAGGCATCAAGTTTCATCAGTAAGAACTCCCCAATAGAATGGAGTGGTTGAAAGGAGAAATTGGATCATAAACAACATGGCCAGAACAATGCTTATCGATAAGGACCTACCAGAGAAATTTTGGAAGGAAGCAGTTTTGACATCGGTCTATGTTTCAAACAGGTCCCTGTTATGTCCGAAGAAAGGGAAGACTCCATATGAACTATGGTACGGAAAGAAGCCAACATTGAAATACTTTCTAAACTTTGGATGTAAGTGTTTCATTCTCAACAAAGAACATCATAGGATGTTTGAGGCACGAGGAGATGAAGGGATATTCCTTGGCTATTCAGGGAAAAGCAAAGCATATAAATGCTTCAACAAGAGGCTGGGAAAAATTGTTGAGAGAAATGATGTCACTATAGTCGAAAATGAACAGACTGCTCAACGACCCAGTGAACAGTTTCTGGATGAAAGTGATGATGAGGTAAGCAACAAAGGGGGAGTAGAAGTGGCAGAGGCTGACTCAGAAGAAGATACTAATGATGAACAAGAAAGTGTCAAGTCTGTATCTGCAAGGAAACCAAAGAGTCGAGCTAAAATTGATAGGCAAAATATCATTGGTGATCAGACAGCTCCAGTTTAGACTCGAAGAATGAAGTCATTACTGCAGACATCCTTTTTATCTCAGGTGGAGCCGAAATTTTTTTCCGATGCAGCTGAAGATGAAAATTGGGTTCAGGCTATGAATGAAGAACTTGATCAGATTGAGAAGAACCAGACATGGGAGATTGTTTCGAGGCCAGTAGACAAGAATGTCATCGGGACTAAATGGGTCTATCGTAACAAGATGAATGAAGATGGCACAGTGATTCGGAACAAAGAACGACTAGTGTGCAAGGGGTACTCCCAGATCGAGGGAATAGATGTCGATGAGACATTTGCACCGGTTGCAAGGCTGGAGACCATCAGATTATTTTTGGCCATAGTAGTGCAACGAAAGTTCAAAGTGTTCTAGATGGATGTCAAATCCGCATTCTTGAATGGGGTTTTGGAAGAGGAGGTATACATTGATCAGCCAGATGGTTTTCTCATTCATGGGGATGAGAACAAAGTTTGCAGGCTGAAGAAGGCATTGTATGGGCTGAAACAAGCACCAAGAGCATGGTACTCAAAGCTTGATCAGTACTTGAAGAAGCTTGGTTTTCAGCATGGAGGAGTTGATTACAATCCTTATTTCAGTAATGACAGTAATCAAAGGATGATGGTGTTGGTTTATATCGATGACATAATATTTGGCGGATCACATGAAGCTCAGTGCAGACAGTTTTCCAAATTCATGAAAAATGAGTTTGAAATGTCAATGATTGGGGAGCTAACGTTTTTACTTGGTCTACAGGTGACACAAGGAAGGAATAGAACATTCATTTCTCAATCTAAATATGCCAAGGAGGTCCTGAGAAGGTTTGGAATGGAAAATTCCAAGGAGATGAAGACTCCGGTTGCCACCCGGATGAAATTATCAAAATATGAAGATGGAAAGGCAGTTAATATCACAGAATACAGACAAATTATTGGAAGTTTGTTGTACTTGACATCAACAAAGCCTGATATTGTTTTTGCCACATGCCAAGAAGTGAGATATCAGAGCAATCCCAAAGAAAGCCACATGATTGCAGTGAAAAGAATACTTCGGTATATCCAGGGCACAGTGGATTTCGGCTTGACATACACTGACAAATCTCAGATGGAGTTATTGGGATATACTGATACAGACTGGGCCGGTTCAGCAGATGGTAGAAAATAAACATCAGGTGGTGCATTCTATCTTGGTGGATTGTGTATTTCTTGGCTAAGAAAGAAGCAAGATTTCATTTCATTGAGCACTGAAAAAGCTGAGTATATTGCGGCCACTCAAGCCTGCACACAGTTATTGTGGATGAAGCAGCAGCTTGAAGATATGGAAGTTGAAGTGAAGTCTCCGATCAGAATCCAGTGCGACAACTCAAGTGCTATAAATCTCATCAAAAATCTCGTCCATCACTCAAGGACAAAGCACATTGAGATAATGTATCATTTAATCAAGGAGAAAGTTGAGCATGGGATCGTGAAGTTGGAGTATGTTCCTACAGAACTACAGGTTGCAGACATCCTGACAAAGGCCTTACCCAAGGAAGCATTTGAAAGGCATCGACTGGCTCTGGGAGTTCAGTCGATTCCCCGCACTTGAAATAGTGTGTATGTTCCCCCCCTCTCCCCGAGGTATGATGTGTTTTCCCTAATGTTCTAATTTGTGTTCTCTACTCTGTTACAGACTACAAAGGAGTGACCTTTGGGTTCGTTGACAAAGGGGGAGAAAATGGAAATAGTGTTTGTTAAAGGGGGAGAAAATAGTTCTTGGGAGAAAGTGTGGCTATTTGAGAAATCATGACAGATA
This sequence comes from Viscum album, assembly GCA_963277665.1. Classification (NCBI taxonomy): domain Eukaryota; kingdom Viridiplantae; phylum Streptophyta; class Magnoliopsida; order Santalales; family Viscaceae; genus Viscum; species Viscum album. Next base: position 776,468,541 of record OY728161.1, read on the forward strand.
CGGGGAGAAGCTGACCAGTGGAGCAGCCAGATAGGGGGAGAAATGAGAAAGGGGGAGAGTATGAAATCTGACGATGCTATAAATGATCGATCAAAGCATAGATATCATGACAACTAAGGTTTGTGATACAAGCAGAACAGTGGTGTTGGAATGGTGTGAAAAGGTGTCCAACTATCATCAATTGGTATCAGTGTGGTTCAACAATTTGTATCAATTTAAGAATTGGTATCATGTTGGAATCAACAAATGGGGTTTGACATGATGAGATTCATTGATGAACTTTTCATACTACTCTTGTTTCTCACGCTGAGCATTGCTCATGTGGGCTTAGAGTTCGTGTTAAGTGAATCCTTGAATGCTATCAGAATCGCAAGAGGCGAATAGTGGTAGCAACCGGAAGAAGGCTCAGTGAGGTATCAAAGTACAGAAAATCATTCCGAGCAGAGTTGTGAAGAGTTGTCAACAAACCCAAAGGGGGAGATTGCTGGGAAAAATCCCTCAAGGTAACATTGAAGTATTTTTTTGGGTTGATTGTGTTTGTTGACAAAGCAAGTTTTCATGGATATTTGCCGAGTTCCCAAGAATTTGTTGAAAATCCTTATTAACAAAGAACGATGACAAAGGAAAGGACGATATGGAGGCGGTACAAAAGAGCAGTATAAGCTGGCGCCGTTTCCCAGTGTTTGCCAAATTTTTGGGGTCCGAAATTTGGAGTTTGGTGAGCATCGCGAAAATAGGATTTCCATGAACAGAATAATTTAATATGGAAAAGACATTAATTTCACGAAGATGGGATGTATGGATTGGATTTCACGAAGACCATAAGAATGGAGGCGGTGATGCTTCGCGATTACATCACGCTTCGTGAACAGCAGAGGCTGAAGCGCATCGCGGTGGAGAAGGGATTCGCGAGGGAGCTTCACGGTGAAGTCGCGAAGGTATGTTGACAGTGATTCTTCATGACTACGTCAAGCTTCGCAAATGGAAAACTGCCGTGGAGCTTCGCGATTTGGACAGAATTCCGGTGGAAGCTTTGGAGCTTCGCGATTTGAGATGACGTGGCGTTGACTTCACGCGGAAGGGATGAGGGTCGGTGGAATTGCCTATAAATAGAGGCTGACCCCCTCGAGAGAAGAAGAGATATTTTTCAGAGAAGATCATTTGCTCTCGTTTTGCGAAGGTAGTTCCCGGAGCCAGTGTGCTTCGCGAAAGAGGAGCTTCGCGGCGGCTATTGTAGCTCCGCGAAATTTGTGTGCTCTGCGCTGGCTCAGTGAGCTTCACGAGAGAATTTGCTTTGCAATGAGTTGAGATTCGCGGGAGTTCTTTGCGAGAGAGCTTCACGAAAAGGCAGGAGCTTCGCGAAGGCTTGTTTGAGCTTCACGAAATTGGGAGCCTAGCGAAGTAGGGTGCTTCACGAAGGTGTTTCCAAAGTGCATTGCCCAGTGTTCAGAGGCAAAGAGGTATTCATCAGTGGATGAAAGTTGAACTTTAACAGAGCATCTATCTACAGTTAAGGATTCATTACTTCATGCAAATGAAGAGACCTACAGGTCTATAAACTGTGAGTGGATTCCCTTCTGGAGCAGTGAGCTTAGGAAGAGGAAGAAGGTGATCCTCTCCACCGGTAGTGAGCGAGAGAGAGAGAAATAGGGAGTGACCCTTGGGAAAGCAGTGAGCTGACCCTAAACTTTGTAAAGGCAGTGAGCCTGGGCATAGACGTGATCTAGCCCGAACATTGTAATCCACAGCTAATGAAGTTTAGTGGAATTGGTACGACCATAAACTTGTCGGCGTATGCTCCTTGGACGTAGCCCTTTGCGGTGAACCAAGTAAAATTGGGGTGTCCTGTGCATGCTTTACTTTCTGTCTACTTTGTGCAACAGGAAAGAGAGAGAATATTGTTTTTCTTAACAGTGAAACAAGATCAGAACGGGCTTCAATTTTAAATTAGTCATACCTTGATTCACCCCCCCTCTCAGGTTATTCAGCCTTGTGGACCTAACAAGAACAATCCCTGAAGGGATCGGTTCTAGTGTCACTTGGTTTACATTATTCTAATAAAATGTGTCCTTAGGAACAACATGAGAATGATAAATGAGTATGATCCCATATGCTTTAGTGATAAGATAAATAATTTATACGATGTTATATACTATCATTTATGTTTTACATGCATTGAGCATGTTAGTACGATATCCAGGTGATCTGGGAGAACGACACTAGAATGTGGTTATGGTTATCCTTTTGTATCTTAGGTGAACTATGAATATGTTACCAGTGTATGGAGGATATGAGGATATCATGACTAGGGGTTATACTGGTGATTGTTTTTAGATAGATTATATTGATCTAGTGTCACCGTTTGGATATGTTTTCTGAATCAATGGAGGATTTGTGACCTAGAAGTGTATAATGCAGCCAGTCGTCGTTGATTCTTTAGTGGAGTCTGAGTATATAGATGTTTTGATGAATCAAAGGAAGACATTTTTTATTCAGAATATTTTCCTGAAGCATGATGTGGTACATAATAGTAAACACCCTATCACATTGTATTGTTATAATACCACTATGTTGACCCTTGAAAACGATCTAAGGTCGCACCAACAGCAAAAGAACATGCTTTGGAAGTACCACGTATTGAGGAATTTTCATCAGAGGGGTAAAGTTGTGGTAATTTTAGTACCCAGATAAGAGAACATGGTGGACCCCCTGACTAAGGACTATCTCATTAGTAACATGAAAATCATGTGAGAGATAGTGAACTAATGTTTGTTACTAGTTGGCTTTAATGTAAGTGGGAATCTGTTAGATTTAGTTCCCTATATCAAACTTCTATGTACATTATGATAAAATGATTTCATGGTTTTGAATATTAACAATCTACTTATCAAATTATTATTTTTCTTCTATGAGATATAGTATGTGATAATTTCCCAAGAGTTTCTATCAAACTAAAAGGTCATAACAGTTCCCCTCTATGATGAGAACTCAGAAGTGCTAAGACGCTATTAGAAAAATATATGTTATATTGACAAAAAATATCATTTTAGGGACACAAAAGATATAAGATATCATGTGTGGAGACTCTTAGGACTTTGAGGCATCTTCATATTGTGTATACCCTTAGTAATATATAACAGGATATTAGGAGAATGAGACCATCTAGAAGGGAATCCAAATTTCTATGTTTCATTGCATATTACTATATTCAGATATCTGTATTGGTACTTAGACATTAAGATTATTTTTAATGAATTTATGAGTCGTTTACTTAGATTTATTAAAAGAAACTGTGACAACATACGTCCAATGAAAGGTAGGATATGTTGGGTGCATCACGAATAATATTGAATCAATGAATATTGCAAAAAATGATTTTCCCTTGTTTTTTAATTGAAGTTGATGTCTCGGTACCTTTGATGGAAATGATATAGCCTAATTAAATCAATTTCCATGATGTAACATATGCAAGTTTAATTTTTTAAATTCAATGGAAGAGAAATTATGCAAATAGGTTGATGGAACTATCATACAACCTTCTTGATTAGATATATATAGATAAAGGGATTATATTACACAGTAAGCATCCATATGAGGTAATATGTTGTTGCATAATTAACATGATTCTCCATGCATGCCTTGTCATGTTTCTAGACACTTACCATAGTCATTATTCTTATTTTTATAATGGCACTCAGAAGGATGCCTAGAGTGTCACACACTAATTGTTTAGAATATCTCAGTTAAATAATATATTATTATTTTATTCAATAAGTTGAATAAATATTATTCCTAGTTGTGGTTTAATAATTATTCATGTATGCTTGATCACATATATTCCTTCACCAATTATTTGTGAGAATATAATGTGAGTTGAATATTTAATAAATATTTATTTTCTATTTAGTTAATATAATATTTATTTATTTATTTATTAGAGAATAATGAAATGATATTTATTTAATTAGTAAATATATGTTATTCAAGGCCCAATAATATTGTTGAGGAATGGAAGTCTATGTTTAATTGTATGTTGAGAAATCATAAATATCAAATATTTTTTATTTAAATAATATTTAATTTTAATTCGTAAGTTAACATAAAATTGTGAAAGGATATTATTATTATTATTATATGACATGGAGTTTGGCTAGTATTAAATCAATAATTAAGTTCACTTGGGAAATTATTTTATTTTAACCCACAAAATATAAAAACCCAATTATGTTATTTTGTCCAGAGACCCAATTCCTTTGACATGGATGTGCACAAATTTTTCTGATAATCAACGCAAGCATAGAGATCTCCCTTATCCAAGAATGACCCCATGAACAGAGAGTAAGACTCCTCCATTAATAAAGGGGGATGTTTTGGAAGTGGTTATTAAAGAAATCAAATGCAGAAGAAACAAGCATAATGATCTTCCATTCAAGAACTAGAAGATTCCTTCAGCGACATCTGGAGATTCATAGAACACATATGGCCCACCTATATAAGAAATCTACACATGGTTTCTACTATGCAACAATGATAGACCACACATATTTCAGCAGATTCATCAGCAACGAAAGAATTTCACAAAGGTAATTCTTTAGTTTATCAGATTAACTATAAAAAATATGTGATGAACATCTCCCTAGTTCCAGCATAAATATCCACTATATACCTCATTGATTAAATTCCATGGATAATGACATTCATCATCGTATTAATATCATATTTATCATGGAATATAGAAAAAACTAAATTTGGGAACCACCCATCACATCATTCCACTATACTCACAACATATATAAATATTATATATATATATATATATATATTAATTATATCTTTATAACCATCCAAATAATATGGTGATGAAAAAATATTTCTCTGCTATGTGGAGATGGTAAGACATACGTATATAGAAACGGTGTTTTTTCTTTTCACAGGATGAAAAACATATAGATATGTATTGTAACATTATCATAACAATATATAAGATTATTTATTATATTGTAATTATTATTCAAAGTTGTGTAAAATTAATTTATGGAAAGTAAAAAAGAAATCAATTTGAATGTGACGGTAAATATGATTACCTCTTCATTCATAGACATAAACTATATCCCTTATTAATCGCTCTTGCAATAGTGTTTTAAGAAGAAAATTAATTCTAATTAACATATGTGGATTTTATAATATTATTTTATACAGTTTTTTGATATATCGATCATATGGTTTGGGGAAGACAGGGGAAGATCATCGATTTCAAATGTGAGGGGAGGGGCACTCTTTAAATTACTTAATGTGTAAAATTACTATATAATAACTTTTTGGATCAGGTGGATAAAGATTAATATATTTTTAAGATATATAAATAATGAGAATAAATTGTGTCATTTAATAAAATTTTGAGAATTCTAGGTGATGTTTTCACACAAATCACTTGGTTGTAAACCCCATTACACCTTTTGAAAATTACAACAATATCAATGATTTTGAATCATTAAGGGTCAAGAATATTACCATAAAAACAAGTGAACCATAATCGGTAAATTATTGGTACATTATACCATATATTATTTAATATTATGTATATTTTAATTTGGTGGAATTTAAATTATTTAACAAAATAACATTTATCATGAAATATTTATAATTTAATTTTTAAAAATAAAAGAAATATAATAATATAATTTATGTCTAACATTTCTAAAATGGTTCCAAAATGGATTATATTATTAAATAAGATGAAAAATAAATTTATATAATTAAAAAATAAATTTTGAAAAGGTTTTGACTTCATTTTATACCTTATTTTTTGTATTAAATAAAACGATAACTCATTTTTACATTTATTATGATTATGAATTTTTCAATATTAAAGTGTTATAAATTGACTTATAAGGTGACAATTGGATCATAAAAATCCAATATTTAGAATTTTAGTCCATTTCTAATCCAAATTTTCTAGTTTCTTGTTTTTTTATTTTTAAACAATTCTATAAAATATTATTTTACATTAATATTTATAATAAAAATTGTAAAACTATTCTAATAATTTTACATTGAAAACAACATCAAAGAAATAGATTTTAAAAATAAACGTTAACAAATTCTAATATATAAAATATTTCTTAAAAATTAATGGGGAAAATTTACAAACCCAAAAATTATTTTTTTAGTGTTTTAAAATATCATTAACATCATTTTCATACTCCTCGAATGAGCACTAAGTTAGAGTTGAATAAGCATTTATGGTATTTATTTAATACAAAATTAAAAAATAATATACCATGATAAAATATAATATATATTTAAAATAAAAAATTATAACTGAATATAAGTTGTTTTTATCGTTATCTCAAAAGTTTATACATACTACAACCTTGAGATTGATAGATTTGACTTTATATTTACAGAAAATAATATATACATAATTTTCAATGAAACTTTCATGACCCCTCCCCAAAAAGATACCACAATGTGGGGGGATATGCTGACTACCTAGTCCTGCCTCCTATAGGCCCCCAGTTGGTGACTAACAATGAGTGTATAATATATAATCATATGGGTGGAATTTCCCTCTAAGAGTAACATGAAAAATATAGGTATGACGGATACACCAACCAATATCTACTCATATATATTTATTAATATATATAAATAAACCCCAACTGAAGATATAAAAAGTTATACAATACTAACCAACTAAATGGAAAGTAAAAGTTCCAAAAAGGTAAAGGCCACCACGAATCCCAAACTGCTCATGTAAAACAAAATACTAGTAATATTAATCCCAATCACCAACCCTCTCCAACTGACCAAAAAAATAGTTTATATATACTAAGTGTGAGCATAATAGTATAATTAGTTGGATTCATCCTTTTGAACATCATGTAATTGATAATGATATCATGCTAATGTATAGTGAACAATAGTTAAACAAACTCATCATCGAAATAGATATTCTATGTTCATAGCCTCACCATGGGTAACTCTCACCAACTAAATCATACAATAAGAAACATAATATAGTAATGAAACATCAAGGGTACCATGCTCCTGCTTTTCTAGTGATTTTATGCTCTACCCCAATGTCGTATGTCATGATCCATCTCTATATGAAACTAATCCATCCCAAAAACACCTAGGTAAGGAATCACATCATGGAATTTGTGCATCACACATCCCAAAAACACCTAGGTAAGGCATCACATCATGGTATTTGTGCATCACACAACAACATTTTTCCAAATCACATATCCCCATATAGTATCCAATATTTTTTTGGGATCATTCATAGATCTTATGATGTATATAAAACTTCCATTATTATACCTCAGGCCAGTACAACCCATACATCAAGTAAGTACAACATTCCATCACAACATGCACACCCCATATCTATACTAATACTTTTGGATACTATATTATGAAATATATGTGTTTGAAATAACTAAAATACATCACATCCCTCGAAAAACATATATGGGAAACCAAACAACTATTATCCAATCATAATTAACTACCAAGATAAGTGATTGGGGCCTGAGGGGTCGTCAGTGATCCATCCTACCACTGAGATATTGTGGAAAACACCCTCCTAGAGTCCACTAGGTTTCAGTTTCCCTAACCTACATTAGTGGGGTAGTATATGAAACCATATAATATACATGATATAATATATAACACATCAAAACCATTGGAAAAACAAAGTCATAGTCTTGAATGCAGATAATGTTACTTGAAACCCTAATTCCCACTACTAATACCGTATATCATATATGAAGCCATGTATTTAAAAGTGATACATTATATTAATAGTTTTTTTATCATTTTCCAGGATTTAATTAATTCATTTTCCAATAATTAACCCTTAATATTAATCCTCATTACAATATGATACATTTCATTGTATTACATCTTCATTTTAAATTCCATTCCCTCTAGGAATAATCCCATCAAAGTCAATGGTTTATCAGGATTAACATATTTTAATAATATTCATTCCATCATTAACGAACCTTGTGGGTTAAGAATTATTCAATTCATTATTAGAATCATTTTATAATATAGTTACACTAGGAAAACCATCCTAAAATAACAATATGTAGAGTCATGTAACCTTGAATATCCATATACCTCAAGCATTGGGGAAATGAAAGCAGATAAACAACAAACTTTTCCACTGACCCTTAAATAGACTCATAAGAGAGCATACCAGCTCTTAAAATAATATAAATGGGAAATATGAGAATTGAGCTATTCCAAAACCTCTAATGCCTTCATCTACATCGATATCAAATTGCCATCACATCTCTCCATCAAAGGAATCAACGTATATAATATCATTTGGGCTGCATTAACCACATATATCACACCATCCATCCCAAGAATAGAAATACTAGGATTACATCACATCCGAGCCTTCCTTGCCCATATCATAGATATTAGAATAAGCTGTATCAATCCCATAATATAAGTATTATATACAAATAACATCAAAAAATCAATAAGAAGAAACTAGAAAATAGTAGGGAAATTGGGCCCTCAAAATAAGTAATTCAGCCTTCTCATGCAAACGAACTCTCATGGCTCCAAAGCAAGGCACTAAACCTTCTCAAGAAAAAAGGAAACTCATGAACTAGAAAATTATAATCATCACACAACCATTTCACATTCCATATTGAATTAACCAATTAATTATTTAATGGTTACAAATATTTGAAACCTAAAGCATCAAGATATAACAAGATATCATAGGGAAAACATGTTCATAACATTTATTTTGGTTTACACAAACCATGTGAAGTCCCATTCTGAATGTTCATTCCTTTTTAATTATTATAAATAACATTAACATGTTAAAAATTATATATCAATTCCATTAATCACGTAGAATTCCTTATTTAATTAAACATGAATTCTCAAATAAACTTGATCAATATCAATTTACATTAACCACCCAATTATAAACATGGATCATTTTTAATTTCTCAAGATAATAACTTATTAATTAATGAAAGAATTAAATTCATTATCAATTCAAAATTTCTATCAAACCATAATAAAATTATATGAAAACATAACATATATTTCAATATAACCGGAAAAAGGTAAACCACTATCATAGTAAAAAGCAACAACATCATCAACATGCGATTTCTATCCAAGTTATTAATCTGGTTTAATAATTATTTTTTCAATTTCATTCGCATATAATGTGGTAAATCATGATCAATTTATGAATTAATATAAATAAAATAATAGAATAAAAGAATCCACTACCTCAAATTTCATCAATGTTCTTCACATGAGAATTGTCCACATCATGGATAACCAATCATCCCCCCACAGGGAAATGTATTCATTCAAGGATGCCCTAGAAAACCCCCAAAAATAAAAACCAATAGAAACCACATTATAAATAATAGATGTCAAATAAAAAATCATGGAGATATGATATTGGAGAAAAGAATATATTCATTAGAAAAATAATAAATTACACACATTAGATCAACTCATATCGTCACAAATAGAATATGGTAAGAAAAGGATTGTACCCAGATAAAGGAATCCCAACATTCTATAGAAGAGTGTTTTTAGACACCTAGAATTTCGGATAATCCATAGGTTATAGAAAATCTTAAGGCCCCTTCTACTTATATGACATGATTTATAGGGAATATATATGTCATGTATTGCTTGGAAGCTGTGTAAATGAAATGATTCATGTTTCACTGATAAAACATCACATCAAACCATTTAATCTTGAATAAACACATATCTTGTAACCCCCATGAACCATCCTTATCAATCAATGAAAGTCACATACATTATGTTATAATTGCGTACCTGTCAGGTATTCTGCCATCTTCCATATTTTAGTATCCAAACCCCTCCAACCTCATTCCAGGCCTCCTGTGTTATCCTGAAGCCTTAGAATAAATTACAAGGTCATAATGCACATATATATATTCACTTACATTAGATACCTCTCAAAGAATTATTATCCACAAGAATCCAAAAAAACCTAGTGTGAAAACAAAAAAGGGGTCTTCTGAATAGCCACCCATGAGATACCACCCAATGGTCTCACCATCTAACGAGCTCTATCACCTCACTTAGTGGATACATGAAACAAATCATGAAACCACAAAAACAATCTCCTAAGTAATATACCTCTAGAGATACATATAAAATGAGATCAAACAAAATTGTCGATGAGTGAAACTAATATAAAAATCTAGAAGTTCCCACATTCAGAATAAAAAAATGCTACAAGAGATGAGTTAATAATAAAAATTACAGAGGTATTGATTGTGAATTGATTACTCATGTTCCTAGGTACTCTCCTACACACCACCTCAATGCCATAAAAAATGAACTAAGGGTCTAAAAGACCCAAGAAACACCTTATCATGGAAGTCCTAGACCTCTATAGGGAACTCCTTGAAGGTCACATCATAGTAAACATCATTATTACCCCAACATATGAAATTAGAGTAATCAAGGAGATAACGATGGATCTAAAACATGTGAAAAAATCCTATATCTTGATCATATTTGAGAGATGTTCTATCTGGTATTCCTAGACCCAACATGAGCCTACACATTGAAGGGCCAAATTAACAGGGGTTAAATCATACTCGCATGACCAAACCATCACTAACCATGATGAGGAGTCAAATTAGAGAACATGTTATCACTAAAATTTAACCTCACAGGTCTTTTCCACTAATCAACATAGTGTTTCTAATTATATTGTGCTTCCTTCATCTATTAAAAAATTACCTAAACCATCTCATTCAAAAAAATTACTAGATATGGCCCATGAATTACTACCTCTTAGACCCGAGTAACACACAATAGAGAACAATAAGGTTGGATATAAATATATTCAATGGAATATATAACAATGATGGAGTGGAAACAATTATTTTAAGAAAAATCAACCATGGGAATGTTCCTCATTCACGATCCAAAAAAATAAAAGATAAAATTGCATAGTATGTCTTCAAGAGTCTAGATGGTCTTCTCTATCTGACCATACTTCTATAGATGAATACAATTTCTAAGGAATAAATGAGAACCAAAATCATGAAGGAGACCTACCCTCACTATATAGGTAAAAAAGGTGATTTCAATCAGATATGATCCTCCTCAGGACTCCATGGAGTTTCACCACCACCTCATGATATTTCCTAAAGAAAATCCATTGATCTCGACTCTGTAATCACTATATAGTTGAATGATTTATTCAAATAAATTACAATTGCCCATAGTGTATCACAAACATTCTTATCAAGAGGTAAATAGAAAAGGAATTCCTTGGGTATGTCTTCCCACATCCACTAGTTAACATCTAACGGATGGAGATACCCACTGGGAACAAGATTCTCATCCATCACCATCTAGAAGAAGAAACATTGAGAAACAAACTATAAGACAATACAATTTAACAAATACCACCAAAGCATACAAATAAAATATCATTACATCTTTGACTCCTCATGATATATAGACAAAAGAAAATTATGGATCTCTTAAAGAACCAACTAATGCATCACCGATGGAATGAAAATCCTTCCCTAAAATAAGACCCATTTTTTTCCATCATCAATCAAACCATCTTGGTTTTCACCAACCACAACTCAGTCACTCCATACCTCCACCTCAGAATCCCTCAATCTGGAGTCCTCCACCCATTTCCCTTATTATTTCCACACTATAATCTTGAAAATCATCCCCTTCCACAACCTATCCTATATCAAGATGAACTCATGAGAGTTTTTTCATCACTCTCTATGAATCACTAGATTCGTGAATATAATCACTATGTGACTTATAGATCAGTTACATTGTCACAATATTTCTTTTTCATGGAATATAAAAAATATATATCTCATAATAATCTATGAATTTCATCCATCAACACTGACATAAGTTCTAGTCACACAGGGAGAATACATACCTCAAGCTGTTATGGATAGTAAAAAAAATAAAAAAATTCTTGATGATGAGGTAATGTCACCACAAAAAAAACATTACTTCCTCCAACTCAAGATCATGGTTAGATTAGTTAATCTCACGGTGATGTATCCTCTATGACCGATAGAAAAAAAAAGTTTTATAGTGCATTATAACATAGTCTATGAATATATGTGAAGAATAAAAAAACTCAAAATGGACTCCCTCTAATAGAATACAATGGACTAGAGCATTGAAAATATTCAATTATAGTAACTCAGAAGCCTTCTAACTTTGGTAAATCCACAAGAACACCTAATACTTTGGAGTCATGGCTGTCAGGGGAGTCTCAATATAAGAAAAACCTGCTACGATCCTCCTGTAATAGCCAATATTACCATGTGAACTCTGAACCACTTCCACTATTTTGGGGGATACCCAAGACATAATTACCTCTATCATAAAAATTATACATAGACACATGCTCTTTGGATGCCAAATTCCCAGTGAAATAGATCTCAAAAGCCCAATGCCCATATTTCCACTACATTCTGATCATCTCCTCATGATAAAGAACTTCCAAAATGGAAAAAAAGTTCTCTTCATTATCATCCTCATCTACGGAGTACATAAGGATATCAATGATGAAAAACAAATTGAATTTATCCAGGAAATCTCTTAATGCTGAATTCATCAACCCCATGAACACTACTAGATTATTTGTATCTCCAAAAAACATCACAATGAGTGCATAAATCCTTTAACAAAAATGAAAATAAGTCTTCTAAATATCCTCATCCATAAAACACATTTGATGATATCTTTACTACAAATCAATTTTCAAAATCAGACCATCTCCCTTAATATGATCTGTTCAATCCTCAATCCATTAAAGAGGATTTGGGGTCTTTAATGTCACATGGTTCAAGTGATTATAATCAATACAAAGCTACAAAAAACCATTAAACTTTTTCAAGAACAATATTGTTACACTCCAAGGTTACACTACTTCCCGAAAAAAACCCGATTGTAAAAGATCATCAAGGTGTACTCGTAACTCCTGCAACTCATAATTCCCCATAATATATGGAAAAATCGAGATATGAGATAGGAATTGTTGTTTCTCGATCCCAAAATCAATCTCCCATCAAGGGGGTAATGTTATAACCTCATATGAAAATACATTAGGGTACTCTTCGAGTCCCCTGGAAAAAACATCTAGTGAACATATGAAATTATTAGCATCATCTCAACCATTAGAGATGAAAAAGATGAAACACACCTCTGACCCCTCTTACTATCATTCATTCCGTCAAACACCACTATATCTCTATTAGAATCATACAACAAAACATTCCACTTGACGAAATCTATGATATCCTACATCTAATACAAGAAATCCATAATGACGATGATTTCAAATGGTTGTATCCAAAAAAATAGGAAGTATCCCCTTGATAAATGATTTCATAACACCAACTCACGATCTCTATATACTTCATATAAGTCATATTTACAACCAACTAGAGTAGTCATGTTAGGGGCACTGGAAGACTCTATACCTCAAGTCCCAAAGATTGGATGAGGGAAGGTGACATAAAGGAGTGAGTTTATCTTGAATCACATAAAGCATGAACCCACATATAATATAAGAAAATGTAACATTTAATGATATATGGAGTGCCTAGAAAAGGAAACTCTAAATCATGATATTGTATATGAACTACTCCATGACCATTCTGCCCCTATTGACATCCACCTCTATGACATTGCTCTTCTCTAAGAGGATGAGGAGAATATTGGGATTGTTATCTACCCTCCCCATATCCTCTATACTAATAAAAAACATGACCACTTTACTATTGTTTCCATGGACGAAACTTCCTCAATAGCAGTACATAAAGTGTAACACCTAGAACATGCAGACTACTCAGAAAGGTTAGACACTCACACAACAGATTACATCCTTCTCCACAAGGAAAACACATTTCTGATCCCTTGAAAATGTTATGAGTTCTTCACCCCCTATAGAAATGATATTTTGTGGCCTTGGAAACATTATCAATTGACTTAAAACACTTTTTCCATGAAAACTAGGAATTCCGGACCACAACACTTCTTTGTGTTGAATCCTGACTACTCCCCTCTCATGAAGACCCGATTCAACCAGTATCCTCTCAATAACATCTTATTTTAACAACACTTGATATACATATTTAGACTAAATGTGGTGACCTATAATAATATCATTGGATAAAAATCCTCCACAAAATTCGTCTTCCTAAACACCAAATTTGAAAATTGGTTTGTATCATTCCATAAAAGGGTCCTAAAATAGATCATGAACACTCAAAAACTGGATCTCACCAGCCAAATGGTATGAAGGACCATGTGATTGGACACCATAATGATTAAATAAATTAAATATACTATGAACTTGGGCCGGAACATATCTGATGAGGCCACTAACTCCTCATTATCCACAAGGAACTAGGACCACAACTTCATCATTACTCCACGCAACATATTCATATCAAATGAAACCCTATGATCCTTCCAAGATCAGATCAAACTAAAATATATCTAAAACTTCTATAAAGAGTCCTCTATAAATTAATTTTAAATGGATCCCACATATATTTGTAGCTTCTGGAACTAACTCTCATAGATTTTCCTCCTAAAAGTGTTATCTTCGTCAACCTCAAATCTATAATGATCTTCTGGAACTTTTTACAGAATATCTTTAGTGGGAACCTCATGAGTATGACGACATAGATCCATGCATGAAAAAATAACAAACTTTTTTAAATCCAAACAATTAATTATGGAATATTTTTAATAAATTAGTTATTTAATTTTACTACCTTGATTAAAATTTTAAAATATCCCAAGGTCTACCCATTCTAAACACTAGATAAAAGAAGAATGAAGAATAATCCTTTCCTAGATTTCTACACAATAAAAGTCCACATAATATAGTAGTATCAGTAAAAAAAATTCCATGCATTAGATCATAAGGGCACTACATAACCATATGTCATTCGGTATCCCATGTTTAAATAACTTACAAGACATAGATGAAACTATTTCCATACTAACCCATGAAACCTCACATGTGACTAACTCTAATATCCATCCTATCTCTCAAACTAAAACATTGATAACACTCTATCTAGACCCCTCCCCAAAAACATATCACAATGAGCGGAGATAGATGTTGACTTCCTGTGTCCTACCATAATTTATTATCTAGTTTGGAAACTATAATTGTGGTTTTAGTAAATATGAATATGGGAGGCATTACCCTATAAGAGAAACATGCAGTAGATTTGGATAATAAGGATACACCAAAGCACACCTGCTAATACATATATATATATATCAACCGCATTTGAAAACATGAAATTTTTTACAATACTGAACAAATTAAAGGAAACTACAAGTACTAAAAAGGTAAATAATATAGTGGGCAAGAATCCCAAAAAGTTCATATAAAACCACAATATATTCATCCAAATCATATAACTACTCCATATATCCTAAAAATAGTTTATATATATATATATATGGTGTGACTATAATTGTATACATAGTAGGATCCTCCCTAGAGCTTCTTGAGAAAATGATAATGAAAGCATGCTAAAATAGAGTGATCAATATTGAAACTAACTAATCACCTAAATAATGATATAAAGTTTCTATCTTAAAAATGGAAAAAACTCACCATGTATCATATATAAGTAATAAAATAATATTTTACTGAAACATCAAGGATACCTCATGTTCCTCTTCCCCACTGGTTTACACTAATCCCCAATATCGCCCACCCAGAGTTATCTCTCTCCGAATGTAATCCAACCTAATGAAATCGGGGAATGGATTCACAACATGCACCTCATGCATCACAAAACCAGGTCATCTTATCTCAAATATCCACAAGTAGATACCGTGTTGATTCTATGATCCACTATAGGCCACATGACGTATATCAAACAATCTGTATTGTACCTCAACCCATTACATACCATGCACGGAGTAGGTACATCAAGCCATTAAACCCTATATACGTCATACGTTTAATAATCCGTTGGATACTATATCTAGAAATACAAGTGTGTGAAATAACCATAATCCATCAAAAACCTCTATAAACTTATATGGGGAAACTAATTTCCATGCATACTAGCACATGTAACTACCAAGAGAAGAGACTGGGGCCTGAGGTGGTACTCAACCATCCATCCTCCCACCGGGATGATGGGGAAAACACCCACCCAGAGTCCATTAGGTTTGAGTTGCCCTAACCAATAGAGGTTTTGATGAATTTTGAATCATATAATATACATGATATAATATATCTCACAACCACACTATGGTTATACATATTATTAGACTCAATTGTAACTAATTTCACATAGACTCCCGACTGCCATTTTTAAGACCATATATCTAATAGGGGCACATGAATTTAAATTAGCTTTATTAATTTCACACAGTTGATTTATAATTTTGTATGAAAGAGTTAATTCATTAGACCTCAATTAACCATTAACATTGTTCCTCATTACATTAAACGATATTACATTACATTATTATAGTAAAGACTATTATCTCGTTGTATAATACAAACGAAGTCCATAGTTTATCAATATTAACAACCATTAACCATTTTCCTTCCTTCATCAACCAAATATGTGGGTTAAGATTTATTCAATTCATTAAAATCCAGGTACTCTAGGAAAACCATCCTAAGCTACTACTAAGAGGAAACATGAAAACACGCACATCTAGCAACACCAAGTAGTAGGGAATGGAATTAAAATTAACAGGAAACCCATCCATCGACCATAAAACCTATTCTTAAGTGATCATTCCATCTCTCAGCATCTCATCAATATGTAAGACCAGCTTTTACACATTACATCGCCTCTAATTCCATCCCTCACATGAATAGAATTATAAAAATTCATATCACTATCACATGAATTGTCTTCTACCACATCATATGGGCCACCTTTCCTACAAATACAGCATTATCCATCCTATTCTCATCCATACTAGGATAACATCACATCTGGGCCAACCCTCCCTATATTATCCATACTAGGCTACGCCATTTCAATATTATATCACAATATTATTATCTAGAGAACATCAAAAAAGAAACAATATTAAACAAGAAAACTATATTGTAACTTATCCCATAAAAAAGGAATAAAAAATTCTCATGAAAATGAGCTGTCACATATAAAAAACAAGGAACATGGATTCCTAAAGAAAATAGTAAACTCATACCATATAAAATTATCTTCATCAAAAAACTGGTTATTATTAAATCTTGAATTATCTATTTAAATATTAATAGGTTTCAAATATGAGAACCATAATTCATAAAATTATAACATACTATTAAAGGAAATACATGATCTAAGAATTTATTTCAGTTTCGTCACGCCTAAAAAATTTTCATTCTCAATTTCCATTCCTTTTTATACACTG
This sequence comes from Viscum album, assembly GCA_963277665.1. Classification (NCBI taxonomy): domain Eukaryota; kingdom Viridiplantae; phylum Streptophyta; class Magnoliopsida; order Santalales; family Viscaceae; genus Viscum; species Viscum album. The sequence goes on from OY728161.1 coordinate 776,485,998, forward strand.
TCAACAAATATATAAAATTTTAAAATTATTTATCAATTATATTAATCATATGTGAGATCAAATTTGATTAATCATGCAGACTCAAATTTTTTTTATCAACACAAAATTACATTAACCACAAGATTACAATAATTCATATTCACTAATTTCTTATAAAAATTAATTATTAATTAATTCTAAATTTATATTCTTTATCAATTATACATGATAATAAAATAATAAGAAAATTCTAACATAACATAGAAATGATATCACACTGTTAATAAAAACAATAGGCAGACTTATATCAGTGTATAATGTAACAATATCTTTAATATGTGAACTCTATACAATATCTCAATCTGGTTCAATAATTATTTGGTCATTTTAATTTACATCCAATGTTGTAATGAATAATTAATTTACAATTTCATGTAAATAAAATAAGATAAGAAATGAATAACATACCACAAAACCCAAAAATGTTGTTCATGTGAGAACATACCCCATTGTAGATCTATGATCCTGCACGGAACTGCATCCGTACTGGTTCTCCATATCACAACCACCCCAACAACAAAGAGAAACCCAATTATAAAAAATAGAGATCAAACAACACACAATAGGGAGAAGACACTTGTGTAAAGGAGATAAAAATTGGGTAAAATTCTAGAAAAAGATGTAATTTGGAACCATGAACTAACTCAAATCACCATGGAATGAAGAAGAGAATTTAAGTATTGATCCCTGATGAAGGAATCAAAAAAACCATAGTATGAGTGTTGTTTTCTACATAGAATTTTAGAAAATCCATAGTCTAAAGAGAAAAGTATAATCCCTACTACTTATATGCCATGCTGCACAAAGAATTTACATGGCATGTAATGATTACATATCATTTAAATGTCAGGATTTAATTTTTGTTGAAAAACATATCACCTCGAACCTTTCAATTCCAAATAAATAAAAATTGTGTAAAAGCCCCTAATCCATCCTCAACAAATTGTGAATTGAAGAATGAATATTTTAAAACCCCTTACATGTTGTGTATTCTGGTAGCATCTAGATTTTAGCAGTCGAACCCCACCAGACTCACTCCAAGCCTCCTATGACCTCTCCAAGACACAAAAATAAGAAAATAGATGGACTATCAGGATCTAGGACCTCATAGTAGAATAAAAAATTATCCATAAATTTTAATATTAGATGAGGATGGTTGAACACCACTCATATAATATATTTAATCCAAGTTATATGGTTAGTTATAATCATTATAATATTATTTTTAATCTTAATTACCTGATTTATCCATACCGAGGTGAAAATATTTTCTAAGGATAGTAGTCAAAATGAAAAAATTATAGGGAAACATAAACAAAATTTCAACACACTAATAAAAAATGTAGAACGCATTTTTCAACATTAAATTTATAGAAGTGGTATAAATTATTTATAATATAATTTAATAAAAGAAAAATATATATATAAATTTGATTACTAATAAAAAAATTAATGTATACAAAAATCAAGACAAATTATGATTAAAATGTAATTAATTAGATTTTATATAATTAAATGATATTTATGTTACTTTATGATCAAATTTAAAATCATAATGTATCTTTTAAACAAATATACATTTTTTTAAAAAAAATTAATTCTTCACTATTTAATTAAAATTCAATATTTTTTCAAACAATTATATAATTTCACACTAATATATTTTTTATATTCTAATTTCAAAAAATATTTTCATTTTTTAAAATAAAATTACATAATGTTTATAAAAATAATTATAATTTATACCCACAAAATACAATAATTTTGTTTGAAGAAAGTGAATTTTAAGCATAAAATGACTTAATTAAAAACATCATGCATATTTACTATGAATTATTCAATACATTTGTATTGAGTAGAATTGATATAGATTTATTTCATAATGTGGTCACTCATATCGATACCAACAAATTTAATGGCTAGTTTAAATATAAATAATTATATTTTTATATAACATTTCCATTTTCATAATGCTCGGTCTTTCTGGTTTATAAATCTGTTGAGCATATTATTTTTTTAAACCAAATTTATTGTGTGTTATATTTTCCCAACATTAAATAAATTAAAACCTCATAATTGTAATTTGAGATTGGTAATTAAGGGTTTGGAAATTGAAAATACCTTTGATACAAACCCACGTCATTAAAAGGGTTAATAAAACATTGTCTTAAAAATAGTGAAAGGGAAATAATAAGGCCATCAATAAAACACAAAACATGGTTTTCAAAAAGGATAAAATTAATGGGGAGGAAAAAATATGGATATATAGGAAAAAATAATGTCCATATAAATATTGATATTAACAAGGAAAAATGCGTTTAATAATGTTAATGAACACGAAATCATAAATCATTGATGGGCGAAAAGGCCATTAATTCATTGAAAATGATCATAGTTGGTTAATTTAATTTTTTATGAGTTTTTTAAAGAGTTGATTAATTCATTTAATTAATTAATAGAGATCATAAAAAATTTTACATGATTTCATTCCATTTCATAAGGATATTTTTACCATTTGGTTGTTCATCGATGAATTCCAACTTCATATCTTATTCCATGATAATGTTTTTATACCCAATTCACTTAAATTAACATTTAACGGATCATAAGATCCGTAAAATAATAAATATAATTCTTTACTTTAGTAAATATTTAACAAAACCAACATGGTTATTACAAGTTATACAATATAATTCAGCAATCACTAAATTATAAATAATAACGACTAATGATAAACCAAACCCATTCCATAAATATTTAACCTTAAGACCAATCAAAAATATGTTTGATCAAATTAAAAACGTAAAAATCAAAAATATATGAGAATTTTTTTCCCTTAATAAACATTTATTTTATCCTAGACAACATAAATTATCTCGCTATTTCAAATAAAAAAATTGAATACAATGATAATATACTCGCTTAAACATATTAATAATTTGAATATCCCAAAAAAATAATTAAAACATATATGATTCAATAAACTAAAAATATACTTATTCCAAAAATAAAATCATATAAACAAGATTATATTACATAATTCAAAAAATGTAACAGACTTCATTAAAGATGATCAAAATTACCTTTTCATCAAATCAAATCCAAATTTCAATGAACTCAAAACTATCCAATTTAATTTATCAATGTCATTGATCTATTTATATCAAATATAAAATATTATATCAATATTGGGAAAATATTAATTATTTTGTTTCCCCTAGTCGTGTACCTTTCTAAAAGTATCAACTCTCCTCTAAATAAATTTTCAAGGTCATTAGTACCATACAATATAATATTAAAAATTCATAAAAAACTACAAAAGAAAAATCCATATACAATTCATGATTCTTATAACAAAAATACCATTGATAAAAATACATCAAAAATATAGTTTTTGAATCCTAATATATAAATACATCAATACATTCACATCATATATTGGAATAACATAGTTACTTCCCCAGACTAGGAGTTAAACTTTACAATAGGGAATTGAGTTGGATAACTTTCAGATTCCCCATATTTATGATAATAAACTATAAATTGATTACTAGGATGAAATTTATTTACCTCTACCTAAATATTCATATTTACTCATATGATTATTTCTCTCATCCATTATTTTATACACATAAAATCATTTTCATGTTCTTTTGAGACATTCTCCCAGGAATCACATTCCATATTCCTGACATAAATGAAATTGATCTTTCTTTTCTTTGTGTTATACACTACCTAATCTCTCAGTGAAGTCATTATTCTCTTGTTTGGTGAGTTTAAGAGTTGATTAAGGTAAATAAAAATTTCAAATATAATGATAACTAATTAGGCACAATGAAAATATCTTTCACTCCTATCATCATCTCATTGGGTTTCATAGAATCATCACATTGTCTATAATAGTCAACATTAACATGATTCATTACATATAGCTCTATCCATTAAACAAAACCAATAATCATGGAGGGAGAAAAAAACCATAATGATGAATAAGACTTTGTAGGATGTATTAATTATAACACGTTCATTTAAATCATTGAAACCTTAGGATTAACCTAGGTATTCCATGATCATCATATATTTAAATCCTTGATAATATCTCAAAAATACTATTTTTTGTAACCTATGAATGCCTCTGGGGAGTGTAAAAAATAGGTGCATTGTAATGGGACACTCACCATTCATTATAATGATAGTCAGGATATACCTGAACAACTATTTTTAGGTTTATTACCCCTAGATTAATATCTTCCAAATCCAAATCTAATTTTAGTATTCATATAAAGATGTTTTTTCTTGGAAAAACCAAACTCCTTTCTTCATCATAGCATATGATGTTCTCCTATTCATAGGACCATTTTATTTTTTATCACTATTTTTTCTCATACTAGTTTACAAAGGTATATAAACATTATTCTGAAAACAACTATAGAAACCCATACAATTCATACATAAATATTATTAGATGAATATTCAATACAAAAAATTACGATTAACAACATAACCATAAAGGATTTGTATCATTAGAAACAAGGATACATAAAAATGGTTCATAATATATCTAAGTATTCTCTATTTATTTCATCATAGATAAAACCATTATTAATAACATCATACTATAAAAATTCCTTCATATACTGGGGAAATGAAAAAATAATACATGCTGATCTCAAATGCTTATTAATGATAATAATGGAGATAAAAATGATCATTTAAACATAAAATGAACATAAAGGATAATAAATCTTGATCATAGACATTTAAATTTATAATCCACTACTCTTATATCATAAACAAGATTCATTGAATAAATCTTTTAATTTCATAAATCATGAATCATAAATGGATCAAAGAACATGATCCATGAGAATATAACAATGGCATAATATCATGTCATAAAAGAGTGTCATGAAGTGTGGTATAACTAATAATCATTTGGAATATAATTTCATAGATATCCAATAAAAAATTCATAACAAGTTAGGATTTGGATAACATCTCATGAACCTGATTGGGATTTGTATAACCTTTCTTGTACCCCCATTCAAGCTTGGAACAACCTCCTATGTACCCACTTTCAGGCTTGGGAAAACCTCTCATGTACCCTCTTTATTGAATGGGATAACCTCCTATGTATCCTCTGAGATCATAGAAAATTAAAATTTAACTAATTCATGGGAGGTATATATAATTCTAGGCCAACCGAATACATAATCATAAATCCATTAATATGTAAGACACAAAGTCAAAAAATATTTATCATAACTTGACTAGTTGAAATGAAAATGTGTTTCGTTGATATTTAATCATCATAACCACAAACCATCTAAAGAAAAAATAAAGATAGTATCATTGAATCATATCCATAGTAAATATTATTTAATATAAAATTATATTTCTTTATATGGAAATCTCCTTTAAAAGTTCACATGAATATTTCTTGATGAAAATTCCCTTTTCATTTTTAAATAGCATATTTATGAATAAAAATTTATAAAATATTAAAGAAAAAAATTTATTTGAAAATAAACATGGATAAATATAAGTAAAATTAATATTATTGAATATTAATAATGGTGGGAATCATATTTTTACAAACATAGACATGGAATAATAAAATTATTTTTGACCGAAGGGTGAAATAAAGTCGGGTTTTCAAAGAAAATGTTTTTTAGTCTATTGTGTACATAAAGTTAGGAAAATTAAATGAAAACATGAATTCTAAATATATAACTAGTGGATAATAAAATTAATGATAATAATTAGATATAAATAATGAATCTTCCTTATCATAAATGTAATCATAATAAATCCCACTAAATGTCGACAATTTAACAGAAATCCTTTATCACATGGGGATTTTTTGGACCATAATGTTTTGGAAAAAATAAATTGAAATAAAAATTTTAATATTGTAATCATAATAATATTAATAATATGAAATGTAAATAAGGGTTTCATATACACCTAATAATGGGAGATATGTGCATAACATAACATATGACCCAAAGAAGACAATTTGTGATGATATAACATTACATAAAGTTTGAATTTATTCTAATGTTATATACCCTAAAGTATAATTAATTGAAAATTTTTATACTTCAATAATAGAATAATTTACACACTAATTATATCATATATGACCCACTTATATCATTTAAACACACATTTATTTTTAGTTACTTCTTAAAATAATTATTTATGTGTTTCATTGTTCATGAGAATTTCAGTTTGGTAGATTTGATTATTCTACCATATGTTTATAATCTATAAAAAGTTAATACTGGAAAAATATTATATATATTCATTATTTATATATTTAGAGTCATCCATAAAAGGTATATATAGAATAATAAATTGCATGATTCATGGAGATCGTAGGCCATATGTATGCATGAATGTTGTTACCACTTTCCAGTGGCTAAAAAATTATCATATAATTAACTTATAAAAATCAATTATTATATAACATATAAAATATATATTCATTAAATAACAATTAATTTTTCCATCCACTTAAGTAGAAAATGAAAAATGGACCACTTCTATTTGTGAAGGTGGTAGTCTAAATATACACACAAGTGACATTATCATTTTTCAATGGATGTGACCGTACGTAGGTATATATGATATTATTATTAAAGTAGAATTAGTATTTCATAAATATCATATATATTTATTAATTTCATATTTTTAACCACCAGAATAAAATTTTGATTTAAAATAAATTTCACTGCTATGTGTTGACTGTAGTTCGTAGTTACAAATGAGCGATGTTTTCTTATTTAATATGATAAATAAGAAATTTATAATGGGTTTAACATAATAATAAAAACATATTTGTATATTAATGAAAATTATGTTATTATTTTAGGATGTTTTTAACAGATTTAGTTGAGTTAGAATAAGAAATAAATTTGTATGAGTCAGAAATGATGAATGGATTTTCTTCTGTAGTCATCCTTTAGATACCTTCATAAGTCCATTAGGAATTTACTTTTAAGAAAACCACAAATTATAATCCATGTATTGGGAATCATAAAAGTGAACTGGAAAGGTTTTTTGGGGATATATGGATAAAACGGTGTGAGGAAGAGAAGATAAATGGTTCCCTTTTATTAGTGAGGAGAGTGGAACCCTTGGAATTATTTAATGTGTTAAATTAATATAAATAAATTTTCTAGTTTAGGAGGATAAAAATTTATATATTTAAATGAATGGGTGAGTAATATTCTATATTATATCATAAAATAAATTTTTTCTAGGTTTTGGTGATGTTTAAACATTTATCTATTTGTTTTAACCCCCATTACACCTTCTCATAATTACCACAATATCAAAAAATTTACCCTATTAGGGTCAACATGTCTAAATAAATTAAGAGGTGACACATAAATAGACCATAGTTGATATTTCCAGCCATATTTAAATAATTTTGGTGAAGTTATGATTTCTATCGATTTGAAATCATTTAATAAAATATTTTTTGTCATTAAAAATCATTAATTTGGTTTTTGGAAATATATGAAATATTATAATATAATATGTGTCAAAATTGTGTAAACTGAATCCAAAATGACATAACAATGAATATATGGATAATATTATCTTAATATAATTACATAAAAAAATTAATAGGTTATTTTATCATTATAGATCTTATCTTTGTTTATCCCATTGGTTAATGAAATTTAAACTTAACTGTGATAACAAATCTTTCGAAATGAAAGGGTTATAATTTTAACTATAAGATAGAAATTATCTCATTAATTTAAAATGGTTGAAATATTTGAAAATTCATCATCCTAATTGTCCTAATTAAATATTATTATGAATTTTAAATAATTTAACAAAATATTATTTTATATAGAATACTATCAATTTAATTTTAAGAACTATTCAAATAATTTGACATTGAAAAAAACATGACATTAATAGAAATAGAATATAAACATTTAAAATAATTAAAATATATTATATTTATCTAAAATATTCTTGTAAACCATTAAATAACTTAAAATTTAATGGTTTTCTTATTCTTAAAAAAATTAATTGAATTGTTTTCTATAGTGACAAGCACTGAGTTGGCATTATGTACACATTTTTTGTAATTATTTAATCCTAGAAAATTAAAAAAAATGGAAAAAAAATTCATTCAAATAAAAACTTTCTTCTGTGCATAGGTTTTATATTCCTTTTTACTAAATTTAATTGATATTAAAATCAAGAGAGTGGAATTTTTTACTTTATATTCACTTAAAATAACATATTAGTATTTTCTTAACGAAAAATGTAACTATTTTTTTTTAATATGAATCATGGATGTGGATGGTCAAAACCAACTCATACAATAGATTCAAGAAAATATTTATGGTTATTTTTAGACCTTATCATATTATTTTTAACATTAATTGCTCGATTTACCCTTAGAGATAAGATTAAACTTAATGAGATCACTATTCATAATGACTAAAAATAATAGGAAAATAGTTTAACAATTTTGACCTCCTTATTTAAAATATTGAATAGATTTTTTATGAATAAATTTATAGTTATTAAAGAAATAAATTCTATTATAATTTCATTAAAATCAATGAAAAATGGTTTTTAGAAAAAAAAAATTATACCCAGTAATGAACATATACCAAAATCAAGTATAATTTTTATTATTATGTAATTAATTAGATTATATGTTATTAAAAAAAATATTTTTATTTAAGATAAAATTAAAATTCATAGTAATATTTTTAAATGAAATTAAAATAATGTTTCACAAATATCAGTAATATTAACTATTTATTGAAAAATCAATCTTTTTTGAAAAATAATGATTTTTTACCATTACAAAATATATTATATTATGATTTAAAAAATATGTTCATTTTTTAAAATAAAATTTCCCAATGTGGAAAAAATTAATTATAATATCAATGCAAAAAAGTTCAATGAATATCATTTTTTCATAAATTTTAATTCTGTTGCATAAAACGACTTCCAAAAAATTTGGTTATTATTTCCTAATAAATATTAAAAAAATTTGAATTGTGTATGATTAATATAAATATATTTGATAATTAAGTTACACATATTCATACCTAATAGTTTGAAGACTTTTTCACATTTACATAATGATATTTTTACAATACATCCTTATATTCATTAAGCTCAATATTGCACTTTTAACATTATTTTGATATTATTATTCTTATATTCCATTTTTTTGTTTCTTTAAAAATAAATAAATTTATTTTATGGTTAATTAATCTATTAGCTATCCAAATCTAATTTTCAATTTAAATAATGTTTTCAACATCATAATAATTTAACCGTGAATTTATTTTCTTAAAATTTTTGTTTATTTTTTATTACTAGAATAAGTATAATACACAGTATCACCATAAATTTAATCAAAATAATTAATATACCACGGAATTTACACAACTATTTAATTATATTTATCATTAATATAATTTTTATTAAAAAAATACAACCTTGATGAATTAAATAACATCACTTTGTACTGTCATGATAAACATGTTATTGTAGCAGTAATAATTAACATTGTTCGGTGAATAAAAACAATTCCATCATCTCTCTCTCATAAAACATTCATATAACATTGTTTAATTTTTTTTAGAAAAAACATCACAAAACCTGAAAATGATTAATGTTTTCATTTATCTTAAATAATATATCATGTAGTGTCTTATGTAAATTGGGAGAAAAAAACCATTGTTGACATTTAATACTATAAAAAAGTCTTTTATTGAAAAGACCATTGGGTATTATACTATGAAAAAAATTCACTACATATCCTCTAAAATACAAACCATTCATTTAGATATTTCTTTACTTGTAGAATTTATGTTGAACTTAACTTGTGATAAACTACATGATTTCTAATATACATTACAAATTATCGTTTTGTATACTGTATACTAATATCAGATCTAATATTTTTGAAAACATGTATACTTTTCTATACAATATATTTCATATGGATCTTAATTAAAGTCATTTTATAATATTTTATTGATTTTAATAAAATAGGTGTTGTATTAATAAATTCATTGATAAATTTATTGAAATTATTTCCCCTTTTTGATGAATTATTTGTTATTTAACATGAAACATAAGAATGAATAATCTTGAACAGTCATTGTATTTGGATCTCAGAACCTTTATGAAGAAAAAAATTATTTTTATGTTTTCAAAATTTTATATTTGGAAATTAAACACTTTTGATATTTTGATCATTATATAAATCATATTTTTGAGTTAAAGTTCACATATTATTGTGTAAAATTTGAACAAATAATGAATCAGATAAGGCTATCACATCCATCATGCTATCACATCCCTCATGTGAATGCATAATGAGTTGTTATCACTACCAACATGACAGAAAATTTTATTGGATATTTTAAATTATGTAAAAATGGTTCTATCTCCCAATATTTGCATAAAAAATCTATTCCTTCAGAAAATATTATCAGTTTCATTATCACAGAACTAAAAAAAACATATCAAATTCTGTTTCAGGACATAAAAACAACACATTCTTGGTACAAATGTTATTGTTATTAAAATTTTATGTTATATAACCTTTTATATTTAATGATCCCTCATTTCCATATATGAAATATCCTCTATAATATTTCTCAATTCCCATTGAGAATATTTTGATCAACATTAAGGCGTGATTACAATCTATTATCCAGTATCAATGGTCATTCATTATTAAAAGATTTATATGAAATCATAAAACCCATGGAATTTTCATTATTCATCACTATAATAAATAATTTATAAAATCTATCATTTAACTCAATTAATAATGAATACTAGTAAACCACTCCCCATTTATGTGATCTTCTTAATCCGATCTCCCAAATGCCTTTTTAAGATGCCCAAGTTGACACTACACATGAAAATTCCTCTATTATAGTTTTGGATATACACTATTCATACATAATTTTTATATACCATGAATATTAAACTCTTAAATTTATATTTCTGGACACACTATACTAATAAACAATAAATACATGCCCAAAAATTTTACAATAATAACATTATAGTTGGTACTTTATTTAAAAGATGCTATGCATCCAAAAAAATTATTAATTTTTTAATCTTTTTAGTCTAAAATGAACTTTCTTTGTGAAACCAAATTTTAGTGAATAAAGCTACCATATATATTTTACATGGTTTCATTACATAAAATTTATTCCATCCACTTTAGATAATATATTTACTTTTAATCTGGTATGTTAGAAAAAGCATCATTTTATTTTTCACAACTTACTACAAAAACATGATCTCAAATTGGATGACTAACATTAAATAATTTTATCATTTTATCAAACTCATTTTTTCACCAATGATATAGAGTATTTTCTTGTTTACAAAATAATATAACATTTTTAAATCCATAATTTTAGTCTCAGATGAAATAAAAATTTCACCAACATAAATAACTGCATTCTCATAATTTTAGAGGATTTCAATTTCTTGATCTATTCTTTTGTATTCCATGTGTATAATTTTTTTAAGAGATTATTCTAAATTTTAAATTTTTCTAAAGTGATTTTAAAATTTTATGAAATTAATTTTAGTTTTTAAAAAAATTTATTCTTGAAATTCATTATTTATAATGAGATTTGAAGCTAATTTGAATCAATTATTTATTTAATATATAATTTTTGAGTTTAATGAATTCTTAAAAGAGAGAGCTATATTCTAATTTTTAATGAATATATTCCATTCAATGGTATAAAATTATACATATTTTCTATCATTTCCATGATTAGATATAATAGATTATTTTACCATTTTAAAAGGTATAATAATTGAGATATTTGAAAAGCTAATGTTTTTACCAAAATAATGGGGGGTTAAACTTTGTTTTTTGACTCAAAAAAACATAATGAAATGATTATGTGAGAATTTAAAGATTTTTTAGTATGATTTTAATATTCATTTTAAATTAGATTTCTTTGTTCCATTCATGTTTCTTATTCCCAATTATGCCTGGATATTTTAAGACTTATTTTAAATGTATTATATGAGTTGCATGAACCCACTTCCAGATGTGATCCAAGTCAGGATCACATATTCCCACTTCCTCAAGATAGTACAACATGTATGCTGATTTTCAACATATTTCCTCTTTTAGGTGTGGATAAATTAGTATAATTAGATTTTTTGAAGATTTTTTTTATTATGATAGATTTTTGTCGTGGTTTTGATCTAGAAAGTGATGTTATTGGTTAGTTAAAGTTTTTGGAAATATTGGGGATTGAATCAGACTCCTTGTATGTGGGGATTTTTGGCCTCTTTAATGTAGCTGAATTCCATTATTACTTTATTTCAAAAATTATTATACTTGATATACTTTGGATTTATCGGAGTTAACTAGTGGAACATAAAATCGATGTTTTTCTAACCCCTTGAACCAAATGATAAAAATTTATTATCATTATTCATAGATTATTAAACACCTTCACTGTAATGTTTAGTGTATCCAACATTTTTTTATTTAACATCCTTTAATTAATCCACTAGGTTAATTATTTTCTTAGCTTCATCATATAGTAATCCTTCCATAGCTAAATAACATTATCATAGTGTAAATATAACTAATTTTTGGAGCATGGAGTTGTTGATACATAGACTAAAGGAATGGTTTGATCTATTTTATACATTTTGTTACAACTCTATCCACATGATTGGTATTGTGGAGACATTAATATATTGGTAGGGTTAATTTATGATATTATTTATATCAATTATCTCAATCTACTATTGGGTTTAGTGTAGAAAAATTTAAACTAGGGGAAGGGGATATTGTATATTTTCTTCTTATATTGAATGGTTTACATTTAACTCTTAATTGGTTTAAATTATCGTATAATTTTTTTTAATTATTGCTGAAATATATATTACTAGTAAAGGTATTTTGAAAGTTCAATAAAACGTTGATGACCCTAGAAATAAGAATATTATCAGGTTGGTTAACCTTCCTTAATTTTATATGATATGGATCTTGAACCCCATTAGTGAATATTATTGATTTATCATTGATAGTTAGACTAAAATATTAAATATGTCATTATGAAACATACGATCAAGTACAATTGAATTTTAATTAGTGAAATTGAATGTTTCATGGAATGAAAATATGAATATATAGAATCCAAGAATAAATGATTGGTTATCTAAATTTAAGAATAAGAATGATTGATAGACTGAAAGAGGAGATATTCATGGTAATATAATATAAAATTAATATTTAATGGTGTTACATAAAGTTCTAATAACATTTGATGAGAAGATATTTCCATAGTTGATAGGTACATATCCCCTTGTGGGTTTTGGTCTTATGTTCTGTTTATAGGTTGGTTTAGTAATAATGACATCTCCCTTACCCTGTGATCCTATCGGTTTACATGGTATGGTTTAATAAAATTATGATGTGTAATGATATTTCTAGTCTCCATTAATTTTTACACATATTTGGTTTATCTATTTTTTTAGAGAGTTTTATAGAATCTTGGGTTATAATGAGAATGTTTAGAAAGACAAAAAAATGTGGTTTGGTGATTTTCCCACGAAGTGCACTATAGGGTTATGTTTTTCGGGTGATCTATTAGTGATATTCTAGTTGGGAGAAGGATGAGTTGGCTTTTATGTGTGTTATTTAGGTAATTAGTAGTGTGAAATCTACAATTGAGATAGAATGGGTTCAATAATGGTTTAGTAGTAGGACTTGTATGGGGTTTCTTTAATGTGTTAACTTGAGTAAGTCCTTCTAATGGTCAGTTCGTTTGTTGTTTTTATTAATCCTTATAAGAGATTTTTCTTCTAGGTGGTTAGTTATTGATTTGTTCTTATGATTGATCTATATAGATGGATTGACATTTAGAATATCCTTAATGTTTATAGGTTATTAATTTAGTCAGATAGTGGCTTTTTCTTATGGATAATCCATATTGTGGGTCTTATTTATAGTTGATCTGCACGATGTATTGGTTTTCCATGCAGTCAGATATTGGTTTGTTCTTGTAGTTGATCCATTTGATCAATCTTATTTATAGTCGATTATTAGGGTTTAGGATTCACATCCATGATTTTATTTTGATATATTTTTCTAGTTAATTTTCATCTCATATTTTTAAATGTCCTTCCAGGGAGATTTTGGTGATGGTGGTGTTTTTGGAAAAGATAGCCAGTGGCACACAGCTGGCCCATTGTTAATAGATGTCTTGAACTATAGCAGACGAGACCATGTCCCTGGACAATGGAACTACCCAAGTGGCATGGAAAGTTTAATGGGTGTGTTCCCTACCTAGGATATCTGTGTAGATGATTCCATCTTTGACAAAGGAGACCACACGATTATTGCACGTTTTGGAAAACCTTGTAAACTTTCCAGGGCATTAAAAATGGTGAATTTTCCTTTTATCCATCCCCTAATTTTAACCCAAATCCACCCTTTCTATCCCCATTTTGGATTTTCATCCCTTGTATTCTCCTTACCTCCTCTTCTCTCCCTTGGACCATCGAATTGTGGTGTTATTTGTTTGGTTCTTCAAGGAATCATCAAGCAAGTCACTCATATGGCATTTATCCTTCTTCATGGTTTCTTCTCTATTCCTCTATGAGTTATCCATTCTCCAGTAGTTTAGTTTTACTAAATTATTTAGAACTATGTTTCCTTTAGATTATTATTGATATTTATGTTGTTCATTTACCTTTCTAGGGTCTCCATGTGGTGAATTTATGGTTTTCCATCAGAATAAGGACGTTTTAAAGCTTGAGGTAGTTGAATACATGTTTTAGAATTATTAAATCATTTTGGTATTCTTTCATTTGACCATAAATTTAATCTATGGATTATTTTTATTGTGTTAAATGTGTTTCTAAAAGATTTTAAATTTTTTATGGGTTGAAAGATGATTTTCTAAATTAATTGATTATGTATCATGTGTTCTTTCCTTACTATGATTCTAAAATGAGTTTTTTTAATGGTGAAAAGATTGTTTTCAAATGGATTTAGTGTGCGTATGGGTTTGATAGAGTTTTTTCTTATGAGAATGTTGGTTTTTATGTGGGTTCATATTTTTTGGTATGGGTATGTGAAAGAAGTGATCTATGAGATTAAAGGAATGAAAATGTGCATAAGGATAATCATCAGTTATTAGGTGGTGGACAAGTACTATTATTCTAGTCATATCGATGGGGTCAAGGACCAGTTCCCACTATAAGGAATGATTCTACAACACTATCTAAACT
Organism: Viscum album; assembly: GCA_963277665.1. Taxonomy (NCBI): domain Eukaryota; kingdom Viridiplantae; phylum Streptophyta; class Magnoliopsida; order Santalales; family Viscaceae; genus Viscum; species Viscum album. Next base: position 776,501,337 of record OY728161.1, read on the forward strand.
AATATGAATATTTGAGACCACTATAACTTTTTTTAGATTCCTATCATGTGTCTTATGCATGAGGAAATTGTGGTTTATGGTTTCCATACCATGTTTCATGAAGATATAAGGTTCCTAGGGTCCCACTAGTGCTACTAACATTAAGGATTACCTATGAAGATCTTTTTATGTGTTTCAAACCATATTAATATGGTGTAATCCTCTATCATTTTAATTTAAATGTTTTTTTCTTGAAAATGTTTTCCATAATATGTTTAATTAAAAATGTTTCAACACTTTCTGATAAAACTAGCCTGGTGATTTTTCTTATATTGTTTCGGAATAGAATCCTTATATTGGGGTGATATCATAATAGGATTTGGATCACACCATTCATACACCCTCTAGTGTATATAAACCTTGTTTTATTAAACCTGCATAAAGGAATGGTGTTTCATGGTGGTGATAGTGGATCTGGTTGCTAGTTTTCCTCTTCTTACAGGTGTTGTTTGTGGTAGAATAAGGGTTTTGGACCACTTTTTTCACGATGGTTTCATTCTGTAGTTGTATTCCCCACATAATTTTTGTATTTTAGTTTTTTATTCATGTTGTAAAGTGATTAAATTGAAATTTTTTCACCGCTTTAGTTATGGATTTTGATCTTTGTGTGATGTTTTATTCTTGATAATTATTTATGGTTGTTCATCATGAGTGAAATAACTCCCAAATGTATAATATCGACCCCCATGGAATATTTTCCATCCAATAGGAAATGGGAATTCCCTTCAGGCCATTCCAAGGAATGGGTTGGGTGTTGGCGTGGATGGTACCCTAGCTCGGTTAGTGAGAAAATTGTACCATATCATGGTATTTTAGGGATTATGGTTTTGTTCATGAGAGGGATTTCTAGAAAACACACATCTTAATGATCTGTGATTCACCATTGGATATTGGGATTTGAATTGAATTATCATCAAGGTTAAACATACATGTTTCAGAGTATTCATGTACACTGAACATAGGTGAACTGGTTATATATTTTTATTAATTTTTTTTGTGATTTTGATTGGACTGATAGAAGTGTTTGGAATTTTTTGTGGATTCTAAAAATTTTCATAATTTTGTGTTTATGTTTTTTAAATGGTTTTCTTATGTTTATTAATTTTTATCAAGATTCCCCCATGGAGACTTTCTATGTAACGACAAGAAGAGTCTAGTGGGAGTTCTCCCTCACTAATTTACTTGATACTAGTAGACGTAGTGGTTCAAGATGTCTATGTCTTGTTCAATGGGTGATCCCTAGAACTGCATAGGTCAGTGAAGTCTTAAGTTTATCCAATTTTGTAGCAAGATGCCTCTATGTATACTTCCTATGTAACCACAAGAAGAGGCCAGAGGGCGTTATCCCTAACCATTTGATATGATACTAGTGGAATCAGTGGTTCATGATATCTATGGATTGTTTCAGGGGGCGATCCCTAGTCTTTCATAGGTCAGTGAAGCCACTCCAGGTCTATTAAATTACAGGGCTCAGGATTTCTTCAAGAAAAAGACTTATACCATTAATGGTTTCACAGATACATTATAAGTATAGGGTTGTATTTAGAAGATTGGGAGGATGTTTAGATTTATTAAAAATTCTTAAAGAAGTTAAGTGAAATTTGTTTCATTCTTGTGGGAATGTCCAAGAGCGAGGTGGTGGGACTCGGTGGTTCAGGATGTGAAGCATGAGAAGACGGGTTGAAAGGACTTCATGGTTGTGTTCAATGTTAAGAATATCATAGATTCAATTGCCTTCTCTAATATCATAGATTTTTTGGATCTCCGTCAAGGGGATCATACCATGTTGGAGTATTCCAAAAAAAAATAGTGTTGGTTTAGTTCTCACAAGTGGTAGTTTCTAATGAGGAGCTGAGGATCAAAAGATTGCGATGGGGATTTGGTTAGATATATTATCTCAATACTTCTTTTGTAATTTAAAGACTTATGACAAGGTGTTATATCATTCTACGATAGTGTAGATTGATTGTAGTGGCATGTACGGGTTTTAGGAATGATTTAAAATAGGTCCAAGGCCATAGTAGTCCATTCAAGAAGAAGAAGAAGTAGGAGGATTAGGATAAGTAGGGAGGTGGTAGTTCAGGCCATCCTTCCTGATTGTCTTTGACTGAATCATAAGACACTAGATTATTCATGTGCCATCATTGTTGGAAAGAAGGGAATGTGAAACCCACATTCCCAGCTCCACCTAGGAATTTCCATCGGTGTGGAAATATGGTTTATGTGCAGTGGGTTTTAGAGCTACAAATCCATACTATGGTGGTGTAGAATTAGTATCCTTTAAAGGAATTTCAACCCAATCTATAACAAAAATTATTCTGGGTTACCATTTCAGTGTTCAAGGTATTAGGGATTTATCATCATCTGGTTAGGGTCATCTCAAGGCAGAGGTATAGATTAGTTTTCATTCTCAACATCAGGCATAGATGAGGTATCTTTAAGCTATAGATCATGCACCAGTGGAATCGAATGTAGGACCTACAATAGTTTGAGGCATGGTATTTATTGTATCATCTATAGTGGTTGGCCTATTTCATATACATGCTTGTGTTTCTTTTAATTATGCATGTATCATGGGTTTTTTGAAATTTTTATCTAAGATCATGTCGTATGTGATGTAGATAGGGAAACCACATGGTAAGAAGAATGAGCCAGGTATTAAGTGTCTATCATGTGCCCTCACTCTATCAAGGTTCAAGATGGAATGTGATTTACTAGTTTTGGAAATGGTACCCTTTGATGTGATCATTATTATGTATTATATTGTTTATTTCCTAGTACACATCAATTGTTATCGGTAGTGAGTGAGTTTCTTGGAACCAAATGGGAGTACCCTATCATTTCAGGGTGAATGAGATCCTCAACTGTGATGTGCTAAACCCCATCTTATAGATTTGGGTAGCCATGATTTCTATATCTCATCTATCATGTAGTAGGATAGTGATAAAGTCATCGAGGGTGTATTACCATTCATGGTGTATCATTTCCTAGTGGTATTTACAGTTGACTTGGGAGAGCTTCCATCAAAGTGTCATGTGGAGTTAACCACCGGTTTCACAATGAGAAAACAACTTAAATGTATTCCCTCATAATATATTTCCCCCACCGAGTTGTGGGAATAAATGATATTTTTGGAAAATTTGGAATCCAAGGGATTCATTTTCACATGAGTCACATCTTGGGCAACCCAGTCTTATTTCCAAAGAAGGACTATGGATCTCTCTAGCTGTGTATCGATTATCCAAAGTTGAATAAGGTAAAAATAAAAAATAAATACCCTTTTCCTATATTTATGACCATTTTGATTAGAATAAATGGATGAGGTGGTTCTCGATGATGGTCTTGTGATCTTGGTATCACCAGGTTTGAGTCAGTGTGGCAGTTGTTCCAAAAAAACATCCAAAGTTGGTTTATCCATTTTGAGTATCTATTTTTGCATTTCAGGCTAATAAAAATTTGAGCACTCATTCGGCTACTCGTGAACAAGGTTTTTCATCCTCACCAAGAATCCTTCATCATGGTGTTTCTAAATAATATGCTAGTCATATATGGGATTGAGGAGTAGCATGAGCAGCATTGGAGGATCAGGATGGGAACTCGTCAAGATCATCGTGTCTTTGAAAATATTTTTATATGATATTTATAGATCGGAGAGGTAATGTTTCTTGGGTAGGTGATCATGGAATGTGGAGTGTCAGTAGACCATGAGAAGATTGGTGTTGTGATTTCAAATTTTCATCCAAAGAACTTTTTGGGATTAGAATATTTTTTCCCTCATGGGGTATTACATATAGTTTGTTATAGATTTATCTAATCCTGATTCACCCATGATAGGGCCTACCAGAAAGGGATAAGGTTTGAATAGAGTTTATAGTGGAATGATTCTTTTGAGGTACTTATGAGGTATTTAACCATAGCACCATTTTTGAACTCACAATAGTCTGGAAAAGGGTATCTCATCTATTGTGATGCATCAGCTATGGGACATGGCTGTGTGATGATGCAGGATGATCATGTGATGGTGTACGGTTCTCTCCAGCCATGACCACATGAAATTAAATACCCAACCCATGACTTGGATTTAGTCTAAGTGATTCGTGTCTCAAACATGTGAAATCCTTATCTTTTTTGTGAAATTTTTGTGGTTTAGACTGATCATAAGAGATATTCCTACAAATTATCATAGAATTATATGAATATAACATAGTTTTTTATGGTCGAGTACCTTAAGGGGTTTCATTTTAATATCATATACACCCTATGTAATGGTAATGTGGTTGTAGATGTCTTCAGCAGGAAAGTGATAGTGTAAGCATTGAAGGACTCCAATGGTGTGGGTATATTTATGGACTTTTTCCGAAATGAATCTATAATCCAATGAAAATATTACAGGTATATTCATGTCCAGTGTTCAGTTGAAACCTTCCCCTCTAAAGTTGATTTGTAATGAGAACCCCTAGGATGAGATTATTAGGAGTTATATTGATATTTCTATAGGGTTTCATTAGTTCTCTACGGTACTATACAAAAAAAATATGTAAAACTCAAACATTGGTACACTATCAATTAATACATAGTACCATTAAGTTCAAGGTTGAACCCAAAGAGACTGTGATTTAGTTTTATTTGGTTTTAAAAAGATTTTATTAATGAATTTTGTGAGTAAGAGAGTAAATTTATTAATCAATAGAGCAATATGAAAACGAAACATATTGATTGATTGGTTACGAAAACATATTTGGAATACATGCCAGGGTAATGTAATTTCCAAATTCATGTGAAAATGGATTTAAGAAAACAATTTGATTCAAGGTTGGTGACAGAGTTAAGATGAGAAAGATCCAATGATCATTTTAACCCCTCCTTGAAGTGAAAATTTCCTATTTCTCTTGGTCTAGTAATTTGGTATTTTTTCGAATCATGTTTCTCACGATACCATATTTGATGCTCATTTCACCAAAAATCAACAATGGTAATGTCATATTTAGTGTAGTCAATTGTGAAATTTAAATGATAATTTTTATTCAAATATCAATGGTCATGATAAAATAGAGATAAATGCATTGGAATTTAACTATAGAAGTTACTCAAACCAAATACATGAATAATTTAAAATAAAAAATTCCAACGCACATTCCCCATTTGGTTACATCATCTAATTACAAGATGGGTTTACCCCCCATTGTAGTGTTGAGAGAATAATAGGGGAGGTGAAAAGAAGTCATAATGAAAAAACTCAAAAATGGTGTAGAAGCATAGCTCCAGGCGTGGTCTTCATCCAACTCTGAAAGACCCAAAGTTGAAGCCAAGGTCTCTATTTATATGAACTAGAATGGTTTTGCCTGACCACTATGACGATGTGTACTTGACCTACCTGACTTGTAATGGTGATTTTATTTTTTTGAATCTACATGACATATACATAGATCTCATTTGAGATTTTTGAAATTTGACAAACTACACAATGTCTACTTCTCCTACACATCATGTACACCTTGTCCACATCACCTTTGTGTCCATGGAAATCTTTCACAAATATCATTCATAAATTTGAAGTATCACCACTGTCACATTGTGTAATGATGGAACATGAAGTGTACTTGTAGTTCACATTGTGTTTTCTCAATAGGATTGTTTCGGCGGTTTCCTGCATCCCTTACTAAGTCATGACATTTAATTGTGGTACATGACGTGTAATAGTATTTTTCCAGGATTTACAACATAACTATTCCAAAAATTTGTTGTCACATTGAGAACAAACCCATTTTCGTTCCTTTCTCAAAAATCTATTGTATCTTACCATTAAATATAAAACAAGTTAAATTTTCCAACATTAGGAATGAATATTAATTTAATACAAGTATTAATTTTTCAAAAAACCCTAAAATACATGCTTGAAATATACTTAGCAAACCCCCACCACCCACATGAATTCATCCTTATCCTCAAGGATGGAATATAAACATACTATAGAGGAATTTTACTTTACCATGACTTAAATTAAATTTCAATAAAATCAATTGATCAAATGGAAAATTAAAATTTTAAGGATCATAGGAAGAAAACTAATCAATGCCTCACTTTTCAATTAAATAGATCAACTGTGTATTTTAGTTTTCTCCCTCTAAAACAACCATGTCTTTTCAGTCATCCATTTACATTTTTCAATCCAATATTAATATTCATTCCACACTCCATTTACCTGACATGAATGTTTCCATACATTATCAAGGTAAAAATGTAATTAGAGTTCTACACGTACCTCAAAAACATGTATCTTTCCATAGGATTGAAAGACATCTAACATCTCCTCTACATAAACACATATATCATTATTAATCTTCAGTGATTCAATTTTAAGGATAAAATGACTCTGAGGCCTCAGGTAGTCAGTTAAATGATATAAAATGTAAGGCTTAATAATGAGGATCAACTCTAAAGCATTTTTCATGATAAAGAAGATAAGGTCGATGATTTTCTCCCTTTTCCCGTGTCATCTCTCTCTTACCCTCAAAAAGATTAATGTTGGATCATGGTATATGTAAGAACAATGAATGAATCAACCACTATTGATTTTTCTAAATGTCATAAATAATAAAAATCTCACATATATCACCTAACCACATATGATCAACAAATCGTCAATCCATAAAATTGGAATTTTTTATACTCCCACAACACAACCCAATTTTTTTATTTTTTTCAAATGTTTTTTACCTAGAGAGGTGAATAATAAAATAAAATAAAGGATTTCATGGTCTTTCTAAGATCACATAAGATGATCCCCCATGAAAATACCCACAATAAGGTTTATCTCAATAGACTCAATAAATATCCTCTCCCACACTTATTTTTTAAATATCATGAAAAAAATTTCGAGGATTATTGGAAAGGATAAAATTGGCTTGTAACATGGATTAATTCCTAAAAATAAAATTCATGGATTTTGTGGGATTTAAAATTATTAATTCATGGTGTGTCTTTGGATAAGGGATGAAAAAAATAATTCCTCAATCACTCTAAAAGTGATTCTGTTCCGCCATATCTTCGACAAGATATAGTGAAAAATCGAGAAGAAAACATACCCAAGTTTCTAAAGAACTATATTAAGAATAAATGGAAATATTATATTAATGTATGTATTGAGAATGAGGCAAATGTTTGGGTCAACCAATCATTGAAACGAATACAAATTATTAAATCAATTGATGAAAATTTATGAAATTCAAAACATGGACAATTCACAGATAAATTTCATCTACATTGATTAACATGCTCCATAAATCATGAATTTTCAAAAATAGATAAACATGATTATCTCTACTAATTCATTTTCCCATTTTTCTCATTAAAATTTATTGACAATGAAATTTTATATTCCTATAATGGTAAATATCCTATGTAGTTTATGTATCCTAGATAAGTTTTAGTAAAGAATGATTCAAGTGAAAAGAACGAAATTTATAATTACTTTTATAATAAATTTAAAATTTGGTGATTTGTTTTGAATTGAAATGATTAATCCCATTTAAAATTGGTGTTTTAACTTGGGCTTCATAGGGATCATCTTCTCTTGATCACGTTGTGTTCTTGACCATCACGACACGTACTATTGCAACATCATCTCTTTCCTTTTTTTTCTTTTTCCTTCTTTCAGCAAGATTGATTCTGTATGGTCCTTAAAATCATTAATAAATTGGTGAAATCGATTTCCATTATCAATTAATTTAAAAATATTTTGAGAAATATAATGTTTTCTTCCAAAATTAGAAAATAAAGTAAAAAAACATGCATTTCCTCATGTAAGCACATTTGTTAAACATCATTGGATCGACCTTACAAACGTCAACTCAAGATCATGTGATAGATGATTGGAAATTTGGTTCCGCTTTGAGGTCCCAGAGTGGTTTTACTTGTGTCCTTTCACCATAGGTTTTCCCTTGTCCTTCTTCACTGAACAACTTGATTCTTCTGAATGGTGGTAATTTCTTAATCTCCATTAGACCAACCCACCATTTCTTACTCAATCTTGATGAACTAAACAGATGTTTCTATACCACCCCTTCCTTTTTTCCTTTCTCAAATGTAGTGTAGTCAATATCTCTTTTTGGTTCAGTGGTCTTCAACTTCTCTTTCTTTCTTAGGTATATCATCATGTTCCACACCATCCTCTATCTCATGAGACTCTTCAATCTCATAAAGATCTTGAACATAAGTTGTTTCTATTTCTATGAACTCATCATCCTCGTGCATATCATAATTTTTCATATCATGGTGTATGTTAATACTCACTTGATCAATTCCCACTCTCCGACATAGTTCTCCATTTTGAACATCGATTAGCACACACCATGTGGATAAAAATGGTCTTCCTAAAAAAATTTATTCCTTTCCTCTTCCATATCCAACAATAGAAAATACATAGGGGAGTTGAACTTGTTGGATTTGATCAGGGAATCTTCGATGACTCATCGTGGATGTTTTACTGTTGAGTCTGCAAATTAAAGTGAAACTCTTGTGGGATTTAGGAATTCTAGTCCCTAACTTGTGAAATTTGTGTATGACATGATATTGACACTCACACATATGTCACAAAAAATTTCCCACATTTGGTAGATCCAATAAATATTGGAATTGGAAATCTACCTTGGCCTCTTTGCTTCTTTGGTAGGTCATTTCATAGAACTACATAACATTCTTGTGTGGATGGGATGGTGATAATCTCTTCCAAATTATTCCGGTTTATTAATAGATCTTTCATGAATTTTTCATAAGTTTGAATTTTTTAAAGAGACTATAAAAAAAATTAATATAAAACTTCATAAAATGATCAAGAAACAAACCACTCTACAGGTTGTTCTTTTTATGAACCATTCTCTCTGGAATGGAATCAATGGTTTTTACAGAGGTGTCTCTTCTTCATCTTCTTCTAATACTTTTCTCCTGGTCTCTTTAACTTCCTCTTTTATTAATTCCACTAGAGTTCGTCCTAAAAAATCTATTCCAGTAACATTTTTTACCTCCAAATTCTGATATCCATAGACTTTATGTCTTGATGTGGGTATTCTTTATTGAATCTCCAAAGATCTCATATTTTTATTTCTCTATGTGTCTTGGTGATTTCGGAAAATTAACACTCAAGATTTTGAAATGACACATTTTGGTAGGCTACTTCTTCTCTTATTTCCTTGAGTGAAACCCCAGAAGAAGTCATGAATGTTTCCAGTGTATCCTCCAATGAATGAACCTGGCATGTTAGTGTGGGCCATTGAAGTTCCTACTAATATTACCCCGGTGGTCTCTATTGAAAACCAGGGCCTTGACATTGTTTTTTCCTCCCACCCTAATATTGATTTTCCCAATTATAGAAATTATAATTGGAATATTCTATATGAATACCTGGGGGATTTGTTGAGTTCCCATTATGATGTCCATATTCTTAGTCAGTGAGTTCAGTTGAACTACCATCTAGTCATTATTAGTAATTTCATGGATGCCATTCATCTTCATCACTTCTACTTTCCACTGGAAACTATTTTCTCACTATATCATCCAATAAATTGTATCTTTCCATAGGTGATTATTTTTATTAGTGATCGTCTAGAATAAGCAAATAAAATTGACCTATTTTCATGTGAAAAACCTTTATAAAGAGTTTGTATTAGTATCCATGGTTCCATTACATAATGATTGTTTTCCTTATCATGTCCATATAATGATCCCAATTAGAGTGAAAGGGTTCATCATCAAATTGATAGAAGATGAGAATATTTACCCACATAACCATAGATTTAGAGGGTGGAGAGAATTATGTGTGGAAAATCCTAGCTAGCTCATCCCAGGTAGTGATGGAATGTGCAAATAGCATTGGAATACAGTCTCGAGATCGATCTCAAAAAGTAAATCAGAATAAATGAAGTCTTAACCCATCTCTTGATACATTATTGAATTGAAATGATTCGCATAACTCAAAAAAATATCAAAAATTTTTATTTTGATCTTTATGAGGATTTCGGAAGAATTTCACAGTTTTTGTGATCATTGAGATGATTGAAGATTTGATTTATAAGTGGTTTGCTGCAATGGGGGGTTCTAGGATTCTCAGTTCCAATCCTGTTTTGACGACCTCCCATAGTCAGTGAGAGTATATATCCTTTGATCTGATTGAAGCACTCCAGCTGGTTTCTTCTATTATATACCCTCTATAAAGACCCAAAATATCCATTTTTTTCAATATATGGGAATTTTATGAGTCCGCGAAAATTGACGGCGCATGATTTAGGGCCCCGGTGTGCCCGAAATCATTTTCTAAAGTTTTGTTCGGGTACGTTTAGTAAATGTACATGTGGGGTTTTCTAAATTTTGAACCGGTGCTCGGAATTGAAATCTAAGGGCACCGTTGAACTCGAAGCGCTAGTATTCTATTATGGATACTTTCACCTTGACGACAGTGGGTCGAGAATAAAAGATAGTTTTTGGGTTTTTCATGGAAAATAATAAAATAAAATGAACTACACTTTATTTTATTTTTGATCCACCATGTTGAAGTCGGATGTGGGGTCCACCAGAACTAAACCTCCTTGTGGGAGTTGAAGTGTGGGGACCACCCAATAATAACCTTCTATGAGAGGTTATTGTGGTGGGGCCCACCTGAACCTAACCTCACGCGAGAGGTTACTGTGGTGGGAACCAACCGGGACTAAACCCCCATTTTAATTGTGGAAAACCACTCAAATCCACTCATTAATTATGGGGAGCCTCTTGAAATCCTCTACCAAATTAATTTCTGCCAACACACTTTCCATTATTATGCCATATCCTCCCCATTAATTAATTGACCACATCAATTAATTACCTTTTTGAAATTTATCCCAACGACATAATAGATTTTATAAACTATTATTATTGGCTTCCAATTCTTTTGTTGGAAAAGGAGGAAGGAGCTTTTGAGACAAATTCTCTCACCAACGAAGAACTAGTTTCTCCAACGAAGAATAAAGAACGCATTCTTCCAATGAAGAACACTAGCAAGAAGTGTCTTCAACTACTTCCTCGGAAGAACCTTGTAGAGGCAACTAACATGAAACGTCTCTGATGACATACCTTCCCTCCTCATCATCTTCAACTAACCGACGCAAGAGCTTGGGATTGGAAGTTTGTGGAAGATGTGACAAACGATGACAACTGTGTCTTCTTCCCCGCGACTACGTCAATGGACAACGAACAAGGTAATAGTGTGTTTGAATTGAGAAACATTGTTTCTTCCTTACATATTGAATTTATTTCTTCTTACCCGCTTGGTATAGATCTAATGTGGAGATACCAGGCCACACTAACACGGCCTGATCCCTCCACTGTTCTTCATGTGTTGTGTGTTCTTCACAATCTTCATGGGTGAAGAACAATGGATTGTCGCAGATTTATTTTGTGATGCAACGATCCCAAATTCAAGACCCAACATCATGAAAACCTTTTGAAGGAGTGACGTCGATAGGGGATGACAGATCGGACCGGAACGGAAAATACCATTCCTCAACCGTTCATCATGCGGCGGGATCAAAACGTATTTTAGGAGCCGATCGGAGGCCCGAAAACACCGGAGATGGCATCAGGACATTGGGGTGACCAAGAGACTGGTGTTTCATGGTGATTAGACTGTCAGAACGAAGAACAGGCATCACGGGAGGTGTTCTGGCTAGAGGGATCATTTCTGTAATATTCCAGAATACACGACGTGTCCTTTCGAAGCACACGACGTGTAGCACAAGAGTTCTGCGGCTAGGGTTTCAGGCGTCCGATGAGTGCCACACGATGGGTGACCCCGGTCACACGGTGTGTACTCTTTGCAAAGCCTGGTAGTGGCGGCTACATGAGACTCAGTGTGTATCACAGGGATACAAGGAAACATGGTGGAGTATACGGGCATGTACTCCACCACACGGCTAGGAAGGGCCAGTGACACTGGAAACCCCGTGTAGCAATTATATGGGTTGGCATATAGGGTTTGAGGCCATGTATAAGCACTTGGACAACGTATACGGAGATGACCCATGTTTCTTGGACACGACATGTAATCCATACCACACGTCGTGTACATACCTTTGAGGCCATGTACGGGAACATGGCTAGTGTACACGAACCCGACCTCAGTTACATGGACACGGTGTGTAATCCATACCACACGCAGTGTACTTACCTTTGAGGCCATGTCTAGGAACATGGACAATGTACACGGATCTGACCCCAGATTCTCAGACACGGTGTTTAATCAATACCACACACAGTGTACTTACTTTTATACATGACCAGCCTTATGACATGGGCCGTTGTACACGGGCAGTACCCGAGGTTTGAAGACACGGTGTGTTCCCCTTTTCTACACACCGTGTACTTTTTTGGAAAATGGATTGGTCGTCATGTCCACCATATCTTGGACAAGTATTTTTTGGTTAATCCCAAATGATGTGGCGGACCATTGGGACACTTCTTCGTGGGACTTCGTCGCAATTGGTGCATCGACCAGTAGCTTGTGGAGCAGCTCTTCCAGAGATGAGTGGGCATTTTGGAGGGAACCTAGTAGCTAGCTGATACATGATGACTTCTGACCAATAGACTCGTAGAGACTCAGATGGCCCAGTGGGGAGTGCCTGGTTTTGGAGACAGACCCACGGTGGAGGAGCTCCTTGTTGTGGCGACAGACTCGTGTTACTCTACAAGTGGAGTACCTCTACAGGCTATGGGGAGAGCGCCTAGTTGAGGAAGCAGAACAATAGTGGGGAGTGCCTCTTTGTGATGCATCATACCCATGGTACTCGATCGGAGGAGTACCTCAGCAGTCCATGGTTAGTGTGATGTGCCATGGTGTCACGACAGGCCCACGGTACTCGATAAAGATGTGTTCTCCATAAGACAAGGGTTTGAGATGTTACTACCCCAAAAATAAAATCCTAGTTGAGTTGAGTAAGTACTTTTGTGTTTTCCTCTTTATTTAGATGGGTTACTTAATAACTTATGTATATGTATGGGCATATACCTAAGTAATTATTATCCGTTGATTTCATACTCTGTGGTTTATCCTTGTTAGATTTTTGTGAGACCTTTTGGGTATCGGTGTCCCTACTAAGTATCTTTATAATCACCCCTCGATGGGGTATGCCCACACCTCATTGTGTTGGATGTAGACGACAGACAACGCTGACTAAGGCTGAGAGTACGAGGACTAGATGGTACCCGGAGGTGAACCATACGGCGAGTCGATACACGGTGGAGATGTACAGACATGGAGTACTGAGGAGGTGAGATGTACCTACCCTTCAGGTAGGATCCAAGGTGGATGATCCAGGAGTTGTTGTTCACCTTCCAATTGTTTTCCCTTTTTAGTTGTACTTGTAATTTTCCAGCTGGGCTTGTATTCTGTCCCATTTTTCCTTACTATACTATCTTTTTGGTTATACAGTTTACATTTTTCGTACCTTGATATGTTTGTTACAGGATATAAAGGCAATTACTTCCTAGGTTTTAGGGAATAATCCTTTGGTTCTAGTCTCCATCCCCTGGCCTATGGAAGGGGGGATTGGGGTAGTCACGGCACGAGCCCCAGGGGACGGGTCATGATAAATTGGTATCATAGGATTCGGTTCTACCACAGAGCTTAGGACTCTAATCTTTTCTATGAAGCAATGGTGTTATGGAAATTGAGTGTGTTTTTCAGTTCAGGGAGTCCGGTGTTGGTGCGGTGGCCGATGTATCCATACACCAAGACCCTTACTTCTGATTTCTGACTCAGTGCACCAAAAAACTGATTGCATGTGTGTTTTCAAAAGTTTTCATTATGTTATCTCATCCAATTCAGATCACCAGGTATAAATTTTGATTGTGTCATGTCTGTTTATTTCCGGATGCCTCCACGCAGATGACCAGTTAGAGTCCCGAGAGTTGTACGCATTGGTAGCCCACTGAGCGATGAGGCCTCGGTGCATGGCCCTTTTCTAGAGAAGTCAACAGTGGTACCACTACCCATCGGGACACCAATGCCACTAGCCCCAACAGCAGATGATGCACGCCGCTTGAGCATGTTGCATGAGTTTTGGTGCCAGAGGCCACCAACGTTCATTGGAGAGATAGACCCACATGTGGCTGAGTATTGGCCGGAGGCTATAGTGATAGTGTTCCAACTGGTAGGGACGCCAACAGACATCATGGTGATTCTTTCTGCCAACATTCTATAGGGAGTAGTGGGTAGATGGTGTAGCTTTATTCTCAAGGACCACGAAAAGATGACGCTTCTCTGGGCAGACTTTGAGTGCCTGTTCGGACAGATTTTTTCCCAGCGACTCTTCGCACAGTGTGCATACAAGAGCTACTTTATCTCCAGTAGGACATCATTACTGTAGCTCAGTACTCAATGAGGATCATAGACCTCTCATTATACTCCACCGATATGGTGTGGGACCCATTCACCAGGGCACAGACCTTCGAGCAGGGACTCTGGCAGAAGATCAGAGCTTCGGTGATATCACTCAGCATCCCAACACAGGCAGGGGTGTTGGAGAAACCCCTCCTAGTGGAGAGTTTCCTTGGTGAGAAGTCTCTAGAAGTGAGACCCCCCACCAGTCGACACATAGAAGAGTCTTCTATAGCTGGCAGTTGATAGATGTCATAGAGGTCCAAGAGGAACAGACCTAAGGATGGATGACCGAATGAATGAGGGTTAGTTGTGCGGGGCATAGGAGGCAGAGCCATACATTGAAGGATAGGGCAGTGTTACGCTTGTGTTGGGTAGGGTCACATGGATCATGAATGTCCAACTCTCCATTCAGATGATCAGAAGACAATCGAAGGACTACCCAGGAAGAGATATATATTTGATCGAGGCAGTCTGGAAGGAGAAGACAGATGTGGAAGAGGAGCTGGTCGTGCAGCTGTTGGTGGGTGTTGGTTCAATGTGTTACCGCTAGCACCACAAGTAGGTACATCCCGACCGTAGGGTGTGGGTGAACATGGGATAGATCAGCTTTAGGAAGGTGGATCCTACAACCATGGTGCACTGGAGATGATACAAGGTACGATCTGTGTCTATTCCACCTTAGCTGAAGTAGTTATAGACACATGTTTCAGTCACTCTTTCATTGCCACTTACCTGATTTGGAGCTCGGAGATTTTGATGGAGTAGTTTCCTCGATCCTAATAGCTAGAGACTCCTACGAGAGATGATTCGATGATTAGACACTAGTGCCGGTAGTGCGAACTTACTCTAGGAGGTGAGAGCTTCGGCTGGGATCTATAGTAGCATCAACGAGGCCTTACGACATCATCTTGGGTCTGGAATGGATAAATATAGTCCATGCTTAGATAGACTATATTAGGTGCAAAGTTTGGTGTGTCTACATAGAGGTCACTAGGTCTACCTTCACCGGTGATAAGGGAGTCTTTGCATCACAAGACATACTTCCTCGGAGGAGGGTGTAGCCGATCACTCATCACATGGATAGCCTTGCCCTCAGAGCTGTAGATGTAGAGAGTCTGAGCTATCCTGTAGTGGTGGACTAGTATGAGGATGTTTTCCCTGATGATTTCCCAAGTCTATCTCCTCATATAGAGGTGGATGTTTACATTGACTTGTACTCTAGGACGACACCGATATCTACTCCAGCATATCGGATGGCACCTGCTGAGCTTCATGAGCTACGGGTACAACTAGAGGTCTTATGGGGGAAGGGATTCATCTGGCCTAGTGTTTCACCTTGGGCAGCCCCAATTCTGTTTTCCAAGAAGGCAGATGGGAGATTGGGGCTTGGTGTAGACTACTGGCACAAGAATCAGGTGAACGTGAAGAACAAGTAACCACTCCCGTGGATTGACAACCTCTTCGATCAGCTGAAGGGGCACGGTGGTTCTCGAAGATAGACCTCAGATCAGGCTATCACCAGCTCAGAGTGCGAGACGAGGATGTTCAAAAGATGAAATTCATATGTCAGTACAGCCACTACGAGTTCTTGGTTATTCCATTCGGCGTAACCAACGCTCTATCAGTGTTCATGGGACTCATGAACAGGATCTTTGAGTTGTACCTCTATCGCTTTGTTGTAGTCTTTATTGATGACATACTGATCTACTTGACTACTGAGGTGGAGCAAGACAACCATATGCGGATAGCACTGGACACACTCCGAGAGCACCAGCTTTATGGTATTCTCTCGAAGTGCCAATTCTAGATCCGAGAGGTTCACTTTCTAGGACATGTCATCTCGGAGGCTGTAGTTGTAGGGGATCCAGTGAATATTGAGGTGGTACTTTCTTGGGAGCCACCCAGAAGTGTGAAGGAGGTAAGGAGTTTCTTGGGTTCGGCTGGATACTACCGGAGATTCGTGCCAGATTTATCCAAATTTGCAGCACCACTATCAGCCTTGAAGAAGAAGAGGAAAACATTCTTGTGGTTAGAGAGATTCCAGCAGAGAATTCAAGAGCTGAGGTAGAGGTTGACTTGTGCCCCCGTCATGATGCTTCCAGAAGAGGGCTTGTGGTTCATAGTCTACTACGACACATCAGGGACCAGACTCAGATGTATCCTGATGCAGGAGTGGGTATTGATCAAATATGGGTCTTGACAGCTGAGGCAACATGAGCATACTACACTACCCACGACCTAGAGTTAGCAGCAGTGGTCTTCACCTTGAAGATGTGGCGACACTATCTGATGGGTGAATGTTTTACTATGTACTCTAATCACAGGAGTCTCGGATATATATTCTATCAGAAGGACCTGAACCTGAGATAGTGACGTTGTCTTATGTTCCTCCAGGACTATAACTCTGAGATATTCTATACTCTATGGAAGGGGAACGTAGTCACAGATGCACCCAGCAAGAAGAACTGGTATTCATCTACTAGGCGAGGTGATAAAACAGCTGGCTGCTTTGCAAATATCCTTTATGGATAGGAACAAATCAACCTTCCTTTAGTCTCTTATAGTAACTCCCCCACTTCTTCAAAGAGTCAGGGAGGCACAACGTGGCTATGCTAACTGTGAGACACAACATGCTCAGATATCCACAGGACATGCACCTGATGGGGTTTTTGAAGGTGGGGAGCATGCCATCCTCTTCAGACGATGTACCATGGTACCAGTGTCATTTTTGGAGGATGTTTTGAGGGATTTCCATACATACCCTATATAGTTGCATCTAGAAGTGGCGAAGATCTATCAGGACCTCCGAAGACAGCATTGGTGGCCAGGAATGAATAAATCAGTCGCAAAGTTTGTCTCTCAATGCCTCACTTGTCAGTAAGTGAAGGCGGAGCATCATGTACCAATGGGCTTAGTTCAGCCTTTAGGGGTCCCATTGTGGAAGTGGGATGTCATATACATGGATTTCATGATGGGGCTTCCATGTATATCTAGTAGTCATAATTTGATATGGGTTATCATTGACCGAATCACCATGTTTTCCCACTTCCTACCGATCAGAGAGCAGTGCTTAGTAGAGATCTTGCGACACTTCAATGTGTATGAGATTGTGTGGCTACATGGTGTACCCTCGACGATTGTCTCTGATCGTAATGCATGATTTACATCCCAGCTATAGAAGGGGTTGTAGGAGGCTTTCGGGACACAACTTCGTTTGAGCATCACCTTCCATACTCAAACGGATGGTTAGACTGAGTAGACCATTCAATCTCTCGAGGACATGTTGCGTGCTTGTGTCCTCAACTTCGGTCGCCGTAGGGAGGATCACTTACCTCTGGTGGATTTTTCATTCAACAACAACTGTCACTCCACCATAGGGATGGAACCTTTTGAGGCATTATATGGGAGACATTTTAGATCACCATTGTACTAGACTGGCGTAGGGGAGGCAACACTAGTGGGACTAAAGATGGTACGAGCTACCACAGAGAAGGTGCAGATCATTCAGGAGCAGGTGAAGACTGCACAGAGCAGCCATATGTCGTATGCCGATAGGAGATGGAGACCTCTGGAGTTCGATGATGGTGACCACGCCTTTCTATGGGTCTCACCCCGATGAGGTATGCAGAGATATGGCTGAGGCGGCAAGTTATCTCTAAGGTTTATTGGACCTTTTCAGGTCCTCACCAGAGTTGGCGAGGTAGAATACCGCTTAGCTCTTCCACCTCATTTGCACCAGGTGCACGATGTCTTCCACGTATCCCAGCAGAGGAGATATACGCACGACCATTCTCACATCATAGAACATGTAGAGCTAGACGTTGACGTTGGGGCTACGTTTTCAGAGGTTCCAGTAGAGATTGAGGATAGACATGAGTGTGTCCTTCATGGATAGTCAATTCCTCTTCTGCACATTCGCTGGTAGCATAGAAACCTCCATGAGAGCACATGGGAGCGGGAGGATCATATGCGTGCTCAGTACCCGCTGTTGTTTACCTCGTTGAGTTGTTTCTTATGGGGACGTAGAGACCTGAGGTGGGGAGAATGTAATGAACCGGAATTTCCAGGTAAATTGTTTATCTATTTAAATATGTGGTAATTTTATGAGTCCGTGAAAATTTACGGTGCAGGATTCTGAGGCCCGGTATTCCCGGAATCATTTTCTGATGTTTGTTCAGGTAGGTTTAGTAAATGTATCTGTTGTTTTTTCTAACTCTTGAACCAGTGCTCAGAATTGAAATCAGAGGGCACCGTTGAACTCGCATCGTCAATATTCACTTAAAGAGACTTTCACCTCGACGGTAGTGGATCGAGAATAAAAGATAGTTTTTGGGTTTTTCATGGAAAGTAATAAAATAAAATAAAATACACTTTATTTTATTTTTGAGCCACCATGTGGAATTTGGAGGTGGGGTCTAGCAGAACTAAACCACCTTGTGGGAGTTGAAGTGTGGGGACCACCCGACCATAACCTCCCATGAGAGTTTATAGTGGTGGGGCCCACCCAAACATAACCTCCCACGAGAGGTTACGGTGGTGGGGACCACCAAGGACTAAATCCCCATTTTAATTGTTTAAAACCTCTCAACTCCCTTTATTAATGAGGGGGAGGCTCTTGACCTCCTCTACCCATTTAATTTCTTCCAACGCACTTGCCATTATTGGGAAAAATCCTCCCCATTAATTAATTGAGCACATCAATTAATATCCTTTTTGAATATTATGCCAACGACATAATAGATTTTATAATATATTATTATTGGCTACCAATCCTTTTTTTGTAAATAGAGGAAGGAGCTTTTTAGAGAAAATCTCTCGCCAACTAAGAACTATTTTCTCCGACAAATAACGAAGAACACGGACAATGAGCGTCTTCAACTACTTCCTCGGAAGCACCATGCAAAGGAAACCGACATGAGAAGTCTCTGATGACCGACCTACCATCCTCATTCTCATAAATTAATAGACGCATGAGCATGGGATTGGAAGTGTTTGGCGGACTTGACCAATGACAACAACTATGCCTTCTTCCCTGCGACTCCGTCGACGAACAACGAACAAGGTAGGGGTATTTTAATTGAACAAATTTGTTTCTTCCCTCTATATTGAATTGACTTCTCCTTACCTTCTTGCTATAGAACTAATGCAGAGAGACTGGGCCAAACTAACACAACCCGATCCCCCTGCTATTCTTCGTGTGTTGTGTGTTCTTCACGTTCTTGATGGTTGATGAACAACAGATCGTTGAGGGTTATTTTTGCGAGGCAACGATCCCAAATTGAAGACCCAACATCACGGTGAC
Organism: Viscum album; assembly: GCA_963277665.1. Classification (NCBI taxonomy): domain Eukaryota; kingdom Viridiplantae; phylum Streptophyta; class Magnoliopsida; order Santalales; family Viscaceae; genus Viscum; species Viscum album. Next base: position 776,521,085 of record OY728161.1, read on the forward strand.
CTTGTGGATGTGTGACGTCGATAGTGGATGACAGATTAGATCAGAATGGAAAATATCATTCTTCGACCATTCATCGTACGAGAGGATCAAAACGTGTCTTTAGAGCCGATCAGTGGCCCAAAAACACAGGATAAGACTTCTAGACATCGGGGTGACCTAAAGACTAGAGTTTTGTGGAGATAGGACTGTCAGAATGAAGAACAGGCATCATGGAAGCCGTGGTAGCCAGAGTCGTCGTTTCTGGAAAATTCCCGAATACATGGCATGTACTTTCGAAGCACGCGCCATGTAGCACAGGCATTCTTCGGCTAGGGTTTTGGGTGTCAGAAGATTGTCACACGACATGTGACCCCAGTCACATGGAGTGTACTCTCTAAAATGCGTGATAGAGGCGTATATGTGAGACCCGGCGTGTATATCGAGGGTACACAGACACAGGGTGGAGTATACGGGCATGTACTCCACCACACGGCCAAGCAGGGCCAGTGACATGGGCTACCCCGTGTACCAATTACATGGGTTGGCATGCACGGGTTGAGGCCGTGTACGGGAACATGGATAGCGTACACGGAGCTGAACCTACATTCTGGGACATGGTGTGTCTTCCATGACACACGCTGTGTACTTACCTTTGAGGCCTTTATGGGCACACGACCATCGTACATGGAGCCGACCCCAGTTTCATGGACACGCCGTGTAATCCATACCACGTGCCATGTACATTCCTTTGAGGTCGTGTATGGGAACTTGGCCAGCATATGCGGAGCTGCCCCATGATTCTCGGACATGGCATGTAATCAATTCCACATGTTGTGTACTTAATTTTCTACATGACCGGCCTTACGACAACAACCATTGTACACAGGCAGTACCCGAGGTCTGAAGACTCGAAGTGTTCCCCTTTTCTACATGTTGTGTACTTTTTGAAAAATGGATTGGTCATCATTACCACCGTATCTTGGACAAACATTGTTTGGGTTTTCCCCTATGACGTGGCGAACCTTTGGGACACTTCTTCATGGGACTTCTTGGAAGTTGTATCATCGACCTGTAGCATGTGGAGCAGATCTTCTAGAGACGAGTGAGCATTCGTGTGGGAACATAGTACCTGGATGAGGCTTGACGACTGTTGACTGACAAACTTGGAGTGACTTGGATGGCCAAATGGGGAGCCCGTGGTTGTGGTGGTAGACCCATAGTGGAGGAGCACCTGTTTGTGGCGGAAGACTGATAGTGCACAATAGGAGTATATCTGCAGGCTATGGGGGAGAGCGCCTGGTTGAAGTGGCAGAACCACAGTGGGGAGCACCTCTCTGTGATGTAGCAGACCCACAACACTCAATAGGAGGAGTACCTTAGTAGTCCAAGTTTAGTGGGACACGCCATGGTTTTGCGACAGGCCCACTATACACGATAGAGGAGGAGATCTCCAGAAGCCAAGGGTTCGAAATGTTACTACCCCTAGAATAAAATTCGGGTTGAGCTGAGTCAGAACTTTTTTTTCCTCATGATTGAGATTGGTTACTTGATAACATAGTTATATTTATGATCATATATCTATGTAATGATTATTTGTTGATTTCATACTCTGTGGTTTATTCTTGTTGGATTTATGTGTGACCTGGAGGGTCTCGGGGTCCCTACTAAGTATCGTTATACTCACCCCTGCACGGTCTATGCCCGAACCTCGTTGTGTTGGATGCAGATGACGGACACCGCTGACTGAGGCTGAGAGTACCAGGACTGGATAGTATCCGGAGGTGGACCATATGATGATTTGGTACACAGTGGAGATGAACGGACGTGGAGTACAGAGGAGGCCAGCTGTACCTACCCTTCAAGTAGGATCTGTGGTGGACGATCCAGGATCTACTTTCCAACTTCCAGCTATTTTCCCTTTTTAGTTGTACCTGTACTTTTCTATTTGGGCTTGTATTCTATACCCTTTTTACATACTGTACTATTTTTTAAGTTATACAGTTTACTTTTGTTCGTACCTTGCTATGTGTGTTAGAGGTTATAAAGTAAATGCCTTCCCAGTTTTTAGGGAATACACCTTTGGTGCTAGTCGCCATCCCCTGGCCTATGGAAGGCGGGCATGGGATAGTCACGGCATAGGCCCCGGGGGACGGGTCATTACACCCTACATGTTTGTGTCTTCCTTACACATCTTTACACTTTTCTCTATTTTGAGATCTATGTAAAAAACTTCTATACATTTGGATTTTTTCTTTCTGGTTATGCATTTAAAAATAAAAATTCATAAATACATAGCATGAACACACCCATCGTAAAAATAGAAATTAAAATAAAATAAAAATTTAAATCCTAGAAAACTAAAAACCTATCGTCCCCGGAAATGATGGAAGTTTGATATCCCCACAGGGTGTTATTTATTCCCTATGGTACTATACAAATTTTTTTGTCAAAGTCAAACAATGCTACTCTATCAATTAATAGGTTGTATTGGTATGTTCAAGGTCAAAACCAGACAAATAGTGATTTAGTTTTATTAGGTATTCAAAAGATTTGATTAAATAATGAGGTGAAGAAGAAATTGAATTTATTTATTGATAAATAAATATAAAAAAAGATTGATTGATTGGTTGTGGAAACAGATATGGAAGCCATGCTAGGTTTATATAATTTTTAGATTCGGGTGCAATGAGATTTATGAAAATAAGTTGATTCATGGTTGGTGTTAGAGGTGAGGTGAGATAGATATAAGGATCATGGTATCCCCAACATGACGTGGAAATTTCCTACTTTCCTTGCTCTAGTAATTTGAGATTTGTTCGAATCACGTTTTTCTCGATTCCATATTTAAAATTTGATTTCCCCTAATGTTTGACAATGGTCATGTCATCATTTGGATATTCAATTGTGAAATTTAAATGTTCCTTTTAGATTATAATATCTATGGTCATTATAAATGTAAATAAAAATGATTGTAATTTAAATATAAACATAACACAAACCAAATACAAGAATAATTTAAAATAAACAAATCCAACGCACCTTCTCGCTTTTGTTAAATCATCTTAGAACAAGATGTATTTATGTTGTAATCCTAGTGATGAGAGAATAATATGGTAGGAGAAATGAAAGTATAAAGGGAAAACTCAAAAATGGTATATCAACTTTGCTTCAGGCGGTGGTCTCCATCCAAATATTAATGCCCCAAAGGTTCATATAGGGGCTGTATATATAGGCGCTGGAAAGGTTCTGCTCGAACCCCATCACGATGTATACATTATCTACAAGATCTAAATGATGTGTAATGGAAATCCACTTTTTCTGAATCCTCATGATGCATGAGTAGATATAGGATATGTTTTTTTTTGAAATTTGTCCACCTACACGATGAGTACTTGTCCTACAAGTCATGTACACCTTTTCTGTAACACCCTAATATTTTTAAGAAATATTTTATTTAAAAAAATTATTATTCAGTAGCTATTTTTTACGCAATAGAGAGTTTAAAAGAACCAAGAGATGACCTTAATATAAAATTACCATTATATCCTAGTCGTTAAGTTAGCGTGAATAATTATAACTAACTTATGAAACTGCATTATGAATTCATTGGCTATTAATTATATATGAACAATATAAATCAATTAGATATTTATATTTTTTTTGAGTGAATTACATTTGGTAATGATATTTATGATATATATGTGTCATATAATTAATAAAATATTTTTTTTATATTCACCTAGTTGAGATTTTAGTTATAGGATATGAATAAAAACCTATTTTATGTATAAGAACCAATTTTTTCTAAAAGGATAATTTTATTCCATTGATTGGATAACCCATTTTAAATTAAGATTTTGACTCATTAATAATTTCTATATGATATAATAAACATGTTATTTTGAAGGGGGATATAAAAATTTACTTTGGATAAATTTCTGGTATTTTTCTAATAACTTCCATGATTTGATAAATAGTACAAATAAGCTAAATGTTAATTAAAAACAACATTTCTCATCCAGATAATTTATATGAAGAAATTATAATATTGAATGGGTTTAAAGTAAAAAAGTGAACATTTTTTTACAATTTAATATAATATATTTTAGTAGAATTAATTTTACATTGAATTCATAAGCAAAAACATTTCAATATTTTTCAATGTTTTAACTTTTAAACCGCGTATTCTTATTTCAACAACGGTATTAATTTTAACACAATTACTTAACCTTTTATGTTTTAAATTTGAAAAAATGGATTCCATATTTGGAATTAGAAGGTCCATATTTTTGAATAGGTACATTTTATTTTTGGACACTATGAATAGTAACTTCAGTAATTATTTTATTTACCATGGTTAAAGGGTAAATCTGGTAAATAAGCGTAAAAAATAATTTAATAATATTAGACTACTCTAAAATGTGTCCTAATCATATTGGATGAAATATTTCTGACTATGGGAATCCTTGGGTAGATTTTTGGGACCCCATTGATTCAAATGGATGTGAAAATGACATTTTATAAAATTTAATTTAAAGTACAGATATTTATAACATAAACATATATCTTTTCCTAAATAGATTTTAATATAGGGTAATATAACAGATCACTGTACTTATAAATAGTCATTATAAATCTAAAACTATTTCCTACATCATGTTATTTTATTTAATATTTTCAGTGATTATATAAAAGTTTTTATTTATAACACAAATATGATGTAGTGATTACGTCATTAATGAAATATTTAAATAAGTGAATTTATAAATATTAAAACTAATGTAATTTGGTTGTTTTGAATTCATCCACGAATTTTATGGATTACATTAACATATTATATTTTATTTAATGCTTATTTTATGTGTAATAAAGATTTTATGAATTTTTATAAAAGTTAATTATGAATAATGTCCAAAATTGACACAATTCATAACTTAAAACATAAAATATTTTATTAAAAGTTATTATATTCCAAAAAAATAAATATTCATAAAAATGGTAAATATACATCCAAATATTTGATAAATAATTTTTTCAGGTCGTTTTAAATGATATGGTAATTACATTAACCCACAATGTGTAAAAAACATGGTATCACGGTAAGATTAAAAAGGATTAAATAAGGTTTCAAAAACGATAAGAATAAAAAAATATTCTAAACTTCTCTAAATATTATTGGATGATGGTTATTATAACCAAAATAATCCTTTATTTTAATCAAATATGTTTTGGAACATTTTTATTTGAAATTGAATTTATTATAAATTAATATTTTTGAGAGTTTCATAAAGTGACGCTCTCCTCTCTTATAAAAGGGCACCTGCTCCCTCTCCTCTTCACTAAATATTGAGACTTCAAGCTCGGCCAAACCCTGACCATTTCTCGTCTAAACATACATAGTTAAATTCTAGAGGTTCTGGTGTTCTCAAAAGTCCAACTATAGTGACTTAAGAGTAAAATTAAAAGAGGTAGGTCGAGGAAGAGGTAATCTCTTCTACCGATTCATTCAAATTTCATTCTTCTTGTACATCATCTACTTTAGTTGTTTCACTATAACAAAATAATATCAGTATAAATCATATAATTTAATGTTATTATAAATATTAAACATCCGTATTTCACCCTCTATCCATCCAATGAAAAACTAAATCATCGCACGTGCGTATGTACCACTTACCATCTCCACGCTGCGGTGTACTATGTTTTTCAGCATGACCATACATGGATGGCTATAATGGTGGAGATAATAACTATATATGATTAATATAACATGATACTAATTCCGAGATACTATAAACCATCCAATTCACTACCACTCAACAATTATGGGAACGATATCGTCGCTCCTGCGTACGTACGACTTACCGTCTCCACGATGTGATGTGATTCATTCTACATAATCTTCATTAAATCATGATTATATAAATGATTTGAAGGAATAAATATGATATATATTATACTAATACAATTATTTAAATGATATAACCAAAAAAAGAAATAAGAACATATCTGAAAATACATACATAAGAACTTAAAGCAATTAATACCCGAATTACGAGTAACAATGAAATGTTAATAATAAACAGATGAATATATAAATAATAAATGTTATTATAAAAATTATTATGATTCTGTAATAAATTAGTAACATTATTTAAATCATTATAGAGGAGGTTCATATATATAAAATCATATCAAACGTATGGTATGGAATAGTTTTGAAATCTCATTTTTATCCGAGATTGCTTATATGTAAGTATTTACTAAGGATATATTTATCATCCATGTCCATGTTTGCTAAAAATGCTTAAAAAATGTTTAATATTATTCCATTTATTTTTAATTTATTTTTACCCCTTTTTTTCTTTTACTACGTTGTATGGAAAGAATATTTCTTTTTTTTACCACAAGATGTACTTTTTGACTTTTCTGGAAAAATTACAAGGAGAATGTTTTTAACTTATAAAACATGAACAGATTTTTACGCTTTCATAATGAATTATTTACATGAAGAATTATTTATAAGTTTTCATGCTTATTTTCGATTAAATTATTTTATTTCAAAATTTCACGACATATTGAGAAAATAAAATGTTTTTTTGAAGAAGAACTGATATTTTCCTCAAGAACTATATTGAAGTGTATTATCAAAATTATTTTCCATATAAGATGAAATAGGGTTATGTTTCTATCCCTAGTATTAATTTTATTTGATTACATTATTATGTAATTATTTTTATGACTTCTATTTATATTATTTGGATTATGTTATGATGCCATGATGTTTATGAATCCGATTTTATTACATGGGTTATGCTATGATATATCATTTATTTATTTTTTGTCACACATAAAATTTTTTTCATTATAAGATTAGTGTTACCTATATCTCCCTCCAAATCATTGGGTAATGATTTATATAACATTAGATAGACATGGCTAAAACAAAAAAATAATTCCAGTTCAGAAATACAGGGCTGTAATGCAGAGTGAACTCGGTTCGGTAATGGACATTGTCAACTATGATGGTCCTGAAAATGAGTGTTGACTAATATGAGACGATTTTCTATGATTATGTGTGTATGCCACAAAATTTCATGTATTATATTATGACTACTGATATTACATTGCACTTTTATGATTTATCCCATGATATGATATTGTGATATTTTATATGCAGGATAACATTTTCAAAGGTTATGGTCATATAAATATGAAATTATTGTTATTTATTTTGTTTACCATTACTAAGAATTTGATCTCAACCTTTTATATTTTTCTTTTCTCAAGGACATGAAGAATGTTATTATGTATGATATTCCAAAAAAGTGTCTAGATATGATGAAATAAACAAGAGACAATGTAGATGTTTTATGAACCAGTTGTTTATGTTTCCCATTTTCTAAAGACACTATACCTATATAGTCATGTCATGGTTTTGTTATATGTTTTAATAAAAATACATCAATTCTGATGTGATATCAATTTATGTAAATTATGGGTCGTTATAGTTGGTATCATAGGAAAGGTAAAGTTAAACTTTTGAAACTAGGTTTAGAAATCCTTAGTAAGAACCATAAGGATATGTCTAAGTATAGGATACAATCCTGGTGTTTTAGAAACTACCATGAATAACCTATCATAAAACCTAATGTGTCTTAAATAGAAATTTTATTCTTGATTATGTGGTTTTCCTGTTATGATTATCATTTCTCACACAATGCTTCATGGTTTTAGTCTATGGCTTGAACCCAAAGGAACCACATTAATGCTGGATGTGATGAGAAATGAAATGATTGTATCCATGAGCAAAAAATGATATGGGAGTTAGATTGGAAAATATTTTATCCATGCTCACAAAAATTTCTCAAGATATGAAACAAGAAGGACTTCCAAACGAGAAAAGTAGGGAGATACATTCTGTTGAATCCTTTATGAGCTAGTGACCACCTTCATTCAAGGGGTCTTCTAATCGATTAGTGGATGAACAATGGATCAGTTCCACTAAAATGATATTTTCAATTCTACAATGTTATGAACAAGATAAATGGATATTATCAGTATATCGTTTGGATGGTGATGATGATTAATGGTAGAGTCTAATCAAGAATATGAGGAAAAGTGATGAAATTGACTCCATGGAATGGGACTACTTCAAGAACTTATTTATAAATAAGTATATTCCTTGTATTCTTATAACAAAGATGGAGAAGGAGTTCCTTGAACTTAAGAAAAAGGATGATGAATCTGTTGGTACCTACGATGTAAATTTTATAAGACATCCAACGTATTCTTTTTGAATTATTATCCAACCTGATAGTAAGACTGATCGATTATTTAGTGGATTAAAACCAAGTATCTAATGGGAATTAACCATAAGGGACTTCAATAGCTACGAGGAAATTTTTTGATGTGATCTCAAGGTTTAGATGGTGACTACAGTAACCCATTATTCATATGGGTTTGATAAGAAGGGGACAATGGAATTCAACGGAAAATCAAAAGACCACGCAGAAAAGAATATGAGTTTTCCCTTATTCTCAATGCATAGAAAGAAACATGGATGGAATTGTTTTTAAGGTACTAGTAAATGATTTAAGTTTGGAAACGAAGGTCATGGGGAAATATAATGAATAAGTGATGGGAAACATATTTCAAATGATGCGAATAATGAAAAGGATACAAATAATGCACCTCCTACACTTCAATGTTACAAGTGAAATGAAATGAGGAATTATGAAAATCAATTTCCTAATCCAAGGGTTGTTGATGATGATCGACGTCAACAAACAATTAAGGGAAAATAAAGAGGCAATTCAAATGCAATTACTATCGGCGACATGGAGTACGATAACGAGGTGGTGAAAGGTAAACCTACCATCCACTCAAAAGTAGAAAATGTTTTATTTGATTCTGGATGCACCCAATATTTTATTTATGAAGACTTTTATAAGTGTATAGAAATATTACCTCAACAATTAGAGGTTGAGTTTACTGTGACAACTCAAAACGGCACAACGATAGCATCAAACATTTACTATTCTTCTCCAATTGATGTTTGTGGGAAAATTATTCATGTGAATATTGTGATACTACCTATATTAGAATTTGAGGTGATTCTGGTAATGGATTGGATTTCATTATATTGATCTCATATCAATTTCCAAATAAGGGAAGTCACATTTCATATTCCAGATCAATCTCTGATCATCTATTGGTGTCAGAATGAACATAACCATCCAATTGATATTTCTTCTATCTTATGGGTCATGACTCCATTAAATGAAGGTTATTTATGTCAAATGGTTGAGTATAAAATCACAATTAATAATACTCCCATTGTACGGGATTTTTATGATGCCATTCTGGAAGAATTTCTAGGTATTCCACCAAATCGTGAAGCTTAGTTTTCAATAGAACTCATACCGGGTGGTATGCCTACTTCAAAGATACTATATAGAATGTCTACAATTGAGTTGAAAGAATTAAATAATAAAATACAATAAAATCTTGTTAAAGGATTCATATTCCCTAGTGCATCACCTTGGGGAGGAACTGTTCTTTTTGTTAAGAAAAAGATAGAATAATGAGACTCTGCATTGATTATTGAGAACTTAGCAAGACCATTTTCATGACCAAATATCCTATTCCCATCACAAATTAATTATTTTACCAACTACGTGCAGCACAATTCTTTTCCATGATTGATCTTCACTCAGTACATCATCAACTAAGGGTAAAAAAAGGATATGCCAAAGACAACATTCCATTCAAGGTATGGACACTATGAATTTACAGTGATTCATTTTGGCCATACTAATGCCCTTGCAATCTTCATGGATCTAATGAATAGAGTCTTTAAAGACTATCTTGATCTGCTTGTGGAAGTTTTTATAGATGACATTATTGTCTATTCATTGAGTAAGGAATAACATGAAGGTCACTTAAAAATTGTATGGAAGACCCTCAAAAAAGAGAAGCCTTATGACAAATTTCCCAACTGTGAATTTGGGCTACAAAAATTTTCGTTTTTGGATCACATAATCTCAAGAGAGAGTATATTTTTGGATCCAAAAAACATAGAGGTTATTGAAAGATGCTCGAGACCAACAATAGTAACTAAGATATGGAGTTTTCTTGTTTTGGTAAGATATTATTAATGTTTTGTGAAATATTTATCACAATTATCTAATCCACTCACCAAGTTGACTTGTAAATGAGTTATGTTTATTTAGACGGGGGAATGTGAAGAGAATTCCAAAGAGCTAAAAAGAAGGATAGCTAGTGCACCTATGCTCACACTTCCTTGTAGTGGAGGAAGGTTTGTGATATACAGTGATGCATACAAGAAGGTTATGGGATGTGTTATCATGAAAAATGATATGGTGATATATTATGCCTCATGATTGTTTAAAATCACAGAGAAAAATTACCCACCTCATGATTTGGAGTTAGCTATGTCAATCTTTGCATTAAAGATGCAGAGAAATTATATTTATGGTGAATGGTGTGATATTTATACTGATCATAAAATATTAAAGTATATTTTCACATAAAAGGAGATGAATATAAAACAAAGGAGATGGTTGGATTTGATTAAAGATTACGACTACTCAATACATCACCACCCTAAGAAAACAGACAAGGTGGAAGATGCATTAAGTCGAAAAAAACATGACAACTTATCCATGATGATGATCACAAAAGATCCAATATTTATGGGCTTGCAAAGGATGGATCATGAAATTATAATGGAAGGAGATAAATATTATCTTTCTCAAATGAATGTTAATCCATCCATAAAAGTAAATATTAAATATTCATAAAATAAAGATATGGAGTTACAAGAGAAGTCAAGAAATGATCCTGAATTCATCCTTGATTGTGATGAAGTAATAAGTTTCTAGAACCAGATTTGTATTCCTCTCATAACAGAATTAAAGAAGGAACTATTGGATGAGGCTCATAGTTATTCATTATCTATTCACCTAATAAGCACAAAGATGTACATGGACCTGAAAGAGTACTTCTGGTGGGAAGGAATTAAAAGGGATGTCACCGAATATGTCTCTCGATGCTTGGTTTGTCAGCAAGTTAAGGCCCAGGGACAGAAGTGTAAGGGGAAGTTACAAACATTACCCATACCAGAATGGAAATGGTAAAACATCACCATGAACATTTTTATCAGACTTCCCAATGCATCCAAAGGCAATAATGCTATATGGGTTATAGCAGATAGCCATATGAAGGCAGCACACTTCATTACTATTAGAGAGGATTTCTCTCTTGATCAGCTTGACAGGATATATTTAATAGAAGTGGTAAGATTTCATGAAGTACCACATTCCATTATATTTGATTGGTATCTGAGGTTTACCTATAAGTTCTGGTGAAGTCTTCTACATGCTCTGGATTCATAGTAAAGTTCCAGCACTACTTATCAACCTCATACAGACGGTTAGTCTTATGGGACAATTCAAACTCTGGAAAACATGTTGAGAGATTTCTATATGGATTTCAAACATGATTTAGATCAACACCTGCCATTGGTGGACTTTTCTTAAAATAATTTCTTTCAGTCCAGTATTCATATGGCTCATTATGAATCCCTCTATGGAAAAAGTGTAGTTCTCCAACTTGCTGGGATGAAGTTGGGGAAAGAAATATATTAGAAAGTGGTCTTATTTATGAAATGGTAGAAAAGGTAATATATATTCTAGAACACAAAAGAGCATCTCAGATTCGACAAAAAAGTTATACTGACAATCAATGAAAAGGACTAGATTTTGATGTGCGTGTTAAGGTGTTCTTAAGAATTTCTCCCTAAAATAGATTCATGATATTTGGAAAGAAGGACAAGCTGAGACCTAGGTATATCAGTCCTTTTGAAATTTTGGATCATGTTAGGATGGTAGCCTACCGATTTGAGCTTCCTCCAAATCTCTCTCAAGATCATGATGTCTTCCATGTATCTATCCTGATAAAGTACACACCTGATCCTTCACATGTACTAAGCTACAAAGTTATACTATTGGGGAAAGATCTTTCTTATGAAGAACAACTGATAGAGATTTTGGATCCTAGATAAAATATTCTATGAAACAAGACCATTCGGTTGGTTAATATTTTATGGTGGAACCACAAATTTGAAGAAGCTACATGGGAACTTGAGGATATGATGAGGGGGAGGTATACCCATCTATTTATTTCCAAGTGACAAATTTCAAGGTCGAAATTCAGTTTACGGGGGGGGGGGGGGGGGTAGAATGTAACACATGGATGTTTTTATGAAATATTTTATTTAAATAATTGCTATTTTTCAGCAGATTTTCTTGCATGAAATTGTGAGTTTAAAAAAACCATGAGATTCCCATAATATAAAACTTCATTTATAGCCTAGCCTTTAAGTGTGCGAGAATAATTATACGTAACTTATGAAAATGCATTATTAATTCCTTTGATATTAATTATTTATATAAATATGAATCAATTAGATATTTGTATTTTTTTTAGTGAATTACATTTGGTAATGATATTAGTGAGACATATCTGTTATATACTTAATAAAATATTTTTTTATATTCATCCAATTGATATTTTGGTCATAGGATATTAAAAAAACCTATTTTATGTATTAGAAACTATTTTTTATAATGGTTAATTTTATACCATTGATTATAGAAACCATTTTAAATTAAAATTTTGACACATTAATAATTTCTATATGAAAAAATAAACTTTTTATTTTGAATTGGGATACAAAAATTTACCTTGGATAAATTTTTGATATTTTTCTACTAACTTTCACGTTTTGAGGAATAGTAAAGATAGACTAAATTTTAATTAAAAACAACTTTTTTCTTTGAGATAATTTATGTGATTAAATTATAATATTGAATTGTTTTAATGTATAAAAATAATATATTTTTACCATTTACTATAATTTATATAATTAGAATTAATTTTACATTGAATTCATAAGTAAAAACATTTCATTTTTTTGTAATGTTGTAACTTTTAAAACATGTATTCTCATTTCAACAACATGATTAATTTCAAATCAATTACTGCAACTTACGTGTTATGAATTTGGAAAAATGGTTTCCATATTTGGAGTAATAAGGTTCAAATTGTGTGAATAGGTACCTTTTATTTTTGGGCATTATGAATAGTAACTTCAGTAATTATTTTATGTACCATGGTTAAAGGGTAAATCTGGTAAATAAGTGTAAAAAATAATAATATAATAATATAATACTACCCTAAAACGTCTTATAATCATATTGGATGAAATATTTCAGACCTCGAGAATCCATTGGTCTATTTCAGGACCCCATGGATACACATGGATGTGAAAAGGGCATCTTATAAGAATTAATTTTCGATTATATATAATAATGACCTAAACATATATCTTTTACTAAATTGATTTTAATATAGGGTTATATAATAGATATATATGCTTATAAATAGTCCATATAAATATAATTTTTTTCTAAAATTATTTTATTGAATTTATAATTTTTAGAGATCATATAAATAATTTTATTTAGGATTCAATTATGATGTAGTGATTACCTCATTAATGAAATATTTAAATAAGTGAATTTATAAATATTAAAACATATGCAGTTTTGTTATTTTGAAGTCATACACGAATTATATGGATGAAATTTACATATTATCTTTTTTAAAGACTTATTTTAGAATGAATAATGTTATTATGAATTTGTAAAAATGTCAAGTATGAATTGTGTCCAAAATTGACACAATTCATATCTTAAAACATTAAATATTTTATTAAATGATATTAAATTCCTAAAAATCTAAAATTCTTCCAAATGGTTAATATAAGTAAAAATATTTCATAAATAATTTTTTTGGTTCTTTTGACATGATCTGGTATTTAAATTAACCCACAATTTTTAAATAACATGATATCATAGTAAGATTAAAAAGGGTAAAATAATATTTAAACAAAAATGATAAGGATAAAAAATATTATAAACTTGTAAAAATATTTTTGGATGATTTTTATTAGAACTAATATAATCCTATATTTTAATTTAATATGTTTTGGACCATTTTTAGTCGAAATTGAATTTATTTTAAATTAATATTTTTGAGAGTCTCCTAAAGTTACTCTTTCTTCTATTATAAAAGGGCTCCTCCCCCATCTCCTCTTCACTCTTTTTTGAGAGTTTATGCTTGGCCAAAACATGCCCATTTCTATTCTAAACTTCCCTAGTCACATTTTTGAGGTTCTGGTCTTCTCAAAAGACCAACTCTAGTGCCTTAAAAAGAATGTTAAAAGAGGCACGTCGAGGAAGAGGTAATCTCTTCTAATGATTCATTCAAATTTGTTTCTTATTATACTTTCTACTCATTATTGGTTTATTTATAATGTAATAACATCAGTATAGCTCACATACTTCTATGTTATAATGTAATTCTCTGACTCTAGTTAACGAGAGTCGGTGCATTATTACATAACATTGGCATGATCACAAAAGATCAAGTCTCGAATGACCGGTTAGTTTAGTAGCATTGGAAATACTAGATACATTCATATATTTTACAAAACATTATAAAATAAAAAACTATGACAAAATAGTCTTCATAGGCCACACTCATATCCCTTACACTATCTCTATAGGTCTGTCATAATATACTTTTCCGAATCCTGGGAAAAATAAAACATAGAAAGAGGTGAGCTCAGATGCTCCGTAAGGATAACAATATAGCAGAAACATTCAAAAATAAGCATAAACAATTAAGGAAATGTATAAGACTATAACACATGCCTTTTAAAATTAAACATCAGCATAATATAGAAAATATAAATCTATAATGCCATTTACATACTCACATGGATATTCTACTAGTCGAATAGTCACATGCAATATCAATAGACAAATTCATAATGATGGAATGCATAATGCTAGACTTCATAACCAGATAGCCAAGGCCTTGTTCCCACACTACAAATAATATTTTTTCAGGTCCTTGTTCCAAGACACTAGTTTGTCTCATGATACCTACTGATGCATCAAGGACCTACATATGGCTCCACTCATCACTTACTAAGTTCAATGAATTTCTCATATGAAAAGGTTTAAATATTAAAAAAAACATTCATATTAAAACTAGTAGACAAAATGTCAATAATTTATCCATAAACCATGAATGTAATAAAATAATACATCCATAGTAAAAAAAATCACAACACCTTCAATACAATATGGATGATTTGTATCATAATAAATCAACTTCCAACAAGTTTAAAATCCATCAAAAGATGTTAACATAGATGAAAAGAAAACTATTTGAAAAAATTACTATTTCTATTTTGAAACCATTTAAAAGAAAACATTTATCTTATAAATATTCTTACAGTCTTGAAATGGAATCTTCGACGATGTTATAATGGAAAAAAATATCCACACCCACCGTATAAGTTAAAAAACATTCATACCATAATTTTGTCGAAACGGTTATAAAGTACCTTGTTTGGAAAATGATGGAAATATTAATTTATAAACATATTATAAAAAGTAAAATAAGGGAATAAATGACTATAACCCATTATATAGTAAATAATAAAAAAATTTTGAAATAAATTTTTAGAAACATGTATGTGGATGATAAAGAGGTCCGAGTAAGATACTTGCATAAAAACAACCTCATATAATAAAGAGATTGTGAATTTAACCCTTACCTAGTACATTTCCTTGGTCTAGGGTAGGTTAAACTCATGTATAATGTTGAAATAACTATTATTAAATTATAAAATAACCATATACATAAATATGACAACATATATGATTTCATAATATTGATTTGTAAATGATATTTCAGTAGTATCATCGTTTCGAGTGTTAACTGATTCGTTTTCCTCTATATGTTGTGTTACGTAAGTAATTTTTGTTATGGATAGGATGTATATTATTCATATTCATAATGATATTATGTTTTTAAACATTATTTTAAATCATCAATGAAAATTATTCTTGAATGGAAACGATGGGGAATGAACCCCATCGTGTTTGTGGAGACGGTAATCCGTACGTATGCACGAGTGACAATATCATTATTTTGTTATTAAAATCATAAATAATTGGATGTTATATCATATATAAAAAATAATTTTCATGTTATATTTATTATTTAAATCAATTATACAACATTATTATACCCATCCAAAAATATTGTATTGAATAACAACTACACCACAACATGGAGATGGTAATCCGTACCTACACACGTGTGGTGACTTTGTCATTTATAGGATGGATTGAATAATGAATATGGTTGTATCATTTTTATAATAACATCACCTTATATATAAGATACTAGATTTATTATTTTATAATGGAAACAAAAAATAATGAGAACTGGAAGAAGAAAAGAACTTGAATGAGGTGATGAAATATTTACCTCTTCTTTAGGTTCTTCTTTTTGATTTGATCAAAAGGGATCCTTATGTTGGATTTATGAAAAATGAAAGGACTATACGATGATTTTTGGATATTTGGGATGATATTTGGGCAGGGGTTGGCCAAGCCAAAGGCTTTGAAAGTATGAATTTGATAGAAGGGGAAGTTCTCTTTTATAAGAGGTGTGAGGGGAACCTTAGGAAAAGATTGAAATATTATTTTATAATAAAATAATTTTTGGTTTATAATTGCTCTAAAATGATTTATTTCAAGGATAAGGTGGGGATGGGTCTAAAAACACTAAACAAATAGGTTTCAGACAGGTTTGGGTCACTATATTAACCTTATCTTTTACATTTAACTCTTAGTTAATTAGTTTGACATTTACCATGTCTCTTTGTATTTTTATATTATATTGTTAAAAACATACAATAAACTTTCAATAGAACCCAAAGTGGTTCATTATTTATATATATAACCTTATCTATGTCCTCTAGCCGAATAATCCGTTTTTAGGAATAGAATATCAATTAATAATATAATAATTTTTTTGGAAACTCTTTTTTGTCAATTTTCACACTATTTGATTATTGATTTTTTTAAAGACCTAGTAACTATATTAATTCTATTTAAATTCATTTAATCAGTACAAACATGTAATGTTAATTTATAAATTTTTTTTAATTTATCAAAATCCTCAATTTACATTTATTTGGGTATTTATAATATCAATTATTTTAATATTTCATTAACAAGGTAATTACTGCATCATTATTGTCTCATAAATAAATGAAATTATTTAATGTCTAAAAATTATAAATAAAATAATATTATGTAGGAAACCTTTTTAAATTTATAATTAATATTTATAGTCTAATTTATCTTATATTCATCCCTATATTAAAAATGTTTTAGTTTTGAAACCTTGAATTTAACACTTTTATCTCCTCTGTAAATAATATAATAATAAATGTCCTAATATAATCCAAGAGGACCTGAAGGATCATACTTTATTTATAAGGTTGTTTTTGGTAGAATTAGACTTATCCAATATAATTAGGACATGTGTTAGGGTAATAATAGAATCATTTTTACATTTAATTACACAATTTACTTTTAACTGTGGTAAATAAAAGTAAAAAGTTACTATTCACCAAAAATTATTTTCATCTTATTGAACCAAATTTTATTATCTTATATCAATTTTGTCTCTCGTATTTTTGAAATTCAACTCACAGAAGCTGTAAAATTGCGTTTTAACACGGTGTTTTTCACTATTCATCAAAAATTGAATGTTTTCAGAAAAATACAAAAAATTTACCCTAAGATAATTTCGATATTATAAATTCAAAAATGAAGTCCATTTTGCCAAATAAATTTTATAAAATAATAAAAAGTGGGTATTAATATTTATAACACCTATTTTGATTGGTCGCAGTGTGTTAAAATCTCAAAGTTGTGTACAATTCAAGCTATTACATTATTCAAAGGGAAACATACCATGGAATCGTGGGGTGTTACATTATCCCATCCTTCAAATAATTTTGTCCTCAAAAATTAAGTAATATTACGGCATAAAAAGAATTGGGTGGTTCTTCATCATAAGTTCCTTAGGTTCCCACGTTGACTCTTCCATATTATGGTTTCTCGATAGAAATTTTACCAGACGAGTCGTATGGTTTCTTGAAACATGTTATCTTGTATCAAGAATCTTGACAGGCTCTTCACAATAATACAGATCTAGTTCCAGTTCAATTTCCTCATAGGTGAGTAAATGTGTTGGGTCAGGAATGTATTTTCTTAACAGTGATACATGGAACACATCATGAACTTTGGAGAGACTTGGTGGCATTTCCAATGGTAAGATATAGCCCCAATTCATTCAAGAATTTCGAAAGGTCTGATGAACCTGGGACAAAATTTACCATTCTTACCAAATCGTATAACTCCCTTCCATGGAGATACCATCAAGAAAACATGATCTCCTACCTGAAATTACAAATCCTTCCTTCGGTTATCGGCATGTCTCTTTTTCCTACTTTGATATACTTTGATGTGGGTTTGGGTAACCTTCACCAGTTCCATCATTTCCTCGACAGGTATTGGACCAACAAGATATCTTTCACCGACATCATCCTAACAAGTTGGTGTGTGACATCTCTCTCTATATAACGCTTCATACAGTGCCATCTGAATACTTGAATAGAATTTATTGTTAGATGAAAATTATACCAGAGGTAAATATTGATCCCACATAACTTGAAAGTCAAGTGAGAAGGATCTCAACATTTCTTCTAAGGTTTGAATAGTCTTTTCTGATTGTCCATTAGTTTCAGGGTGGTAGGCAGTGCTCAAACGAAGTTCAGTATCTAAGGCCTTATGAAGTCCTTTCCAGAATCTTAATGTAAAATGGGGACCAAGATCAGAAACAATCAATAAGGTTACTCCATTAAGTCTCACAACTTTAGTAATATATAGTCTTGATAGAAGTTCAAGTTGTAAATCTTCTATTACAAAAATAAAATGTGCTGACTTTGTAAGACAATCAACAATGACCCATATTATGTCATTCCTTGTAGGAGTCTTTAGTAGACCCATGAAAAAGTCCATTGTAATATCATCACATTTCCACTCGGGTGTGTGAAGAGGTTGCATGACCCCTCTAGGATGTTTCCTTCGAGCATTCACTTGTTGAAAAACCATACATCGTGACACATAATCAGCAATATCTCCCATCAAGTTGTCCCACCAAAAATGTTCTTTCAAATATCTATACATCTTATTGCTACCAAGGTGTATGGAGAAATTGGAGCAATGAGCATCATCCCACAATTCTATTTTTAGATATGGTACGTCAGGAACACAAATTCTCTTCCCAAATTTCCAAATCCCATATTCATATATGAATTCGATCAATATCCCATCATTGACAACTTTAATATCCTTTTGAAACTCCTCATCATCTTCCAAATAACTTTTAATCCTTTCTAGTAAAGATGGTTTGGAAACCATTTGAAAAGTATCGATGTTTCACCTTCTATAATTATTCGCATATCCATTTTTACTAGATCCATGTACATAGGATACCCTTAAACTCTCATATTATTCAGAACTCTAAGATTTTTACTGATCAAAGCATCTTACACCTTATTTTCCTTCTGTAGGTGTTAGTGTATAGTGAAATCTGAATCTTTGAGTAGTTCACGCCATCGCCTTTGCCTCATGTTGAGTTCCTTCTATGAGAAAATATACTTAAAACTCTTGTGATTAGTATATATCTCACATTAATCACCATTTAGAGAGTGTCTCCATTTCTTCAAAGCAATGATACAGCTTCTAACTCAAGATCATGAGTAAGATAGTTTTGTTCATGAATTTTTACCTTTTGTGATGCATAGGCAATAACTCTATCAATTTTCATAAGGACGCAACCAAGTCCTTTCTTGGATACATCACTATAAATAACAAACCCATCATTCCCAAATGGTAGAGTTAATATAGAAACATTGACTAATCTTCTCTTCAGTTCTTCAAAACAATTTCACACTCATTTTTCCAAACAAAGTTAAACACTTTTTGTGTGATCTTGGTTAATGAGTTATTCAATTGGGAAAAATTCTGGACGAAATGCCGATAATATCCTGCTAAACCAATAAAACTGTGTACCTCAGTTATACTAGTTGGTGTTGGCCATTCATGGATTGCCTTTTTCATAGAAGGGTCAACAGAGATTCCATCCTTATAGAAAATATGGCCAAGAAAATAAATCTCTTGAAGCCATAATTCACACCTTATAAACATCCCATATAATTCATTACTTCTAAGGGTTTTCCGAATGGTATGCATGTGATTTTCATGATCTTCATAGCTTTTGGAGTATACTAAGATATCCTCCCAAAATACCACTAAAAAGTCATCATGATAATCTTTGAAAACAATGTTCATTAGATCCATGAAAATTGCGGGTTCATTAGTTAGCCCAAAAGGCATTACTCTAAACTTGTAATGCCCGTACCTCATTCGAAATGCTATTTTTGGAATGTCTTCCTTCTTCACACACAATTGATGATATCCATATCCTTGGTCAATATTTGAAAAATATTTATCTCCATGAATTTGGTCGTATAAATCATCAATTTGAGGTAGTGGATACTTGTTCTTTTTAGTTATAGAATTTATCTCCCTATAGTCAATGCACAACCTCATAGATCCATCTTTTTTATTAACTAAAAGAATAGAGGCTCCCCATGTAGAAACACTTGGGAAAATAAATCCCTTATTACTCAATTCCTATAGTTGTTTCTTTAGTTCCACTAATTCCACATTGGTCATTCTACAGGGGGTATTCGATATGGGCCTTGAACCAAGAATTAAGTCAATGGAAAACTCAATTTCTCATTTTAGAGGATTTCCATGTAAATTTTATGGAAACACATCAACATATTCTTGCACAATAGGTGCATCCTCTATTTGAACATTACTTTCCTAACCCATAGTTGTTTCATTATCTTCCTCCCCAATAATTGAAATTAGCTGAGCTACTAGGGGTGGATCTAGATAAGAATAAGGTGGTGACATTTCTGCTCTAAAGATAATGTCATTTTTATCATCATCGAAAATTGTAACCTCTTTCTTCTTTAATTAAATTTTGTATCATGGTCCAAAATACAATCCATACCGAGGATTATATCAAATTCAATAATGGGTATGAAGATGAGATCAATAGATAAATAATGTTTATATGCCTTAATGGGAAGTGATTCAAAAAACATTTTTTCAGTGATACATCCCTTATGAGTTTTTACTAACAACTCCCTTGTTAAATAAAATTTGAAATATCTAATTTTCTTAGCAAAATAAGAAGCTATGAAACAATGTGATGATCCAGAATCAAAAAAAGCATTTTCTAAACTTGTGGAAACAAGTAAATTACCTGCCATCACATCTTTCGGAGCAACAACCTCAACAGTAGTGATAGCATAAGCATGGCCTTGATACCTTGGCCTTTTCTATGGTATGTTTCCTTGGATATTAAGACATTCATTTTCATAATGCCCCTTTCTCGATAATTTTAGCATTCAACATTAACAGCCACTTTCTTCCCCTAACAATCTAGAGCTTGGTGGCCTTTTTCACCACACTTGTAACTGACTCCCATTCCCTCCAGTAAATTACCAAGGTTGTTCTACCCACATTTACAGCAGGATGGATATTCAAATTTTCCCTTCTTCCCCTTATTTCCATATCCAGAATGTTCAGCCGATCTCTTCTTCTATTTGTTTTCTTTAAAGTCGTAAGACATAGAGAATTCTTTTTCTTTCTGGATAGCACATGAGATAATATCTTCGTACCACGAGAAGGATTGTTAGACTAATACTAGATAGAGAAATGGTTTTAACCCATCAAAGAAACGATCAATCTTACTCTCTGGGTTATGTATATAATCTGCAATATGCCTTGCTAACCTTGTAATGTTAGCCTCATACATTGTGACATTCTCATCCTATTTTTGCTTTAGACTCCTAAATTGTCTTTCCATATACGCTTGATGGTCATGAGTAAAGTTTTTTTCTAAGAAAAGCACATTAAACTCCCTTCATTCCATACTTGATACTTCTTCATCCTCCATTGTATTTTCAATTAATGACCACCATTGATCTACATCTCCCATTAGGCGATACACTACCATGACATCTTTTTTTCCTTCGATGCACTACAAATAATGAAATATTTTCTCAAAGGAACTTATCCATTTCTCAGCTAAAAATGGATTTGTAGTCCCATTAAATGTTGGTGGTTGGTGCATCATGAAGCGGTATAACATTGATCCTCTGCATTGTGGATTCGGGTGCTCCATACGGGTATGATTATTATTCATAACCTGAGTGAGTTGTCTCAGTATGGTGATTAGATGATCAGCACCAGTTTCTTCACCAACTATGCTATATTTATCTTCAGTAGGAGGGAAATATCTACATGTATTATGTGCATTGATTCGGTTTCCATTCCTTCCATTGGGATCCATTTATAAATAATAGAATACACTATATTAGTTTATGAATCATAATACAAAATTTCAAACTTGTAAATCACTTAAAATAAATTGAACAGTTTATGGATATAATCCACAATCAAAAAATGATTTCCTTGAGATAGTTTATACTCATAAATCCTTAATAATGGTCTGTAAAGAAAATGTGAATTATCCTAAGCATATCCCCTGGGAGTGTCGTAACCAAGAGTGCAATAAGGCTCTTTGGTGTGCACAAGTCCCCTTTTTTTAGTTCAAAGCGATGTTTTCAGATTTTACCCCTACATACATTTGTGTCCTAGCCACCTCTACCTGATCATATTCAGATAGGGATGTATTACCCAGAAAATACACAAAATCTCTACATTACAAAAAATCTAGGAAGTTATTATATACTAATCTTCAAAGTCTATCATAGGGTAACGTTCTCTATTCATAGTTTATATAATTCTAGATTTCACAGTTTGTACTAAACTTCATCTGATATAAACTGTAATTCCCTGACCCTCATTACCCAGAGTCAGTGCATTATTACATGACATTTTCATGATCATAAAAGATCATGTCTCGAAAGACTGATTAGTTTAGTAGCCTTGGAAATACTAGATACATTCATATGTTTTACATTACATTATAAAATGAAAAACAACAACAACATAGTCCTCATAGGCCACACTCATACCCCTTATACAATCAATGCAGGTCAGACATAATATACTTCTTCTCATCCTGGGAACAATAAAAAATAGAAAGGGGTGAGCTCAGATGCTCAGTAAGGATAACAATATTGCAAAAAAATATTAAAAAAGCATAAACATTTAAGTAAATTTATAAGACTATAACACAAGCCTTTTCTAATTAAACTTAATCATAATATGGAAAATATAAATCAATAATTCCATTTACTTATTCTCATGGATATTCTACTACTCGAATAATCACATGCAATATCAATAGCTATATTCATAATGATGGAATGAATAATGCCAGACATCATAACCACATTGTCAAGGCCTTGTGCCAAGACTACAAATAAGATTTTTTTCAAGGCCTTGTTCCAAGATAGTATTTTTTCTCATTAGACCTACTGATGCATTGAGGATTTATAGTTGGCTCCACATGTCACTTACTAAGTCCAATGCATTCCTCATATGAAAAGGTTTAAACATAACATAAACATTCATATTAAAACTAGAATACCAAATTTCAATATGTTATCCATAAACCATGAATGGTATGAAATAAAACATACATATTCAAACATATCACAAAACCTTCAATACAATTTGGGAGATTTGTATCATAATAATTCAACTTCAAACAAGTTTAAAATCCATCAAAAGATTTTGACATAGATGAAATGAAAACTATTTGAAATAAATACCTATTTCTATTTTGAAATAATTTAAAATAAAACAATTGTCATAGAAATATTCTTATTATCTTGTAAGGGAATCTTCGATGATGTTTTAATGACAAAAAATAGCTGCACCCGCCGTATAAGTTAAAAAAACTTTTAGCTTAATTTTGTCAAAAAGGACATAAAGTACCTTATTTGGAAAACGACGGAACGATTACTTTATAAAAATATTATAAAAATAAAAATAAGGGTATAAATGAATATAACCCATTTTATAGTAAATAGTAAAAATGTTTTGAAATACATTTTTAGAAACAAGGATGAGGATGATAAAGATGTCCTAGTAGATACTTGGGTAAAAACAACCTCAGATAATAAAGAGATTGTGAATTCAAACCTTACCTTTTTCTTTTCCATGTCAGAGGGTAGGTTAACCTCATTTAAAATGGTGAAATCATTGTTATTAAATTATACAATAACCGTATAGATTAATATGATATCATATATGATATTCTAATATTTCTTTGTTAATGATATTTCAGTAGTATCATCATTTCGGATAACTGATTTGTTTTCCTTTTTATGCTTTGTTACATAAGTAATGTCTGTTTTGGATAGGATGTATCTTATTCATATTCATAATTATATTAAGTCATTGAACATTATTTTTAATCATCAAATGAAACTATTCTTGAATGGATACAATGGGGAATGAATCTCATCACGTTTGTGGAGACGGTAATCCGTACGTACGCACAAGAAACAATATCATTTTTTTGATATTAAAATAGTATATAATTTGATGGTATATCATATATACAGAATAAATATCAATTATATATTTATTACTTACATAAATTATACATCATTATTATACCCATCCAAAAATAATGTATTGAATAACAACTACACCACGATATGGAGACGGTAATCTGTACGTACGCACGTATGGTGACTTTGTCATTTATAGTATGAATAGAATAATGAATATGGTTGTACAATTTTTATAATAAAATCACATTATATATAATACAATATATTTAATATTTTATAATGGAAATAGAAATGAAAGTGGAAGTGGAAGAAAAAAAGAACTTGGAAGAGGTGATGAAATATTTACCTCTTCTTCGGGTTCTTCCTTTTGATTTGATCAAAATGGCTCATTAGGTTGGGTTTGTGACCAAAGATTGGCCTCTAGGATGAAGGGAGGATATTTGGGAGGATATTTGGGTAGGGGTTGGCCGAGACAAAGTCTTTGAGGGTGTGAATTTGAGAGAAGGGGAAGTTCCCTTTTATAAGAGCGGTGATGGGAACCTTAGGAAAAGATTTAAATATTATTTTTTAATAAAATCATTTTCAGATTATAATGGCACCAAAATAATTTATTTCTAGTTTAAGGTGGGTATGGGATGAACACCACTCAACCAATAGGTTTTAGATAGGTTTGGGTCACTATATTCACCTTATCGTTTAGATTTAACTCTCGGTTAATTAGTTTGACATTTACCATGTCTCTTTGTAATTTTATATTGTATGGTTAACAAACATACTATAAACTTCCAAGAGAATCCCAAGTGGTTCCTTATTTATATATATAAGTTATATAATTCCATTGGCCAATTATTATAGTTTTTGGAATAGAATATCAATTAATAATAAAATATTTGTTTTAAAAACTCTTTTATGTCAATTTTGACACTATTTGATTATTGATATTTTTAATGTCCTAATAACTATATTTATTCGAAATAAATTAATTTAATCAACCCTAACACTTCATATTAATCTAAAAAAATTGTGGAATTCATCAAAAGTAAAAATTTAAATTTATTTGGGTATTTATAATATCAATTATTTTAATATTTCATTAATAAGGTTATTACTACATCATCATTGATTCATAAATAAATTAAATTACTAAACTTATAAAAATTATAAATAAAATACCATTATGTAGAAAATATTGTTATCTTTCTAATGAATATTTGTAGTCGAATTTATCTTATGTGTAACCATATATTAAAAAAATTAGTTATGAAGCATTTAATTTAACACTTTTAACTATTTTTTAAATAAAATAATAATAATTGTCCTAATCTAATAAAAGTGGACCTAAAGGATCATATTTTATCCCTATGGTTTTTTTGTCTAATTACACTTATCCAATTGAAATAGGACAGTGTTAGAGTAATAATAAAATCATTTTTACCTTTAATTACACTATTTACTTTTAACTGTGGTAAATAAAAGAAAAAATTTACTATTCTCCAAAAAGTATTTTCATATTATTGAACCACATTTTACTTACTATTGTCAACTGTGTCTCTTGGATTTTTTAAATTCAACTCATAATAGTGTTACAATTATGTTTTATGCAAATTTTCAAATGCTCCTAGGAGGTGGGTAAGAAACGGTAAAAAGTTCAATAAAATTATATATAAAAACTTATTATAAAATGACTCCAATTATTTACATTAAACTTATAGGGGTATTATGTAACTATTTTCAACTAATATAAATTTAAATAAAATAACTAATTATTTATATAAAAAGTCAGTTTTAACCAATAATGTAGTGTTTTTCACTATTCATCAAAAATTGTATGTTTTCAGAAAAATACCAAAAATTCACCATAAGATAATTTCGATATTACAAATTAAAAAATGTAGTTCATTTTGAAAAATAAAATTTATAAAATTTTAAAATGTGGGTATTACTATTCATAACAGCTAGTTTGATTGGTCGCGGTATGTTAGAATCTCGAAGTTGCGTACAATGCAATATATTGCATTATTCAAAGGGAAATGTACTGTGGAAGCTTGAGGTGTTACATATTATAAATATTAAACAACCCTATTTCACCTTCTATCAATCCTACAAAAAACGAAATCACCGCACGTGCGTACGTACGACTTACCATCTCCACTTCGTGGTGTAATATATTTTTCACCATCACCTTACTTGGATGGGTATAATCATGGATATAATAACTATATAAGATTAATAAATCTTGATACTAATTTTGAGACACTATAAAACATCCAATTCAATACAACTCAATATTTTTGGGAAATATATCGTCGCTCGTGCGTGCGTACGACTTACTGTGTCCATAATGCGATGTGATTCATTCTTCATAACCTTCATTAAATCATGATTATATAAATTAATTGAATGAATAAATATGATATATATTATAATAATACCATGATGTAAATGATATAACTATAACAAAAAAATAGGAATAAGAAATTATCCAACAAAACAAACATAAGAACGTAAAGCAGTGAATGCCCAAATAACGAGTAACAATGAAATCTTACTAACAAACAGATGAAAATATAATCTTAAATGTTATAATAATTATTATTATTATTCTTTAATAAATAAGTAACATTATTTAAATAATTATACATGAGTTTTGGATACATACAAATCATATCAAACCTAAGGTATGGAATAATTTTGAAATCTTATTTTTATCCGATATTTCTTATACGTAAGTATTTACTGGGGTTATATTTATCATTCATGTCCATGTATTCTAAAAATTTTCTAATAAAATGTTTAATATTCTTCCATGTATGTTTAATTTCATTTTCCCCCCTTTTCCCTTTTACTACGTTTTATGGAACGAATATTGTTTTTTACCAAATGATGTACTTTTTGACTTTTTTGGAAAAAGTAAGAGGAGAACGATTTTTTAACTTATATGGCATGAACATATTTTTACGCTTTCATAAAGAATTATTTACATGAAGATTAAATTACATGTTTTCATGTTTATTTTCAATTAAATTCTTTACTTTTAAAATCACAGGACATATTGAGAAAAGAAAATGTTGTTTTGAAGAAGAAATTACATTTTCCACAAGAACTAAATTCAAGTGTTTTATCAAAATTATTTTCCATATATGATGACATATGGTTATGTTTCTATCCATATTATTAATTTTATTTCATTGCATTATGATTAAATTAGATTTATGAAATACATTTATCTTATATGTATTATTTTATGATTGCATGATGTTTTTGAATCCCATTTTATTACATTGGTTATGCTATGATATATGATTTATGTTTTTGTGGAACACATAAAGATGGTTTCATTATGAGATAGATGAGACTTATATCTCCCTCCAATGAATTGGGTACATATTTATATCTAATGTGATAGAAATTTCTAAAATGGCAAGTCAATCTGATTCAGTAATACTAGGTTGGAACAAGGAGTGAAATCGATTCAGTAATGGAATTTGTCTTCTATGATGGTCTTGGAAATGAGTCATGAATAATATAAAATGATTTTATAATATTATGTATGTATTACACCAAATTTCATTTCTTATGCTCTGACTATTGAAATTACATTTCACTTTTATGATTTATCCCATGATATGATATTGTGATATTTTATATGCATGAGAATATTTTCAAATTTTATGATCTTATGAATATGATATGATTTTTGTTTCATTTTTTTACCCTTACTGAGCAATTGAGCTCACCCTTTTATATGTTTCTTTTTCCCATGACATGAGGAAGCGTATTAAGTATGATATTCCAAAAAAAGGTCTAGATATAATGAAATAAATGAGAGACGATTTAGATGTTTTTTGAACCGGTTTTTTATGTTTCCTAGTTTCTAAAGACACTATACCTATATGGTCATGTCATGGTTTTGATATATGTTGTAATAAATATACTTCAATTATGATGTGATATCAATGTATGCAATGTATGGGTCGTTATATTTCCCACATTTCCTCTCTGTACACCAATGTTTTTCATAAATCTCAATCATAAATTTGATGTTTGACCATTTTCACATCATTTACTAAAGGTAAATTACATGTACTTGTAGTTCACAATGTGTTTTCTCATCATGGGTTGTTCTGGAGGTGGACTTTTTCTCTTATGAGGTCTTGAGGTATACTTGTTGTACAAGATGTGTAATAGTGTTTTTCTAGAATTTATAGCTTCTCATTTCCTTAAAAAAAATATTGTGTCACTCCATGAGTGAATCCCTTTTCAATGATTTCTCAAAAATATATTGTATCCAACCAAAAAATATAAAAAAAGTAAAATTATCCAACATTTTGAAACAATATTAATTTAAATAAAATACAGAATTTATCAAAACACCGTAAAATACATTAATGAAATAGACCTGTCATATGTTACACTTCTTCATAGTGGAGAGATTCTATATGAATGGTCATTGTATCCTAAGCGGGTTATATATTTTAAGGATACTTTTTTGGTTTTTTTGTCTCTACGGAAGGTTGTTATTGAGGATAGCCACAAGCCTTAGTGGTTTATTCATCTAAAGACTACCATGATGTTTTATGATGTGAGTCATTAGTTCTAGTTTCCAGGTATGAGACACAACATATATGACTTAGTATCTAGGGGTTATACATGTCAACAGGTATATTTTGAGTACCATATGCCCTATGGTTTTCTTCATCCCATACCCATTCCGACCTGGAAGTGGGATGTGTTCTCCATGAGTTTCATTTTTTATTACCTCGTACACCCTAGCGATGGAAGTCAATTTGGGTAGTGATTCACTATCTCACCATACAAACCCATTAAATTCTAATCACATATTCATCCGATGTGGATGAATTTAGATGGTAATATGTATAGGACATAGTGAGGCATCCTGATGTATCATCGACTATAATTTCTAATAATGAACCACATATTACCTCCTAGTTTTGGGAAGGCCTCCAGAAGGAAATGGGGTCATGGGGAAATTTAATCATAACATTCCATCTTCAAATAGATTTTCATATGTAATGGGTGAATTAGATTTTGGAAAACATCCTATATTCATGTATTTTTTATTTTGGAGGCCTATGGGATATCCATTTGGGTTTGGTCTAGTTTTCCTATAATAATAGTTACCAATAATAAATATTAATGGATTACTTTGACGTGATTTATGATTGGCTATGTAGGTCTTCATTGTGTTGGACATAGGTGGGTGAAATATCATTTTTGGGACCGAGTATCATTAAACGAAAATAAGATAATGTTTGGTTGATCTTACATCGGTTTTGGAAATAAAAAGTCCCTATATATATTATTCTGATAATAGACTCAATGCCTTACAAGTATATGTATATGGCCATCTGTTTCTGAAATTGGAACCTCACTTGGGTCACCATTGTCTTGGTAAGGAAGGGAATCTAATGCCAAGGTATTCTAGGCATTTTTATATTTCTGAGAGCGTTTTTAAGGTTGCATACCGGTTTTCCTTGATGTACAATTTGACATTAATCCCAGACATGTTCCATGTCTCTCTGTTGAGGAATTATAATCTAGATTTGTCTCATGAGTAGAATTATAAATAGTAGGAGCTAGAACCAAATTTGTTTTATTTTTTGAGAGGCCATTATTGAGTGTGGATTCCAAAGTAAATGAGATTCGTGGGAAGGTCAGATTATTTGACCAAGTTCATTGACAACATGGTAATGATAAACATGAGATATGGGAGTTAAGTTATTTGGTTGAGGAGAAGTATCCATTTTTATTCTCTGATAACTAAATGAGTTTAATTTCTTATGTCGAAATGTTTTAATGGTGGGGATAATTTTCACAACCATTATTTGATTTTAGGTACTTTATAATTTATTTTGGTCTCATATTGTGCACATATCTTTCTGGGGTTTTTTGAAGGTTGAGTTTTGGAACCCAAAAAGAAGATGGAACACGATTGGTGCCCTATTAGTAGAAACCTTGTTTCAGAACAAAATATATTGTGTTCTCGATAATGTGGAACTATCCATACTGCACAACATTTCGTATTTGTGTGCACCCTCCATAGTAAAACCATGCATATAGTTTCTTCTTTGATAGTGGAGACCACACAACATCCACATAGTTTGGGAGACATAGTGACATAACCATGTGGATTATACAGGTCATTAAAAATGTTGAATTTACTATTATACATTCCACCATTTTTAACCAAAATCCACCCTCGTTCTTCCACATTTACAATTTATAGACCTATGATCCTCCTACAATCCTCTTGGATACATTGAACACCCAAATCTTGGGTGTTTATAGTGTGGATCATCAAATAATCATCAAGTTAGTCACTCCTCAATGTTTTCTCCATCTTCATGGTTCCTTTTCCATTCCTCTTTAATTTATTCATTATCTAGTAACTTTTTCCCCTAATGTTGGTTGAATCATTTATCATTGAGATTTATCATGATGTTTATGTTTTAACTTTACTTATCTAGGGTATCCTTTTGGAGTGATTGTGGGTTTCCTTTGAATTGTGGAAGATTCAAATCTTGAGGTAGCTGATTCCATGCTTTATCATTATTATTTTATTTTGGAATTCTTTATTTTCTTCTTAAACGTGTTCTATATATTTTGTGTGTGGTGTGAAATGTGTGTCCAAAAGGTTTTAAGGCATGTATGGTTTAATTTTTGATATTATAAATGAATTGATCATGTATCATGTGTGATTTACTTATTGTGATTCAAAATTTATATGTGTAAATGGTTCAAATCATGTTTTCAAATTTCATTATTGTATGTATGTATTTGAAAGAGGAATTTCCTGTGCAATGGTGGGGTTTTATGTCATATTTTTTGGTATGTGTTTTTGAAATAGGTGATCCATGTTATATGAGTCTTGGTTCCATATAGTAGGATTTACACTACAACACTAGCTATACTCTAATGATGATTTCATACCACTAGAAAATTGTATGGATTTATTTCCAGTGGCTCATTCATGAATACGCTCTAGGTAATGAATGTTACACCATGCCTCCCGGATATATGAGGCTCATAGGGCCCCACTTTTTATTGTACCTTCAGGGATTACTCATGGTGATCTATTTTTGTGGTGGTTACCATTGGAATATATTGTAACATACATTAATTTTCATTTTAAATCATGATTTCACAAATTTTTTTCATAAAATGTTTTAATAAAATTGATTCCACCCTTTTTGTTAAAATTAGTGTGTTTATTTTTTCTTATAATCTTTTGTCATGTCATCCTTCTATTTGAGTGGCATCACATTAGTCTTTGGGTGACCCCAGACGTACATCCTCCTCTGAATGTATAACATTTTATGTTTGGTCTAGGTAAGGGCAAGATGTATCACGGTGGATTTGGTTGCTAGAATTCCACTTATTTTAGGTTTTGGTGGAGGTTCTATTAGGGAAATGAACCTATTATTTTATAGATATTAAGTTGTGTAGTTGGTACACATACCCATTTTGGTATTTTGGTTTTTGGTAAAATTTTTAATGGCCTTAAATTAATTTTTTTTCATCTTTTTTATGGATATTGATCTTAATTTTATGTTTTGTTCCTGAGAGTTGTTTATAGTTGTTCATCATGGTTGAAATAATTCCCAAAAGTTTAATTTTCACTCTCAGACACTAATTTCCATCCACAGGGGATTTGAAATTATATTCTGGCCATCCCACAGTCCGGGTTTGTTGTTGGGCTAGATAGAACCCCAGCTCAGTTCAGAACAAGATAGGTTCTTCATACACTCAATTAGTGGTTTGTTATTTTGGTCAATCAATATAGTTTTCATTTATTAGGATAGATCCTCCTGATTGGTAGTCTATACATGCACTCGGTTAATGGTTTCTTCTTGTAGATAATCTACACCTTCTGTCTATCTTACTATTGATCCTCATGGTTGATAGTATTTTTATGAGGTTAGTTCATGGTTTGTTCTTGCAGTTGGTTTTCCTTTTGATTGATCATAATTTTCACTAGGTTGTTCCAGTTTTAGTTATTGGTTTATTCATACATTTGAACCATGTGGTCAATCTATCTATTGGAAAGTCTTTATGGATAATTTGTTATCATTTTGGTCAACCCATTATTATAGAAACTTGACGCCATCAAATCATTGTAATTCATATTAATAAAATGATGAAAATAAATATAAGTGAATTGTAATTTTTGGGTTGAAATTATTTGAATATTAATGGGTAAATAATAATAAACAATAAGAAATATGGGTTGATGATAATGTGGTAAAATTAAGTAATAAATGGAAGATTTAATTTTGTTAATGGGTTTTCCATGTTTTGATTATTACTATTGTAGCTATGCTTCTGTTTGTAATTTTATCCACAAAATAGGTTACTAAAAACATATTTTCCAATTATGTTATGATTGTGTTGTATGATATTTTATAAGATGTACTATTGAACTCCTGTGACATTGATGTTTTGTGGAAATGGAATATTATCCTGTGGAGGCTAGTTCTTCAGGTGATGATGTTGTGGTAATGAATTTAATATTATGTAGTGGATTCATAGGGCATAAGATATGTGGTCGAGGTGATGGAAAGGTGGTTTGTTTTTGTTAGGTCCGCTAGGTTCAGTACCCTAAGGGGGGAGGGGGTGCATCTTGTTAATGTAGTTAAAAAATACTACCCCTTATAATATTTTTTCACCATTAAACACAACACACTTCTCTCTTTCTCCTATAATATTATTCTAACAAAAATTAAATCCTGCATGGGACCTAAGAATTTTACATGGTTCACCCATAATGGGCTACATCAAAGTAGCATATAACAATGATCTGCTGATGTAAGAAATCCAATAAGGTTCACTTACAAATTAAAATGTTCGGGATAGATCACTACTTTCCCAAGGGTCACTCCCTATGTCTCTTTTCTAGATCACTATTGGTGGAAAGGATCACAATCTTCGTCTTCCATTGCACACTACTCTATATAGGATCCACTAATAGTTTATGGAGTTTAAGTTCCCTTCATTATTTGTAATGCATGCATTTCAACTAAATATAGTTACACTGTTGATTCTCTTTCTGAGTTTCTCAATCTCTTCTATGAAAACACAAGGATTCAACACTTCCTCTTTTTAGAAAACTGGAATAGGCTTCACTTTTCTGTAGAAAAAACAATTATCTCTACTTCGGAATGACCTTCAGGTGATTTCAATTCATTCTTTTACTGATTTGAATGTAGTAATGAAAAACTTCCCTCTATGAGTATTGTCAAATGTTGTAGATCCTATTTCTTCTTCCTCTCCTTTAGAATTCAGTTATAAAAATGATACTATTCACAGGGCAATGTAAGAATATATTTTCATGTTAAATATTCTAGTGTGATACCCCTATGCTAGACATTGGAACTTAACTCCTTGTGTGAGATCTTGACGCAAACCTGTGGAACTTTCACAAACCCCTAACATCTTCTGAAAACCACTTTCACATTGTGAGAAATCTTGGGACTTTTTTGTGAACCCCTGGCACCTTGGGTAATCCCCTGGAACCTTATGTGATCCCCTAAAACCATTTCATGAACTACTAAAACCTTAGGAAAATCAATGGAATGTTGTGTGAACCCCTGGAAACATTAGTGAACTCCTAGTCATAATGAACCCCTTGTTAGAAACCCTGGTAAACAAGAACCCCTGGTGCAAACCCCTAGTCCCCACGAACCCCTGGTTCTAACACCTAGTCACCAAGAACCCCTGATGTTAACCCTTGTTAGCACATTTAATGAGTACCACTCTACAAAAGCATACTTTCAGATGTAATCTTTTGCATGTCTGCTTTATCCCATTTTGTAGGACCTTGTTTAGGTCATGCAGAAGACATATATGATATATCACATATACATGTTCTCCACAAACTAGTGTCATGATATATAATCATGATTCACTTCTCCGTATGAGATTCAGATTAATATTTTAGTAAAAACTTCTTCAATGTATAAGGATAGGTCTTGGGGTATATATAGGCCGGTGTCCACTACTTTAAATCATCAAATCACAAACACCCGTCCACCTCATTTGGATAATGTGCTACTCATGATCTAGGTGAGATATCCACTCGTGAATTGGGGGAGATCTGAGCATGAGTACTTAGTTGGAATTTTTGTTTTTTTCTAGTCATCGATCATCGTTTTCACATGGAAGTCCTCAAGTATGTATAGACAACACTATGGCACTCTAGAGATAGATATAATGAATTTTCATGAAATGCTTGCACACCCCCCATATAAACTTTATTTGTCACATGATACATCATTGAAAAATCTTGTATTAATCTTAGATATCACTTGTGACAACTCACATGTTATCATACCTCTAATGATAACAAAACATAGATAACAATAGAGGTGAGGAGAGGTGATCGTCGTCACTTTATGACATGTGACACAAGTCCCTGGTGACATGTATGCCCCAAGATGCAATGTACCATTGTAACACCGTGATATTTTATGAGAAATATATTTCTTTATGTATTATGTTTTAAAAAATTCCAAATTAATCTTTCACTACACACAACACTGGCTTGGCTTGTGTTACATGCAATAGCGACCTTCTTCAATAGCGTGTGTAGTACGAAATACTGGGTATCACTAGATAATGATATATTGTTATAATATTATTATGGACTAGACTTTATGAATATTATTAATTATATATTGAATTTTAAAACATTATTATTCATCTTACACATTTTCTAGAACATGGTATGAGAACAAAATAAATTGTTCTGGTAAAATAAGTATTTTAAAAAAAGATGCAGTTTTACCAACTTTTGATGGCGCACCCACTTTAAATCTAGTTTTTGACATGTTTATAAGTTCTATTTGGAAAAATAAAATTATTCTTTGGAACTAGGATTTAAAAATTTACTTTGGATAAATTATTTTCATATTATTCTGATAACTTTCATATTTTAATGAATAGTAAAATCATGTTATATTTTTATTAAAAAAACGTTTTTCATCGTAATAATTTATATAGTTAAATTATAATATTGAATGGTTTTAAAGTATAAATAGAATATATTTTTACCATTTAATATAATTTATTTCATTAACATTAATTTTACGTTGAATTCATAGGTAAAAACAATTCAATCTTTGGCAATGTTTTAACTTTTAAAACCCATTTTCTTAACAATGTGATTAATTTTAAATTAATTATTGAAACTTATGTGTTTTGAATTTTGAAAAATGGATTCCATATTTTTATTTAGTGGGTCCAAATTATGTTAATATGTTACTTTTATTTTTGTGATATTATTAATAGTAACTACCGTAATTTTTATTTACTGTAGTTAAAGGTAAATCAGGTAATGAAGGGTAAAAATAAGATTATAAAATTACCCAAACTCCTTCCAAAATTATATTGGATGACTAAAAGTAGACCCATATCATTTAATGGTTAGAATAGTTTCATTTTATGGAATTTTTACCATGAAAATAATTTAATTATTATTAAAACCAATGAAAGTGACATCATGTCACTCTCTTAAATCTTATATGTGTAATAATTTTAATTTAGTGTTAAACTTTATAAAACATCGAACATGAATAGTATCCAAAAATATAATAAAATTATCTACATCATGTGAATATATTTATAATTTTTAGGGATTAAATAATTATCATTAATAATGACACAATAGTGATATTGAAATTATTTTATTGATTGAAATATAAAATAAATGGTTTTAAAAATATTAAAATAAATATTATATGAACTATTTAATCTGCTCCACGAATTTTCTAGATAAATATGACATGTTATGAATCTATTAAATCTTTTAGTTCGAACATATATTCTGTGTGGATTTTTATTTAAATTCAAATATATGAATAATTTCTAAATTGACACTATTGTTATTTTATAAAAATAACGTAATATAAAATTGTTTAAAAATCACAAAAATATTTAAAAATTAAAAATTAAAATTTATATGGTCTAAAATGTCATAAATTATCTATTTATGGAAAATTAACAACCCATAAGTATTTATTTATAACAATTTACAATTTAGATTTTTATTACCACAAATAAAATTAAATAGATTAAATAAAGATAAATCAAGTTGATAAGGTTGAAAATAAATTTCCAACATGTATAAATTTATTTGTTTGATTATATTACAACCTTATCTCATATAATATTTTTATTTTATTCATCTTGGACGTTTTTATGTGGGGTTTTATTTTTTTATAAATTAATATTTTTGAGGTTTCCAAAGGTGCCCCTCTCCTCCCTTATAAAAGAAAACCTCCTCCCTCTACTCTTTACACAACATTGAGCCTTCATGCACAGACAAACCCAGCCCATTATTCTTATATACTTCTATAGTTATATTATATAGGTTCTGGTCTTCTCAAAATACCAACTCTAGTGCCCTAAGAGGAAGCTTAAAGTAGGCGATTCGAGAAAGAGGTAATACCTTCTACCGATTCTTTCAAGTTTCTTTATTCAGATACTTCCTATTCTTTAGTTGTTTAATTATGAAGTAAGAGAATCAGTATCACTCATATACTGATATGTTATTATAAATATGAAACTACCCTATTTCACCTTCTATCCATCCTACGGAAAATGAAATCACCACTCTTGCGTACGTACGGAATACCGTCTCCACGTCGTGGTGTAATCTATTTTACACCACCACCTTACTTGGATGGGTCTAATAATGGAATAAATAACTATATATGATTATTTTAAAGTAATAATAATTCTAAAATATTATACACCAAACACTTTAGTACATTTCTACAATCATGGGAATGATATCATCGTTCGTGCGTACGTATGGCCTACCGTCTCCATGATGTGATGCGACTCATTCTACATGATATTAATTGAATAATGATTATATAAATGAATTTATTGAATAAATATGATATATAATACCATTATTTTAATGATTTATATATAAACTTAAATTAGGAATAATAATTTATTCGACAGAACACACATAAGAACATAAAGCAATGAACACCCGAATAATGAGTAATAATGAAATATTACTATTAAGAAGAAAATAATATGACCATATATGATATCATAACCATTACTATGATTCTGTAATAAGTCAATGAAATTATTTAAACCTTTATACATAAGGTTTTTATTCATATGAATCATATCGGACCTAAGGGAAGGGATAACATTCCAATCTCATTCTATCTGAGATTGTTTATTCGTAAGTATTTACTGGGGTCATATTTATCATCCACATCCATGTTTACTCAATATGTAATATTATTTCTATCCTTCAACAATTTTGTAAATCCAATTTTACCTATTGGTGAGTTTTTAGTAAATGATAAGAAAGGAACCTTTAGTTATTTTCAATACGAGGTACTTTTTGACGTTTCTGGCTGAAGTATGAGAAGAATGTTTTTTTATCTTATAAGGCATGAACGAGTTTTTACATTTTCATAGCGCCTTATTTATAGGTAGCTTCCTCCACAATTTTACTAGTGTATTTTCAACTAGATTTATTTCTATTAAAATTTCATGACATTTTTATAAAAGGAATCATTTTTGAAGAAGAATGGATATTTTCCTCAGGAATGAAATTCAAGTGTTTTTATAAAAATTATTTTCCATTTAAGATAATATAGGGTTCAGTTTATATCCCTATTATTACATTGATTTTATTATTTTATGATGGGGTTATTTTTATGAAGTCCTTTTATCTTATTTGGATTACGTTATGATGGAATGATGTTTACGAATCCCATTTTTATTACATGGGTTATGCTATGATGTATGATTTATGATTTTGTTAGACACATAATAATGGTTTCATTAAGAGATGGGTGGGACCAATATATCCCTCAAATGAATTGGGTAAAGATTCATATCTCATGTGATAAACATGGCTGGAATGACAAGTTAATCTGCTTCAGTGATACAGGACTGGGACGAGGAGTGAACTCGGTTCAGTAATGGACTTTGTCCGCTATGATAGTCTTGGAAATGAGTCTTGACTAAATATGAAATGATTTTCTATGATTATGTGTGTATGCCACATAGTTTTATGTTTTATGTTATGATTATTGGGATTAAATTTCACTGCTATGATTTATCCCATGTCATGATATTATGGTCTCTTTTTCAGGATAAGATTTTCAAAATGTTATGTTCTTATGAATGTGATATTATTGATATTTTCTTTTTTTACCCTTACTGAGCATTTGAGATCACCCTTTTGTATGTTTTCTTTTCCCCATGTCAGGAAGAAGGGTATTAAGTAGAATATGCCAAAAGGGACTCTAGATATGATGAAATAAATGGGAGACAATTTAGATGATTTATGATCCAGTAGTTTATGTTTCCTAGTTTCTAAAGACACTATACCTATACGGTCCTTTCATGGTTTTGTTATATGTTGTAATAAATATATTTCCATTCTGAAGTAATAACAATGTATGTAAAGTATGGGTCGTTATACCCATGGCTTGTCAGCATTTGTACTATGCAAACCTTCATTTAGAATCCATTCTCAAGATAGATTCCTATTTACTCATTTCACAAGATCTGGATGTGATCTCTAGATACAAGCATGAGTGTTGTCTAAGACCCCTTCATGATCTCCAAAGATAGTCATGAGTGTTGTGCAAGTCCCCTCTATGATCTACAAAGTCAATTATGTGTGCTTCATGAGATCTTATCACTAGACCCAAAATCAACCAAGCTCTGTCATGTAATTTACAATGTTATTGACTTCTAATTATTTTCATGACCCATTATGAGTTTCAATGGAAACTATGACTATCATGCATGATCACATTGTAAAATCACCCCAGTACATGTTATATTCCTTTATTCTCAATTTCAATCATAGAAAATATAATTATTTTAAATGTGGTTGTCTGCCAATTATTTTTAAGAGTCATCGCATTTATTAAAATCATATATTAGTGCCCCACTGACTCATCATAGAAAACCAAGATTTGTTAACAACATCATACACTGTCAACAAACACAATCAACCCAAAAGCACCATCATGAGTTATTTTTGTCTTATAATATTCCCCATTGGGTTTATTGAAAATTATTCACATTTTGACACCACCTTAAAGATTCTTCCATCATATTTTAAAACATCACTTCATGCGATTTTGATAATGATCAATGATTTACTCATAAAACACTCTACACAAACATGAGCAATGTTTAACATGAGAAACAAGATTGTAATGAAAATTTCATTAATGAACAACTTCATTTCAATCCAAAAACACATTTATACATTCAACAATAACCCTAGGTGTCTTGATATATAATCATTTATTGATCATATGTATCATTGTCATTTTTAAATCTACCCCTACTTATTTTCTCCCCTTATCAGTTTTCATCCCTTTATTGATTAACACATTTATCCTAGAATGGTTACATCATTTTTTCTTGTACCATGGTAAGGAACTTATATATGAATATTAGGTAAAAACCTAACATACCATTGCTAGAGGGATCCCATGTATAAACTCATTCAAGTGTGGGTAGTTGACTTGACTCCAATATCCCTTTGATGTCCTTCAAACACTGCCTTTGGTATGGAATTTTTCAGAATTCCTGCAACCTTTAGTTATATGGGAACATACTCCAATTTTACAAGACCTTGATCCAAATTCATCATGATTAAATGATAATTGATTTCTATGTTATTTTCCCTTGTGTGATGGAATGAATTTCTTCTAAGATTTATAACACTTGAATTATCATAATGGATTCTGATTAGAGATTTCACTTCAACCCCCATATCCTCAAGTTGTTTCTTCCTTAATAATAATTTTTTTCACTCTTTAGTATCCTCAACATATTTATCTTTTTAGGTTCTCAATGGGATGTAATATGTTTTTTCGTATCCAAGAAATACATAATCATTGAAGATAAAATCCACCACCTGATGTTGATTTTCTATAATCATATGAACTAGCCCATTCTGCATATGTATATCCCAAAATCTAAGGATTGGATTTATCATTATACATAAAAATGACATCCATTATTCCCTTGATATAATGAAATATTATTTTCACTAAAATCTATTGGATTTAAATGGTATTTCTTTACTATTACGCTTATTGAGATCTGGAAAATACAATATCTTATCATGTCGTTGTTATGTACAATAGGCCTCTAATGATCTGAATGTATTCTGTGACATTTCCTCTTTAACATCATAATCATGATGTAGCTTCATCCATGTATCCACCAGAGTTTTCATTTCCTTTGAATTACCCTTCCAAAACCATTTCAAAAACATCCATAGCATATTTAGACTGAGAAATTAGTGTTCCATTTGTTCCTTGTGTTACTTGTAAACCAAGTAAAATGCTAGGTCTTCAATCATCAACATTTCAAACTCACTTTTCATGAATTCAGAGAACTATATTTATTGTTTTTTATTTATACCACCAAATATTATGTCACTAACATAAACTATCACAATCATCCTTTTATTATTATAATTTTTGTCATAGATGTTGTAATAAAATCGACCAAAATGGAAGCAAAACTTCTTAAAAAAATGATCTAACCATGAATACAATGATCTTGGTTCTTGCTTCAGACCATATAAAGGAGTATTTACCTGAAAAACATAGTTGCAATCTTCATTAATGATAATAACATCTAAATACTCAATGTAAACTTTTAGTTTATAACCCCATTTAGAAATGTAGACATGACATCCATCTGAAAAACCTTGAATTTTATTTTCGTTACAATGGAAAAGAATATTCTGAATATCTCTAGCCATGAAAGAGGTGAAAATGTTTCATTAACATTAATATCCACTATCTAGGAGTACCATTTGAAAACTAGATATTATTTGTTTCAAATCACAAAACCATCTTCAATTATCTTGTTGTAAAAGACTCATTTAGTTCCAAAGTAAATTTTCTATACTAGTATCAAAACAATCTACCATATATGATTCTTTTAAATTTGTTCAAGCTCTTCATTCATATCCTAAACCCGATTCTCATACCTACTACTTCACTAAAACATTTAGGCTCCACCTCTGATAAGTGTGATCCTCACTGTAGAGCCTCCATTCTCCTTGTCTGCACCAATGATGTCTGATTAAAATTATGTTTTTTCTATCAATTGATTCCTTTCCCTTCTATATTTGTGAAAATACAAAATTGTGCTCATCATTTCATTATTTTAATAATATTTTGAATCATCCTATAGAACTAGAGAATCTTCTGGTCTGCTTTTCTCTTCATCACAATCATATTGTTTCTAGTAATATTTTTTCATAATATTATTCTCATTTTAATGTATAGTTACATTGGGAATTTCAAATATCATTCCATACTACTTATTGGAGAATCTATATTCTTTTATTTTCATTAAGTTGCAAAGAATTATCCTCTCATATTTGTGAGATTCAATATTCATGTGTTTCTCCATATTGAGAATGAAACACTTACATTCAATGACTCAAAAGTACTTCAAAGATAGATTCTTTCCATTCCATATATCATATGGAGTCATCTCTTAATTTAAACATAGTGAGGTCATATTTGATGTGTAGAATCATTTCCTCAATACTTCTTTCCAAATCCCCTCTACAAGGTCTTTTTCAAGGATCATTTTCCTAGCCATGTTATTTAAAATTAAATTTATTCTCTCAACAAATTCGTTCTCTTGTTGGGTTATTACCATGGAAACATGATGCCATATCCCATGTTTCTCATGATAGTCCTCCACATGGATATTTTGTTAACTCTATTCCTATATCCATTCACATATTCTAGTTTTCTTGATGAATAATATTTTCAACATCACATAGATAAGTTCTTATGAAACAAAACACCTTAAATTTGTGGGTGATGATTGAAATCCATTCTATTCTACTAAAATCGTCCATGAAGAGAAAATAATATCTCCACCCAACAATAGATCTTGGTGAAAAAGGTCAGCACAAATCAATGTGCACCAACCCAATAACATTTTTTGACCTTTTCTATTTAGTATTATATGAATTTTGAATGATCTTCCCTTATTTAAAAGCATCACATATAAGAGTATGATCACATTATAACCTATGGTGGTCTCGGGGAACATCATATTTCATAGGATCTTCAAAGGACATTTGGAATAAATGGCCTATATTTTTATTCTATAACCCTTTTTCTTCATCCTTGGAAAAAACATATCTTCTTCTCCACTCACAATGTAGCGATTTAATTTCATATGCTTTCCCTATAAAACCACTTCACTAACTTTTTTCATAATGACACATAATTTCATGGAAAATATTATGGAATTTCCATACTTACATAGTTGACTAAAACTAAGCAAATTGTGACTCATACCTTCACCAATTAAGACATCGGTACGTCTAATGTCTAATCCCCCAACTTTGATTTTCCAAAGACAATAATCTTAAAGAATTATTCATTACCAAATATAATTATATCATCCTTATCATAATTGATTCCAGTCAATAGATACATACTTCCTATAATAGGAGAGTTTCACCCACTATCAAGGATCCATATTCCAGTTCGATCTGATGAATTAAAAGAAATCTCTGCCACTACTTCATTTTCGCCTATCTTCTTTTTGATCAATGTTTTTGGATCCATACCCTATACAGATTGATAATCTTGATCATCCTTAAATTATGATGGACCCTATTCTTTTTATAGATCTTAAAATTGAATTTTCATTTTCATTTCCTTTGATGATACATTTAGCTACTGCTTATTATAAAATTCATTCTGCTTCAACACATTCCTTTTCATGGTTGATGAGCAATATCTCTCCATGTGTCTAAATACTACAAAAACTAAAAAAATGACCTTTAAATGATGACCTAGATTATTGAGGTTTGTATGGAAGCCTATTTTTTTTTTCTTTTTTAACTGTTGTAAATAGAAAATATGTTTTTTGAGTGTCCCATTTTTTCAAAACATTAACATCTTATGCGGGGAACATTCCTATGTGTAAATAGTTCACTACTTGTTCTCCATTGGGTTTTCTCAGTCTTCTGATTTTTGATTCATACCAAAATAAATATCCATTTGTGGAGGGAGATACTATGTTCTAACTTCAACCATTATATCTTTTGATTTACGATCAGACCTTATTCCAATTGTATCATTCTAATAAATCATTTTCCTTTCCTGACACTCCTTTGAACGCTTCACCAAAACAAAAAATTATTCATTTACCTTTTATTTTTAATTTGTAACCTAAATTGATGGAATCAATAGTTTCCTTGATCTTTTACTTTCCTTCTCAAAATGACACTTTCTATTCTCATTCTTTAATATTCATAATTTGATAATTTCCAGTTCTAGGAAAAACATAGATTTCTCCTTTATGTTATTCTATTTTGATCTTGTACTGACCTATTCTTTCCGAGCTATCTGGAATTGAACAATTTAATTTTTAAATTAATTAATTCATCTCAAAATTTAATTCTTCAAACTACTGCATATAAGGTTTTTCATCAAGAACCACTTTGTTGGATTTCATAGTTTTTTCTCTACAAAAATATATTTCGTCAATTACAGCTTCTAATTCCCCCTAAAGGTCAACTCTTTCTTCAATGTATTCTTCATCATTTTTTATTTCCCCTATTATCTATGAGATACCATCATCCTCAACCATTTTATCTGGTTCATGATCCTTGTAGTCCTCCAACACATCAGCCTCATATTCATCTGAACATTCATCTTATCTCAAAGGATTATTCTTTTTTTT
The DNA here is from genome assembly GCA_963277665.1 of Viscum album. NCBI lineage: Eukaryota > Viridiplantae > Streptophyta > Magnoliopsida > Santalales > Viscaceae > Viscum > Viscum album. The sequence continues at coordinate 776,565,426 of OY728161.1, forward strand.
AAGAAATTTTTATTAAAATGTTTCTTACCTTTCAAATATTATGAATATTTCATATGGGAATTTCCACTTCATCCTCATAATAATATTCAAAAAAATTAGGTAAGCCTGATGAAATATGTCCAACCATTCAACATCAAAAGCACACAAGTGGGACTTTACCTTTGAACATTCATTTTTGTATTTGAAAATTTGATAAAGGAGTGACATGAACATATTTTTATCTTATTCTTCTTACCAAACATTTATAGTGATATTCTCCATGGCCTTGATTTCTTATAATTTATACATCCCCTTTTCCATATACTCGTGATCATCATTTCTAATACCATACACAACAAGAGTGTTGTACATGATATCTAATGTCAGATCCTTTGGATCTTTATCTTCTAATATAGAATCATTCAAACTGAACTGAGGTGGAATTATTCTCAATACAAACTCTAAAATCATTACCTTTTCAATAAATTCTCCAATACCACACATGTCTTCAAAAAAACATTCACTCTGTCAAAGAATGTGTCAATAGATTCATTTGGGTTCATTCTGAGATCCACATACTTGATCCATAGAAGTTGAATCTCTACATCTATGACTATTGAGTCTCCATCATAAATATTTAGAAACATTTCCCACATATAATGTGGTGTGTTTTTATGAAATCACCATCGTATATATTGCATTGTATAGGACCCCAATAATGAATTGATTCCTCTGGGCTCGACATCATATTCCCTTTGTTCAGCTTCTGATAAAGCACCACTATAAATATAAGTTGAAATACCATGCATCACTACTGAAAAGAAATCCATTACTCAATATGTCAGATGGTGATGCATCTGGTTCTTCCATAACTAAATGTTTTCATATAAAATATTAGAATTACTTTTCATTGAAAACCTCCATTTATTCTACTGAGTGAGAACCACTGACTTCAAACTTTTATCTCTAGTACCAATTTTTATGTCCACTAGGTTAAATACCATGATGGGGTGGGGGTGAATCATGGTATGGCAGATAAAAACTAATTCCCCTTATGATCAGTTTTTGTTGTTACAAAAAACACACTTCTATCTTTTTCTTGTAAAAATATATGAACATAAATTAAATCATTCACGATACACAATTAGTTTACATGGTTCACCCTCTTTAGCCTATGTCCAAGAAGCATACAACAATGATGTGATGATGTACCAAATCCAGTAAGGCTCATAGAAAAATTATAAGGTTCGGTATTTATCACTTCTATGCCTTATCTCATTTCCCATATAGTATTTTGGGTCAGCTCACTACTTTCCCAAAGTTCAGGCCCTATGTCTCTTTCTCTGAATCATTGTAAATGGAAGGATCATTGTCTTAGTCTTACTTTGATCACTGATCCAGAAAGGATCCACTCATATTTTATGGAATTTTAGGTCCATTAATTTTTACAAATGAATGCATCCTCAACAATATGTAGATGTTCTCTTGAAGATTTTTCGGGGTTGTTCCTCTACTTCTGTGAACACAACTAGATCGAATGCTTCCACTTTCCAGAAAACATGAACATAACTCTATTTACTATAGAAAGAACAATTACCTTTTCTAGGGAATGATCTTTAGGTGATTCCAATTATTCATTTTAGTGCTTTGAATTTAGTAGTGAATAACACCCTTTTGTGAGTATTGTGAAATGGTGAAGATCCTCGGTATTATTCTTCTCCTTCAGAATGAATATATGAAAATGTTACTACTCACATGGAAATGTAACCATTAATCTCCATTCATATTATTCTTGTGTGATACCCCTATGTGAGACCATGGTTCATAACACATTCTGTGGGATCGTAGCGCAAACCCATGGAACCTTGCTTGAACCCATGGCCCCTTACCAAACCCCTGAAACCATGTTCAAACTCCTGAAAACATTTCACAAACCCCCACCACCATGGGTAAACCCCTAACACCATGAGAGAACTCCTGAAACCATTGTGTGGACCCCTACCCATTGGTAGAACCCCATACACATTGTGAAAACTCTGGTATCTTGGGTGAAACTATGGTCATCGCGAACCCCAGGTCACTACAAACCCCTAGTGGGAACCATTTTTCTCACTTTTCATGAGTCCCAAACCATGAATTTATACTATCGTGAGTCCTCTATCATGAGTCTTCTTTATCCCTTTGTGCAAGACCTTATTCATATCACACAAAAGACTTACATGATATAAATTGCGTATAATTATTATCCACAAACCTCTATTGCGAGGTCTCACCATGAGTCTCTTCTCTGTATGAGAATCAGTTCAATATTTTTAGAAAAACATCACCAGTATTTAAGTATGGGTCCTATGGTATATATAGGCGAGTTTCTGCCTCATTAATTCCACAAATTGTGGACAATATTCCACATCATTACGATCACACTATCTGAAAGATCCCAGTGTGAGATCCTCTTATCCATTTTGTGAGATCCAAGCACGAGCCCTCGGTCAACATTCACTCTTTTCACCAGTCATCGATCATCATTTCCACTTGGAAAACCTTAGGTATTTCATTAAATCTATGCGGTTATATAAAGATAGATAGATATTTTTTTCAGGACATTATTTCACACTCTTTATATGACCCATATTAGTTACACGATCCATCATCGAAATAATGTATAAATACTAGATATCAATTATGTGTACTCGCGTGATCTGAGACCATTTAATGATAACACAATGGATAAAATAAGGGTAGAGGTGAGATGTTTTCCTGATCACTATAAGACATGTGATGCGAGCACCATGATTCCCTGGAGTCATGTCTGTTGTAACATGTGAATTCCCATAGAGTTTCACAATTCACACTATTTGAACCGTAATTCATTATTCATGCTAACATGTGAGTCGTATTTACTCTTTACACAAGATCTAGTTGCATGCTCCATATACAATCATGAGTGTTTTGAAAGGCCCCTCTGCGAGCACCAGAGACAGTCATGAGTGCTTTACAAGACCCCTCCATTACCTCTAAAGAAACTCATATGTGCTCTATGAGATCTTATCACCGGAACTAAATTCAATCACATTATACCATGCGATTAACAATGTTATTGTCCTCTAAAGATTTGCATAACCCATCACTAGTTTCAAATACAACTATGAGTGTCCTGAATGATCACTTTGGAGGATCCCCTCAGCACTATAACTTCTCCCTTAGACTCAAATTCAATCATGCGTAGTGTTATGATTTTCAATGCTATTGTCTTCAAATACTTTTTTTTATTCATTGCAGGTTGAAAAGTCTGCTATGAGTGATGCACTAACTCATCATGCCTTCAATGACAACCATACATTATCAACAACCTTATACCTTTTCAAGAAGAACAATCAACCGAAAATAACCATAATGTGTGATTTTTGGGTAACAATATAACCCTATGGGTTTGTTGAAAATCCATAACATTTTAATACCACATGAAAGATTCTTCCATCATATTTAAAAACATCACTTCTTGATATTATAATATCAATCAGAACATTACTCATCACACACTCTAAGACCATATGAGCAATACACAATTTGAGAAATAAGAGTATAATAAAGTTTTCATCAATGAACCACTTTATTTCATTCCCAAAACACTCATCTATTATCATCACAAACCTCACTTGTCATGATATATAATATTTGATCAACCATCTATATCATAGTTATGTTTTAATATCCCCCTATATTGTTTCTCTCCCTATTAGCCTCTCCCCTATCTTGATTAACAAACTTTCTCCCTAATAGGTAATTTCGTTTGGTGCGCAATAGGGTTAAGGACAGAGATTGACATATTATGAAAAAAACATCATACCTTGAGAGGGATCCACATCACACTCTTTCAAGTGCGGGGAGTCAACTGGAATCCAAGATCTAGTCGATGTAGTTTTAATTCTTCATTGGGTAAGGAATTTATTATATTGTATGCAACCTATAGTTATGTAGGAGCATACTCCAATTTTAGAAGACCTTTCTCCACTTTCTCCTTGATAAAATGATACTCGATTTCAATGTAATTTTTCCTTGAGTGGTGGAATGGATTTTTTCTATGATTTATAGAACTATAATTACCATAATTGATTCCTATTTGATGTTTCACATGAACTCCCATATCCTAACACTGCTACTTCATCCACAAAAAACGTGTGCACATTTGAGTAGCCACCATTCCCCCATCTTATACGGTGCTCAATGAGATGAACTATTGTTTATTATATAGACATGAAGTATATAATCCAATAAGATAAGATACACCACCTAACATTGAATTTATATCAATAGTTGAACCTGTCGAATTTTTTTTCTGTATATCGCAATAAAATAGGTTGATATTTTTCATTATACATCCAACTAAAATCCACTATGCCCATGATATACTGAAGTATTATATTTACTACAAGCAAGTGGCTTTCCTAGGGATTTCTTTGAAACCAAACTAAATGTAATGTGAGAAAAAAATATATTCTTGTGTCACTATTATGTACAACATTTATCCAACGATTTGCATGAATTTTCTAAAACTGCCACTTTTCCTACATAATCATGAGACTGTTTCATCGGTGTAGCCACCAAAGTCTTCATCTCCTTAGAATTTTCCATTCCAAACCTTCTAAAAAAATCCTTAACATTTTTATACTGTGAAATGAATGTGATATGCATTCCTTTTGTTACATGTAAACCAAGGAGAAACATAAATTCTCTAATCACTAACATTTAAAAGTCTCTTTTCATGAATTAAGATATCTATCTACATTTTTCTTCATTTGAAAAACCAATGATTATCGAATCAACATAAAATAGAACCACCATCTGGTGACTACTATCAATGTTGAAAAACATATTTTAATTAATACCATCATTTTGAAAGTCGAACATCTTCAAAAACTGATCTATCCTTCAATATCATGCTCTTGGTTCTTGCTTCAAACTATACAAGGCCTTCTTCAGGCAAGAAACGCTATTATCATTGTCATGAATGTAAAAAGAAAATTTCTTCTCAATGTAAACTTCTTCTTCTAGAACCCTATTCAGAAATGATAAATCGGCATTCATATGGAAAACCATAGACATTATATGACCTACTATAGAAAAAATCTAATTTTCTATTACCTTTAAACAGGTGGGAATGTTTCATCAACATTGATACCCTCTATATAAGTGTACCTTTTTCACAATATTCATGCCTTATTTATTATAACAACACCATATTAATTCATATTATTATGAAATACCCCTTTAGTTCTAATGAAATTTTTTTCTATTAGTCACGAAACAATCTCCCATGTATTATTCTTTTCAATTTTGTCAAGATCATAATTCATTGAAGGAACCCATTTTTCATCTCCAGCTACTTCGCTAAAACATTTAGGCTATACCTGTGATAAGTATGATGCTTGTTGTAGAGTCTTTATCAATCTTGTTTTCACCGGTGTTTTCTAATCCCAAATTATGTTATGTTTATCAATTTCAGCACTTATCATCTATCTTTATGTAGATTTTAAATAGTGCACACACTTTTTATTATTTGAATCTTTTTGTGATTCAACATATAGAAGTGGAAAATCTACTAATATTATTATATCTCCAAAATTATACTCCTAAAACTAATGATATATTTGGATATGATTCTACTAATATCCCACTATAGTTACATTCTAAAATTAAAATATCTTCCCCAACTACATACTGAAGAAATTAAATTATTATCTTTTCATTGGGTAGCAATGAAATATCCCCTCATATCAAAAGGAATCAAAATTCATTTTTTTCTCATTTTTTAGAATGAAACACTTACTTCTGAAGACTTGAATGCACTTAAAATTTGGAATCTATCCATCCCATATCTCTTGTGTATTCTTCTATTATTTTTTACATAATAATTATTTATTTGATATATAGACTGATGTCCTCACTATTTCTTTCAAAAAAAATATCGTGAAGGACTTTGTCATTGATCATTGATTTTTCCATGTCATTGAGAATTTTATTTCTTCATGACGCTCTTCCATTATGATGTGGTGTTCTTACAGGTGAATCATGATGCCTTATCCGATGATTCTCAAGATAATAATCCACTTGGATATTTGAGGACATTGTTCCATTATCCATTTGGTTCTTATGTATTTTTTTGACCTTGCATCTTTTCATCTTCCCTTTGATAAGTTCTTATGAAACTGAACACCTTATATTTGCGGGTAGTGATTTAAACACATTCCATTATACTAAAATTAACAATGAAGAGAATATAATATATCCTCACATCATTAGATTTTGGTGAAATAGGTCCACACACATAAATTTGCACCAACTCAAGCACTTTTTTAGCATTTTCTATTTTTGTTTATATATATTTTTAATGATAATCCCTTGTTGAAAAGAATCACATGTACGAGTATGATCACATGATAACCATGGATGGTCTCAAACAACATCATATTTCGCCAGATATTCCATGGATGTTTGGATCATGTGACTAGGAAATTTATTCTATAATTTGTTTTATTATACATTTTAAAGAATGGAAATATTTACCTCTCGGCTCATATGGTAAATATTACCTTTCGTATGCTTTCTCGGGAAAACCACTGCACTGTCTTTTTCCTTGATGACACATAATTTCATGGAAAATCTTATTGAATGTCCTGAGTCATATAGTTGAAGTAACCTAACATGTTTTTACTCAGACCTTAGATAACTAATACATTTTTATGTCTCATTTTTCTTCCCCCAAACATGGTTTTTCCTGAGCCAATAATCTTCAAGAGTTTATAAGAACAAAATCTAATGATACCATATTTGTCGAACTTTTTTCTATTTAACATATTCATATTTCCTATCATATGTGTGGTACACCCACTATTATTGATCCATATTCCAATAAGATATGGTTATATAAAATAAATCTATCCCACCAATTCATGTTAATCAATATTCCTTTTGATTTATGTTTTCTGATTCAAACCCAATATGGATTGACGATCTTTATATTCCTTATAGTATGATGAAAAACATATCATGTGATAGAGATAAAAAATGATTATTAATTTTCATCTCATTTGATGATACATTTAGTTATTTCTTATGATCAAACTCAATTTTCATCAACACATTCCTTTTCAAGGTTGTTGAGGAATATCATTCCATGGTTCTAAATCATCCACAGCTAAAATAATTACCATCAAATGATGACATGGAATATTGACCTCTATATTTATAACTCTATTGATTTTTTCCCTCCGTTACCTCTTGGATATAGAACATACGTTTTGTGAGTGTCCCATTTTTCCACAATAATAACAGCTTATGCGAGGAGAATTTTTATGTGGAAATATTTTAGTTCTTCTTCTGTCTTGGTTTTTTTGAATCTTCTCGTTATGATTCATAAAAAAATAAATCATCAATCTCAGAGTGAGATATTTTCGCTCTAACGTCAACCATTACATCTTTCTACTTACAATCAGGCCTCATACTAGTTGTGTCATTTTGATCAATCATTTTCCATTCCTCGTAGTCCATTTTCTTCTTAACTAGAACACAGAATTCTACTTTTACATTTTCATTCGCATTTGTATCCTGGTTTTCTAGAATCAGTAGTTTCTCTTAATCATTCACTTTCCTTCAAATAATGACAAACACCTTTTCATGTTATTCAAAACATTTAATTTGGAATATTCTGGTGCTAATAAAAACATCAATTTTTCTACTCTATTATTTTATTTTTATCTTATACTCACCGATCATTTCATATATCTCTAGAATTGAATGCTTCAGTTTATAAATATCATCAATAAAATCAAACTTCTCTTCTTCCTTCTGTTTCATATAATGTTTTTAATCCAAAAACACTTTTTTATACTTCTTCATTTATTATCTCTAAACATATATTTCTTTTTAACACCCCAATCTTCCACAGTATGTTTCCCCTTTTAATAATTCAATAGCTTTTGTTGTAAGCAACTTCGAGTTCTTGCACACCACGACCAATCAAACTTTATGTTATGAATATTAATACCTACTTTTTGAAATTTAATAAATTTTATTTTTCAAAATGGACTTCATTTCTAGATTCGTAATATCAAAACTGTCTTAGGGTGATTTTTTGGTATTTTTATGAAAACTTACATTTTTTTATGAATAGTGAAAAACATTGCGTTGTTGTTTAGAACCGACATTTAATTTAAATAATTAGTTATTTTATTTCAATTTATATTAGGAAAAAATAGATACATAATACTTATTTATGTTTAATGTAATTCATTGGATTCATTTTATAATAATATTTGATATATAAAATTTTATTGAAATTTTTGCTGTCTTTTACCCACATTCTAGGCGCAATTGAAAATTTGCATAAAACATAATTTTACTACTTTTGTGAATTGAATTTCTAAAATCCGAGAGACATGGTTGACCAATGTAATTAAAATGTGGTTCAATAAGATGAAAATAATTTTCAGTGAATAGTATGTTTTGACTTTTATTTACCACGTTTAAAAGTAAATATGGTAATTAAAGGTAAGAAATGATATTATTATTACCTTAACACATGTACTAATTCTCTTTGATTAGTTTATTTCAACCAAAATTAAAATTATGAAAAATATATGATCCTTTTGGACCACTTGGATTAGATTAGGGAATTTATTATTATTTTATTTAAAGAAGAGTTAAAAGTGTTAAATTCAATGTTTAATAACTAAAATATTTTTAATATAAGGTTATTTATAAGATATATTAGACAATAAATATTAATTAGAAAGATAAAATTATTTCCTACATAATGGTATTTTATTTATAATTTTTATACATTATATAATAAAATTATTTATGACATAATGATGATGTAGTAATTACCTTATTAATGAAAGATTAAAATAAATGATTTTACAAATATCCAAATAAATGTAAATTGAGACTTTTAATAAGTTACACAAATTTTCTAGGTTAATATGAAATGATAGGGTTCATTAAATGGTTTTTTTTTCTATGTAATAAATTTTTTATGCCTTTCACAAAAAAAATACCAAATACTGTAAAAATTGACATAAATGAGTTTTTAAAACAAATCCAATATTTTTAATTGATATAGTATTATTCAAAATTTAAGGTTCTTACAAAGGACATAGATAAGGTTATATATATTAATAATGAAAAACATGGGGTTTTCATGGCTTTTTTATAGTAAGTCTATTAACCATTTATTATAATAATACAAGAATACATGGTAAATGTTAAAGTATTTAACCAAAAGTTAAATCTAAAATATGAGGTTAATATGGTGAACTAAAAATGACTAAAATCTATTGGTTGAGAGGATTGATACCCATCCCCAACTTATCCTTTAAATAAATCAGTTTTTATCCATTATAAACTAAATATTATTTTATAATAAACTAAAATTTCAAGATTTTCCTAAAGTGACTGTCACCTCTCTTATAAATGGGTACTTACCCTTCTCTCAAAATCACACCACCAAAGCCATTTGGCTCTACCAAACCCAGACCAAATATCCTAACAAATCCCCCCACTTCATCCTAGAGTCCTTACTTTTCTCATAAATCCATACTAAGGATCCTTTTGATCAAATCAAAAGGAAGAACCCGAAAAATATATAATAATTTCATCACATATTTCTATGTTCTTTTCTTCTTCCAATTACTCTTTATTTTTTGTTTCCATACCAAAATAATAACTCCAATTCCTTCTATATACTGTGATGTAATTATAAATATGGTACAACCATATTCATTGTTCCCATTATCCTATGAATTACAAAGTCACTATACATGTGTACGTATGACTTACTGTTTCCACGTCATGGTGTAGTTTATTATTCAGCAAATAATTATTTGGATGGGTATAATAATTAGTATAACTAATGTAAATAATAAATATAACATGTTAATTATTATTTATATATTATATACCATCCAATAATATATGATTTTACCATCAAGAGAATGATATTGTCGCTCGTGCGTACATCGGGCCTACCGTCTCCACGACGCGATGATATGTAATTCCCCATCATAAACATTCAAGAATAATTTTCATTTGATGATTAAAAACAATTATTATGAACATAATATCACTCTGGATATGAATATGATACATCATATCCCAAACAAACATGAATTACATAAAAAACATATAATGGAAAATGAATCAGTTAACACCCAAAACGATGATACTGCTGAAATATCATTAACAAAGCAATATTAAAAGATCATATATGATATAATATTTGAGTATGTGGTTCTTGTAAAATTATATAATAGTTATTTAACTATTATAAAAGTTTTTAATGTACCCTCGACCAAGTAAAAGTACAAGGTAAGGGTTAATTCTACATCTCTTCATTATCTGAGATTGTATATACATGACTATCTATTGGGAAATATTTATCATCCACAACCATGTTTGTTAAAATGTATTTCAAAGCATATTTTCTATTTCCAAGACTATGGGTTAAAGTAATTTATATCCTTTTTTGACTTTTTATGAGATTTTTATAATGTAATCTTTCTGTCATTTTCCAAACAAGGTCCATTATGACCTTTTCGGCAAAATTATGGAAGGAATGTTTTTTATCTTATATAACATGTATGACTATTTTACACCATTGTAACATCTTATAATATTCCCTTACACGATTATAAAAATATTTTCAAAATAAATGTTTTCTTTTAAAATTAAAGGTCTTTTGAATGATTTCAAAATAGAAAGACATATTTCTCTCAAATAGTTTTTATTTCATCTATGTCAACATAGTTTGTTGGATTTTATGCTTGTTTGAAGTTGATTTGTTATCAAAAAATCATCCATATTGTATTGAAGGTTTTATGATATGTTTGAATATGGATTTGATATTTTTATACCATTCATGGTTTATGGTTAAAGTATCGACATTTCGTATGATATTTTAATACCAATTTTTATGTTATTTATCAACCTTTTCATATGAGGAATTCATTAGACTTAGTAAGTGACAGGTGGATCCCATTATAACTCCTTGATGCATCGATAGGTCTGATGAGAAAAACTAGTTTCTTGGAACAGGGCCTTGACAAAATTTTATTAGTATTATTGGCACGAGGCCTTGTCTATGTGGTTATGAAGTTTGGCATTATGTGTTCCATCATTATGAAATTGGATATTGATATTACATGTGATTATCCAACTAGTAGAATATCCATGTGAATTACTAAATGGAATTAATTGATTTATCTTTTCCATATTATGCTTCAGTATAATTTTTAAAAGGATTATATTTTAGTCGTATACATTGTCTTAAATGTTTATTCTAATTTATGAAAGTTTCCTCTTTATTTTTATCTTTACTGAGCATCTCTGGTTACTCCTTTCTATGTCTTATTTTTTTAGGATGCAAAGAAGTAAATTATGAATAACCTCCAGTGATAGTCTAAGGGATATGAATGTGGTCAATGGAGACAATTTTGTTATTGTTTTTCATTTTATAATTTAATGTAAAACTTATCAATGTATCTAGTACTTCTAAGGATACTAAACTGATCGGTCATTCTGGATTTGATCCTTTCTGATCATGAAAATTTTCTGAAGTAATGCAACAACTCTGGGTAATGGGGTTGGGGAATTATAGTTGGTATTACAAGAAATTTAGTACAAACCTTGGAAATTAGATTTAGAAAAACATATATCAGAAAACATTACCCTAATATTGTCCTTGAGTATTAGTATAGAAGAACTTTCTAGAATTTTGGTAATGTAGATATTTTCTGCATTTTTAGAGAAATACATCCCTGTTTGGATATGAGTAGGTAGAGGCGGTTCTGGTACATATATACCATGGAGTAAAAACTCCGACAAGGAGTTTCGAGTTCAACCTGGGTATCCTAGTACACGACAATGGGCCTTTTTGTACTTTTGGTTATAACACAAATGGGGGATATACTTAGGATAATTCACAATTTTTTTACAAACCATTATGAAGGATTTATGGGTAAATACTTCCTAAAATAAAACATTTTTTATGATGTGGGACTACATGCATAAATTGTTCAATTAATGTTAGGTATATTACTATTTTGGAATTATGTATTTTGATTCATAAACTAATATAGTGTATTCCATTTTTTATAAATGGCTCATAGTGGAAGGAATGGAAACAATATCAATGCACATAATCCATGTAGGGATTTCCCGCCTACTCTAGATAGTTATAGTGGATCTGGGGATGCAAGTGGTTCTAATCAGCTTATCAGCATACATGGACAAGTCAATCAAGTTATGAATAATATTTGCACCAGAATGGAGCACCATAATCCACAATATGAAAGATCAATGTTATACCACTTCATGAGGAAAAAACCACCAAAATTAAATGGGACTAAAAATCCATTTTTAGCTGAGAAATTGATATGTTCATTGGAGAAAATATTTCATGCATTGGGGAGTCGTGAAAGGGAAAAAGTTTTCATGGCTGTTTTTCTCCTCACATGAGATGAAGATCAATGTTGGTCATTAATTCAAAACACAAAGGAGGATGAAGAAGTATCAAGTTTGGAATTTAAGTAGTTTATAGAGCTTATATAAGAAAAATACATTCATTGTGACCATTAAGAAGATATGAAAATGAAATTTTTTAGTTTGAGGCAAAATGAGGATGAGAATGCCAAAAACTATGAGGCTAACATTACAAGGATAACAAGGCATGTGACAAATTATATACTTAACCCAAGGAGTAAGATTGATCAATTATTTTTTGGGTTAAAACCATTTCTCTGTCGAGAATTAGACTCACAACATTTCTCATCATACAAAGATATTGTCTCATTTGCTCTCTATACAGAACTGGAATTCTCTAAGTCTTACTGTTGGGACCAAGTTGTATGGATAAAGAAGTTTGAAGAGTTATCCTTTGTAGAGTGTTGTATTTTATTGTCAACTAAGATAAATCAATTCACTTTGTAAAAGGATCATAAACTATACGATGCTTTTCAGATTTTTATTTCACAGATATCATAAGTTTGGAGAACTTGTGATGCGAGCCTTATGAAGGAAAGGGAGAGAGAGAAAAGTAGGCCCACAAGTATGCAGTAGGCGCGCAAGTATGCATTAGGCATGCAAGTATGTAGAGGCACACAAGTCATTTTTCAAATATCATTATTTCAAAAATAAGGACAAGGAAAGAGGCTGTGGAAGTGTCCAGAAGGCTCGCAAGTGCCAAACAGGCGCGCAAGTACCACGAAGGCGTGCAAGTCCCAAGGAGGTGAGAAAGTGTCAGGGAGTCGTGCAAGTGCCAAGAAGGCACTCAGGTCCAAGGAGACGCGCAAGTGAATGTGATGTTTAGGTTGCCAAAATGCCTATAAAAAGGCTACTAACCTCCTAATTTCTTAAGGCTCGAGACATAGAGAAATATTTTGAGCTCTGAGCGCACAAGTCGAAGAAGTGTGGCGCGCAAGTGGTTGAGGAATGCAAGTTGACCCTCATTTTTAAGTGGTGTGCAAGTGTTGTGCTGTCCACAAAGAGGTGTGCAAGTATAAAGGTGGCGCACATGTATTTCCTGTCCACAAAAGGCGCGCAAGTATAAAGGAGGTGCGCAAGTGAAAGGAGGCGCGCAAGCTGTTTTCTCCAGGTGGTTTCTACCAGGTTATGGGTAGGAAAGTGAATTATTGTTTTGAAATATTTGATCCAGGAAAGGTCATCAAGAAGCACAGAATTATTTCATTACCCTATCTGTGCTAAGATGGAGTACACACACTATTGGATTGTCTTAAAAGTGCTACACGATTTTAAGGGTATATCTTACTCCTTGTATTCAACATCAAAGGATTGTTTTCTAGTTTATTGTTTGGTACTGGATTGTTTCCATACCATAGCAAAGACGTAGCTACTCTTGTTGAGTAAAGAACCTTGTAAATCTTTTGTTCATGTGGTTGTGTGTGTTTAGAAGGGAAGAAACTCTTTAACAAGAGGTGAAGGTTGTTTCAAAAAGGAGAAGCTTAAAATAAAAAAGAAAAAGAAAACGATATCACTGATTAACCCCCTCCCCCTCTAAGTGATACTTGGATCCTAACTGGGAACTTCACTTACAACTTTAAAGAAATGCATGAGATGAAGAGATCTACTTAACATTCTAGAAATGGGAATAATGGGAATAAGGGAAATTTTGAATATCCATCTTGTGGTAAATGTGGGAAGAAACACCCTGGTACTTTCTTAAAGGGAATGGGAGTCTTATACAAGTGTGGTTAAAAAGTCCACCAAGATCATGATTGCAATGGAAAGAAAGAGGATGTTAATGTTGAATTCTACAATTGTTGAGAAATGGGGCATTATGAAAATGAATGTCCTAAACGCCAATGAAGCTTACCTCAGAAAAGGCCAAGGGAGGAAGTCCAAGCTTATGCGATCACTACTGCTGAGGTTGAATCTCCGAAAGATATGGTGGAAGGGAATTTAATGGTTTCCTCAAGTTTAACCAATGCTTTATTCTGGATCATCGCATTATTTCATATCTTCCCCGTTTGATATGAAAATTAGATATTTCCAATTTGATTTAACATGGTAGTTGTCCTTCAAAAATACTAAGGGAAGTAACATTGAAAAAAGGTTTTGTGAATCAGTTCCCATTAGAGAATATAAATGTTACTTAGCTTCTAATATCATCGTCATACATATGATTTAATTTGATATAATCCTCGGAATGGATTGGATTTCATACCACGAAGAGAAGATTTCTTTTAAGGAGATGGAGGTTACAATTTTTGACGATGATAAGGAGTACATTATCTTTAGAGAAGAAACGTCACCACCCTATTGTTATCTAGATCCACCACCCAAATTTCTCTACTAAATTCAATTATTGGGGAGGAAGAGAATGAAATAACTATGGGCGACGAAAAAAATGTTCAAATACAGGACATTCTTATAGTACATGACTATGTTGATGTGTTTCCATAGGATTTACATAGACATCCTCCAGAACAAGAAATTGAGTTTTCCATTGATTTAATTCCTAGTTCAAGGCCCATATTCAAGACCCCTTATACAGTGGACACTGTGGAATTAGTGGAACTAAATAAACAACTAGAGGATTTAACTAATAAAGGATTTATTCACCCTAGTGTTTCTCCATGGGGAGCCCCTGTTCTTTTTGTTAATAAGAAAGATGGATCTACAAGGTTGTGCACTGACTACATGGAGATCAATGCTATAACAATAAAGAAAAAGTATCCCCTACCTCATATTGATGATTTATTTGATCAACTTCATGGAGCTCAATATTTTTCAAAGACTGCTCTTTGATCTGCATATCATCAGTTGTGAGTAAAGAAAGAAGTCATTCCAAAGACATCATTTCAAACCACATATGTGGATAACGAGTTTAAAGTAATGCATTTTGGACTATCTAATTCACCCTATGTTTTCATGGATATAATGAATAGAGTTTTCAATGAATATCTTGATGACTTTGTAGTGGTATTTATTGATGAAATCTTGGTATAATAAAGAATCTACAGAGATAATGAAAATCACTTGTGAATTATTTTGAAAACCCTCAAATGAAATGAATTATATGGGAAGTTTAGAAAGTGTGAATTCATGCTTTAGGAAATTTCCTTTCTTGGACATATTTTCTCTAAGTATGGAATCACTGTTGATCCTTCAAAGACCAAGGAAATCCGAGAATGGCCAGCACTAATGAGTATAACTGAGGTATAATATTTTATTGGTCAAGAAGGTTATTATCAGCGCTTCGTCTAGAATTTTTCCCAATTGGCTGACCCATTAACCAAGCTCACACTCAAAGGGGTTAATTTATTTTGGTCAAATGAGTGTGAAGTATGTTTTGAATAAGTGAAGAAAAGATTAGTCAATGCTCCTGTAATGACTCTACCAATAGGGAATTATTGGTTTGTTATTTATAGTGATGGTTCAATTAAAGGAATTGGTTTTTTCCTTATGCAGAATGAAAGAGTTATTTCCAATGCATCACAATAGCTAAAAAATTCAGGGAAAAACTATCCCACTCATGATATCAGTTAGCAGCTGGAATATTTGCTCTAATGATATATAGAAACTATATATATGGAGAAAAATGTGAGATTTATACTGATCACAAGAGTTTGAAGTATATTTTCTCCCAGAAATAACTCAACATGAGGCAAAGAAGATGGATTGAACTACTCAATGATTATGATTTCACTATACACAACAACCTAGGGGGGAAAATAAGGTGGCAGATTCTTTGAGAAAAAAGGATCATGGAGTTCTGAACGAGATGAGGGGTGAAAGGTATCCTATGTTCATGGATCTAGTATTGCTGAATATGGGAAAAATCATGGAAGGTGAAACATCAATACTTTTTCAAAAGGTTTCAAACCATCTTTACTAGAAAGGGGAAAATGTTCTCAGACTGATGATGAGGAGTTTCAAAAGAAAAGTAAAGCTACGAATGATGATAGATTGATCGAATTCATATATGAAGATGGAATTTTGAAATTTGGGAAAAGAATTTTTGTTCCCAATATACCTAATCTAAGAAGGGAATTGTTAGATGATGCTCACATCCCCAATTTCTCTATACACTTGAGTAGCACTAATATGTATAGAGATTTGAAGGAATGTTTTTGGAGGGACTACATGAAGTGGTAGATTGCTGATTATGTATCACGATGTATGGTTTGTCAACAGGTGAAGGCTAGAAGACAACATCCTAGAGGAGTCATGCAACCACCTCCAATACCTGAGTGGAAATTGGATTATATTATGATGGATGTTTTCATGGGGCTACCAAGGACTCCTAGAAGTAATAATGCAATATAGGACATTTTTTATCTTTTTACCATGTCATCACTTTTTATTGATATAAGAGAATATTTACACTTGAAATAATGACAAGAAAATGTATTAATGATGTTGTATGACTTCATGGAGTACCCATATCGATTTTTTCTGATCGTGATACCTATTTTACAACTAGATTCTAGAAAATTCTTCAAGAGGCCCTAGATACAGATCTTTGTTTGAGAACTTCCTACCACCCTAAAACTGATGGACAATCAAAATGGACTATTCAAACCTTAGAATACATGTTGAGATCTTGATCAATTTAATTTCAAGGTATGTGGGATCAATATTTACCTCTGGTAGAATTTTTCTATAACAATAGCTTCCATTAATGTATTCTGATGGCACCATATAAAGCATTATACGGAATGATATGTCACACACCAACTTTTTGGGATGATTTTGGTGAAATAAAACTATTAGAACCATAACTTGTTGAGGAAACAACTGAAAAGGTAAAGATTATCCAAACCCACATAAAAGAAGCTCATAGTACGAAAATGATCTATTCTGATTACCGAAGAAAGGATTTAACATTTCAAGTAGGGGATCATGTTTTTTGGAAGGTATATTCATGGTAGGGTGTTATAAGTTTCATTAAGAAGGGTAAATTAAGTCCCAGGTACATCAGACCTTGCGAAATTCTAGAATGAATTGGAGTTGTATCTTATCGTTTGGAAATTCCGCCAAGTCTCTCCAATGTTCATGATGTGTTTCATGTACAACTATTGAGAAAATACATACCTGACCCAACACATATACTCAACTACGAAGAAATAGAACTGGAACCCAATCTATCTTATTTCGAATTGCTCTCAAGATTCATCATACCAGAAAACAAGTACTGAGAAACTAGATGAATCGTTTGGTAAAATTTATATGGAGAAACCATAAGATGGAAGAGGAAACATGGGAACTCGAGGAAATTATGAGGAGGAACCACCGATATCTTTTTATACAATAGTATTCGTGAAATTTCTAGGACAAACTTATTTGAAGGAGGGATGAATGTAACACCCCAATATTCCACGGTACGCTTCCCCATTTAATAATACAATTGCTTGTGTTGTACACAACTTTGAGTTCCAGCACACCAAGACCAATCAAACTAGCTGTTTTGAATATTAATACCCAATTTTTGAAATATTATAAATTTTATTTTAGAAAATGGACTTCATTTATGGATTCGGAAGGACAAAATTAGCTTAGGGGTAATTTTTTGTATTTTTCTGAAAACATTCAATTTTTTATGAATATTGAAAAACACTGCGTTATTATTTAAAACTGACTTTTTATTTAAATAATTAGTTATTTAAATTAAATATATATAAAGTAAAAATATACACATAATACCTATTTATTCTTAATTTAATTCATTTGAGTCATTTTATAATAATATTAGATATATAAAATTTTGTTGAACTTTTTACCGTCTTTAACCCACCTTCTTGGGGCATTTGAAAATTTGCATAAAACATAATTTTATCGGTTATGTGAATTGAATTTAAAAACTCTGAGAGAAATGGTTCACATAAATAATTTAAATTTGTTTCAATAAGATGAAAATAATTTTTAGAGAATAGTGAATTTTGAATTATATTTACCAATGTTAAAAGTAAATAGGGTAATTAAAGGTAAAAATGATATTATTATTACCCTAACACATGTCCTAATTCTATTGGATATGTTTATTTAGACCCATATAAACCTTAGGAATAAAATATGATCATTTTGGTCCACTTGTTTTAGATTAGGGCATTTATTATTATTTTATTTAAGGAAGATTTAAAATTGTTAAATTCAATGTTTAATAACTAAACCATTTTTAACATAGGGTTATACATAAGATAAATTCGACTATAAACAATAATTATAAATATAAAAATATTTCCTACATAATTTTTGTTTATGTTTAATTTTTATAAATTAAATAATTAAATTTATTTATGAAATAATGATGATGTAGTAATTACATTATTAATAAATGATTAAAATAATTGACATTATAAATATCCAAATAAATGTAAATTTAAACATTTGATGAATTCCACTAATTTTATATGTTAACAAGACATTTTATGAATGATTAAATGAATTTTTTTCTAAGTAATAATTTTTTTATGACTTTCACAAAAACAAAATACCAAATAGTGTCAAAATTGACATAAATGAGTTTTTAAAACAAGTACTATATTATTAATTGATATAATATTCCTAAAAATATATGGTTCGGAACAAGTACATAGATAAGGTAATATATATTAATAATCAACCACTTGGGTATCTCATGGATTTTTCACATGAGCCTCAGCCTAGTTGGTGAGGACTACTTAAGTGCATCCAAGAGACCAGGGATCAAAGCCAAGTTGACGCTAACTTACAGGCACTATAGCAGTACTGTAGAAGTGTTGTAGTAGTACTATAGGACAACTGTAGTAGTACTATAACAGTAATGTAGTAGGCACTTCAGTAGGCATTGTAGTGGTATTGTAGTAGGCATTGTTTGGCACTGTAGCAGTATGGAATATTCCCCCGTTTGGGCCTTCGGGCCACCGATTTGGTCCCCGAGTCCATTAAGGCCTTTGGGACACCCAGTCCTTTGGGTCAATAAGGCCTTTGGGCCCCATCAAGGACTTCGGGCCACCTTTAGTGTAGATACGATCCAGACAACCTACAAGGAACAAGCTTTAGAAGGAGGTGGAGCAAGGAGCTTACACCAGAGCAAAGCTAAACGAATTGCAAGAATGAGAGGGTATGGCACCTGCCATTGGGACAAGCATGTGCATGCACGAAAAAACCTATCCAATCATCATTGCGAAGGTAGATATCTTATTTCATGATGAAGATGCTAGGGAGGAGCAGTTCTAAGTAGTTATTCTGAGTTGCATGTAATGTTCGAAGCCTACGGGCAACGAATTCCTCTAAGGTGTATGGGCCATGAAATACTTTCACCTACGGGCCTTGTAAGGGTTCCACATCACCCCTTGAAAGGTGTATTATCAAAAATCCATAAAAAATTAAGGCCTTCAGGGCATTGGGGGTATCATGGATTTTTATAGTATGTTTGTTAACCATTTATTATAATAATACAAGAATACATGGTAAATGTTAAACTATATAACCAAGAGTTAAATCTTACAGATGAGATTAATATGGTGACCTAATCCAATATAAAACCTAATTATTTATATGATTTATACCCATACCCATCTTATACTTTAAATAAATCTTTTTTGAGCCATTATAAACCAAATAGGATTGTATAACAACATAATATTTCAAGCTTTTCCTAAAGAGACTGTCACCTCTTTTATAAAAGGGTACTTCCCATTCTCCAAAAATCACACCTCCAAATCTATTTGGATCAACCAAAAAATTCACAAATATCCTCCCAACATAACTTAAATCAACCTATACTCTGTACTTTGATCATAAATACAAACTAAGGAGCTTTTTGATCAAATCAAAAGAAACTACCTGAAGAATCGGTAATAATTTCATCACCTCGTTCTAAGTTCTTTTCTTCTTACACTTCCTCATTATTTGCTGTTTCCATACCAAAATAATAAAAATAGTACCTTATACAAATTGTGATGTTATTATAAATATGGTACAACCATATTCATTATTATATCCATCATATGAATGACAAAGTCACCATACGTGCATACGTACGGCTTACCATCTCCACGTCGTGGTGTAGTTTTCTATTCAACACTTAATTATTTGGATGGGTATAATAATGAGTATAACTAATGTAAATAATAAATATAACATGTTAATGATAATATATATATATATATATATGATATAGAGTTCAATTATATACAATTTCACCATCAAAATAATGATATTGTTGTTTGTGCGTACGTACGACATACCGTCTCCAGGACGCGATGAGATGGCATTCCCCATCATAACCATTCAAGACTAATTATTATTTTATCATTAAAAACAATTTTTTAAAACATAATATCATTCCTTATAGGAATAAGATACATCCTATACATAATAAACGTGACTTACATAACAAAACAAATAATGAAAAAATGAACCCGTTAACACCTGAAACGATGATACTACAAAAATATCTTAAACAAAGAAAAATTATAAGATCATATACATTATAATATTTGGGTATGTGGTTCTTGTATAATTTAATAAAAATTATTTAAATATTATAAAGAAGTTTAACGTACCCTCTACCAAGGAAATATATATGGTAAGGGTTAATTCTACAATCTCTTCATTATCTAAGGTTGTTTATATGTGAGTATCTATTAGGACCTCTTTATCATCCACATATGTGTTTCTTAAAATGTATTTCAATGAAAATTTACAATTTTATAAACTATGGGTAAAATTCATTTATATCCTTGTTTGACTTTTTATGAGATGTTTATAAAGGTATCTTTCTGTTGTTTTCCCAATAAGGTCATTTACGACCTTTTAGACAAAATTATGGAAATAATGTTTTTTTAACTTATACGGAAGGTGCGTTTATTTTCCACCATTGTAACACCATAGAAAATTCCCTTACAAGATTATAAGAATATTTTCAAAATAAATGTTTTCTTTTAAAATTACAGGACTTTTAAATGATTTCAAAATATAAATAGATATTTCTCTCAAATATTTTTGATTTCATCTATGTCAACATCCATTGATTGATTTTACGCTTGTTTAAAGTTGATTTGTTATGATACAATATTCCATATTGTATTGAAGGTTTTTTGATATTTTTGACTTTGGATGTGATATTGTTATACCATTCATGGTTTATGGTTAATGTTTTGAAATTTTTTATGGTAGTTTTAATATGAATGTTTATGTTATGTTTCAACCTTTTCATATGAGGAATGCATTGGATTTACTAAGTGATCGGTGGATCCCTCTATAGCTTCTCGAGGAATCAATAGGTCTCATGAGACAAACTAGTGTCTTGAAAGAAGGCCTTGACAAAATCATATTTGTAGTGTTGGCACGAGGCCTTGACTATGTGTTTATAATGTTTGGAATTAGGCATCCCATCATTATTAAATTGGGTATTGATATTACATGTGATTATCCGACTAGTAGAATTTCTATGTGAATAAGTAAATGGAATTATTTGATTTATATTTTCCATATTATACTAAATTTTATGTTTAAAAGGCTTATGTTTTAGTCTTATACATTACCTTAAATTATTATGCTTATTTATGAATGTTTTCTCTATATTTTTATCCTTACTGAGCATCTGAGCTCACCCCTTTCTATGATTTATTTTTCCCAAGATGTGATGAAGTATATTATGTTTGACCTACATGGATACTCTAAGTGATATGAATGTGGTCAATGGAGACAACGTTGTTGCTGTTTTTCATTTTATAATGTAATGTGTAGCTTAGGAAGGTATCTAGTACATCAAAGGATACAAAATTGATTGGTATTTCATAATTTGATGCCTTATGATCATGAAAATGTTATGTAATAATGCACCAACTCTGTGTAACTAGGGTCGGGGCATTACATTCCTCAAGTGCACCTTCTAATTCACCTTGAAGGTCAACTCTTCCTTCAGTTTCTTCCTCGTCACTTTCATTTTCATTTTTTTATAAGAGACACAAAAAACACCCACCATATCATTTTCATCTGGATCCTTATAGTCCCCCAACTCTTCATCATTAAATTCTTCTTAATATTCATCTTCATTGGAAAGTAGATTGTTTTTATTGAATAATATTTTTATTAAATTTTTTCTTAACTTTCACTTAGAATGAACATTTATTCTTGGTAATTACCACTTCATACTCATAATAATCTTGTATCTTTTTAGGTATCCTCACTACAAGATGTCCAAACATTCCAAATTGTAAGCACGCAAGTGGGAATT
Source organism: Viscum album (assembly GCA_963277665.1). Taxonomy (NCBI): domain Eukaryota; kingdom Viridiplantae; phylum Streptophyta; class Magnoliopsida; order Santalales; family Viscaceae; genus Viscum; species Viscum album. The sequence goes on from OY728161.1 coordinate 776,588,146, forward strand.
TTCCTTTGAACTTTCCTTTTCCTCTTCACAAATTTGATGAAAGGAATGGCATGACATCATCTGTATCTTCTTATTACTTCCCCTGTTCAATAGTGATTTTCTTCATGGAATTTAATTCCACTTCTTTTGACATAAAATTTTCCATATAATCATTATAAACATTTATCATATTTTATAAAATAAAAATATTATCCTAGCTATCCCATGTCAGATCCTTTGGATCATTTTCTTCAAATATAGAAACATTAAGATTGAAATGTGGTGTAATTCTTCTCAATATGTTCTTGAAAATATTTAAATATTCAATAATTTATACAATCCCATGTATGTCTTCCACAATAATATTATCCTGATCAACAATTGCATCAACAATCTCATTCATATGCATTCTGATATCCTCACACTTGTTCTATTTAATTTGACGCATTGATTATCCTAATTTTGATTGACCATATTAAATATTAAGAATTGTTTCCCACATATAATGTTATGATTTTCATGACATAACCTTCTTATATGTTTCTCTGAAAATTTCCCCCCTATAGCGTTGATTCCTTTGGCATCGGTTTCCAATTACCATCATTCATCTTCTAATAAAGAATCATTGTTAATACTAGCTAAAATATCATGCATCGCTGCTGTAAAGACATCCATTCATATAGATAATAAGTACTAGTGAATCCAATTCTTCCATAATTAAATGTTTTTTACATCGATGATCCAAATCCCTTTGTAATTGACAACCTCCATTTATATTACTAAGAGATAACCACTGACTTTCACCAATTAGCTATAATACCAGTTTTTAGGTGTCTTAGGATAAATACCCGGAGAGTGTCTGTGTGTGTAGGGGGGGGGGTTGAATGACATTATGAAAGATAAAAATTAATACCCCTTATGATCCTATTTCTTCATTATGATTACACACTTTTCACTTTATCCCATCAGAATATATGAACAGAAACTAAATAATGCCTGAGATATAATGACTTTATTTGGTCCACCATTCCTGGGATATGTCCAAGGATCATATAATAATGATGTAATAGTGTACCAAATCCACTAAAGGTCACATAAAAATTACAATATTCGTTCCATATCACTTTTATGTGCATGATTAATGCATTTATAGGATTTACGATCTGCTAATTTCTTTTCCAAGGGTCACTCTCTTTGTCACATTCTCTAGCACACTACCAATGTAAAGGAACACTGTCTTCCTCTTCCTTTTCTCACAGCTCTGAAGAGGATCCACTCACATTTTCTAGTCATATAGTTCCTTTCATTATTTCTACTAAATTTATCCTCAACTATACATATATGATTTGTTAGTGTCTTTCTAGGTCTCTCCTCTACCTCTATGGAAACACTTGGATGCAACGCTTCAACATTCCAGAAAACCAGAATAGACATCTCTTTATAATAGACACAAAAATTATCTCTTATTTGGAATTACCATTAGGTGATTCCAATTATTCTTTTTTACTTCATTGAATTTAGTAGTGATTAATCTCATTCTGTGAGTATTGTTAAATGGTGAAGATCCTCTTTCTTCTTTGTCTCCTTCAGTATTAACATATGATAATGATACAATTCACAAGAAAATGTAAGCTCATATATCTATGTGAAATATTATATTATTATTCTCATGTGTGAGACCGAGGCATAAAAATCCATTTTCATGATCATGGCACAAACCCATCACACCATTGGTGAACCCTGGGAACCTTGTTTGAACTCTTGACACTTTTGCGTGAACCCCTGGCACCATGAGAGAACCCCTAGAACCCTGTACAATCCCCCATAACCTTAGAAAAAATTAATGTAACCTTTGGTGCACCCTTAGAACTGTGCACGAACCCTTGGAACCTTTGATAAACCCCTATTCACTAAGAACCCATGTTCAACGAAAACCACTGGTGGCAACCCCTGTTCAACGCAAACCGCTAGTGCGAACCCCTGGTCACTGAAAACACTTGTTCACACATTTCATGAGTCCCACACTACACAATAATATTGTCTTGATTCCTATTTTGTGAGTCTACTTTATCCCATTTCACATGTGTGTGTTCAGATCATGTATAAGACATACACGATATCGGTCACCTTTAAATTTTCTATGTGAACCTCTATCTTGAGTTCTCACTGAGAGTCTCTTCTCTGGACAATATTAAAATTAATATTTTATTTAATACTTCTTCAATTGTTATTGATCGGTCTTATGTATGTATAGGTGAGTTTCCACTACCATAATTCCAAAAATAATGGACACTCATCCACCTCAATGGGATCACGCACTCCAGGGGATCCGAGTACGAGATATGATCATGATTTTCATGATATATGTGCCTTAGTCCTCAGTCAACATTCTACTTTTTTTTAGTCTACATAAGCCTTGAATCATGGAAGTGCATGGGTATATCTAGAAAACTCTTCAATTAGATAGAGACAACCAGATAGATTTTTTATGACATTCTTGCACACTCTACATAGGACCCGTATTGGTAACATGATATATCATAGAATAATAATGTATGAATCCTTGATTTCACATATTCCAACTCACTCGATCTCATTCATTTTAAAGATAACAAAATGGAGAAAACAAGGAAGTATGTGAGAGGTTTTTCCAGTCACTATAAGACATGCAATGCGAGCATCAAGAGTCCCTAGAGACATGTTTACTGCAATATGTAAACTCTAATGTCTTGTCCACATTCACACTCTGTGAAACATAATTAAGAATTTGTACTCATGAAAGAGTCATGTTTACTCTATTCTCATGATTTGGGTGTGAGATCTGGAGACAATCATGAGTTCTACCCAGGTCCCCTCCGAGAAATCTGAAGATTGTCATGAGCGCTCTGCGATATCCAAATACAATCATGTGAGCTTCATGAGATCTTCTCACTAGACCCAAATTCATTCACACGATATCATCCAATAAAATATTTTATTTTCTTCCAATTCTTTTTATGTCCCATATCAAGTTTCAATGAAAATTATCAGTTTCATGTGTGACCACATTGTGGAATCACCTTAGCACTCAAACATCTCATTTACACTCAATTCAATCATGTGAAATATTATGATTTTCAATTAGGTTATCTTCTAATGATTTTTGTGACTCATCATCATTTTCAAAGTAATCTATTAGTGAAATGATAATTAATCATGTCTTATTTAAAAACCATCATTTTTCAAATGACTCTGGGCATGTCAACAAACAGAATCTACCCAAAAGCACAATCATGACGGATTTTAGGATAATTGTGCTAATTGGTATTACATACATCCCAATCCTTGAGTGAGTTGTACCTTTATTATCCATCTACTATATTGAGTAATAAGGTCCTCAAGTTGAAAAGCAGGATAAGTGGAAAATATATTCAAGGGGAACCAATTTTGAAATATATTAGGATGTTATTTTTCCTTCATATTCAATTGATATGATGGAAATATGATGGTTTCTGGGAATGTGGATGACATTATTGTAATTCAAGATATTACGTATACCACATATTTATGATAGTATGAAGTGTGAATATTTATATGATATTGATGTCAACAGGAATTGGTTATGATGGGTGTTTTTAATGGGAAGTGGTTAATGTGATTATTTTTTGTTATGGTCAATTATCTTTATTCTTATTTCAAGATTTTTCTTACTTATTGTTTTATAGATAACTATACCCACAAATTCTTTCACCTGAATTTGTATAGATTTAAAATATTCTCCTACTAAGTGAACCAAAGTGCTCACCCATATATAGTGATTCTTAAATTAATTTACATGATAGCTAAATGGAGAATGAGATCATTTTTATTTAGGAAACCGATGTGGTTTATAAGAGGTAGAGTGGATTTTAGTTGTACGGTTTTACCTTTCCCTGGGTTTTTTAGATTATTTTAAATATAGTGATAGCTTGGATTTACTTTTTTATCATTTAATTTTATGCTAATTTGAGTTGGATAGTGGATATTATCTCTGTTATTGGTTCCATTTAAAGAGGTTATTTCCTCCCAAACAAGTGGACGATACCCTCAGAGCTGGTCCTTCACATGAATCCTATTAGAGGAGGGATTAAGTAGTCATAGTATTATTCAATACTAGCTCTAGAGATATATTAGTAGAGCTGGGGGTGGTGTGATAGATTGGTATGAAATCTAGATATATGATGGAGTTTAGGGTTACAAACAAGTGATGATTTCAAGAGTCTAGAAAGGAAAATTATGCCATTTGAAACAAACATATGATTTTTTTATAACAGGACAACTAATAAATGAGTACATAGAGCCCCTGGGATCTGATGCAAGGACCTGGTTGGTATACTAAAAATATTTATATGAAAATTAACTAATTTTGGTGTTGTAATATAAGAAGGTATAGTGAATTATTCGAATTGATTTCATTCTAATTTTGGATTCTAATTAGTGATTTTATTTGTGATATAGTTTTTCTAATTTTTACCAACCCACATATTCATGTTATTTTCCCTTTTATTATCCATTAATTATTTTTTCAAACATAACTTATTTGAAATTTTTACCATTATTTGTTACTTATTTCCCCTAGCATTCCATGTTTATTTCTAATATAAAGTATAATGCATTTAAGTGAACCTATAATGGAATGCTTGTAAATTAAAATTCAATATTATATAAGATATTTAAAGGATTTTTTCTCCATAATAATAAAATTAACCTATTTATTATTAATTAGATTAAAAATAGTTTCCAATTAAAAAATGATTAAGCAACATATTTTTATTTATATTTTTTTAGTCGATTGTATTTTATGATGTTTTATATTTAGTATTTGTAATTATAAATTCCATTTCAGGTGGTTATTAAAAATAATTATTATTGGAGTTTTTTTACGTAAAATTAAGATGTATATATGAATTTATAACAAATATTTCTAGAGATATAAAATTATTGAAACACGATTTTATCAAATTTAGATTGTATGACTACTGGGTTATTTTCTTAGTAGGAATTAATAAATATTGTTTATATTTAGAAGTATAACAATAATAATGAATTTGGATATTATGTACAACATATCTAATACTGGTAAAACCTATATGAAATTTTTATCCTAAGCATGTTGTGATTTTGAATATTTTGAAGTGTTCAAGATATCATTTAATTTTGGACGTAAAAATTTACAAATAAATTTGGGTTTAATTTAAATGTGGAAAAGAAATTGATACATTCATAATTATTTAGTTAGTTAGTGAAGTATATAAATATGTTATGAGTATTTATATGATGCTAGAACTATTATTTCCCATCAACGTGCAGTCATGAATATTGTATGAACACTGTTATTTTAAATAAAAATTAATAAGTGTGAGTAGTTTATATTAAGTTATTGATCACAAACATATTGGGTTATGTGATAATGATGTTATTATTCTTATATTTAATGTTTAGATGGTAATAATTGATTGATTATACATTAGTGTTACTTAGAAAAATAAAATATTATGATAAATATATTTATAGGATAGATGTGCATACATATGATGATACATAGTGGGAGTAGTATTGGTGGTATGAGATTTTATTTCTGGAGAGTTGTTGGGATTATCATGGAAATGGTTTTTTGGATGAGAAATTATGGTTACCCATCTTCCATATATATGGTAATGATTATATTTGGCCATTGGTTTGTGAATAATGTGATGTATGATAACAAATGTTTTAATGATTAAATGAAGATATTGTATGAGTGGCGAGAACCCAAAACATCCAAAAAAATTCATTGTTTCTTTTATAATTACAACACAAATTAAACAATACTTGGTCAATTTAGTGATTTTTTTTTCTTTTATAAATTTGAATTAATTCATTATAATGGATTTAATAACTATTTTTTATGGTTTTGTAGACTTATGAATTAAATTACTTCCAATTTTAATTTACGGAATGAATTAAATGTGTTGCAGACTAATTCAGATGTTTTTATAATTATTTTTTCTATTTTTTAAATTGAATTAGGATAAATCGTTTAATTTAAAATAATAATTTTGGGATGTACATATTGAATCCTGAAAATGGAAAAAAGAATTATCTCATGATATCCTTCTATGATCTCATGCTATCATGAGAAGAAAATCTCTATCTATTCTCTTACTCCCATGAAGTATCTTATGTGCCTTCTTTTCATCCGTTTATAGATCCCCTTCAGTGATAGATCATTTAGGCACTATACAGATCAACCATGAGATAAAAAATGAACATATTATACATTTTATGAAATCATATGTAACTTTTAAGTACTCTGATTCTGTGAGTAAATCACCGGTTCCCCACTCATCCAGGATGACCCCCCTCCATGATCATGCTTCCATGAATTTATTCCTCCCCCTATCCTTTTTTAATATATTGTTTGTATGATGGATAAGACCTTATATTCACTATTTGTAAGTAAATAGATTCAGTGAATCCTTTTTTTATGTTGGAATAATAATCAATCCATGATTAATGATCATGAAAAAGTGAAGCAAAAAAGTTGGATTCAAGTTCGGTCAAATAAGAACACAATCTTGGAACCATCTGAGAATTACTATCTAAATTCATGATTAATGAATAAAGCCAATTTGGAGATAAAATAAATAACCATTAATCATCAATACATACAATTTGGAATGAACTCATTTGATATAATCATAGAAGATCAGATATTGAGGATGATATACATTATAACTAATTCAGTCAATGGAGATGAAAACCCATTTTCTGAAAAAGAATGACTTGAATATTTGGTACAAGAGACATCGATCAAAGATAGGGACTGAGATAAAATTTTAAATGAATATTCATATAATTTTCAAAAGGTAATGTGGAGTATGTTATTGTCGGTGAATATGAATGAAGTGTTAATAAATGATTATACCATGACCATTGAAGACCATCCTATGTAATTGAATCATATTGAAGTTGAAGATGAATAAGGAAGGGGGCATTTTTAAGGTAGAAATAATTGTTTTTTTCTATCATTTTATCCCTTTTAAAAGATGAAAATTATGGTACCTATGTTCATTCACCATGAAAAAATCACAATGTTGTGGAATCATGCACATAAAATACCCTAGGATATACTTGAATAACATAATACATGCCCAATTGAAGATACTTGTACTGTAATTTAGTATGTTTGGAATCCTAAATCTTTACAAGCCCTTTCCTTCTCCATTAGAGACCATAATTAGTGACCCAGGACCAATATTCTGGTAATCCCCTCTTGAGATGATCCCAATTCTAATATAGAACATAAAAACTCTGACCCGTGTGAGCCATAGTATATGTTTAATGTTTTATGTTTTTGAAAAGAACCTCAATTAATATATTTATCATGGGAAGTGAATTTAATAATTATATGATTCTAGTGATACCTATCATAAACTTCATGAATGAACATATAGAAATAATACTCTATAATTATTTTGAGGATAAGTGGAGGGAAATATGCTTTGATTTCTATGAATTAATGTATTATCCACTAATGTAATGGAATCTAATAAATTAGCATTCAATTTGTTATGATTTTATTTTAAGGTTTTCTATATTTTTTAACTTATAACTCTTATTTAATAAAAATTTAATTCAATTGCGGTAATCTCTTATCAACCAATTCAATATATTCCAACACCTCTAGGAGGTGACTATGATTCTAAGGATTTAAAAAATGGTGAGATCCTACACTAAGGATCATACATTGGATGAAAAATAGTGAACCGTAGTCTAGGAAAATGAGTTTTCCTTTTTTTAATCTAAGGGTTTTGGGACAATGATAGGCTGAGTAGATTATCATTTCCCATGTCTATTTCCTTCCCCAATCATTTTTCACTACTAAACATCCTTTCTTCTGTTATTGTTTGGATTAAATCTATACGATGTATGCAATAATCCTAATATAGGATGACGTAATTATTATGGGACAAATTATATGGTGATTATCTGATATCATATTGAATTCCCTTTGAGTATGATACCAATTCACATATATTTTGTAGTTGGATTAGCTATATCTGATTGGATAAAAAATAATTGAATATGGAGTCAAGAAAATGAGATGAATAAGGATACTTATGGTTGAATCCCAATTTTTCTCCATTATTTAATTCATTATTTATTTTATTTTCCATTTAGTTTCATATTCATTTATCAAAATACCCCTCCCATTTCTGTTAATATTTTAGAATTATAAAAACAAAAACAATATACATAGGTCATTGATATTAATTATGAATTGAACGATGAATCCCTAATAATAAAAATGATCTGTCCCACTAGAATATATTCTAGTTTTTATAAAGATTTTATTCTAGGACAATGACATCCTCTCACATCACTAATTTCATTGATGGGGAATATTGTACAAGAAATTTAAATCCTTGATTTTTAATTCCTTAAATTATAATTCTTATTTAGGATATGACAACGAGTGGGAGGAATGTGGTTTGATTAAAATTATTTACACTCTTCTATATTATTTTTATATTATCCAATTGATTAACTATTTTATCCCCCTCCTCTTATTCATCACATCATTCTATTAGTGTTTTATGGATTAAGTTTAATGAGATAAACATAAACATTTCAAATTCTAATTATTATTTACTATAATTAACGTTATTTCAATTCAAGGATCTAGATTATTTAGTGTTTTATAGAATTGAGGAATACTCTTACATAAGAAAATAATATACTAAAAGTGATAACTTATATGCAGTATCCATTTTTCCCATAATATAATAATGTTAAAAATAATCATTTTTCTTCTCATGAAAAATCATTATTACTTTCAAACTAAATTATTCTCTGTAAATACTAATCCTTAAACCCAATAAAGAACAATTTAAAAAATTTGGATGAGTGAAAAAATAATATTAAGGTAAATAAAAAAATAAATAATCAAATATTCCATGAATTCTTATAATAATAAACATCATGATCAAAATAAAAATTTATTACACAGGAAATCCACTTTTTTTCCAAATCATTATATAAAACATTTCATAAGAAATCAGAAGGGGAAAATGAAATACATTTAGGGTTTCGTGAAAACATGATATACTCATGAAATATTTTTCACAAAGAATTACATTTATACTAATGATTTTTATGCAAATTTTATACTATTAATAAATAATAAATAAAATATACTTTCCATTTCACATAAAATCTATAACACAACTTTTGAAAACATGAGATTTATATAAAAAACTAAAAGGGATAAATAAATCATATATTTAATTTATGGTATCAATTTTCAATTATAATTACTTTTAGAGTAACCCTCATGGATTCATAAGAACTAAACCTCGCAGTTGTACTTAAAATAACCCTCATGGTTATACTTAGAGTTTCCATCACAACTACACTTGGAATAAAAATCACATTAAACATCCAATATAAAAATACCCAATGAATTTTATGGTTATAAAAAACCATATTAATATGTTTTATAATGAAACAACCTGATATAATAAACAATTCCCAAGAACCATAACATTATCATAAATCATGACTTCTTGTATCAAAAAAATATTACATGAGGAAAATCATTTAATGAAAAAATAAATGTTTTCAAATACAAATGATAAAATTATCCATGAAAATAACCATTTAAACTAGTAAATTATTCTTCAAATAAAATATTAGTGGGGGAGTGGGATTACGATTCTGGTTCTATATAAGATAAAAAAATCCTTTTGTTTTTTTATGAAAGTTCACAAAATGCCTTGTTTGGAAAATGAATACAAAATTCCATTAATAAATTTTTTTAAAAAATAAATCATGGATAATTTTTTTTTAAACAAACAAAAGAAAATATTAATAATATTTTAATTTTTTTTAAAACAAAATCAATTTAATATGGAGAAAATATTTTTAGCGAACTTTAAATGATGATTTTTATAATAAAGTCACATACCTTGAGTCTAACATGTCAATGATCTTATTTTTATTCTTCAATAATAAAATTATTTTAATTTTATACAATATTATGTACCTTTTTCAATTATATTATTTATTTTATATCACTGAATTATGATTTCATATAAATTTTCTTAATCAATTAAGTTTGTATTAAACATTTTGAAAATATTCAATGACTTATATCGGTTGATTATTGTTTATATGTCATTATTACACCATATATAGGATAATATTCATTTCATAACTATCATTTTTATACATAAATAATTCTTTTAAATTATAATTTTACTTATGTTTATGCAAAATGAACTACATTTAAATTATTGAGATAGTATGTCATATATACTAATGAGTAACGTTTCCATTTTTCAACGATCATAATGGAAAGAAGGTAACTATAATTTTTTATTTAAATAACAATAAATATATAATATATATCATTTTATTTATTTTAATATTATTATATATATATTCTGTTTGATTTGGTGAAAAAGAATCACATCGCTTTTTAGAGGTTGTTGTACATATGTACACACTCATGGAGTATTATTTTTATGTGAATGGATAGGTAAGAATTTATGTTATATACTATGCTTCAATAATGATAAATATTTTATTAATTTCATTTATAAAAAACAATTTCATCATTATAACCATTGTTCAGAGACCATGATAGAAAAACAATTACATCGGTTAATGATGTGGTAGTCCACTGTACATAAGGATGATGAATTATTTTCCCATTTTAGGGATGAGGATATAGTTAGGGGTCATGATGAAAGAATAATAACATCTAATTACATGAATAATATGTAATTTATTATTTTATCATGGTTTAAAAATATTTTTAGGAGGTGGAATAAGAAACACAATGAAAATATGTAATTGAAATCTATAACAATATTTTTAAAACCTCCTTTTCTTAAAACCTTACTCTATATAAATATAGAAATATTACTAATGAAATAACTCTAGAATTATAAAATTATTATGGGTCAAACTACCATCATAATATAAAAAATAAATAATTATTTACTATATTTATACACTTAACTTTAGGTTTTGAATGATATTTAACCCCTTTAACCGATTTAAATTTGACCGTGACAACATGGATTTTTTGTCTATTAGGGTTAATATGGTTAATATAAAATCAATAAATATCCATAAATGGTCAGTTATTTATATTTAAATCTATATATTAATCACTTGTTTGAATTTAATATTTTTAGTAATTTTATATCTTTAAATAAAACAATATTTTTTATAACATATTAAATATTTCAATTTTTAGAACTATTATTTACATTGAATTTTATCATATAATGATAATATTTATAATTGAAACCAAACATTTTATTATATTCCTAAAAATTCAGGGAAATCAATAGATTTTTTATTATAATATTTCTCTCAAATTATATATTTTTTAAATATTTTTAATCTAATGTATTTATATGTTTTCTAATAATTGTATAATTACTATATCAGTGTTGTGTAAACATTTAGGGTGATTATTTTTTCACAAAAATATATAAAAAATCAAAATTTTGAAGATTAATATTTTATATTTAAAAAATCTATTTATATTAGATCATATCTTCTATGTAATACCATTTTAAAAATTTTACACTTATTTAAGATAAGAGTGTGACATGTTTGACATTTCATTAACTAAAATACAATAATGGTCATAATCTCTTAAATTTGTCACATAATGGTTATAAATTTTATAGTTGCATGATTATGGTAGATATATAAGCATGAAATATTATTTATTCAAGGGTATATTTAATTTAATAGTATATATAATTTTATTTTCAACATAAATTTCCCAATTAATACATTATGGTGGTCATAAAAATTATTTTGGTTATAATTTATATTGTTAAAAAATAAAATAGATACATATAAAAAATTTATACTCACTGATTTAAATTTGGAAATAAAATTTTCATAAATAATGAACATCAAACTTGTACAATTTAATTTAAAATTATACCAATGAAACGCAACAAAAAAGTGTTTTTTAAATCCCTTTGTAAATATAAAATATTTTTATACTGAATTTTAGTATAAAATCAATTTTAAATAACATATTTGGATTATTTCATATAAAACATTAAAATTTAAAAATAATCCAAATAATAATTTGACCTTGTAAATACTTTAATATAAAATACAGCTTTTAATTAAAATATATATTGTTCAATAATGTTTTAAAAATCAATATTTTTAAAAAATTATCAGAAAAATAATCCTACGATAATGATGAAGGTATTTATTTAAAATAATGATATTCCTTTTTAAAAATATATTTTCTAAAACTTCTAGAAATTTAATTATAATTTTCACTAACATAAAAAAAGGAAAACCTTTTTTTGAATAAAAAGTATTTTTTAGAATAAACTTTTAAACTAAAAATTTGATTACTAATTATTAAAGAATTAATTAATATATTGATTATATTTGTGACCATTATATATTTCATAATTATTTTAATAAAATTTAATCATACCTATTAAATATCTAGGTTGTAATGATCACCATAAAATAATAGTAATCCAATTTTTGTTTAAGCTCGGTGTTGTTTATCTTGTCTACTATCACAAATTCATTCATTTTTAAAATCTATGGACATGAATTTATCCCACCATTTATGAAATTTAATCTGCAAAATTTTTAACTCGGGCTCAGTTACTAGGGTTTGACTTTTCAAATTACATTTTCTGAAAACCAAAATGTTAAAAGCGGTTAATAAAATTCCTCTTGAAAACAGAGATAGGGAAGTATGAAGGTCATTTTAAATAACCCATACTATGATTACCAATATGATAACATAACTGAGAAGGGGAAACATGGTTATAAAAGTGAAAAATTACTCCCAAGGAAACATAGAGAGTTGTAGAGAACATGGTCTAGAGAATGGTATCCATCCAAAAATCATGAATCTATTATTGGTTAAAAGGAAAATGATTTCTTGATTAAAAAGTAAATGAATAACATTTTTTTATTTCAAAATACTTTTCCTAAAATTTAGATTCATATTACCTAATATAATAATAATATATTGAAATATACATACATTAAAAATATAATTTCTTCCATTAATAAATTTCCAAAAAAACTCATCTCTTTCTCCAAATGACGAGATTAAATTTTTTAGTCGTGAAGAACTATTATAAATTTCTATAAATCAAGAATTCAAATAAATAAAAACATTATATTCCTATTTTATTAGCTCAGTATCCAAATCCCAAATCATTATCCCAAGGTACAATAATTTCATAAATTGAGTAAACCATTATACTATGAAAAACTATTGTAATCTCTAAAATTCAACCGTAATACACAAAATTCAACGTAAACCATTAGATAAAAAAATATCCATAAAAGAAAAATATATTATAGACTATGATTGAATCCAAAAAATCATATTTATTATATCCCATATTATTTCGAGATAAATTTAATAATTATCTCCAAGTAACATCAATGGATCTTAATGATTCATTCTAATAATGTTATTAACCAAATGACATAATCTTCATGATTTTCAAGTCCTTTATATAGTTAACCTAAATCAACATTAGAAAAAATTAAATAATATATAACTATAAAATACAATTCATCCTTTAAATTTAAAATAATATCTTGTAGTGTTCTTCTTTCCATAATCATGTAATTCCCTTAAAATTGGTAGTGATTTTCTTCTGAAATGAAATTAGTAATCAAACCTATTTCCAATAACATGGTTATATATTTGATAAAAAATATGTTCTCAAAATATAATTAACCATTATATTTAGTTCTTTCAAATAAATGGAAATATTTTTATACTAAACAGGACATCATTAACACCCCAAGCATCCATGGTACATTTCACTTTGAATAATGCAATAGCTTGTGTTGTACGCAACTCCGAGGTTCTAACACACCGCGACCAATGAAACTAGCCATTATGAATATTAATACCCACTTTTTGAAATTTTATATATTTTATTTTTCAAAATGGACATCATTTTTTAATTTGTAATATCGAAATTAGCTTAGTGTGAAATTTTGGTATTTTTCGGAAAACGTTCAATTTTTGATGAGTTGTGAAAAACACTAAGTTATTGTTTAAAACCGAATTTTTCTTTAAATAATTATTTATTTTATTTAAATTTATTTTAAATCAAAATATATATATATAACTGATATAATTTCAATGTAATTCATTGATGTCATTTTATAATTAGTTTAGACATATAAAATGTTATTGAACTTTTTACCGTCTTTTACTCATCTCCTAGGAGAATTTGAAAGTTTTTATAAAACATAATTTTACCACTTCTCTGAGTTGAATTACAAAAATCTGAGATACATGGTTGATATCAGTATGTAAAATGTGGTTCAATGAGATGAATTTTTTTGGTGAAAAATAATTTTTACTTTTATTTACCACGGTTAAAAGTAAATAGGGTAATTAAAGATAAAAATGATATTATTTTTACCATAAAACATGTCCTAATTCTATTGGATAAGTGTAATCCGAGCAAAAAAACATATGAATAAAATATTAAAATTTAGGTCCACTTAGATTCGAATAAAACACTTGTTATTATTTTATTTAAAGAAGAGTTAAAAGTGTTAAATTCAATGTTTAATAACTAAACCATTTTTAATATAGAGTTATACATAAGATAAATTAGACTATAAATACTAATTAGAAAGATAAAACTATTTCCTACATAATGGAATTTTATTTATATTTTTTAGAAATTAAATAGTTTAATTTATTTATGACACAATGATGATGTAGTAATTACCATATTAATGAAATATTAAAATAATTGATATTATAAAAAAACAAATAAATGTAAATTAAGTCTTTTGATGAATTCAATGAATTTTATAGGTTAATAAGACATGTTAGGATTTATTTAATTAACGTTTTTCGAAGTAATCATGATGTAATATTTTTAACAAAAAATCAATTATCAAATAGTGTCAAAATTGACATAAAAGAGTTTTTAAAACAAAGATTATATTATTAATTGATATTCTATTCCTCAAAAACTAAGCTTCGTCCAAATGAAATAGATAAGGTTATATATATTAATAATGAACCACTTGGTGTTTGTTGGGCTTGTTTCATTAAGATTATTAACCGTATAACATAAAATACAAAGAGACATGGTATATGTCAAACTATTTAACCAAGAGTTAAATATAAATGAAAAGGTTAATATGGTGACCTAAACCTTTCTAAAATCTATTGGATGAAATGATTTAGACCCATACCCACCTTAGATTATAAATAAATAAATTTTTTTTCATTATAAACCGAATATGAATTTTTTATAAGATATTATTTTATGTTTTTTCCTATGGTGCCCCTCACCCCTCTTATAAAAGGGAACTTCCCCTTCTCTAAAACTCACACCTTCAAAGCCATTTGGATTATCCAATGCCTCCCCAAATATCCTCCCATCTTCCCTCACTTCATCTTAGGGGCCATCCTTTAGTCAGAAAGACAACCTACAAAGCCCTTTTGATCAATTCAAAATGAAGAACACAAAGAAGTGCTAAATATTTCAACACCTCTTTCAAGTTCTTTTCTTCTTCCACTTCATCTTTATTTATTTTTTCCACTCTAAAATAATAAATCCAGTATTTTCTATATAATGTGATGATATTATAAAAATGGTACAATCATATTCTTTATTTTATCCATCCTATGAATGAAAAACTCACCACATGTGCGTACGTACGACTTACCATATCCACGCCGTGATGTAGATTGTTATTCAAAGATTTCATCATTTGGATGGGTATAATAATGAGTATAAATGATTTAAATAGTATATATAAAATTATAATGATTCTGTATATATGATATACCATCCAATTATATACGATTTTAATATCAAAATAATGATATTGTCGCTCGTGCGTACGTACAGAATACCGTCTCCACGAACGCGATAAGATTCATTTCCCCCATCGTAACCATTCAAGAATAATTTTAATTTGATGATTAAAAATAATGTTTAAGAACATTATATCATTCTGGATATGAATAAGATACAACCTATCCATAATAAACACGACTTATGTAACAAAACATATAAAATAAAATGAGTAAGTTAACACCCAAATGATGATAATACTAAAATATTATTAACACTGCAACAATAGAAGATCATATATGATATCATATTTATGTATATGAATCTTTTATAGTTTAATAACAATGACTTAACTATCATAAAATATTTTAACGCACCCTCGGCAAAGGAAAAGTACAAGGTAAGGGTTAAACTCACAATCTCTTGATTATCTGAGGTTGTTTAAACGTAATTATCTACTGGGAACTCATTATCAACAACTTCCATTTTTCCCAAAAAAGTATTTCAAAACATGTTTACTATTTACTAGAAAATGGCATAAATATATTTAAACCCTTATTTTACCTTTTATGTTTTTATTGGAATCTTTCGATTATTTTCCAAACAAGGTACTTAATGACCTTTTCGACAAAAGTAAGGTAAGAATGTTTTTTTAACTTATACGTCAGGTGGGGATATTTTCCACCATTGTTAAATCGGGGAATCTTCCCTTAAAAGTTTATAAGAATAATTTAAAAATAAAGGTTTTCTTTTATAATAATTTTATTTTAAATGATTTCAAAAAATAAATATTTCTCTAAAATAGTTATGATTTCATCTATGTCAACAACCTTTGATGGATTTTAATCTTATTTGATGTTTATTTATTATGATACAAAACATCCATATTGTATAGACAGTTTTATGATACTGTTGACTATTGATGTGTTATTTTTATACCATTCATGGTTTATGGATAAAGTGTTTACATTTCGTATTCTAGTTTTAATAGGAATTTTTATGTTATGTTTAATCCTTTTAATATGATAAATGGATTGATCTTAGTAAGTGACGGGTGGAGCCCGCTATAGCTTCACGAAGTGTCGGTAGGTCTCACGAGAAAAACTAGTGTCCTGGCACAAGGCCTCGAAAAAATCTTATTTGTAGTCTTGGCACAAGGCCTTGACTATGTGGTTATGAAAGTCTGGCATTATGCATTCAATCATTATGAAAGTGGCTATTGATATTACTGTTGGTTATTTGACTAGTAGAATATCAATGTGAATAAGTAAATGGAATTATTTGACTTTATATTTTCCATATTATTTTGAATTTCTTGTTTGAAATCCTTTTTTTGTCTTATACATTGCCTTAAATGTTTATGCTTATTTATGAAAGTTTTCGCTATATTGTTATCCTTGCTGAGCATCACAGCTCACCCCTTTCTATGTTTTATTTTTCCCAGAATGTGACAATGTATTTTATGGTTGACCCACATGGATAAGATATTGAAATAAGTGTGTTCAAAAGGGGAAAAAATGTTGTTGATGTTTTTATATCATGATGTAATGTAAAACTTATGAATATATCTAGTGCTTCCAAGTCTACTAAACTGATTGGTATTTTAGGATTTTATCCCTTGTGATCATTCTAATGTTATGTAATAATGCTCCGAATCTGGGTAACTGTTGTCGGGGAATTATAGTTTATATCAGAGGAAGTTTAGTAAAACCTTGGAAACTAGATTTAGATAAACTCTGATTAGAGCACATTACCCTAATATAGACTTTGAGGATTAGTATAGAATAACATCTTAGAAGTTTGGTAACGTAGAGATTTTGTGAGTTTTAAAAGAAATATATCCCTGTCTAGATACGAGCAGGTAGAGGTGGATCTGGAACAGATGTACCTGGGGGTAAAACCCAAAAACACCTTTTTGAGCTAGACTCGAATGAGAACTGGTGCATTCCAATGGGCCTTGCTGCACTCTTGGTTACGACACTCCCAGGGGATATGATTAGGATAATTCTCAATTTATTTACAAACCATTATTAAGGGTTTATGAGTATATACTTCCTAAAAGAAAACTTTTTTATGATTATGGATTACATCCATACACTGTTTAATTTATGTTAAGTGTTTTACATGTTTGTAATTATGCATTGCGATTGATAAAATAATCTAGTGTATGATATTATTTAGAAATGGTGCCTAGTGAATGAAATGTAAACCGTATCAAGGAACATAATAGATATAGGGATTTCCCTCCTAATCAAGATAATTATAGTGGAGCTGCTGATGCAACAGGTTCTGATCAGCTTCTCACCATACTAGGAAAACTCACTCAGGTTATGAATAATAACCTTACCCATATGAAACACCTTGATCCCCAACATGGAGGATAAATGTTAGACCACTTCATGACGAAAAAACCACCAACATTATATTGGACAAAAAATGAATTTGTAGCTGATTAATTGATAAGTTCATTAGAGAAAATATTTCATGCATTGGGGAGTAGTGAAAGGGAAAAAGTTGTCATTGTTGTTTATCGCCTCACTTGAGATGATGATCAATGGTGTTCATTGATTCAAAACACAAAGGATGATGATGAAATATCAAATATGGAATGGAGGGAGTTTAAATATATTATCATAGAAAAATACTTTCCTCGTGACCATCGAGTGGATATGGTAAGACAATTTCTGAGTCTGGGGAAAAAGTGGATGAGAATGTCGCAAAATATGAGGCAACTTTACATGGTTAGAAAGGAATGCTGCAGATTATATATGTAACCTGAGAAGTAAGATTGATCGTTTCTTTGATGGGTTAAAACCATTTCTCCATCGAGCATTAGTATCATAATCTTTCACAACGTATGAAGATATAGTCTCTTGTTCTATCAAGACAGAAATTGAATTCTCTAAATCTTATGACAATAAAGTAAAGAAATATGAAGAGAAAAGTGGAGAAAAAGATAGATAAAGGGAAAAAGGGAAATAAGTATTTCCCATTATGTGATTATTGTGGGAAGAAACACCCTGGTACTTTCCTAAAAGTAATGGAAGTTCATTACAAATGTGGATAAAAATGTCACCGGGATCTTCATTGCAAGGGAAAGAAAGAGGCTTTCAATGTTGAATGCTACAATTGTAGAGAAATGGGGAATTATGCAAACGAATGTCCAAAGAGTCAGGGAAACATACCTTAGAAAAGTCCAAGGGATCAAGGTCAATCTGATTCTCTTACTATAGTTGAAGTGGAATAATTAATGTATTTGTGTTTTTAGACTCAAGGATTGTATTCTGGTTATAATAATAATGTGATATATATATATATATATTGTACTATAGTACTTGTTATTTTCATTAGGGTTTTAATATTACTAAGGTAATCATATTTTCATTATGTGACAATGAGATAAACTTTACGTTGACTGGGGAATCTGATGTCACAATTGATTTTGGAATTTAGATACCTTTTACAGAGAGTCTGGACAGAGGTATTTTGGAAAACAATAAAGGTTGGAATGTATTAAGTTGGACTTTGGATAGTATTGTTTATGGTTAAGTCATTTCTTATAATTATTTTTTGAATATTATAATACTATAATTTTAGGAAAAGGAAAACCAGTAGGTTCGGCGATAACCCATCTCATCGGATGAAAAAGCAAGAATTGAACCCACAACTATAGTGCAACAGGATTTTATTACCTACCGCTAGCCTACAAGAAATCCCTAGTTAGTACAAAATAATTTTTCTTAATTTAAATAGTTTGTGTAAATATTTGGAACCTTATAATATTAGGATACATATAATATTTTTTAGTTCTATTATCTTTTGGAGTGAAAGATTAGTTTGTGGTAGAAATTAGTTGAATGATAAAACTATACTTGTCAAGTATATATATATATATTTCTCTTGTTCTATGATGAAATTAATTCTCTATCTTTGGGGAAGGGATATTAAAATCAAAAACGTGTTATCCTAACACCTTATGTTTTGTTGAACTGATGATATTTTAAATCATCACAGATTGATGGCATTGAGGCCCTCAATTTTACATTTGTTTATGATTTTTGACCTCAATCACTCCCTATAAATATTTACGTTTTCCTCATAATTATGTGTGTATAATTTCCACCAATGTTATCCTATTATAAACACTAATTTGGTTGTGACTTTCTCATTTAACTTTCCCTCTTAATAAAACTAGATTTTGTTAACCCTATTTCTGATGTGGGTTTTCACAAAGGTATTTTCTATTTTCAACATTTTATATTCAAAGAACAATTTCAAATTTCGAGGACACAATTTATTGAAGGAGGGGAGAATATAACACCTCAGGCTTTCATGGTACGTTTTCCTTTGAATATTGCAATAGCTTGCGTTGAACGCAACTTCATTTTTCTAACTATCGTGACCAATCAAACTAGACGTTATTAATAGTAATACCCACTTTTTTAAATTATATAAATTTTATTTTTCAAAATGGAATTCATTTTTGAATTCTGAATATAGAAATTACCTTAGGGTGAATTATTGGTATTTTTTTGAAAACATTCAATTTTTGATGAATAGTGAAAAACACTAAGTTTTTGGTTAAAACCGACTTTTTATTTGAATAATTATTTATTTTATTTAAATTTATTTTAGGTAAAAATAGATATATAATACATATATATATTTAATGTAATTCATTGGATTCATATTATAATAAGTTTAGATATATGAAATTTTATTGAACTTTTTACCGTCTTTTACCAATCTCCTAGGAGCATTTGAAAATTGGCATAAAACTTAATTTTACCTCTTTTGTGAGTTGAATTTCAAAAATTTAAGAGTCCCGGTTGATATCAGTAAGTAAAATTTGGTTCAATGAGATGAATTTTTTTGTGAATAGTAACTTTTAACTTTTTTTACCACGGTTAAAATTAAATTGGGTCATTAAAGATACAAATGGTATTATTTTTACCCCAACACATGTATTAATTATATGGGATAAGTGTAATTTCACAAAAATAAACCTTAGGAATAAAATATTATCTTTTCGGTCCACTTGGATTAGAATAAGACATTTATAATTGTTTTATTTAAAGAAGAGTTAAAAGTTTTAAATTCAAAGTTTAATAAGAAAACCATTTTTAATATATGGTTATACATTATATAAATTCAACAATAAATATTAATTATAAAGATAATAAAAATTTCCTATATAATATTATATTATTTATATTATTTATACATTAATTAATTTAATTTATTTATGACACAATGATGATGCAGTAATTACCTTATTAATGAAATATTAAAATAATTGATATTATAAATACCCAAATGAATGTAAATTAAGACTTTTGATGAATTCCATGAATTTTATAGGTTAACATGACATTTTAGGATTTATTTAATTATCTTTTTTCGATATAAGAATGCGGTTATGATTTTCACAAAAATAAATTATCAAATAGTGTCAAAATTGGCATAAAAGAGTTTTTAAAACAAATATTATATTATTAATTTAAATTCTGTTCTTAAAAATCTATGGATCTGCCAAATGACTTATATAAGGTTATATATATTAATAATGAACCAATTGGGGTTATCTTGGCTAGTTATAGTAAGTTTATTAACCATATAATATAAGATACATTGAGACATGATAAATGTCAAACTATTTAACCAGGAGTTAAATATAAATGATATGGTTTATATGGTGACCTAAACCTGTCTAAAATCTATTGGTTGAAATGATCTAGACACGTCCCCACCTTATCTTATAAATAAATCAATTTTTAGTCATTAAAAACGGAATATGTATTAGTTATAAAATAATATTTTATGTTTTCTTAAGGTTCCCCTCACCCCTCTTATAAAAAGGAAATTCCCCTTCTCTAAAATTCACACTTTCGAAGCAATTTGTCTTGGCCAACCCCTACACAAATAACCTCAAAACATCCCTCACTTAATCCTAGAGTACTTACTTTAGTCATAAAGAAAACTTATGGAGTCCTTTTGATCAAATCAAAAGGAAGAACCTGAAGAAGAGGTAAATATTTCATCACCTCTTTCAAGTTATTCTCTTCTTCCACTACCTCTTTCTTTCTTGTTTCCATCCTAAAATAATAACTCCAGTATGTTATATATACATCGATATTATTATAAAAATGGTACAATCATATTCATTATTTTAACCATCCTATGAATGAAAAAGTCACCACACGTGGTTACGTACGGCCTACCATATCCACGTCATGGTGTAGTTTGTTATTCAAAAATTTCTTCATTTAGATGGTTATAATAATAAGTATAGATGATTTAAATAATAAATATAACATTATAATGATTCTTTATATATGATATACCATCAAATTATATACTATGTTAATATCAAAAGAATGAAACTGTCGCTCGTGCGTAAGTACGGAATACCATCTCCACGAAGGCGATAAGATTCATTTCCCCCATCATAACCATTCAAGAAAAATTTTACTTTGATGATTAAAAATAGTGTTTAAGGAATTTATATCATTCTGGATATGAATAAGATACAACCTATCCATAACAAACACGACTTATTTAAAAAACATATAAATGAAAATGAGTAAGTTAACACCCGAAACGACGATAATACTAAAATATTATTAACAAATCAATATTAGAAGATCATATATGATATCATATTTATGTATATTATTATTTTATAATTTAATAAAAATGATTTAAATATCATTCATTAGGTTAACCTACCCTCAACCAAGGAAATGTACAAGGTAAGGGTTAAATTCACAATCTTTTCATTATCCGAGGTTCTTTATACGTAATTGTCTACAAGGACCTCTTTATCATCCACAACCATGTTTCATAAAAATGTATTTGAAAACATTTTTACTATTTACTAGAAAATTGGTTAAAGTCAATTAAACCCTTATTTGACCTTATATGTTTTTAATGAAATATTTCCATCATTTTCCAAACACGGTACTTTATGAATTTCTCGACAAAATTAAGGTATGAATGTTTTTTTAACTTATACGACAGGTTTACCTATTATTTTCCATTATAAAATCGTTGAAGCATCCCTTGAAATCTTATAAAAATATTATCAAAATAAAGGTTTTTTTTTATAATTACATTACTTTTAAATGATTTAAAAAAAAGAGATATTTCTCTCTAATAGTTTTGATTTCATCTATGTCAACATCCTTTGATGGATTTTAAGCTTATTTGAAGTTGATTTATTATGATACAAAACTTCCATAAGGTATTGAAGTTTTTGTGATATGGTTGAATGTGGATGTGTTATTTTTATACCATTCATTTTTTGTGGATAAAGTATTAATATTTCATATTCTAGTTTTAATATGAATGTTTATGTTATGTTTAAACCTTTTCATATGATGAATGCATTGGACTTAGTATGTCACAGAAGGAGCCTGCTATTACTCATCGATGCATAGGTAGGTCTAATGAGACAAACTAGTGTCTTGGAACAAGGTCTTAACAAAATATTATTTGTAGTATTGGCACAAGACATTGACTATGTGGTTATGAAAGTCTGGCATTATGCATTCCATCGTTATGAAAGTATCTATTGATATTGCATGTGATTATTCTACTAGTAGAATATCCATGTGAATAAGTAAATGGAATTATTTGATTTTATCATTTCCATATTATACTAAAGATCACGTTTGAAAGGCTTTTGTTTTAGTCTTATACATTACCTTAAATTTTTATGCTTATTTATGATAGTTTCTGCTATATTGTTATCCTTACTGAGCATCTGAGCTCACCCCTTTCTATGTATTATCTGTCCCAATATGTGAAGATGTATTTTAGGGTTGACCTGCAGGGATAGGCTATGCAAATAATTGTGTTCAAAAGGGAGAAATATGTTGTTGATGTTTTTATTTCATGATGTAATGTAAAACTTATGAATATATCTAGTTCTTCTGAGGCTACTAAACTGATCGGTCTTTCAGGATTTGATCCCCTGTGGTCATTCCAATGTTATTTAATAATGCACTAACTCTGGGCAACCGGGGTTAGGGTGTTACACATCACATAGTATGGTGGTAGGTGATGGGCCCCTATCGCTCTTAGGTTGGTTGTTCAAACTTTTTGGAATTTCCAGTTTCGATAGGTTCCCACCCTATTTTTAAATTTCCCTTTCTCTAAAAATATATTTTTTTATAAAATTACAATAAATATTATTATCATCCTAAAAAAGTAACATTAATAAATTCTTCCTTAAATATAATGTTTTAACCTCAAAGGTTTTACATACCATTCATTTATCATATCAAAATTTAATAACCCATAATTAACTCAAATTATTAATTCATAAATTCATTTATATATATAAATTTTACCATTCATCACCCTATGATTTGAATAAAATTATTTCAAGATGAAACATGTTCTTTCCTTTATCACATCAACCACCTTATTTAGTTATTGTTTTGTTCACAATAGATAGAATTTCCAGGCAATGCAATAATGATTTAGAGTATCATCAAAGCCCCCAATTCCATCGTAAAAATTCACCTTGTAAAAATTTGGATGTATGTAATTTTTTTGAGAAAGTGTTGAAAAGAATAATTTTTAGTATATATAATTTGCAGACATCTGATAAAACGTTATTTATATAAAACATTAAGAATGATTTTTAAAGACTTTCTATCGAAGGTCCATCTAAAATACTATAAGTATGACTTTCAAGGATAGAGGTTAAAACCAAATATAAATAGGCTAAATGAGGGTATATTTCATATTTAGGTATATTAAAATCCTAATATGATTCAAATTCCTATGATTAGGTAAAATATTTGAAAATTCCTCAATTATCTTTAACTTTTTGGAAAAGACGATAATATTGGGAAATTAAGATTCAATTAAAAAAAATCAATGAGGCATGGTGGTATCAAGGTATAGTGTAAGTATTTCATATTAAATACAATTATTTTCATGAGATATTTATGTTATAAAATTTTTCCTAATCATAAGGACATGACTTTTCAATAACTATTGCAAGAAATTTATCAAGAAGATATATAATTGTTGTTTTACATCCTCCTCCATCAATTTGTAACTAATTTTCCTCTATCTTAAAAGGACATAATACATGTATTTTACATAAATAATATTCTAAGAAACATAACCAATGATTTATAAAAATTCATAATCTCTAAATTTGTCCGAGACCTCCTTTCATACAAACTATAAGGGCCCAACCTTAAAAATTACATATTATAGTGATTTTAGACTATAATTAAAATTATTACAATCTTGTGGATATTTTAGCTTTAGTGTCATAGAGAATTAGAATTGGATATTTCAAAAACACCAATATATTTCAAATTTGTCACTTAAACTATGAATCGATTTTTTTCAATATTATAATACCTGTAAAAAAACAGATGTTTTCTCTTCATGAAAAGTATTCAAAACATTCAACTTGAATTCCTAATTGTTCATACCAATATTCAAAAACTATAAGTTTTTAAAAATGTTTTATTAAGACATAAGTATAAATAAGGTCATAGAAAAAGAAGGAAACTCTTAGTTCATGAATAGAATTAAAATTAATATTTGGGCATAAAATAAACAATTTCATACCCAAGAAATCACCATTTCCACCCTAGACATTCCATAAAAAATTTAATAAGAAATCCTAAAGTGAAAATGAAATCCATATATTTTTCATTGATTATTAAATATATTAATGAAAACATTTTCAAAATTATATTCTTTTATAATCATTAAAACTTTATCCCAAAGCTATACTTTTCACCAGTTATAGGTAACATATATATTCATTTGAAAAAATAAACCTATATTGTGAAAACATGGAATATATATAAAAATGAATAAATAATGATTAAGTCATATAGGTAACTTGGGAAATCATATTCTTATCATACATTATTATTGAGTAAACCTCATGGATACACATGAAATAACCCTCACCGTTATACTTGTAATAACCATTGTAGTTATACTTATAGTAACCCTTGTAGTTACAATTGGAATACCGTCAATATAAAATCCCAACATAAATATACCCAATGAATTGGTAGAATATAATAATCCCACATAACTTTTGTTTATAATTCAATCACCAATATCAAAAATAATGCCAAATAACCATACCCCTGTATTATAAAAACATTGCTTGAGGAAAATAACTTATAGAAAAGAGAACAACCAAAATAAAAATAAAAAAAATTCATTGTAAATAAGAAGGTAATATAGTAATGTAATATTCAATGAAAATAGTATCCATGGATATTGTAAAACCCACTCATTATGTATAAGTTAAAAAAACAATAGTTTCTTATTTTTTTAGGAAATACACAAAGTACCTCATTTGGTAAATGAAAAAAACATTGATTTAAAAACATTTTATAAAAAATAAAAGATAGGAAATGACATTAAAAATCATATGTGCGTAATAAAATTAATATTCTCAATATTTTTATATATAAAAAAATTCAATTTGGATGAAAATTATAGTTTTTTAGGGAATCTTTAAAACAGTATTTTTAAAATAAATCCCCTTACCTAGAATCAGACATTTCATATATGTTTTTTTACTTACTAAATAATAAAAATTGATTAATTTTACACATCTTTATGAGACTGTTTCATGTTTATTATTCATTTTATATCAATTATTAAAATGTTAAATTCAATAACTTATTAACTTATGTTCACATTGGACGTTTTGAATATATTTGGTACTTTAGTCCGAAATGACTTCTGTCGATTTACTATGGTAAAAGATGTCGTTATTTAATCATCAAAAGAATAATAATCATGAAAAAACATTATTTTTTTTAAAAAAACTATATGTTTAAATTAAACCACTACATACGGTTATGAAAAATGAACTAAATTAAATCATGTAGACCATAGGTCATATGTTCACATGGGTAACATTTTCATTTTACAATGATCATTATAGAAAGAAGGAAAGCATTAATTTATCTTTATACATAATAATAATATATATTTATAATATTAAATTTATAAATATATATATATATATATATATCATCCATGTTATGGGGTGATGAATAACAAACCACATGGCTCTGTGGAGGTGATAGTCTATAAATATGCATGAATGTCATTATTTTTTTTTGTTCACCGAAAGTTAATAATGTAATTGATATATTATAATTTAATAGGAATAAATATAAAATAAATTTCAGATTTAAATATTAATTCCATCATTATAACCAGTTTTAGAGATGGCGATTGGAAAAGAATTACAATGGCTTGGGAGGCGGTAGTCCCCCATACACATGGACATGGAATTATTTTCCCATTTGATGAAATATTTGATAGATATGTGTAATGAATCTTAAATAATTTCATATAAGTATATATTAATAAAAAAATTATTTTATCATGATAATAGAATATTTTAATGAGGTTGAATATGAATAATAAATAAAACATGAAGTTAAAAACTATACCTCTTATTTGAAAAACCCCTTTTTCAAAGGATCTTATGCCAAATATGTTTCGTAATTTTCCTAAAAAAGATATCTATATTGTATACAGGGATACAAGGAAGGTATTTGGGTAAATATTCACCAAGCCACATTGATTTTTTATTGTGAATAAATGAGAATAATAGGAACACTTTTATAAGAGAGAGGAGAGGAACTCTTGGCATTTGTCAAAATATTAAATTAATATAAAATAATATTCAAAAAAATATGGATCAAAAATTATTTATTTATAATACATGATGATAATGGGTTGGAATAAAATCATAAAATAAAAAATAGTTATGTTTTGGCTATATTTATACCCTCCTCTGTTAATTTTGACCCTTACTTAACTGATTTAACTCTTAACGTGACAACAACAATTTTTACTCTTTGAAGGCTAATATAGTTACAATAAAATTTGTAAAGATCCAAAAATTTACTATGTTTGATATTTTGAACCATATCCTAATCACCTGGCCAAATATAATATTTTTAGGAATTTTTTATCATTAAATAAAACAATATTTACAATTACAAATCAATAATGATAATTTTTGGAACTCTTTATTACATAGACATTAAGAATACCATGATGAAACATATAATTCGAAAAAATATTTTTTTATATCAATCAATTTTTAATTTAACAAATAATTTTTTTCATAATATTATTTTTCTAAAATTAATTATTTTTTATATTTTTAATATCGTTTTTTTATTTTCCAATAACTGAATAATTACATTATCAGCATTGTATAAATATTTAAGGTCATTATTGATTCACTAAAAGATAAAAATAAATTAAAATTATTAATATAAATATTTTATATTTAAGAAAAAATTTAATGTTAAACATATTCAATACATAAAATCATATTAAAAACGTAACACTTATTTAAAAAAAGAGTGGCATGTTTGACATTTTTGTAAAAAATACTATAAAGGTCATAGTATCATCAATGTGCCCCGAAAAAGACATATATTATAAAATTGAATAATTATGGACGAGATATAGACATAAAATAAGATTTAGGTATGTTTCTGGGACATTTAATATTTCTTATAATCTTATATCTAACCTAAATTACATGATTTACCCATTACTATGGTAATAAAAATTTTTAAGGATACTATTAATATTGTCCCAAAATAAAAGGGGCCTAATTAATAATTTTTTACATGATTATTAAAAATATGAAATTAATTTTTAAAAAATTAAAAACATATATTTCTCATAACATAATTTAAAATTAAACAGGAAAAATTCAATGAAAAACATGTTTTTCGAAAAAATTCCCTTTTAAATATAAAATGTTTTATATTAAATCATCACATAAAATCTATTTAGAAAATATTATTAAATTATAATAAACATAATTAAATAATTATAATTTAAAAATAATCAAAAATATAATTTGACCATGTAAATAAATTAAAATAAAATAGGATTTTAAATGAAAATAATTGTTTTCCACTATTCCTTAAAAAATCAATATTTTTAGAGAATTCTAAAAAACAATTCCTTAGATAAATTTTAAATACTTATTTTAAAAATAATATTCATTTTATCAAATATATATTACAAAAAATCCTAAAATTTAATTGTAAGATTCAGTCATAAATTTTTTGAAAAAACACCATTGAAGAAAATGTATTTTTGAAGAATTAAAAGACGTTATGAAACATGAGGGTTCTTATTTCGATTGATTTTGTTAATAAATTATCAATGAGTATGAAAATTTTATATTTAAAAATTACTTTAAAAAAATTCATTCTCCCTTATTTAATAGTTAGGTTTTAATGATAACCTTTAAATAATAACAATTCATTATTGTTTTATGCTTAGTGTTGCATATCATTTATGCTATAAAAGAGTATTTAATTTTTAAAATGATGAGACATTAAAATAAGGGATAAAAAATATATGATCATATATGGGTGGGGTATACTAGATTCCTCAATCGAGTGTGTTCATTTACCCTACACTATGGAGGATGTGAGGATAGATATGAATAGTATGGTTTCTCTAGTATGCTCAATACCACAATTCAGATAGAAAGGGGGGATTTATGATTAGATTAGAATTAAATGTTGTGTTAGAATAATTATTGATATTTAAGATGCTATGTGATAAATCCCAAGACCCATCCCCATCATCTTGAAATTTATGTGTCAGACGATTTCATTTATTCTAGTTTATTTTAAATCTGAAAACAAAAGCACAAAACCTATTAATGGATATAGTCCAAACATTGAAAAAAATACATAAGTGATCATGAGAGTGAGAAAAATTACTATGAAAACATGATAATCTCCAGGTTTAGTCCAATATGATTGTTTTTTTAATGACCCAGAATTTTATAACTGAAATTCCCTCTGTGATTGAAGTAAATTAAATATTTTTTAATAAGGTTAAATAAAAAAATGATAATATTTGGTTATATCCTATCATATTTAAATGAACACTAACAATAATGGAAATTGATAATATAACCATTGGATAGTGATCAAATTATTATTATAAGCTAAGGTTTATGATAATGTCATATTTAGAGAGAACAAATAAATGATGTCCTCGACCAGCAGGATCATACCCAATGAATCCAATTTATCAAATCATCCAAGGCAGATAACATCTATGGGATATTTACATGATCAATAAAATGATCGTATTAAAAAACTAAGTAATAGAGGAACCTGTTTATTGGAGATGTTCATGTTCATCAATATCATGGCCTAAACCATGTTTATATAACAACCCCATGAAAATATTTTGATTGCACACCTTACCCTTAGAGCATTAGCCTTAGTAATAAAGCGATATGTATGTCAACCCAAGAAGCATGAATACTTATATTTCATTTTCAATAAAACAATGATTTTTATTATTCCTTATTATTTTTAATTAATAAATAATTATTTAATGAAATTAAAAAATATATATTTTAATATGAAAAAACTCAAATTGTTCTTTTGGGTAATATTATGTTCAAATCCAGGATCTATTTCGATGAATTCATAAATTTTTTAAACAAATTATATTTAAAAAATGTTTTATTATAAATATTATATATTAAATTTAAATGGAAATAAAAATATTCAAGAGAAAATGTAATTTTTATAATGGTCCGAAAAATAATAATGTCCCAAAATTATTATTTCACAATAAAAAAGGATCTCAATTTAAAAGTGTAATTTCACATATTCATACAATTATTTTGATAAAATAAATATTATTTTTTCAATAATACTGTCAAAATTATCCAATGGTGAATATTTCATAATTTTATGATACAATGGAATTTTTATTCCAAAATTACAAATGGTATAAATATAAAGTATGTATTTTGACATCATAATGACACAAAAGTGATGAAATATGTTCTATAAAGTGTATCAAATAACAAAAATATATATTTCCATCAAAATAATGTGTTTTTAGGTTATTTTGTTAGTTTTATAAACCCTTCATGAATCCACCACAAATTTTATTAATTTTTATGGATTTAAAATCAAATGTTTCAAAGAATGAATCATGTAGACATCACTAATGTTGTTAATTTAATGTTATCATTTCATGGAATTATATAACATTAATAAAAACTCCACTTTGGTATAAAGCATGGAAAAAATGGGACTGTTTTTTTTTTATTATTTTATTTATTAGAGCCAAAAATCTATTTCTCGGAAAATAATAAAGAACCCTCATCTATTTTGCTATAAAACACTATCAAGATTCCACTTATCTTCACTAAAAAAAACTCTATGAATGACTATACTCTTAAAATTTCACTCTATATCCCCCAATGTTCCACCAAGCTCTCAAGAATCTCCACCCAGTATTATGGGAAGACTCTCTCAGTAAAAGGGATCATCTTCTTCTGTTCTTCTTTCAAGAAGCTTCTTTATGCAATTCCTTCTTTCAATTAATTCCAATTGATGAGATTTGATTTTACACATAAAAATTTAATCCCATATGATTTAAAAGTGATTATAGACAAATTTAACTCTCATTAATCTCTCCTTGAATAATTATGTACCCCCATTATGCTACTGAAATTATCAGGTGAATTTTCCATCAAATACCTTTATATTTTAAATACAATTGTAAATTCCACTCAGGGGTATTTACCTAGACATACCTATCATTATTTTATTGGGTACTTATATGTATGTATTCCAAAATATTTAATTTTTAAATTATATTAGGTGTAAAATGATCTTATGTTGAATGATCAAGGTAGAATAATTATGTATGTACATGATTGAAAGCATTTGGTGTGCCGGAAATAACATAGTGATATATTGAATTTGATAATGTTTTAGTCTCATGAGACTTCATATGTGGGATTAGAGATTAAACATAATCCATTATTGGTATTTTTACACCATTTTATAATGTCATGTTTAATATTATTGCTTCATTCCCATGTTACATTTTTGTAACTATGTTATATCATGCCTCAATGATCAATATTACAATTCTTACCACTTTTATATATGATTGGTAATTCCTATTGAATAAAATTTAATACATTCTTTACTTTATCCATTGTTCAATCAATTACTTGGATTTATATCTCACCCATTTATTATGATTTTCCACATGTTATCCTATGTAATATTAAAATATATGGAATTTTATAAGCATATTAATGATGATTTAAATAATCTTATTTTATCCATGGATAATGTTGATTTTATAAATAACACATTTACAAAAGAAACAAGTAT
Organism: Viscum album; assembly: GCA_963277665.1. Taxonomy (NCBI): domain Eukaryota; kingdom Viridiplantae; phylum Streptophyta; class Magnoliopsida; order Santalales; family Viscaceae; genus Viscum; species Viscum album. The sequence continues at coordinate 776,620,211 of OY728161.1, forward strand.
TATTGATCTTCTGGTATGTACTATGTTTGATTTTATATTGTAAATTTTGAAATTAATTATATTAAAGCTATAGGGTGTAATATATGGTATCAAGGGAATGTCCAGTATGTTTTTTGATTAGTATTAGAAAACTATAGAAAAATCCATATTGATATTAAAAAAATAAGAAAACATTATTATATTATAGTAATTTATATATTAATTAGATTCTATGAAAATAAATCCTTCATTAGATAATAAAAGTGTATGTGGATCTAGTATAGATGTACCTAGGGGTAATATCCCCAAAAATAGAATATATAGAATGGATCGATAATGAAATGGTTCATGAAAATGGGAACCATTGTAGACCTAGTTTTAAACTCTCTGAGGGAATACTTCAGTAAATCTAAAATCTCATTACAAACCATTATTAAAGGAAAAAATTACCATAATATTTTTTTTAAATAGATCATGGATACAATAGAATGAATCCAAGAAATTCAATTCTTAAGGAATATAAATTATTTATGACTTTTCCAGTTAATAATAATGGTTTCCCATATATGATTTTAATAGTTTGAAAATTTTCATCCTTATGTATATTTTGGGTGATGTAAATTGCTAGAACAATAGTAGAAAAGTGAAAGGTAGGTTTATCATCCATGGTTCTATGAATTTATTCATATCCCATAAGTTTTGTAGAATGATTCAAAACACCACTATAATGCATGGAAGCAGTGTTTTCAATGGAAATGAAAAATGGGGGAATTATTTCATCCCATGTATATAACCCCTACATTATAAAAAAAATCGGACTTCCTAGAAAACGTTTTCATAATCCCATTAGTGTAATTATATGCTATTCTGGGTATAGATTGGATTTCCTTATATATATCCAACATCAATTATAGAGAGAAGGAAATCCACCATTATATCCTGAATCTCCCAATGATTATATAAAATTACAAGGAGGATAATGAGTATTCATTAATACCAAAATCTAAAACATGGGTTTTATTTCCTTTAGAGAACGAGTTTCTGTATCAAATGATTGTGACTATATCAAATATCATCATTTAATACATGCCCATTGTGAGGGAATACATTAATTTTTTCCCTGAAGAATCATTTGGTCTACCTCCTAACCATGATGTTAAATTTTCAATTGGTTTTATACCTATAGATTTTCTAATATCCATGACTCCATGTAGAATCTTTGTTTCTGAACTTGAGGATCTGAAGAAGAAACTACATGTGAATCTAGAGAAGGGTTTATATCGACAAGTAATTCACCATGGGGTGCACTGGTCCTCTTCATCATGAAGAAGGATAAGTCAATTACCTTTTGAATTAATTATTTTTAGCTCAATAAAATCATTATAAACAACGTGTATCATATAACACATATTGATGGCTTGTTTTATCAGCTACATGGAGCCTAGTATTTCTCTAATATGATCCTCAGCCAAGATATTATCATGTAAAGGAGAAGAGGGGGGATACCACCAAGATTCTTTTTTATAAGGTATTGGAAGTATTAGTTCATTATTATTCCATTTTAACTCACTCATACTCTATAAATCCTCATGGATTTGATTATTATAGTCTTTTGGCATTACCTAAAAAAAATTGTATACATGAATACCGATATTATTATTTACTCTAAATGAAAATAGGGACATGAGGGGAATATTAACACTATTTTAAAGGCCATTTGGAAAGAAAATATCTTTTTCAAGTACATTAAATGTGATTTTGAGTTTGATTTATTAACATTACTAGGATATTACCTCACCATCAAATGGATATCTATGGGTCTTTTAAAAATTTAGATTAATGAAGGATGTAAATGATCAATCTATTTGTTGTAAATCCATATTTTGCATAGATTAGTTTGGTATTGTCATAAATTTTTTAGAATCTTATCTTGATGTCCATGCACCATAACCATGATAACTAAAAAAGAAGTCAAGTCTATTTGGAATGATAAAGGTGAGGAAAAATTGAAAGATATAAAGAAGATTCTAATCACTAAACTTGTTCTCAAACTACCCCTAGTGAGGATAAATTTTGTTACTATGATGGTGTGTTCAAAAATGGATTGAGTTGTGTAATAATGAAAAAATAAAAAAAAATTATAGAATACACATCCTGAAAAATAAATATCCATGAGTAAAACTACCCAACACATGATCAAGAATTGGTTTTAGTGATCTTCACATTGATTATTCTTTGACATTAAATCTATGGTGAGAAGTGTGTTACATATAAAGATAACAAAATTATCATGTATATGTTAACATAAAAGGATCATAATATGTACCAAAGGTGGTGGTTAGATATGAAAAAGGATTAATATTTTTTAATACATTACTATATTAGGAAACAAAACAAATGTGGATGTTTCTCTTTATAGAAAGGATCCCCAAACACTATCTAGGGTGAGCATTGAAAGGGATTTAATATTATTGGACATTATAAGGATGTATATGTGAATAATAAAAGATATTTGTCCTACCATTCCCAACAAACTGCTCCACCGTCCTTTAGTATGAGGATCATGGATGATCTGAAAGATGATGATTTTATAATGAAGATAATAGTTAATAGTTATTATATTGAATTTGTTGAAGATGGAGTTATAATTTTTGAAACACAAATACAAGTCCCATCAAAACCAGAATTGAAGAGGGAAATTAGGGATTTTATTAATAGTTCATAATTTTCTATAAATGTATGATGAAACATAGTTATATATATTGGAAGAAAATTTCTTGTGGGATAACATCAAGTAAGATATTTTTGAGTTTTTATGTTAACTCATGGTGTGCGATAAATTCAAAGTGTAATGGTATGAGTATAAGAGTATGATGGAAAAATTTCCTAAACCAGTATGAAAATTGGAAAAAATGACCATGGATTTCCTCATAGGACTCCCCGAGACCCCTAAAGGAAATAACTAAATATGGGTGGTTTTCAATTACCTGAATAAGTAAATACATATCATTTATATCAACGAAGATACATCTCTTGACCAAATATCTATGATAGAGATTTGGGATGTGGAATGAATATATTGACTTCCATTATTCATTATATTTTATTGAGATTTGAGGTTTATCGAATGGTTTAGGATAATCCTTCATCAAGATTTGGATATAGAAGAGAGATTCAACACAACTTATCACCCTCAAATGGATGGTTAGTCTGAAATAACCATTCAGTCTCTAGAAGATATTTTGAGATCCTATTCAATGGATTTCCATGGATGTTGGGACCAACACCTTCCCCTAATGGAGTTATTATATAATAATAGTTTATATTATATAATTAAAATGGAAATTTATGAGGATCTATATGGGCGGAGTTTTTAGACTCCAATGTGTTGGATTGATGTTAAAGAGAATAAAATGATGGGACCTGATATTATACAAGATATGAAAATGAATGTTAAAACCATTTCATTTTAAATGAAATCCACACAATGTCAAAAGAAAATCTTTGAAAAATAATTATTAATAAGTACTAGAGTATGAGGTTATAGGTAAATTGTTCCTTCATATATCCCCACAGAATATATTCACTAGGTTTTGGAAGAAGGGAAAGCCTAGTCCTTGAAAAATCATCCCCTTTGAAATCCTTTATCATACTAGAGGGCTGAATAATCAACTAGTTCTCCCACATAGACTATATCAAGTACATGATGTGTTCCATATACCCCTATTGATAATTTAAAAACTAGTACCTTCACATGTTCTGAATCTAGCGGTGGAACCATTAGAGAATGATCTTTCACATAAGGAGCATTCAGTGAAGATTTTAGATCGTATTGACAATTATTTATGGAACAAGGAAAATCTCATGTTCAATGATTTGTGGAAGAACCAGATGTTTGAAAAGAAACATGGGAAATAGAATATTTGATGAAACAAAATGAAACAATTACATCTTGAGTTTTTTAAATAAAAACTTAGTTCGATATAGTACATGATACTCCACATCAAGAAGAAATGAACCAATACGTATTTTTTAAAATGCAACCATTAAAACCTAGGCATCAGAATTAAATGAATGAACATTATTAAATATATTATTAAAAATGGGTTTACACACACACATATATATATAATCCAATAGAGACCAATTAACTATACATTTATGTAAAACCATTATTTACAAATAAAAGAATAACATTTTTCCCTAAAACTATTTGAATGAAAACAAGCATGTTTATTAAATATCTCTTATTGGATTATATTAATTTAATATATTTATAATATTAAATATAATGTTTAATGTGAATCTTATATGTTTTATAGAAATTATATAAAAACAAATCAAATATTACGCATAAAAGAAGCATTTTTCAAGAATGGAAGTTTTTTCACCATTTGATGAAGAAGTTTCTTTAAATATATTTTAACTCTTTTATATATTATATTTAATAAAAGAAATATCTATTTTGAAATTAGCATATCAAAATTTACTTTTGTTTATTTTTTTTCGGATAAGTTTCATGTCGGTGATTAGTGAAAAATATTACATTTTAATTGAAAATAGGTTTTCATCGAAATTATTTATAGTGTTTGATTATATTTTTAATAAATTTAAATTGTAATTATTATAGTTTTTAAAATTTAATCCAATTTTGGTAATATTATTTATTTTCCTGTTGATTTTGGATATAAAAAAATTCATCTTTTTTATGGTTTTTACATTAAAAACACATTTTCTCGTTCAACTAATGGGATTAATATTAAATTAATTACTTCATGTTATATGGTTTAAATATTAAAAAATAGGTACAAAATTTTGAATATGTAGGTAAAAATTATTAAAAAGTGATTCTTTTATTTTTGTACATTATGAATAGTATCTTTATTAATTTTTTATATTAACATGGTTGAATGTAAATCGGCTAATTAAGGGCACAATAACACTTATCCTAATTTTATTCTATGATTATTATTTTTCCATAATAAATAATAAATCATTTATGGTACCATTTATCTCTGTTTGGATGAGAATATATCCTTTATAATATTTTATTCAATGGGAACTCAATTTTATCATACTTTTTTTAACAAGAGAAAAAATTTTAATATGGGTTTATATAAGTGATATAATCAAATATAAATATTACTTTGAAATAATAAACTGTTATCTATATCATGGTAATTTATTTATAATTTTAAGTGAAAACATTATTACTGAAAATGTGACACAATGAGGATGATGTACTTTTTTAATGAATGGAAGAATAAATTAAATTAAATTTAAAATATTAAAATAAATATAATTTGATATATTATTTTTCATCCAAAACATTTTTTAGATTAATTTGACAAGATAGGGATGCTTAAATAGAGTTATTTTTAAGATATAATGTTTGTATGATGTTTTTTAAAAGTCAAATAATGAATAGTTCCAAAATTGACATTAATGATATTATCACATTAATGATATTTTATTAAATGATATAAAATTGATAAAAATAAAAAATTCTTCAAACTAATTTGAATAATATTGAAAAATAAATACATGACTTATTTAAGGTTTGTTTTTCATTTAATAGTAACTCTATTAACATTTAATGAGTTAAAACCACAATTTTCATGGGGAGCATTAAAGGTTTTAAATAAGGCTTAAAACCAAATTATAGGGGTAATAATGTTCCCTAAATCTATTCAATTTTTTTTAAATGAAAAGAATTAAAAACTTATCACTTTATTATAAAATCTTATTTGTTTAATGGGAAATATTCAATGAAAATAACCTATATAGCATTTATGTTAATGATAGTTACAAAATTTCACTCCCTTTGTATTTAATATAATTTATGTGTCTATATAATAAAAAATCACAATTTGAAAAAATAAATTAAATATATATATAAATTAAAATAAATTCATTATATAATTTTATTATGGGTTTTTTGTGATATATAATTACCTTAAATGCATCTTCAATACTAAAATGATATTTAGTCAATTAAAAGAAAAATAAAATAATTTATATTAAAAATATAAATTTTGATGTATTTTGTATTGTTAAATTTGTATAAGTAATTTTATTGATTTATAAGATATATTAGAGATTTTTTATTGCATTCTATTCTAATTAATACTTTTTATTGATGTATTTGATGTCAAATAAAATGAATATTATGAAATTTGTAAATAATGATATATTATTGAATTAATATATTATTAAGTTAATTAAATTCAAAAAAATGTTAAATAATCACAAAGGGGATAATATATTGTATAAAATGTCTTCATATATTCATTTATAAGCCTTATGTATGTCTTTGTTTCTAGAATAGCCATATTTTATTTTAATATTTTTAAGAATCCCATGAGTTCCCCCTCCCCTCTCCTTTAAATGGGATCCCATTATTCTAATTTAAATAAACATAAAAACATATTTTATTCATAAATTATTTTATAAATACCTTATTAGAATCTCTTTAGATATTCTAGAGTCCTTATTTTTTCCACAACACCCTCTTTATAGGTGTTCATGTGTTAATCAAAGAGAAAATCCAAAGAAGAGGTATCATTTTTAATTAATTGTTTCTATTTTATTTCTTATTCCAATTCAGTCAAATATTCATCAACCAGGGTGAAATAATAACTCTACTATCCTCAATATAATGATATTTTATTATGTTAATATCATAACATAAATCCATTTCCACTTCCATCAAATGGTAAATAAATTAGTCGTTCATGCGTACAACCTACTACCACCTCGCAAAATAATAATTTTTTTCCATTAACATCTCACATGACTAGTTATAATGATGTAATTAATGTTTATATGTGGTATTAATTACATATTTTTTATTTTTAACCAAGAAATTATCATTTACAGTCTTACCATTACATTCACCTATGAATGATTATGTCATTCGTGTATACATGTGAACTGTCACCTCTTTGAAGAGATGTCATTCGTTTTTCATCACCACATAACATGGATGACATATATAAGTATAATTAAATTATTAATATTATATTTTTGATATTATTACTATTATATAAATTTGAAAAAAAAACTAACCTTCATTCCAAAATGATCATTGAAAAATGAAAACGGTACTCATGAAAATGTATGGCTTATCGTCTGCATGATTCTAATATAGTTCATTTTTCATATACATATTTAATTAATGTATTTAAAATTATATATTATACATATAATTTATTATTATTTAATTAATATTGTTCTATATATGATGGAATTATTACCACTTTGACTATTGACATTGTACCAAATTTCTTTTTGACTCAATTATCATATATAATAAATTTTGAAATGGTTCTAAAGAAATCAAATAATTTACCTAATTTTGTTCTATTGGAAGATAAATAACTTATGCAATGAATCAGACCCAATTTAATGGAAAAAATAAATAAAACCTCATTTTAATAATTTAAATGATATATTATTCTAAATATTTCTCAATCATTTATATGTTTTTGACTTGTTTTTTAAAGATTTATTTATATTGATACTAAATTTTTGTAATTTTAATTTAGAAATTAATTTCTTATCTTTTAATGTTTTATGGTACACATTGATTCAAAAATACCTATTTTAATTGGTTTATATATTTTTTGATAATGGATTGGTTATTTGAGTAACATGATATGTTTTTTTAGTATAAATGAAATTTTAATTCTGACATATTGAAAATTTCATGATTTTATATTTTATGATTATAAAATTTTATATAGACATTTGACGGGTGGTTACATTATAACCTCCAATTCATTATGTATGGATGTCGGCCATATGGATATTCCATTTCTAAGAGTGGAATGTATAGATGTTGGTTCTATGGATATTCCATTTTTTATATTGAAATGTATGGAAGTTGACAGTATAAACATTATATTTTTGTATTATTATGAACCATGTTACCTACTAATATATTATATGATTTTTCATGAGTTTTCATGGAAATAATTTGTTTTTAGAAATGTAAGATAACGATCTTTTTGAAATGATAATCCTTTATTCGGGATAAAAAGGTATGATTTTTATCGAAATTTTTTATGGGTTTTCAATAGATTTGTGTTTTTCATTCCATATATACTTTACTAAGATTTTTCGATCATCCCTAGAATTAAACTTTTTCATTGTTGTTATGATTGGTAAGGAAAAATAAAATTTCCTGATGAATATTTTGAAGATGAGTCTCAAAAAAATGGTTTATTTTAAAAAATCAATCATTTGGTGGAAAAAATTGACAAATGTATAAGTGTTATTATTTAATGTATATGTTTTATATGTAAAATTTTGTCCTAATTCTCTTAAATTCAAAACTAAAAATATCCTAAAATGTTATTTCTAGTTAAAAAAGTAGTAGTATGAGTTATATTTATGGTTGTGTCTTAATAGTTGGTATTAAAGGATGATTTATACACCTTTGGAGAATAATACCATTTATTAAGATTTATGGAAATCATCATGGGTTTATAATTTTCCAGATGATCATAAGTTTAGTGTCTTAGAAACCCATTTTTATGATTTAATTTAGGAAATTTTTTGGTAAATAATGATATTTGTGGGGACATTAATTTTTCTGGTAATTATGGGTTGTTACATTTTTTATTCAAAATGAAAGGTTTGGGATAACCATTGAGGATACACCATGATATGGTTATTATTAAGTATTTTATCATATTTTTATAATTTTATATATATTATATTTATTTATAAAAAGGAACAATAGTGGTATGGGTGAAAACCTATTACTTCTGTTAAGACCGCAAGAATCGAGCCCATAAATGAAGGGAGAAAATATTACATCACCTACCATTGAATTACTTGAAGACTTGATTAGTATTATTTTTTAGTTTTAGTTAAATGATTTTATGGATGAAGAACTAGTTGATTTTTGGAACATATATTTTATCAAATAAATAACCACAGGATCAGAAAATAATTTGGTGATTAAGAAATTAATGTTTTCTTAGATTATGTAAACTGCTTTGGGAAACATATATGACTAAGGTAACAAAATTTTTTATTTTTTTAGAATTAATTTTCCAATTGAATATTTGAACGAATTTATGATTTATAGTGGACTTATGGTGATTCAGGTTTTTATGGAAATATTTTCATAACATATAGATTATTTGATTTAGAAAATTACATTTTTGGTATGTCTCATTAATATTAATCAATGTTATTTGGAGATAAATGTTAAAACTATATTTAAAGACTATATTATCAAATCCTTCTAAATTGTGGGTTTCAATATTAGTTTGGAATATTTTTGAGAATTTTCAGGACAATTACTTGTTGAATGGTCTATGATGAACTTTTGGTACTACTATTAAATTTTAGATATTGATATAGTTTTTCATCATATAAGGTTGAAAAAAATTTAGTGGATAATATTATATTGTAATAACCATTTTGGTTTTAGATAATGTATAAATTTTAGAGAAATAGGTACTTGATATTGTTTGGATTATTTATTCTCTAGAAGTTGATTATTGTCCTCCAGACATTAAAAATCATCTTAAATACTCCTCATTTGGAGAAAAAGATGGGTTTTGTGATAAAATTTATTGTAGAAAGAAATTTTAATTTTAAATTTAATATGTTTACAATTTTTTTGGTCCAATTATTATAATAATTTATCAACTCTTTGAAAAGGATCTTAAAACCAAAATGTTATCTGATTAACTTTCATACTAAGAAATCAGTGACCTTTTAACCTATCATAGATTTAGGGTTTTTTTACTATTAATATTCTCATTATAATGTTCTGTATCACTCTCCATTAAAACATAATTGTATGTTTTCTCTTTAATGTCCATGTTTTTCTCTATGAATCCTTAGTATCTAGATCTCAAATGACCATCATATTCTCTTTAATTTTTTAAAGTGGAAGATTCATTAATCCTTTTTCTTATGTGGGAATTTAATAAAGGTGTTTAGAAATTAAAAGCCCCTATATTTCAATACCATGTTTAAATTATGATTTATAAATTTAATATGGGGATAAAGAATTTGACATCCTATGTTTTTAGAGAAAAAAACTATGTTCATTAACGTTCATGATACACGACATTAAGATTAAACGAGCCAATGCATAATATTTTTTAAATTATACTGTTAAAACATATCCATTATAAAAATGTTAATGTATATTATTAAAATAATTATAAAAATATTTCTTACACATATCTATATTATAAATTCTTTTGTGTGAAATTAATTATAAATAAATTAAAAATCATTTTTTAAATAAATGTATATTATTTTTCTAAAATATTTTCAAATGAAAACAAGTGTGTTTATTAAATACCTTTTTTTTGGATTATATTCATGATATATATATAATAATAAATTTTTTGCTTAAAATTCATAGTAAATGTTTTATAGAAATGATATAAGAACAAATCCAATTTTACACTAAAAAGAAATATTTTTCAAAAAGGCAGTTTTCAACCTTCTGAAGTATCACATGTTTTAAATCTTTTTTTTGATACTTTGTTATATTATATTTTCAAAAATAAGATTTTAATTTGAAATAGTTTTTTGAAATTAACTTTGGTTTAATTTTTGTTATTTTAATAACATTTTTCATGTTGTGATAAATAGAGAAGAACACTGCATTTTAATTAAAAACTTGTTTTTATAAGAACCCAGGTTTCTGTTTCTGTTGTTAATCCCTTATTTTTCAGTAAAAATGATTAATTATGGCCTAATGTGAGTACCATTTGAAGTCAAGGGTGTTATAGGGGTTTCTGGGGCTTCTTCTGAGCTTGAAAACCATTATTTTCTTCAAAATGGTCGAGTAGACATTTAGTTATAACAATATGGGGGTATGTTGAATGGTTAGATGAAACTATGAAGGGTTGGATATTGGGGAGATATATAAAATACAATTACAAAAAATAGTTCTTTTGGATAGAATTATCATGTAGAATCCTTTGTAAATTTTAATAGAGGAGTTTTTCACGGTTTTCGTATGACTAGTCCAACCATTTTTTGAAACTGTACTACTTCCCCTTTCAAATAGGTGCATGTTCCTGATTTAAGCACGGTCTATAAAACCATGCGACTAAACCATGAAACCCAAATTATTTTGGGAAATTTTAAATTTTTTAATTATATTAAATTCCTTTATAAACTTAATTTAGGGTTTCTTCAATAGAAAACATGTGGGCACCTTTGAGGGCCTCTTCCATTGCTGAACATTGGATTTGAGGTATCATTGAAATCCAATATCTTATTCATGCACAAAACATCTATTTGGATATTCATATGTGAGTTCCTAATTCCATTTTACCCATTTTCTATTATCTATTTATTGGTTGTGCTATTTGGGTTCACATTTTCCCCCTATTTTGGGCTCTTCATCTGTTTTTCAAATTCCTCACAATCTGAGTCAAACTAAGACATGATAATGGATGAGAACTCCACTACCAAGATAAGGTATATGGTCTATACATTTTTTTTAATTTTTGTGCTTTATTAGGATACTTTTCATTAATTCACCCTCCAGTCATTCTAGTGACGACCAAAAATTAAATAGATTAATTTAATTAAACTGAGTTGGATCTACTTGGGATGACTATAGGTTCATTTGGGATGTGTTGGTGATCATTGAACAACTAATGGACACCTATGGGGTTTGGATTATGAAATTCCCTTGTTATTTCTTGGTTGGACCACCCAAGGGATGTTTTATCTTACTTTCCTTGATGTAGGAAGCATAATTATTGATAAAATGGAATTGAATGGATTATTTAGGAGAATTCATGCCTCCGTGCCTTATTCTATTTTGACATGCCATACTTGAATTTATTAAATTACATAATTAGAAATGATTAAAATGGTGGGCATAAAATTTGGTAGTTTTGAACTACATAAATGGTTTATTTGAATAGTAGGATGTGTCAGTGAGTATAGTCATGGAATGTATCAAAAGTCAAATGTTCATGTGAATTTGTATACTCATATGGCATGTAATGAAAAAATTTATGAAAGGGATACATATTTCCATAGATTCTAATATAGTTATTCCCTAGATCATGATGTTGTAGAGGACACCTAGTAGAGGGTTTGCTACATGGATCTTAATTTCATGGGATGTTTTAGTCCATTCTACCGATTCGATCCGTATTTCATGGATTCCCCTAAAACATATCATTTAAAATTCTCCTAGAAATCCAACCAGTGCATAATCAGGTTTCTATCGAGATGCTCTTGGGACATGAAGAGGATGACTTGTTCATATACACATTGGATCTAAAACTTTTTGGTATAACAGATGGATTATATAGAACAACCATGAGAAATGTGATATTATTTCTTGAAAAACATGGCCATGGTTGTTTAAAACATCAGGCTATACAACAAGGACATGGTTTATAGATTATGAATGGGAGAATGGTGGGGATGTGTTTGTTGCTTATGTTTATATAGCTACCTTGTTATAGGAGCTGACACTTGTTTTGGAGGGAACCGTGACAGGCTATTTGGTATCACTTTCTTGACATAGTTATATGACATATGAACCTTCATTTATATTCACTACTTAACTTATTATATTTCACTGTATCAAATGTATAGATATTTTAGTGCTTACCTACAGGGATTATATCTCTCAACCTATTTGGGCCACTGTTGGGTACCTTGATAGACTCTTTGGATATATACAAAGATAGGGGAAAGCACCCATAGTTCGATGGTTGATTTTGTGCCATGACTAGGATTAGGGAATCATGAGAGAGAGTTGTGTCTCATGAAACTATTTGGAGATAGTCCTTTTTTTCTTTTTCTAATTCTGGATAGATGTTTCGTATTGTACTATTATTAACATATTTATGTTGCATTACTATATATCTGACATATATCATCATTTTTCTATATGAGACACTTCTGGATTGTTGTATATTTCTGTCTTTATTTTTATTCATCTGGTGATTGTTTACAATATCCACAACTTTTTTGATATTGATATTCCACTGTTCTATAATCTAGTGATCATTGACTAGTATACCCATAGAAACACCTTAGGCTCTCACTGCAAGTCGACAGACTCGGGCTTTAGGGAGATGCATTTGAGGCCATGTGGGCAACCGGACTCGAAGCACTATTGAATGATTTATGGGTTTGGGACATTATAAAGTTGTATCATAGCATTTATCTTTAATGGTTTTCTTTATTATTTGGTGAAAATAGGCATGGGTAAGAACTAATATGTATTTTGAAATGTTTCGTGCATGGGTGTAGCTAAACCACATATATGAAAAATCCAAATTGACTCAATTTAAATTTATGTTTTATGGATTTTGACTATTAAATTTGATTTCATTACAACTTTGGGTGATGCACATTCATTGTGAAGAAATTATTTATATGATTATGTGTTCTATTTTGTTTCAACCAAGTGAGATGAGGATATGTCATCTCAGTCATCATATATTACCTTTATAGAAATCACATTCCATGCATTATACCATTCCATTTAGGATGCATTACTTGTTTCATGCTGTAGTGATTGGTAATGTGATAGATGAACCTGCTGTTGTGATTGATTCTGTGTAGTGGATTGAGAAAGTGACATCATGTTTTAGTTCATAAGAAGTATGGGACTTTATAGACTGGAAAGTGATGTATCTTTTGTATAATTTACTAACCTAAATGTGATGTGGTATGGATATATGGGAACATATTTTTATCATGGGGTGTTATGGTCCCTCATTGATCAGAATCTATTGATCCATCTGAATAAACATGAATTAAGGTGAGATACAATGTAAATTAAATGTTTAATTAATGTCAATGGAATTTAAATGGAAATTGAATGGAAAATGATGAGTAGATTCTAACATGTAACGATCTTTCAAGTGGGAAATTATTATTGTCATTAGTGATTTTTGGTGACAGATCATTTATAGTCTCTCCTTTAGAGGTAGGTAGTGGGTTTAACCTAGTTTTAGGATCATTTTGGCTCATCCTACACTTTTGAGATGTGTTCTTTGATATATTTATTTTCTAAGACTTTTTTTTGTTTTTTAGATCCATGGTACCATGATGAATTGTAGTCATATTCATGGAGAGTGGTTATGACCATACTCTAGAGGTTTTGAACTGTGGGCTATCAGTGGATCCTCCTCTTGTGCTAGCTGTAGAATGCACTATTGTTCCAGACATAGGTTCTGAGGCATAGTTCTGAGAGGCATTCTATCATGTCATGAAAACTATATAGGGATCATCGAATCCTTCATTGTCTATGGAAAAGTGGAAACATGGGCTCCAGTAACAAAATCCTCTCATGTTTTTGGTTTATGGGAGTCCGTAAACTACTGAGTTTTGAATTGATATGAAGCTGTTGATTTTAATGTACCTTCAGACACATCCTGATAGGAGAGTGAAGCTCTCATATGACATACATCATGGATATAAAAATAATTATTGGGATTTTCTAATATTGGTTGACAAGTTGTGAGATATGGGTTCTACTAGTTTCCAATCCCAATTCTATGATTACATTTACCCAAAGTCTCCACGGGTATATGGGGATAGTGATTTCAAGTGTAGGTAGTTTGGAACTATGATGGTCATGTAGTACTCTACATGATTTACAATGTTGCATCATTTTTCATTAACATACATTACTGTTGATATATCAAGAGAGAGAATCTTCGAGAAAGGACTCTAAAATGAAATTATATCTCAAGTAAAAGTGTTCAAATTGACCACCATCACTGAAATTATCAATCAGACAATGATTAGATAGTGGAACCAGAGAGATGTTGTTGGCATAAAGATGGGAAATGAAGACTCTTGACCAACTTGTTCAATGCATTCAGGCAATAAGCTCCATTTTTTGTCTTATTTTGAAATGATTTGTAGTCTTGTTGTGAGTACAGGTATCTCAAAATTCTATCATTAGTGTGGAAAGAAGAGCCACATAAAGAATCAGTGTGACTGTGACCCAGTTGAGTGAAGATCCTATGACAAGATGGGTCATGTGAAACATTTCTATGGGAACTTCCCTTTTGATATGAGTGGTAGGGGTAGCTCCAACGCAAGGTTCAGAAGCGATTGTCTCACCTTCTCATCAGGAGGGAGTTATGGATGTTATATTCAAACATAATAAGGTAGTGGTGGTCGTGTTAGAGGCATCCAGACACCAGTTTCACCGAGATAGAAGTGTGGGATGACTCCGTGCAACAAGGTTGTATCATAGGGATATGGTTCAAGATACATCTATTCTTTACAGCCTACAACCAAGGATAAGGGTATGAGACCGTCTATAGTAAGAGTTAAAATATTAGTATCCTATACTATTTCATATTTTTTTGGAAACAGGTGGATTACATTGTTTTATATCTGTACAAATGGTGGAAATCCTAGTACTTGTGGTTCCATTTTCTGAGGGTGTATTGATGATAGTCACACTGTTGGGGATTGGAACAGAGGGTGTATACCAGTGCTGAGAGGTCCCCTTGATGTTGGTTGGTGTAACATCGTCTAGAAAAATTATTTCCTCAAGATTATAGGTTTTTATGACATAGCTAGGATGGAATTGATTGTATTTTATTGATCTAACATTGACATATATCACTGGATGGTGACATATACATCACCAGAGGAAGATGTCCATACTCATAAGGGTGAATGGGATGTCTTGGAGAGAGGAAGTGGATGAAAGCAATGTGGGTTGTCCGGGATGATAACCCCAATCGCTAGTTTGTATCTAGATGATCAGGGAGCATGTAAGATGAACTTTCCTCCAATGGTTGTTCATTTCAGGGATGTATTCCCACATGACTTATCTTGTTCACCTAATGAGAGAGAGGTTGAGTTCTTTATCAATATAGTTCCTTGATGTGCAAAAATATCCATTCCAATATACAAGATGGCTACAGTAGAGTTCAAGGAGCTCAAGAGATATGTATATGATTTAGAGTCAAAGGGGTTTATCTAACCCAATACTTTCCTTCGGGTTCACTGGTAATTTTTGGAAAAAATATGGATGGTATTCTAATGATATGTATAGATTATCTAAATTTTAACCATCTGATGGTTTAGAATTGTTATCCCCTACCATGCATAAATTTTTTTTGATCATTTTTTAGGATCTTGGGTATTCTAAAAAATGTATTTGAGATTCAGAAATCACTAGGTACATGTTCTTCCTTTAGATATACCTCATTTAGGCCATCATAGCACGTATGTTATCTATAAGTATCTTGTTATGCCATTAGGTCTAACATATGGGCAAAATGTTTTTATAGTGTAGGTGAACTATTTCTTCTACCCTTATTTTCATTGATTTGTGTTGGTTTTCATGGAAGATATATGTGTTTATTTTCATAATTGACACAAACATTGTAATAATTGTGAGATCTTTTTGAATACCCTAAGAGAGAACCAGCTATATTCTATGTTCATAAAGTACCAATTCATGAAGGATAAAATTTACTTCCATGATCAAATTATCTTGGATACATGAGTATTAGTGAATCTAAAGAAGGTGAGAGTTGTAGTTTCGTAGGAACATCCCAAAATCATCCTTGATATACGAAGTTTGTTTGAGCTAGCTAGTTACTATAGGTACTTCATAAAGGACTTATCATGCTTTGTGCTGCTTCTTATGGGACTAACTATGAAGGGTGTGAATTTTTATGGACGTATTCTTGTGAGGCATCCTTTCAGGATATGAATGGAAGATTAACATCAACACTGGTCCTGATACTTTCAGAGCAAGAAATGAGCTATAGTATGTATTTCTAAATATTAGGTATCACCATGGAAAAATTATATTGAAGGGGTGAAATGTTATGTATTATAAATCATAGTAGTTGAGGGAACATGAGAGAAACTACTTGATGATCGATCTTGAGTTATATACAGTTGTTCATGCCTTGCGTGGTCGAAGACATAACTAACAAAGAGAGCATCTTATGGTGTAAAAGGACCAAAAATCCTCAAGTGTATATTTACATTACATGATTTGAATTTGAGTAAGATAATGTGGGTGTGATACATATAGTTTTTTACATGAAGATTTACTCCATGAAACATAAAGGCAATTTATTGGTCGATGATCTATGAAACAAGAATTGTATACAAGCAGTTCAGCAGCCCAACAATGGGTGACAGGTTAGGGATTTGTTCTATGAGATGCACGTAGATTTGCAGTCCATTTATGGTAATACATTTCTACCATCCATAGATATAAAATATACCCTAATTGATCATGTAAGTATGAAGATGTTATTAGATTCCGAAGGCCTAGTCCTATAGGAGTGTGTGGCAGGTGGGGTCTCTCCTCCCAGTTGGACCGTAGGTTTTGATGATATTCTATGTATTCATGTTTCTATATGTGTTATAGTGAAAATTATAAAGGATTTAATGTGGAAGATTCATGGAACATCATGGGAAGTGAATCCTGGTGTCACCAATATGTACCATCACTTATGAAATTTGTATTGCTGGTCCGGTATGAAGTGAGAGGTAGCTAGTTTTGTTATGAGGTGTTCCACCCGAGAATAGTTGATGGTGGACCATCAGTGGACAACCATATTTTTATAGAAGTAACCTATTATTGGGTGTAAATGGTATTATGTATTGATATATTTCTTGATTATTTTTTTGATATTATCTTGAGGTAATGGTTTTATGTGGGTTGTTTTTGAAAATCTCATGAAGGTTGCTAATTTCATGCCGATCAAGGATTACTTTATTGTGAATGAGATTGCGAGGTTATATATATGTGGGATAGTATTATAGCATGGGGTATTAGGGAATATAATTTCAGATAGGGATTAACTTTTTAGGTTTCATTTCTAGAATAGTTTTCAGAGGTTGGTGGGACACTAGTGCTTCTAAGAATGCCATACCACCCTCAAACTGATGGTCAGTAAGAGCATACGATATAGGTGCATGAGGACATTCTATGATCATTCATACTATATTTGGGGGGATCTTGGGAAATGAATATTCCCCTAGTCATGTTCTTCTATAATAAAATATATCTCGAGATAATAAAGATGGAAAATTATGAGGCTTTATACAGTAGGTCATACTGATCATCCCTATGTTTGTTAGCAGTAGGAGAGGCAGCTTTACTGGGTCCACATCTCATGCAGGAGACTTGTTTTTAAGACTAGTAGACTCAGAAGCATATTTATACTATGATGTATCATTATAAATCATAAAATAATTTCTACATATGACCTATAGAGTTTGATGTTGGGGATCGGGTCTTCCTACAAGTTTCACTAAGGATAGGACACATACAGACCAAGAGATGGTTCAAACAATCAATATGATATGTTGCTCTATTTTATATTTGGGATAGAGTTTAGTCTATAGACTATCGGTTTTAGTTACCTTGGAGGTACTGATCCATTAAAGATTTCTTCCTCATATCATAGCTGCACTGCTTACACATGGAGCTATCTTATTCTTTTCATCCTAAGAATGTTGAGATATAGGTAGATATATCATTTTAGGAGCATCCAATTCATATTTTCGACATAATCAAAATGGTTCTATCAGACCTTCCAGTTACTCCAGTATTGGTTCTATAGTTGCAAAACCATTTACATGAATTGACATAGGAGATTGATCCAAATGTACATGCTCAGTGGCTGGAGTTGTTCTCAAATGAATCTTGACCACCTTATAGAAGGAATTTCAGGGATGAATTGTTTTAAAGGGGGGAAATTGTAAAAACATGGTATTTCATATGAGGTAAAAATCACATGTTTTTATATATGAATGAATAGTTATACCCAAATGTGAGTACCATTTGGGTTCATGGATATTTAGGGGGCGTTCGGGGCTTGTTCAGAGCTTGGAACATGGGACTTTTTCCATAAAATGGCATGTCACACTGATTTTTTTAACCATGTGAGGGAAAGAAACATGGTTAGATTAAACTATATGAGGCCAGACAGAGTGGAGTTACAATATTCCCGGTAACAAAAAATTATCTGAGTTAGAGAATAAAACTTTTTGGAAACCTCTATAATGCTAACTGAGGATTTTGGCATAGCTTCCACATAGTAAGTCAAACAGTGCAAAGAAACCATGACTGTACCCTTTCCTAGAGGTTCACATGCATGGTTTTCACATGGTTTAACAAATCATGGACCAAAACCATGTGAACCATATTAAATTGGAAAATTTATAATTTTAATTAAATAAAATTATTTTAGAAATTCAATATATGTTTACTTTAATAGAAAGAAATGTGGCACCGCTGAGACCATCTCCCAACACCAAACCTTTCATATGAGGTTTCTTAACCATCTGATATCTGATTAAAGCTTTGAACGTCTCTTAGTATTCACACAAGTGAGTTCCCAATTCCTTTTTATCCATCATTTTTTCTACAGATTATTGATTTTTCTATTTGGTGGTAAGATGTTTCCCCTAATTTTTGGTTCTTAATCCGTTTTCATATTTCTCTCAATCTAAGTCGAATCAATAATTAAGAATAGACGATAACTCCTCTACTGAGCTATGGTAGGAGTTCTATACATTTATTTTTAATTTTGATTATTTATTAGGATGCCTGAAATTCTTCATCATACCATAAAATCTTGCAAGGCCTTGAAATTAAATGGATTAATTGAATTAAAATAAATTGGATCTATTAGTTATTAACTAACATTCCTTTGTGATGTGTTGGTGGTATTTTCCTGACCCATGGACACCCATGGGGTGTGCCTTATGAAATGCCTTTCTGATGTCTGGGTTGAACCAACCAAGGGGTGTGTTCGCATACTTTACAAGATGTAGGAAAATTAATTATTGCTTAAATGGATTTGCATCAATTCTATAAAATATTTACTCCCTCCAAGCCATGATATGTTTTGACATGCCATACTTGAATTTATTAAATGACTAAAGTTTCAATTTTTAACGGTGTGGGTATACTCTTTGGTTATATTAAAACCTCTTGAATTGTTTATTTGAAATGTAGGGTCTGTGTGTGGGTATACGCAAGGAATGTATTAAATGGGAAATGGTCAAGTGAGTGGGTATACTCATATAGCTTATAATGACAAATGGTATGAAAGGGTTATAGATTACCATAGATGACTTGGAAAATATTCTTTGGATATTTACATGGTATTTTCATCCTTAGAGATGGTGTGCTCCATGGGTCTTGGTTTTGTGGGATTTATTGGGCCTTTCTACCCCTTGGATCTGGCTTACTTGGACTGGCATAAGACATATTGGTACACTTGTTCTTATGACTCCAACCACTGACTAACTGAGTTTCCATCAAGATGCTCATGGGACTCGATAAGGATGAATTTTTATTTTACACCTTGCATCTGGAGCTTTGGGGTTTGAACTATTTATTATATAGATCTACCGTGAGAAATTTGATATTCTTGTTGAATGGAATAGTCATGGTTCTTGGACACTTTAGGTTATAGGACAAGGTCGTCGTTGAAAGGGTAATCTTGAGAGTAAGGAAATTTCATTTTGGTCGCATCTATTTAAATATATATCTTGTTATAGAAGGTTAAAATTGTTTTAAAGGGAGCCCTGAGAGGCTATTCGGTATCCCTTTCTCATTCTAGTTATATTCCATGATCACCATCACATTAATTAACTACATAGCTTGTTATACTTTACATTATGAAATTTATAGATCTTTGGATGGTTACCGACTAGGTTTTTTTCTCACACCCTGTTCGGTCCATCATTGGGTACCAAAAAAGACTATTTGGATGCAAGAAGAGGTAGGGGAATGTATCCATAGTTCGATGGTTGATTTTGTGCTATGCTTAAGAGCAAGGAAGCACCAGACCAATCTGAGTCACATTATTCTATTCAAGGATAGTTCTTTTTGTTCTTTTTGGTATTTTGGATACATATTTTATATTGTACTATTTTGTACATATTTTGGATACTTTAATAGAAAGTTGACTTGCATCATAATTTTTGTATATTAGACAGTTATGGCTTGTTATATATTCATGTCTAACTTGTTATTCATCTGTTGATGGTTTACTGCTTCCACTACATGATAGATGTCGATATTATGCTATTCTATACTCTATCAATGAGGGAATACTCTCCCCATAAAAACTCCAAGGAACTCGCTACTAGTCGGAAACCCCATGCATTTGGGGAGATGCGCTTGAGGCCATTTGGCCAATCGGGCCTAGAGCATCATTGAAAGTAATTTGGGTCAGTGACCTTACATTTATTCCTCCAATTTATTTATATTGTTCAATTATTTTTTTGAATGATTTTAAATTATAATTATATGATTCTTTACCATTTATTCGAATATAGTTCTTTAGAATAAACTTCACAATTATTTTTTATATAAAATCATTACAATCTTTTGATGGTATTTACTATAAAAACGTATTTTCTCATTCTAGAAATGGGATTAATATTTAATTAATTACACATATTTTTGTGTTTTAAATATTAAAAAACTGATTCCACATTTAGAATAATTGGGTCTAATTAATGTAAATAGATTTCTTTTATTTCTAGACATTATAAATAGTAACTTTAGCAATTTTGTAATTAACATTTTTAAAGGTAAATTTGGTAATTAAGAGTAAAAATAATATTTTAAATTTATGAATATTACCCTAAAACTTATATTAATATTATTTGATGAATTTTTTCTGTCTATAATATTTAAAGGATTGATTATGATACCATTTATGGACTTTATATGTGAATATAGCCTTTGTAATATTATATTCAAATCCAGGTCAATTTTTTCACATGTTTTTTTTACAAAATAAATATTTTTAATATTGTTTAACATAAGGGATATTTTTTAATATAAATTTTATTTAGAAATTTAAATTTTTATCTACATCATCTTAATTTATTTTTATATTTTAGTGATAAGATAATTACCTTAAATTGTGAAATAATGATGATGAAATACATGATTAATTAACTGAATAATAAAATAAATGATATTGAAAAAATTCAAATAAATATAATTTGAAATAATTTATACCATCAAAGAATTGTATGGAAGAATTTGACATGTTAGGAATGATTCCATATAATTTTTTCAAACATAAAAAGTTATTATTATATTTTCAAAAATCCAAATATTGAATTTTGTCAAAATTAAAAATAGTGATATTTTAAAATATGCAATATAATATTAAATGATATAAAATTGATAAAAATAAAGACATCAATAAACTAATTTTAATAAGAATTAAAATGAAATTCATGACTTATTTACGGTTTTTTTTCATTTGGTAGTAACTATATTATCCATTGAATAGTGAAAACAAAAATTGTCATGGTAAGAGTTTAAGGGGATAAATAAGCATTGTAGCCAAATTATAGATGCAAGAATGTGTCCGAAATTTGAAAAACAAATATTGGATAAATATTTTTAGACCCTAATCCATATATTATCGAATTGGAGATGTTAAATATACACTTTCCCATTAGAATAACATAAATAATATTTAAGTCAAAGATATTTACAAAATGTAAATCTCTTTGTATTCAATATATTTTTGTGTCCATATATGGATAAAATAATGAGATGATTGAAACTAGATATCTATATTCATAAAAATGAACTTATTTTAATTATATAAATTTTTTATAATTATTTGAAATTATATAATTAACTTAAATACATTGTCAATTCTAAAAAAATATTTATTCAATGAATTTAAAAATAAACTAATTAATATTAAAAAATTGATTTGTATATATTATGGATTATTTAATGAGTCTAATGAAATTTATAGATTTAAAAGATATAATTGAGATTTTTTAAATCATTATATTTGAATTCCAACTTTGTATTGATTTATTTAAAGGCAAATTAAATAAATTGTATTAAATTTTACAATAAGGGTATTTTATTGAATTAATAAATAATAAAAATATTTAAGAATCACAAAAATGATAAATAATCACAAAGGGGAAAATATATGGTTGAAAAATTACACAAATATTCATTTATAGTCTTCTTGGAAGTATTTGGCTCTAGAATAGCCTTATTATATTTAATATTTTGTAAAATTACAAGAGTGCCCCGCTACTCTACAATAAAACGCCACCCATTATTTTAAATTTTATATAACTAAATATGTATATTTAATTATGTAGATCATACGAAATCCATTCCATGAATCCCTATACATATTATATAGGACTTAGATTTGATATAACACCCTCAAAATAGGTGTTAAGGTTTAAATAAAAGGATATCATTCAATGAAGATGTATCCTTTTCAATTAAGTGTTTCTATTTTATTTCTTCTTCCACTTACTTCAAATATTTTTTAACCATGTTGAAATAATAACTATAGTATCCTCAATATAATTATATTTTATTATGTTAATATCATCAACTATATCAATAAACACTTACATCGAATGGCAAATAAATTAATTATTCGTGTGTACGACAGACTACCACCTCACAAATTAATATAAATAATTTTCCATAATTAACTTTTAATACAAGTTATAATGATATAATTAATTTTTCTTTATGATATTAATGAAATATTTTTAATTGTTGCAGAATATTATATTATTTATGTGCTTACGTTTCCATGCACATAAAAATAATTACATTGTTTTTGTGTAGGTGTGAACTATCACCTTCATGAAGCGATGTGATTCATTTTCCATCACCACATAACAATGATGATATATATTAATATAATTAAATTATTTATGTGATATTAGTTATATTATTATCATTATTTAATGATAAAATAATACTTACCTTCATTCCAAAATGATCACTAAAAAATGAAAACATTACACATGCATATGTATGACTTATTGTCACCATGATTATAACGTAGTTAATTTTTCATATACATATTTAATGAAATTATTTAAAAGTATAATTCATGTATACTAGTTTTTATTATATAATGAATATTATTATGGATATGAAATACCTATGACAACTTTTATTGTTGACAAAATACCAAATTCATTTTTGACTCAAGTTACGAATAAAATCAGAACATCTAACATGAACCTAAATAATTAAGAATTTGTTATAACATGATAATAAGTGATATAAAAGGAAGAAAAAAATTAAAAAATTTCTCAATAATGTAAATAATTAACCTAATTTTATTATTCTGGAAGACAACAAATGAATTTGGCGATTTAGAATCAATGTAACGGACTCTTTAACTAAAACATAGTTTTAAATATTTTAAATAATTATTCTTATATGTCATTCCCATTCATGTCCTTGTTTTTAAAATATTTTTATATATTTATTTTTATGTACATGAATGTCTTAAAATTCTAATTTTCATATATATTTCTAAATTTTCAACTCGTATGGCACATTTTGATTAAAAAATCATGTTTTTAATTATTTTAAATTGGTTTTTCATATGTAATTGTAATTTTATAAATATAAAATGTTTTATTTTGAGTAAAAATGATGTTTTAACAGTAAAATGTATAAAATTTCATGATTTTTTAATATTTTATATAATGGTACATGGACATTTTATCGGCTAGGACATGATAAAATATAGACGGGTGGTTATGTTATAATCCCTAATGCATTGGGTATGGATGTTGACTGTATGAATATTCCATTTGTAAGAGTGACATGCATGGATGTCGGCCATATGGATATTCCATTTGAAAGAGTGACATGTATAGATGTTAATAATATGGTTATTTCATTTTAGTATAGTTATGTCCCATGTTACCTACCTATATATTATATTTTTTATCATGAGTTTTCAAGGAAATATAATTATCATTTTTAAATGATGACCATCTATTTAGGGTAAAAGGTATGTTTATAAAAGAAATGTTTTGACGAGTTTCCAATGGACTAATGGTTTTCATTATTTATGTCTGTTACAAAGCATTTCTGTTTATACCACATTATAAAAAAAATCACAGGTCTAATGATTGGTAAGGAAAATTAAGATTCCATGATGAAATTATTGAATAAATGCCCTAAAAACAAATCATGTTTTATTTCAAAAGGAATTCATTTGGTGGAAAAATCGGATACTAGGTATAATTATCAACATATAAGGTATGGGTTTTTTATGTAATATTTTTTCATAATTCTATAAAATCCTAAAACGAATAGATCCTAAAATGTGAAATCATTCTAAAAAAGAATAGACTATGTTATGATTAAGGATGGGTCCTTATTCAATGTCTTCTATTTTAGTATAAGAAACTAGAAATTTCACGTGAGAAATTTTTGAAGAGTGGAATAATATAATGACTCAAGATTTTAATAATTAAATTTACATTATGGTTTAATTAAATATCTGATTTTGTAATATGAGTATATAATACACAATAAATTATTTGGTTATATACTCTCTGATTTAAATGATCTCTATGCATCATTAGCATAAATAACATATCCATTTACTAATGGTCCTTTGATTTCCAAAAATTCTTGGATCCAGTAAAAACTGGTCCTATAGAAATTATATTAAAATATAGAAGAGTGATGAATTGTAAGGGGTTCATAAAAATACATGAATGAAATTATCCACACATATCAACTTCCAATATTGGGGCACAAAATCCAGTTCCATAAAGGACCGTATCAGGGATATATCCATAATAAAATTATTTTATGGGACACCATCCACATGATTTTCCTCCTTATAATAATGTGAGACAACCAAATTATGTTGGCTGGCCTTATTGATGTCTTCCACCAAAAGAGGTAAAATACACAATGACACAATCCGTGTCCAGGTTTATAAAGCATGCACTGTAATTTTAGAGTGAAATTCAATAAATAAGAAATGTGAATTATATTGGGTAACATATCTTACTGCATTAATCATCACCCATAAATAAGATTCATATGTGACCCCAATAATAGTGTAGTGTAGTTAAATCACTTTGAAAAAACAACAACAAGTTTGGAGGACACATTCACAACCGGATGGTTTTGGTGTGCCAGGGGATGCCCCTTCGATGTTCACTTTGATCCATGGCATGATTTGAGGTATCCACCAGATATATTTGACCGTTTTTGGTGTTTTGTGGTCGACCAAATATACCTCTGAGTCAATGAATATACAGATCATACAGGCTATTATACATGCTTCCCGTTTGAACCACAACTGCAGCATAAAATTCCCGGTGAATTGACATCATGCCTAGCTGTCGAGTGGGGTATTTCCAATCAATGATTGACTCATTAAGGGATCCCTGTATACCATCATTACATGAAAAATCTGTTGTTTACATTAGGTTGTGAACCTAATCACTGCATTCAACTATACGAAGTGATTCTTTGAAAAAATGCAGCAATTTACATGTGTCAAGATATAGCCCAAATAGGAAGCCATTGTACCTCCAATGTGATTAGGAAAACCTGAATTATAGGAACATGTGATTTGAATTTTCATCAGAATTCACACATAAAATGAATGTATATGAAATATTATGACTAGTCCTTTGAAGTTGATACAGAGTTTGAAAGTGATTTTTCATGATTTTCCAGATAATAATGTACCATGATGGATGAATGAAAAGGGTAAAAAATTATATTAGCTAGGATGGTGGTTGAGGAAAATTGTTACATTAAATTCTGTATAAATCCATGGTGTTGAAGTGAACAGCTAGATTTGGTTTCCATATAAGAGTATCACAGTCCTTAAATGTATATTGTTGAATACCAAGCTAGGCCTGTGATTGGAGAAAGATGCAAGAGTTCTAAGGTCGTGATAATAAATCCATGATGCTTATGTGTCTATCTACAAGTTGGAAGCTCCTGATATTCTATAGCTGATGCTTAATCCATTATGTGGTCCAAACAATTATGATTGGATCTCTGACTAACAATCCATTAATATTCAAACATGATTCTATTAAAATCCTGCATGATGGAGGTCCAGAAAGATGAGGTGAGGAAATATTTATAACCATTATGAAATCACACCTTAAAAAATCTAGAAAGTAATTCACCAGGTGCTACATCAGAAATCAAGTTCCATGTAATTTTTTTGGTAAGTTCTTCATTTAAAATTATAATATTCTTGTTCCCAAGACCCCCCTAATTCTACTAGTTTAATGCAGTCTTTCCATATAACCACAATAAATTTATTTTCATTGATTGACCCAACCCTTAATTATTTCCAAACCATGATTGAAGCTCCTTAATTAGATCCCATGGTCATCAATAAATTGAGAAGGAGTAAAAAATTATATGTGATAATAGAGTTAACGAGACAAAACCTTCCAGGTTGGGAAATTGGTTTCTATTTCTACCTTTCCATCTAATTAACAAACCCAGAATATATGATCATATGATTTGTATATATTAATTGTTATGATAAAGTCATTTTAATAGTGAAAAAAAGTGATGTCCTGGACCAGCTAGATCATAACCTTTGATGTCTATTTATAAATTATACCAAGGGATATATCATCTCTCCTATTTTAACTTGACAAAGACCAATACAATATTTGACAACTAAAGCATGAGAAAAAATATTTATGGAATAATTTCAAGATCATCGATATTACATCACAAAACATGTTCTCCAAACCAACCCATGAAAATATAACTATCACATAACTTACACTTAGAGCCTTCGCTAATGAAATAAAGGGTTATGTATCTCAACCCTAGTAGTATAAATTTTATATTTCATTTTCAATAAAACAATAATTATATTTATTCATTATTTATTTTACTTTATCAACGATAAAAAAAATAGTTTTAAAAGAATTATATGTTAATATGAAAAAACTAAAATTGTATTTTGGATAATATATAGTTTCAATCGAGACAATATTGGGATGAAATCATTATTTTTTTAAATAAATTATAATTTTGAAAAATATTATTACAAGGATGTATTAAATATAAAGGAGGATATAATATTTGGACGTAAAAATATAATTTTTATAAGTTTCAGAAAACTATTAATGTATAAAAACTAGTATTTCATAATAATCAATGATATTTTCCAACTATATATACTCAAAACAACATTCCCTCTTGTGAGGGGTATCCTAAGAATCACTCTCTATGTCCCTATAAATATTTTATTTGTTTCGAATAAATTTATAATGGTTAAATTTATATTTTATCGATTTCTCCTATGGGTACAAAAGACTATGAGATCAGGCCATGCTATCAACTACAAATCTAGTGGAGATCTTACTCAATCTTACTTGGTGAAGCAAAACCCAGGTGGTTTATATCATTCAAAATTATTTATTACTAGATTCTATATTGAATTTTTTCTAGATTTTAAATTTGAAGTGATGAATAATTTTAGGGGAAGGGATTAAACCGAGATAAGACATATTTAATTTGTTTTTTTAATATATTTATATATATATTTAATTTGATAATGTTTTATTTTATTTTTTATATATTCAAGAGTGTTTTAGGATAGAAAAACATGATATTCATTGATTCTCTTCCTAGTAAAAGAGTTCATTCTAGTTATATGGGATACATGGATTCAAAAAATGATAAAAAATATTTATTATTGAGTGAAACTATCTACTTTTTCCTGGAGATTCTATCTAGGAACTAGGAATAAGGGTGTGATTGAAAACATCATTATATAATGTGAATTATGACATTATGTAACTCGATATTTTAACTCGAGCATATTAACAAAGAATTTTTTAATATGAACTCCTCATAGATCCATCTTAAAATAAATTCATACAAGTCATTTAAAACTAAAATAATATTTTAAATTGGGATCCCATAATGAATCTTTGAGACAATAGGCATTTGGTGTATTAGTTAAATATTCAATTTAATTAAATGTAAAAATATGTAAGTGGAAATATTATTTGAAAAATCATGGATGGAATGAATTCAATAATGTTCCCAAATGTCATAAATAAATTTATTTAGGTGATGTTAATATTGATCCTAGATGAAGAAGTTAGTTATTATCTTATATAAAATATATATGAGCTGTATCAAGGAAGTGAAAACTTGGACATGGGTATAAGTAATCATGGATAAAGTGATAATATGAAGTAGTTATTTTTAAAAATTCAATTAAACTTAAATCATATAAGTTTTATAATTGGAAATAGAAATGGAACATGAATGGAAGTCAGGATGTGAGTGAAAATCATAGAGGAAGAATGATATTTTCAAATAATGGATGAATTTGTTGTTTTTGTTAATTATGGAATGTGTATTTGATCTTTTTCTAGATAATTTTTTTTGTAAATAATTTTAATAATTTAATTCACTATATTTTCTCGGAGTGTGATGGTTCAAGTGTGGGGGAGTCATGATACCACATGATTTCAATTTCATTATATTAACATGATAATAACCCAAAAAATTATAAAAACTAGGTTAATTATTTGATTTTTTATATATTTTGAGAATCCAAAATTAATTTTTCAAAATGTATATAATAATAATTTTTATGGTTTTATAAAATTTTGAAATAAATGAAATAAAATATTATCTTTGTAATTTAATTTGATTTGTTTGACTCTAATTCTAACATTTTTATAATTTTATTATATTTTGGAAATTAAATTGGAATTAAACTGCATTGAAAAATAATTTTTTTGGGACGTTCATATTGAGGAAATAATTTGGAAAATTAAATCTATCATTACATCCCTCTATGATGTTGATATACCATGTGAAGAAAATCACATTTACTTATCTTACATCAATGAAGTATCTTCTATGCATACCTTTCACCCATACATGTACACCCTTATCTAGGATTTTTTCCTTGATCTACAATTACCTTCCATGAGAAAAAAATCATTCTTTATGTTTCCCAAAAGATATTTTATTAGATAGTTCTCCTTATTATGTAATGAACTTACTCGTTCAACACCCATCTGTGCTGACCCATTCATGGTATTGCTTACAAAGTAAAATTCTTTCCCCATAGTCCTTCTGTGATGATTTTTATGTGATGATTAGTAGACATAAGATAGAATATATAATAGTTATGGTCTTAAGTGAGGCTAGTCTGTGATTTAATTTGAATCCATACATGGTTTCTGGTCTAGATCGAGTAAAAAAATTTGGATTCATGTTTTCAAAAAGAAAAAGACATGCTAGGAAACTACCAAAGCATGACAAGATGAATTACAGATCATTGAGGATACAAAATTTTTTGTTTAGATAAATTACCCTATTAAACCAATAAATATTTTGTGGAATAATATCACATGATAGGACTATTTTAGTGTATATCTAGGAACAAAGAAGGAATAACCAATCCAATGATCTTTCAAAGGAGATCCAAACCCATTCTATGGAGAAGTATGTTTTGAAAATTAAAAACAAGAAAGACTGATCAATGATATGGACTGATCTTATATTTGAAATAAATAATCGAATGGTATTAAAAGGTAAAGTTGTGCATGTGATTTTCGGTGAAGATGAATGAAGTGTGGATCAATTCTAATAGCAGAACTATTGAATTTTAATTATTTTAATTAAATTCAATTTCAGGTGAAACAAAAATATTAAGAGGGACCTTAAAAAGATTCAATGAATTGTTTTTGGCCTATGTTTTTTCCCTATGAAAAGATCAAAATGGTGGGGACTTAGTAAATTCACCATTTATCTATTTAAATGTTAAATTGTAGAGACCCGAAGCCTGACGTACATGGACATTACATTACATTTGCGGAATACTTAGTACATAACAAAAACACACACACAAGGATCGTAATAGTTTAGTGTCTTTGGAAATTCGGAACGTAATCTTCTAATCGTGGTGAAAGATCTTCAATATCTCCCATAAAGATCTTCCCTTTTTTTACCTAAAACCTTTCTTTATATCCTGGGGAAAATAAAACATAAAAGGGTGAGCTCAAATTCTCAGCAAGGGCAAATAAAGGAAATAAAAATCATATCATATCTTTTTGAAAATAAAAACCTCCAAAAGAGATCATAATATCTTAACATGGAATAAATCATAGAAGTGAAAATGAGATCCCCATAATCATAACATAAAACTTGAAACTTTGTGGCATGCACACATAATCATGGAAAATCATTTCTTGTTAGTCATGACTCATTTCCAAGACTATCTTAGTGGACAAAGTCCCTTTCTGAATCGAGTAACCCTCGTTTCAGTCCTGTTTCACTGAACCGGTATAAACTACCGTTCCAGCCCTATCTATCTCATGAGATATAAAATCTTTACCCAATGCATTGGAGGGAGATATAGGTCCCACCCATCTCATAATGATACCATTCTTATGTGTGCCACAAAATCATAAATCATACATCATTTCATAACCCATGTAATACAAATGGGAGTCTTAAACATCATGACATCATAAAACAATTCTTATAAGATAAAGGAATTCATAAAAATAATTCCATCACAACATAATCAAATCAATGTAATAATAGGGATAAAAACAGAACCCTTTATTATCTTAGATGGAAAATAATTTTGATAAAACACTTGAACTCCATTCTTGAGGAAAATATCATTTCTTCTTCAAAAACATTTTTCCTTTCTTAACATGTCATAAAACTTTAAACTAAAAGAAGTTGATTAAAAATAAACTTGAAAACTTGTAAAGGAAGATTCTTGGAAATAAGGTTTTAAAAATCCATTCATGCCGTATAAGTTAAAAAAAATATTCTTCGTACTTTTTTCAGAAAAGTCAAAAAGTACCTCGTACGAAAAACGACAAAAGATTCCTTTCATACATATTACTAAAAACTCACCGAAGGGTAAAAATGGATTTAAACAATTGTAGGTGGATGGAAATAATATTACATATTGATGAAACGTGGACGTGGATGATAAAATACACCCCAGTAAATACTTACAAATAAACAATCTCGGATAAAAATGAGATTGTGATATTTCCCTTACCTTAGGTCCGACTTGCTTTGTAAGTGTCCAAACCTCCTGTATAATGATTTAAATCATGTTATTGAATTATTCTAGAATCATATTCATTGTTATTATATCATATATGGTCCACTTATGACTTTATATTACCTGTTCTTTTGTAAATTCATGTTAAAGTAGCGTTTTGGGTAAAATCGTCTCATTTGTCGTTCGTGTTTTTAACTTGTAATTATTAATATGATTACTTGGATCATGATTACTTATATCCAGAATGTAAAACATGATTTATATATATTCAGAATATATATATATAATATCGATAAATGGAATGAAATACACCGTTCATGGAGACGGTAGTCCGTACGTACGCATGAACGCTGTTTTCATTTCCTTATTGAAGTGAATGGAATTAAGTAGATGACATACATATAAATTTACATAAATCCAGTATCATTATTATGTCATATATTTCATTAGTACTTATTATTTATACTTTATAATCATTCATGAATGGTTAATCATTGAGAATGAATCTCATCGCGTCGTGGAGACGGTAGTCCGTACGTACGCACGAGCGATGATATCGTTCCCATGGTCGTGGAATTGTGTTGAAGTGTATGTAGACTATTTCAGTATCAATATCAATTTATAATAATCATATATAGTTACTCATTACACCATTATACCCATCCTATTAAGGTGGTGGTGGAAAATAGATTACACCACGGCGTGGAGACGGTATTCCGTACGTACGCACGCACGGTGATTTCATTTTTCCGTAGGATGGATAGAAGGTGAATTAGGGTTGTTTCATATTTATAATAACATATCAGTATGTAAGTAATACTGATGTTATTACTTTATCATGAAACACCTAAAGAAGAAGAAGTTGAATAAGAAAGAAATTGAAAAGATCGGTAATGGATATTACCTCTTCTTTGAAACGCCTCTTTGAATCCTCCACTTAGGGAACTAAGATTGGTCTTTGAAGAAGACCAGGACCTCTAGGATTATTCTAGGGAAGTGGAGAAAGGATTTTGGCAGGGGTTGGCCGAGATTAAGTGCTCAAATTGGTGTGAGGAGGAGGGGGAGGAGGTGCCCTTTTATAAGGGAGGAGAGGGGCACCTTAGGAATATCTCAAAATATTATTTTATATTAAAGTCAAAATCGGTTTATAATGGTTCCAAAGGGTCTTATTTCAAAGCTAAAGTGGGGATGGGTCGAAATCCTATCAACCAATAGGATTTAGACAAGTTTAGGTTATTATTTTAACCTTATCAATTAGATTTAACTCTAAGTTAAATAATTTAACTTTTACCGTGTCTTTTTGTTTTCTTACACTATATGGTTAATACACTTACTATAACATGCCAAACTAACCCCAAATTGTTTATTATTAATATATATATCCTTATCTAAGTCATTTGGCCGAACCTTATATTTTTAAGAATAAAATAACAATTAATAATATAATATTTGATTTAAAAACTATTTTGTGTCAATTTTGACACTATTTGATATATGATTTTTGTGAAAGTCATAACAGAATTATATGTTCAAACCAAGTTGATTAAATAAACACTAATATATCATAGTAACCTATAAAATTAGTTTAATTCATAAAAAGTCTCAAATTACATTTATTTTGGTGTTTATAACATCAATTATGTCAATATTTCATTAATAAGATAATTACTGCATCATCATTATGTCATAAATAAATTAAATTATTTAATTTCTAAAAATTATAAATAAAATACAATCATGTAGGAAATCTTTTGAGCTTTCTAATTAATATTTATAGTCGAATTTATCTTATGTATAACATCATATTAAATATGATTTACTTATTAAACTTTGATTTTAACTATTTTAACCCTTCTTTAAATAAATTAATAATAAATGTCCTAATCTAATCCAAGTGGACCTAAATGGTCATATTTTATTCCTAAGTTTGTTTTTGGTCGAATTACACTTGTCCAATAGAATTAGGACATGTGTTAGGGTAATAATAATATCATATTTACCCTTAGTTACCCTATTTACTATTAACCGTGGTAAAAAAAAGTAAAAAGTTACTATTCACCAAAAATTATTTTCATCTCATTGAACCACATTTTAGTCCTTGATATTAACTGTGTCTGTCGGATTTTCGAAATTCCATTCACAGAAGCGGTAAAATTAAGTTTTATGAAAAATTCAGTTTTTAACCTACCACTTAGTGGTTTCACTAGTCATCAAAAATTGAAAGTTTTCAGAAAAGTACCAAAATTTCACCCTAGGCTATAATTGATATTCCGAATTCAAAAATGATTTCTATTTTACAAAATTCCCAACATATAAGTTGCATTAATTAATTTTATAATTAATTTCCACTGTCACAACAAATAGCGTGTTTTTAAGAGATAATAACTATCAAAAGATTGACACTTGTTTATAACTGGTTTAAATGTGAAATTACATCCAATGTCCAACATTGTATTAAATTGTAAAAATATATTCTAAATATACTTTAAAACCACTCAAATTAATATTTTATAACTATTAATTATTTCGATTGAAAAAGTTGTTTTTAATTAAAATTTAGTAATTTCCACTATTCATCAAAATATGAAAGTTATCCGAAAATTACCAAAATTTTACCTTAGGCTAAATTCGATACTCCTAATCCATAAATGAAGTCCATTTTGAAAAATAAAATTTAAAAAATTTCAAAAAGTGGTTATTACTATTCATAACGGCTAGTTTTAATAATATCTTAATAGCATATCGTTGTTTAGTGAAACTTGGTGTTGCGTACAACGCACGCTATCGTGGAAGGTCGCAATTGCGTGTAATTCAAGCCAAGTCAGAGATGTGTGTTGTGAAAGCTCTTTTTGGTGTAGCGTATAACATAAGACATTAATGAAATTAAAAAGAATATTTTTCATAAAATCTCGGGGTGTTACATTCTACCCCCCTTAAAATGAATTTCTCCCTCGAAATTCGTCGGGGTTATAAATGGTTTACTATTAAAAAGTTTCTTTAATAGAAACCCACATCGTAAAAAGGAATACCAAAACCAATCTTTAAAAACAAAAGTATGAAACGTAACGGTTACCCAAATAAACTAATCATTGGGTTTCCACATAGGTGAAAATATTGATATGGAAGAGAAATCTAACCATCATGTTCTGATGGAGAGTGGTAGAGAACATGGCTATGGAAAAGCCAGCAATCACAAAGCCATAAATTTGTGACGATCTAAGGTACCATCTGATTCATCAAATATAAGATCACTAGGACAACATTTTTGGTTTTCAAGATCGTTTCCCTAAAGTTAAAGAATTTAAATTAGAATAAATACTTACTTTATTTTGGTACAATCTCGCTGTTGTTCGTGCCTTTAACAATTTCCACTTCATCTCTTAAATAAATGAAGTAGAATTTGTTATTCGTAAAGTGTTAGCAGATCATGTGATAGAATGACGGGTCATTCCATCTGTCTCAAACAAATGGTTAGCAAAAAAGATTATATACATAAGTCGATCTATAGTGAGATTAATAATATATGGTTCCTAAAATGGACTTATACATCATATGTCATATAGCTTAATATAGTAAAACTAGTTTCTACTAAACAGGGACTTCCTGTAGGCCAGTGGTAGGCGATAAAGGCCAGTCGCACTTCGGTTGTGGGTTCGATTCCCACAGCCTTGTCCGAAGCGATGGGCTGTCGCCCGTCCTGCAGGTTGTCCTTTTTCTAAAGCTATATTACTATAACATCCCATCAATAATATCGAAAATCTTCTATCCTTAAACAATACTAACTTATGTCCAACATAATCCATTCTAATCTTTAGGCTTATCCATAATACTGCAGTCCACTCTCATAATATAGTGAAAACGATTACCAGAGATTTAATACCATCGTTGATCCCCATATATCATAAGATATGTCTTGTCGGTCACATTATAAACATTCAAAGTCCTTAATCACGTATTCTCTTGAATACCCATTGAACCTTAGTGAAAACATGAATGCAGTTAAACGTTAACACTTTCCACATACCAAAATCCTCAAAATTCTTTATAATCAAACCATGATATCACTTAGTCCTTATATCAATCATGAGCTCATGAATACTGTTAAACATTTCATTTTCTCATTTTCCCTTCATTATGTGCATATCATCTTATTTCCAAAAATATCTCAATCACTTTGAATACCACATTAGACCAGTACATAGATATTCCAATACTCCATGATACAACATTATTTTGGAATCCCATTACATAAACACTTAATTATTCCACCACATCGTTGTCATATTCAACATCGCCAATTGTGATCACATGTGACTTCCCTTTGTCCTTTGCCTTAAGTATTTGCTCATGTCGATCATCACTAACCCTTGGATTAGGGCATTTATTGTCATAATGTCCCATCTCCTTTCACTTGAAGCATTGAAGTGTTGGTGGTGCGTTCTCTGCAGTGTTTGCTTTATTCACATCATTAGAAACCCTTTTTCCATTACTTCGACACTCAGCTACTCGATGACCTTCTTTTCCACACTTAAAACATTTTCTAGTCCCTTTAAGACAATCTCCACCATGATTATTTCCACACTTTGAGCATAAGGAAACATTCATTTTCTTTTCACCATTATTCTGAGATTTCTCCTTGAACTCCATCTTTCATTTTTGTCAAAACCCTGAGATGGATATGTAACACCAACTTCCATTTCTACCTTGATAGCACAACGCACAATTTCTTCATAGCTACTGAAGTCTCTTATAGCCAATGCCCTTCGAAGACTTGGTTTTAAGCCACTGAAAAATCGATCAACTTTACTTTCAGGTTCGATGATAATTCCAGATGCATACCTTGCAAGTCTTGTAAAATTCGCTTCGTATATACCAACAGATTCATAATCCTTCTGCTTCAGCTCAAGAAACTCCTTTTCCATCTTTGTTCGAAGAATACGAGGGAAGTACTTACTGAAAAACAAGTTCTTGAACTCGTCCCATTCCATGGACTCAATTTCATCTCTTGGCCTCGTATTCTTGATAAGATTCCACCATTGATCAGCTTCACCTTCCAAACGATATACTGCTAAGATGACTTTATCATGCTCAGAACATTGAAGAACTGAAAATATCTTTTCAGTGGTACTGATCCATTGTTCAGCAACAAGTGGATCGGAAGACCCATTGAAAGAAGGTGGATGTTGCTTCATGAAGGACTCAATAGAATATTGTTCCCTTCTCTGCTCATTTGGAAGTCCATAATGATTCATAGCTTGTGTAAGTATAGCAATAAGATTTTGCACTCCATCTCCCATAACATTTGTTTGTTCAGGAGGGCAATTATTGCATTGTCCATTGCATTGACCAACACGGTTCCTTCGGGTTCCAGCCATCGTCTAAAACCCAAAAAGAATAGTGTGAGAGGCAAAAATCATGCTAGGGAAAACAAAATAATAAAGGGGGAGTATCCTCAATATCTAACTTCTTAGGTTAAATTCTAAGATCGTTACCGTAGTAATAGGACTGTATCCTATACGTATACTTATCCTTAGGGACATCCCTAGACAAACCTTATAAATATCTCTAGGGATTTCACTAAAGTTCTCGCATCCTATTTTCCAAAGGTTGACTAAACCTTTCCTCTGATACCAACTGTAGAGACCCGAAGCCTGACGTACATGGACATTACATTACATTTTCGGAGTACTTAGTACATAACAAAAACACACACACAAGGATCGTAATAGTTTAGTGTCTTTGGAAATTCGGAACGTAATCTTCTAATCGTGGTGAAAGATCTTCAATATCTCCCATAAATATCTTCCCCTTTTTTTACCTAAAACCTTTCTTTATATCCTAGGGATAATAAAACATAAAATGGTGAGCTCAAATGCTCAGCAAGGGCAAATAAAGGAAATAAAAATCATATCATATCTTTTTGAAAATCAAAACCTGCAAAAGAGATCATAATATCTTAACATGGAATAAATCATAGAAGTGAAAATGAGATCCCCATAATCATAACATAAAACTTGAAACTTTGTGGCATGCACACATAATCATGGAAAATCATTTCTTGTTAGTCATGACTCATTGCCAAGACTATCTTAGTGGACAAAGTCCCTTTCTGAATCGAGTAACCCTCGTTTCAGTCCTGTTTCACTGAACCGGTATAACCTACCGTTCCAGCCCTGTCTATCTCATGAGATATAAAATCTTTACCCAATGCATTGGAGGGAGATATAGGTCCCACCCATCTCATAATGATACCATTCTTATGTGTGCCACAAAATCATAAATCATACATCATTTCATAACCCATGTAATACAAATGGGAGTCTTAAACATCATGACATCATAAAACAATTCATATAAGATAAAGGAATTCATAAAAATAATTCCATCACAACATAATCAAATCAATGTAATAATAGGGATAAAAACAGAACCCTTTATTATCTTAGATGGAAAATAATTTTGATAAAACACTTGAACTCCATTCTTGAGGAAAATATCCTTTCTTCTTCAAAAACATTTTTCCTTTCTTAACATGTCATAAAACTTTAAACTAAAAGAAGTTGATTAAAAATAAACTTGAAACTTGTAAAGGAAGATTCTTGGAAATAAGGTTTTAAAAATCCATTCATGCCGTATAAGTTAAAAAAAATATTCTTCGTACTTTTGTCAGAAAAGTCAAAAAGTACCTCGTACGAAAAACGACAAAAGATTCCTTTCATACATATTACTAAAAACTCACCGAAGGGTAAAAATGGATTTAAACAATTTTAGGTGGATGGAAATAATATTACATATTGATGAAACATGGATGTGGATGATAAAATACACCCCAGTAAATACTTACGAATAAACAATCTCGGATAAAAATGAGATTGTGATATTTCCCTTACCTTAGGTCCGACTTGCTTTGTAAGTGTCCGAACCTCCTGTATAATGATTTAAATCATGTTATTGACTTATTCCAGAATCATATTCATTGTTATTATATCATATATGGTCCCCTTATGACTTTATATTACCTGTTCTTTTGTAAATTCATGTTAAAGTAGCGTTTTGGGTAAAATCGTCTCATTTGTCGTTCGTGTTTTTAACTTGTAAATATTAATATGATTACTTGGATCATGATTACTTATATCCAGAATGTAAAACATGATTTATATATATTCATAATATATATATATATATATATAATATCGATAAATGGAATGAAATACACCGTTCATGGAGACGGTAGTCCGTACGTACGCATGAACGCTGTTTTCATTTCCTTATTGAAGTGAATGGAATTAAGTAGATGACATACATATAAATTTACATAAATCCAGTATCATTATTATGTCATATATTTAATTAGTACTTATTATATATACTTTATAATCATTCATGAATGGTTAATCATTGAGAATGAATCTCATCGCGTCGTGGAGACGGTAGTCCGTACGTACGCACGAGCGATGATATCGTTCCCATGGTCGTGGAATTGTGTTGAAGTGTATGTAGACTATTTCAGTATCAATATCAATTTATAATAATCATATATAGTTACTCATTACACCATTATACCCATCCTATTAAGGTGGTGGTGGAAAATAGATTACACCACGGCGTGGAGACGGTATTCCGTACGTACGCACGCGCGGTGATTTCATTTTTCCGTAGGATGGATAGAAGGTGAATTAGGGTTGTTTCATATTTATAATAACATATCAGTATTTAAGTAATACTGATGTTATTACTTTATCATGAAACAACTAAAGAAGAAGAAGTTGAATAAGAAAGAAATTGAAAAGATCGGTAATGGATATTACCTCTTCTTTGAAACGCCTCTTTGAATCCTCCACTTAGGGAACTAAGATTGGTCTTTGAAGAAGACCAGGACCTCTAGGATTATTCTAGGGAAGTGGAGAAGGGATTTGGGCAGGGGTTGGCCGAGCTTGAGTGCTCAAATTGGTGTGAGGAGGAGGGGGAGGAGGTGCCCTTTTATAAGGGAGGAGAGGGGCACCTTAGGAATATCTCAAAATATTATTTTATATTAAAGTCAAAATCAGTTTATAATGGTTCCAAAGGGTCTTATTTCGAAGCTAAATTGGGGATGGGTGGAAATCCTATCAACCAATTGGATTTAGACAAGTTTAGGTTATTATTTTAACCTTATCAATTAGATTTAACTCTAAGTTAAATAATTTAACTTTTACCGTGTCTTTTTGTTTTCTTACACTATATGGTTAATACACTTACTATAACATGCCAAACGAACCCCAAATTGTTTATTATTAATATATATATCCTTATCTAAGTCATTTGGCCGAACCTTAGATTTTTAGGAATAAAATAAAAATTAATAATATAATATTTGATTTAAAAACTATTTTGTGTCAATTTTGACACTATTTGATATATGATTTTTGTGAAAGTCATAACAGAATTATATGTTCGAACCAAGTTGATTAAATCAACACTAATATATCATAGTAACCTATAAAATTAGTGGAATTCATAAAAAGTCTCAAATTACATTTATTTTGGTGTTTATAACATCAATTATGTCAATATTTCATTAATAAGATAATTACTGCATCATCATTGTGTCATAAATAAATTAAATTATTTAATGTATAAAAATTATAAATAAAATACATTCATGTAGGAAATCTTTTGAGAGTTCTAATGAATATTTATAGTCGAATTTATCTTATGCATAACATCATATTAAAAATGATTTACTTATTAAACTTTGATTTTAACTATTTTAACCCTTCTTTAAATAAATTAATAATAAATGTCCTAATCTAATCCAAGTGGACCTAAATGGTCATATTTTATTCCTAAGTTTGTTTTTGGTCGAATTACACTTGTCCAATAGAATTAGGACATGTGTTAGGGTAATAATAATATCATATTTACCCTTAGTTACCCTATTTACTATTAACCGTGGTAAAAAAAAGTAAAAAGTTACTATTCACCAAAAATTATTTTCATCTCATTGAACCACATTTTAGTCCTTGATATTAACCGTGTCTGTCGGATTTTCGAAATTCCATTCACAGAAGCGGTAAAATTAAGTTTTATGAAAAATTCAGTTTTTAACCTACCACTTAGTGGTTTCACTATTCATCATAAATTGAAAGTTTTCAGAAAAGTACCAAAATTTCACCCTAGGCTATAATTGATATTCCGAATTCAAAAATGATTTCTATTTTAAAAAATTCCCAACATATAAGTTGCATTAATTAATTTTATAATTAATTTCCGCTGTCACAACAAATAGTGTGTTTTTAAGAGATAATAACTATCAAAAGATTGACACTTGTTTATAACTGGTTTAAATGTGAAATTACATCCAATGTCCAACATTGTATTAAATTGTAAAAATATATTCTAAATATACTTTAAAACCACTCAAATTAATAATTTATAACTATTAATTATTTCGATTGAAAAAGTTGTTTTTAATTAAAATTTAGTAATTTCCACTATTCATCAAAATATGAAAGTTATCCGAAAATTACCAAAATTTCACCTTAGGCTAAATTCGATACTCCTAATCCATAAATGAAGTCCATTTCGAAAAATAAAATTTACAAAATTTAAAAAAGTGGTTATTACTATTCATAACGGTTAGTTTTAATAATATCTTAATAGCATATCGTTGTTTAGCGAAACTTGGTGTTGCGTACAACACACGCTATCGTGGAAGGTCGCGATTGCGTGTAATTCAAGCCAAGTCAGAGATGTGTGTTGTGAAAGCTCTTTTTGGTGTAGCGTATAACACAAGCCATTAATGAAATTAAAAAGAATATTTTTCATAAAATCTCGGGGTGTTACATAAATAATAATGAACATATGATTCTCTTGCAGATTTCTAAAAAAAACAATGCATACTCAACTAAAGACACTAGGCCCAAAACCCTTTTTGTTGGGATGCCAAAATCATTACAGGAGGTAGTTTTCTCATGTTAAGACACAAAAATGACCCAAGCCCAACACTCAATTTGTGAATTCTATATTTAAATGAGACTAAGAAAAATCCTCCATGTTCAAACTCTTCCTCTCTTGTTTAAATGTGTTCCCCCAAATATTAAATATTATGAAATAAATAAAATTACATATATTTTGATATTGATATTGGGATGGTAATGTTTAAATTAGAATAAAAAATTGAAACTAGTCCCGAACATCAATATTTGAAACATGGAACACATCTAACTACATAAGGATCTCAATTATCTACAATGATTTATTATATAAGTAGATGGTATGATTTTTTAATATCTATAAATTCTTTCACCTACACCACTATAATGGAATTTTAAAATCTTCATTCAACATACACTTCACATTAATTATAATTTTCTATGATTGTTACATCTAATTGTAATTTTATTTTGTTTTATTTAAATTTTGATATTTTATTATCCCTTAATTCATAATCTTTTTAGACATATGTGATGTGATGGTGATTCCAATGATATCATAAATGGTGGTAAGATAAAATAAGGATCATCTATTGCATGAATATCATTTTACTAGACTATATGAACATATTTTTTCTTCATATTTTAATCTATTGATTTTAATATTGTGAGAATATGAGTAAATGATCACACCTCATATATCATTCCTTCCCCTTTATTTTCATACTGTTGAACATACATTACTCCCCCACTATTCAGATTATAATTGTATTATGGGAGTAATGATATGAAAAGAGGATATATTCATGTGTGTAACCTATTTGAGTGAGTAATTATCTGATCATTTAGGTTATTCTCCTTGAGTCTGGTGATTATTCACACATTTGAAGTAGTGAGGATGTGTGTAGTTGATTGGAGGACACATAGAAATGAATTTGGTGTCAAGACTATGAGATAATAATGGATTATTTTAGATAAATCCAAGGTTTTATTCTTTATTTATTTAATCCCTAATTTTCATTTACATTTTCTTTCCTATTTTTGATTCAATAAACCCCTCCCATTTCTATTAGTATTTTAGAATTTGTAAAAATAAAAATAGACACACAAGTGATTGGTATAAGTGAATAACCGACCCATAAATCCTTGAGAATGACTATAGTCAATCCCAATATATTTAATTCTAGGATTTAATAATTTTTTATGTGAGGATCCTGATAGACACTCGCATCAACATGTGAAGGATAAAAAGGGATATTAATATATAATTTTATTGGATTTTTAGTATCAGGAATCACCAAAACTAGTTAGAAGAGATTCTAGCCATGAGGCTGAGGAATTGATATAAGAGGTTGAGGTAAGCATTGAGCTACAAAAGAATCAAGACAAGTTTCATGTTTCTCTAGTAGTTTTCTTATATAGAAAAAAAATTTCGAGTTTGAAAAATATGATCTTTGAAAATTGGAATGGGATTTCATTGTTAGAGTTTCATAAAATATTCAAAAATATATTGATTTCTATCATAGATATGGGAATCTACATCATGTATATTTAGGAGATCTTGTAGGGTGGTGATAGTGTATATAACTTTAGAAAATGATATATATACTTGATTAGTAATTTTATGAACTTCCAAGAGATTGTAGATGATTGGGTATAACAATATAGGTCCTTGTTCTTGTTTTTGATTCAATGATCTATCGATATCCTTCAGGTAATGTATTGGGATGTAGTGAGTGATCGAACTGAACTTATATATAGATGAAAATTTCCGCTAGAGATGGTTTAAATAGAGATCCTTCCTAATCTATAAGAAGGTTTCACATTAATGTATTATGGGATGAACCCTGATTTCCCAAAAAAAAGAAGTGAAGGAATTTATCTTCTAGAGTTACTGTATGACTTTGAGCCCTAGTTTTATCCATGTTGAGGAGCATCATGTCATGAAACATGAATTTTTTTCATTTTAAGGTAGTGAGGTAATATATTATGACTTCTCCAAGGTCCATCACATCTATTGGTATTTGGTGGGTAGTTATGTTTGATTTGGATGGTTATGTTTACTTTAAGTCCTACATGAGACTTGTAAGAGAGGTATCTCCATGATTTTATTATGATTTATTTCTTTTTTTGACATTATATTTGTTGGAATTCGTAGAAGGTGGGAATTTAATTTGAATCATATGTGATATATTTTCTTATTGTTGACAATTACAAGAGCCTTTTTTCTTACTCATGGTTTTAAAATTCATGAGGATATAAATGATTTGAGAGGTATTTGATGTAAAATACTGAATTTAATAGAGTCGTTACTTTATCATATAGTGTGTCAAGTTGTTATTATGTTTATTCAAAATTTTAAAATATTATTTTAAAATTATTTTTAAATA
The DNA here is from genome assembly GCA_963277665.1 of Viscum album. Taxonomy (NCBI): domain Eukaryota; kingdom Viridiplantae; phylum Streptophyta; class Magnoliopsida; order Santalales; family Viscaceae; genus Viscum; species Viscum album. The sequence continues at coordinate 776,664,359 of OY728161.1, forward strand.
TTATTTTAAAATTATTTTAAAAAATATGAAATGTAATTTTAAATGTTCTAAATATGTTATTTTTAAAAATAATAATTAATGTAATGATTTTATAGTGATTTAAAATAATTTTTATAAAAAAATTATTTTATAATTGACATCATTTAAGAGAAATTACTTATTATTGTTAAAAATATATCAAAAAAATGGAATAAAAATATGAACAAATCATATTTTTCTACCAGATTCAATATTGTATCTCGTTTAACCAAATTAAAGGAGATAATAATTGAGATCATTGAATAACTAAAATTGGTCCAAAATATTTAGGGTTTTAAATTGGGATGTTAACTCAATATGAACATAATGGAATGTTTGAGGGAGTTATTAGGGATGATCCATTACGTTCAATAGATATATTTTTAATTAAAGTTCATTATAATTTCAAGATTTTTTATTATCTAACGAGCTATGATTATTCATTATTTATTCTGGAATTAATCCTCATGCTTCCCAAACCCCCATATTATAATTTTCATGGTCACAATCAACATCTCCCCTTTATCCATTTGCATATCATGACACATAAGGAGATTTATAAGACCTTTTCATTTTTGTGCTTGGAATAAAATAATAATAATAATAATAATAATAATATAAATGAAATATATGTTTATTTATAACAGCATATGGTTGATGTTTTGTTATTGAATGTGATTATATATATTGGTGGATGTTTTTCTGAAATTTAGTTCATGAATTAAACCCAATATATGATGAGTTTATTTTCCTGTTTAAGGTAGGATTTTTCTAGAATCACCATTCATCTGAAATTTATATGAATAATATGTTGTGGATAGATTTATGTTACACAAAGGAACATAAATTCCTTCATTTTCTATCCCCTTAAACAGAATGAACAAAATAATTTTCAAGCTTATTTTATTGTCAAACCCCTTCACAATAATTCTTATTTCTTAAAAAAACCTTTTGTTTGGAACCCACCCATTAATCACATGATGTACTTATTTTAACCCGTTCAACATCTAAAAATTAATCTATACCCAAATTTATTTCAAATAGGTTAAGTATAACTCATTCCAAGGGTTTTTTTGTGGAGTTATGGCTTAAGGGAAAGGTTTTCAATGATCTTATGCATTTCATTAAAGCTCTTTCTCAAGATCATTGTTGTAGAGATACAGTTTCGGGGGACGGTTCATGTGTGATATCATATTCATCCTTCCTCCACCTCTTCTATCAAGACTACTGGGGTTGAATTATACCCAAGAGAAGTGATTTTTGTATGTTTTGACTATGTATTGAATGATTTATGTTTCTCTCTTACATTTTTTAAATTATTATCTCCATTATATTAATATATATAGTCATATATATAGTTATTAAAGGTTATTCGTAGGTGGCGTGAAATGGTTATGAACATTGAAATGGGAAGATGGTCTGTTTGGTTGGCACGATTTAATTCTATATGATATGATTCTTGAATCCAATTACTGAATTATTCTCCCTTGTATTAGTAATTTAGAATAAATTGAGAATTTATTATATAAAGTTATATAATTAAGTAAAAAATTGTATTTTGTTAATGATTTTGGATGTTTTCTTGAATTAAAATAAAAATAGACGTAAACCAAGAATAAATTAAGGTTAATATTTATTGTGGAAATGGGATTATTGAATGTATTGATAGTAGATATTTGATAAGTAATGTAATATATAATTAATATTTAATGATGTTATGTAAAGTAATTATAACATGTGATTTCAGGAAGATTCAATATTTTTTTTGGATATTTTATCCCTTTATAGGTTATGGTATTGTAGTAATTTACTAAGAATGTTTATGACTAGTGGAATATATGTTACACTCAGATCCTATAGGTCTTCTATATGGTGAATAATTTTTTAGGTCTACTTTAGTATTGATTCCACCTTATCAATTTCTCACTTATGTCGAGCAACGATGTTATGTTGGAACATCGCGATGCTAGAACCTTGGAAGACAAAGCCGACCTACTGGGAGGTAATAGACGATGCTTGAGCCTAGATCATAAGCATGTTATGGGAGCGACGAACACCAGCGTCTCCTTCAACTTCTTCATCCTCTTTCTCATTACATATCCAACGAACGATCGAGGTAAAGAATTATTGATTTTGTTCTTCATGATTTTTAAGTTGATTCAATCTTCTTGAACCGCCTACTATCAATTTAACACATATGGTGCGGGCCAAACAAACACAGCCTGATTCCCCCCGCTACACCGTGGTTTGACATGTTCTTCACAGGAAAAACTTAGGGTTGAGTGGAACCCAACCATGATGGACTTGATGTGGCGGTGATGCCCTAAGACAAAAAATGAAGTCTTTGAAATGAAGAACGGGCCACTGGATCTCACCCTGTGACCCACGGAAGTCACTGACACGATGATAGGGTCCAAGGTGGCAGCCAAAACACCGGTCGGCCACGACGGTGGTGGGGGCGCTACCGCGCCAGCAATGGAGGCTACTGCCCATCGGTTGCGGCAGAGGAGAGTGGCGGCCAGCATGACGACCGAACGTATGGAAGCCGGGGCAGTGAACCTCCGCACTTCCGGAGTTTGAGGGCGTGGATGATGAGTCGTATTGGCACACTTGGATGCCGGCCAACACCTGGCCGACCGCAGAGGCAGCATCGGCGCATGCCGGCACCGCTGGAAGGGGGAGCATGCCGGAACCCTGGTCGTCGGCGTCACATTGACCAGGACATGCTTCGGTGGGTCCTGTATGCCAGCAAGCGGAATCACATGGAACTGCCAGGTTGGCCAACGTCAAACAGTCGAACTGGACCATTCGGGAAATCCAGGGGGCTCCCCCGGGTGGCGGCTAGGGCGGGCCCCACCGCAGCGAACAACACCCAGCCGCAAAGCGATCCGGGCCGGGCTGTGGCCCAGCGGGCCGAGCCCGCCGTAGTCCTGCCCATCCAGGTGGGACCCTAACTATTTTGGTTCAACCCGAACAGGTTCTGGTTGACCCAATCCGGGTCAGGCCAGCTCGGTTTGACCAAGTCGGACCGTACATGGGCCCATCTGGACCTAGATACGCCTTTTTGGCCATATCTTGAGAACTGAGCATCCATTTGACAAACCGTATATAGTGCCAGAATCTTTGGATAGAGACGGTAATCTTGGTATACCCCACTTGAATATTGAATAATTTTTTAGTACGACTGGGTTGGATCGAACCCGAATCAAACCAGACCCCGTGAACTGAAACACTAATAACTTTCAGACCGAGCATCTGATTGACACACTGTCAATTGCGTTGGGTCCCTATTGATGTTTCAGACCTTCATAATACTTCTTCGTGGGACTTCATGTTAGTTTATTTATCGAAAGATGTCTTGAGGAAGGGATACTCTCGGAATGAAGCGTTCTTAGTGCTGGAACTCTGTGGCTGGCTGTACTTGGAAAATCATCGGATCCTGTGTGGGTTAGAATCTACCTATCCTGTGTGTTTCATCTTCATATAATATCTGGGTCATCTACTGATCCTATGTGGGTAACCTTTAGATCTTGTGTGGGTCATCTTCGGATCCTGTGTGGTTCAACATCTTCAGATCATGTGTGGGTCATCTTCGATCCTCTGTCGGTCAACAACCGAACTTCTCAACGAAGTAAGTTGATCTAGAAATACAACTAATCATCTGTACTTTCGTACACAAGTTATACCTATGTGAGATGAGTCTTTACCTTTTTGGTACACTCTTGAGTGGTGATACCTTCGTGGTATTCTTCTATGTGGTGTTACCTTTTTTGTACTTACCTTCGTGGTGTTACCTTCGTGGTATTCTTTCTTTCATGGAATAGTTGTACTTTTGGATAAAGAGTTGGGCCTTCTGCTTCCTCATGAATGATATGGGTTTACTTGATAACATAGGTATATGTAGGGGAATATACCTAAGTAGTAATGATTGTTACTTCTTGATTTCTGATTATGGTATTTCTTTGTGGTTTATCCTTCGTGGATTCTGAGAGACCTTCGGAGTCTCGGGGTCCCTAATGAGTTTGTTTATACTCACCCTTTCACAGGCTACACCCACACCTTGCTATGTCTTGTAAAGATGATGAACAACATTGATAGAGGTTGAGGGTTCCGGGACTGGAGGCTGGTCGGAGGTGGACCGTTAGATGAGATGTACCGTAGAGACGACAGTTCAAGAGTCTTACCTACCCTTCAGTTAGGATATTTGGTAGGTGTTCATAGGTGTTGTTTTCTTTTTTTCTTGTACTTTTAAGTTTGGATTGTATTGCATCCCCTTACTCATTGTACTCACCCTTTTTACTATATATTTTACCTTGTGCTTGTATCTTGCCATGTTCTTGGAATGTGTGAGTTACAGGTTAAAAAGGAAATGCCTACCCGGTTTTAGGGATATTCCTTTCCGATGCTAGTCTCCAGCCCCTGGCCTATGGAAGGAGAGTTTGGGGTAGTCACGACACAGGCCCCGGGGGACAGGTCGAGACAAATTGGTATCAGAGGTGTTTGTTCTACAGAAGAACTTAGACTCTGATCTTTTAATCGACAATAGTTTTAATTGTTATGAGTGTGGTAATCAGTTTGGGGAATCCAGTATTGGTACGGCGACCGATTGATCCATACACCAGGACCCTGACTACTGATTTATAACTCATTTCTTGAAAATGCTGTTTGCGTGTGTGTTTTTGAAATTTTTTCTTTGTGATCTATTTGAGTCAGCACACTAGGTATAACTTATTGACCGCGGAACAACAGTTTCTTTTCAGGATGCCTCCACACCGACAACCATCTAGGGTTCCAGGTAGAGTATGTGAGGCCATCCTAATGAGTGATTTAACTTCAGTACAGGGCCCACTTTCGGTAGTTTCACTATCAGGTGGTTTACTAGCAGCACCACTACCTGTTGGGCAGCCGATGTCACCAGCCCTAGCAATAGTGGCTGCATGCTGATTGAGCGTGTTGCATGAGTTATAGTGCTAGAGGCTACTGAGGTTCTGGGGTGAGATGGATCCACAGGCGGCTGAGGACTGGATGTAGGTCGTAGTTAGTGTTTTTCAACTGGTAGAAACACCAGGTGATCTCTTGGGGATCCTTGCCTCCAGTATTCTTCAGGAAGCAGTGGGCAGATGGTGGAGTTTGATGCTCCAGGTTCATGATGAGGTGACTCCGATCTAGGCAGACTTTGAGAGCCTTTTTAGGGAAGATTTTATCCCTAATACCTTACGTTATGTGTGTATAATAAATCTTCTCCACTTACAGCAGGGAAACATGACTATGGCTTAGTATTCAATGAGGTTCACTGACATCTCGTGCTTGTAACGCCCTAACCCCAGTTACCCAGAGTCGGTGCATTATTGTGTAACATTGGAATGATCACAAAGATCAAGTCTCTAAAGACTGATTAGTTTAGTAGCCTTGTAAACACTAGATATATTTATGAATGTTACATTTAATCATAATGTGAAAAACTACAATAACATAGTGTCCATTTTTCACACTCATATCCCCTTCAGACTATCCATGCAGGTCATTCCTAAAATATTTCTTCACATCCTGGGAAAAATAAAACATTTAAAGGGGTGAGATCAGATGCTCAGTAAGGATAACAATATAGCGAAAGCTTTCATAAATAAACATAAACATTTAAGGCAATGTATAACAAAAAAAAGCCTTTTAAACATGAACTTCAACATAATATGGCAAAAGTAAAATTAAATAATGCCATTTACTTACTCACATGGATATTCTACTAGTCAAATAATCCCATGCAATATCAATAACCACTTTCATAATGATGGAATGCATAATGCCATACTATCATAACCACGTAGCCAAGGCCTCGTGCCAAGACCACAAATAAGATTTTTTCAAGGCCTCATTCCAAGACACTAGTTTGTCTCATGAGACCTATCGATGCATCGAGGAGCTATAGCGGGCTCCACCTGTCACTTATTATGTCCAATTAATTCCTCATATGAATAGGTTTAAACATATCATATAACATAATCGTATCACATAAAACATGCATAAAGGAAACATAAAATTTACACATTTCAATCAAAAGATATCAATACAACACATTGATATAATAAAAACACTTTCAAAACCATTTTCAATACCAAAATAAAAGAAAATTAATACTTATATTTATTTTTCATTTTAAAAAATGTTATGGCTTATAGAGGAAGCCGAAACTCAAATAATGGTCACGGTGGCGGAGAAGTCGTTGTCGCCGCATACGTAATAAAAACATTCCTTTTTCTCATTTAGTAAAAACACTTCGTATAAAAGATTCCTTTTGAATAAAAGTAAAATTCAAAGGGGTTTATAAACCATATAAATGAAAATTGTGTATAAAACCAAATATGCCTGAATGAAAGGAGATTGAGACGAAGTCCTTACAAAGATAATTTTTAAAATAAAATAGATCTATTATGTATATTCATTATAATTACACATAAAGAAAGTAAAAATACAAGATATGACATAATAATATCATGACATAATTTGAAAGTATGAGATTAAACCAAAGAATGGAAATTAGGTTAAGAAATTCCCTTACCTCGTGTCCGACTTGACTCGACCACTCTTTAACCTCCTGAATAATAAACTAGAGTTAATATATACCTTCTTAAGAACCTTTTTCAAGTTCATTATTCCTTTTATATCACTTATTACCATGTCAAAAACATTATGTAATTATTTAAGTTTATAACGGTCGATTTGTCGATCTTAGGTACTTGAGTCAAAAATAAACTTCTTATAATTACACTTTGTTCATGTGGTAATATATCCATTATATCCATAATTATATTCATGATGTATATATCATATAAATCATATATATCCAGTATATTAATTCATTTATAATATTACATAACATTTAGAGGTAAGAAATGAAATGCACCGTTCATGGAGACGGTAAGCCGTACGTACGCATGAACGCTACTTTAATTTCTATTTCATATTTAATGGAATGAAATTATAATGATATAAAGGTATATTATAATTCCAGTATAATATCATATATAATATCATTCACTCCATCCTTTATACATCCCACATATGGCATTAACGATTCAAATCACTTTGAGGGGGCGGTAGTCCGCCCTTCCTAAAATGAAATTATCCCGTTTACCCATAATGAAAATCATAAAGTATGACATAAATGAGAAATACATAAGCATAAGTAAATCATCAACATAATATATATATATATCATATATGAAAATAGTGTCATCAAAATGGCCACCATTAGAGGTGTTAAAAGAATATTTAACAATCATCGTTTCGTGATGCAGTATTTCGCCACCCATAGAAACAGTATGTTCATTAACCATTAGACGAAGGTGTGTGTAAGTTTAAACGAAATACTTATAATAAAAACATCCTAGTATATTTTAGATACTTTTTTTGTTACAAAAGAAAGTAATAAAAAGAGTTTAAGGGGTTGGAGAAGCAAAATAAATCAAAACAACATTAGAGAAGACATTACCTTAAAATCGGGTAACTCTTTTTGATTTGAGCCAAAGTCTTCCTTGGAAGAATTATGCCCAAAGTGAGGCTTTAAGAGTAAGAGAGGGAATTTGGGAGAGTATTTGGGCAGAGTTTGGCCGATCCAAATGGCTTGAAGGTGTGAATAAGGTGGGAGTGGTGGGGGCCTTTTATAAGAGGAGATGAGGGTCACTCTTGGAAAGATTGAAATGTTACATTATTATGAAATTATTTTCGTATTATAAAGGTCCCCAAATAATATATGTCGAGTATAAGGTGATAAGGGTTCGAAATATGCCCATCCAATAGGTTTTTTACAAGTGTATGCCTTATATTTTACATTATCTTTTCATTTTATATAAATCGTTAATTAATGAGGTAATCGCTGCATCATTATGGTGTCATAAAAACTTTAATTTATTTAATATCTAAAAATTATAAAAAAATATCATGATGTAGGAAATCTTTTTATCTTTCCAATGAATTTTTATAGTAAAAAATATGACTAGTATAACCCCATTTAAAATTTTTTTTAGTAAAACAACTTATATTTGTGACATTTTTATTTTACCTTTATATAAAAGTTATTTATGTCATTTTCCTACCAAAGTGGCTCCATGGGGTCCCCAAGTTGACACATGGATTGTCTTGGTCGGCCATGACTCATCCAATAGGGGTAGGACAAGTTTAAAAGTTATTTCATATTATTATAACATTGTCTTTACCTTAAATTACACTAATTACCTTTAATCGTGATTAATTAAACTTAAAAGTTACTATTCACCAAAAATTATTTTAATCCCATTGAACCACATTTTACTTCCTAATGACAACCATGTATGTCAGATTTTTGAAAATCAAATCACAGAAGTGGTAATGTTTCATTTAAACGAAAAATCATTTTTTTAAATACCACTTAGTGGTTTCACTATTCATCAAAAATTGAAGTTTTTCAAAACAATGCCAGAATTTCACCCTAAGCTATAATTGATATTCCGAATTCAAAAATTATGTCTATTTTAAAAAATTCCATAAATATAAGTTGCATTAATTAATTTTATAATTAATTCCCGATGTCACAACAAATAGCGTATTTTTAAGAAACAATATATATCAAAAGATTGACAATTGTTTATGTCCAATTTCAAAGTGAAATAAATTATAATGACCACCATTGGATAAAATAGTAAAAATATATTCTAATTATACTTTAAAACCACTCAATAGTATAATTCATCACTATAAATTATTTTGATTTAAAAAGTTGTTTTTAAGTATTTTTCACTATTCATAAAAAATTGGAAGTTCTCAGAAAAATACCAAAAATTCAACATAGGCTAATTTCAATATTCTGAATCCATAAATGAAGTCCATTTTGAAATATAATATATATATTTTTTCAAAAAGTGGGTATTACTATTCATAACTGGTACTTTGATTGGTCGCGGTGTGTTAGAATCTCGAACTTGCGTACAATGCAAGCTATTGCATTATTGAAAGAGAAGTGTATCGTGGAAGCTCGTGGTGTTACATTCTCCCCTCCTTCAATAAATTGCATCCTAGCAATTTGAAATTTTTAGTTGAAAATAAAAGGTTGAAAATAGAAAATACCTTTGTGGAAAACCCACATCGGAAATAAGGTTAATAAAATTTAGCCTTAATAAGAGGTAAAGGGAAAAGAAAAAGTCACCACCAAATTATGATCTTGATAAGGAGAACATTGCTGGCAATTAGAGACATATAATTGGAGGAAAAACGTAAATATTTGTAGGGAGTGATTGAGGTCATCAATCACAAACAAGTGTAAAATTGAGGGCCTCAAAGACTTCAATCTATATTGATTTAAAATATTATCAGTTCAACAAGACATAAGGTATTAGGATAACACATTTTTTGTTTTAATATCCCTTTACTAAAGTTTAATAATTGATTTATTCATAGAATAAGAGATAGGTATATATATATTTATGCTTGACAAGTAGAGTTTCAACCTTCAACTAATTTCTACCACAAACTCATCTTTCACTCAAAAAGATAATAGAAATCAAAAATATTATATTTATCCTAATCGTACAAGGTTAAAAATATTAAAACATACCATTTTGATTAGGAAAACTATTTTTTAATAACCAGGGACTTCTTGTAGGCTAGTGGAAGGTAATAAAGGCCTGTCGCACTATGGTTGTGGGTTCGATTCCTGCAGCTTTGTCCGACACGACGGGTTATGCCCCAACCTGCAGGTTATCCTTTTCCTAAAAATATAGTATTATAATATTTCAAAAATAATCTTCAGAAATGTTTTAACCTTAAACAATACTATTCAAAGTTCAACTTAATCCATCCCAACCTTTATAGTTATCCAAAATACCTCTATCCAGACTTTCTCTAAAAGGTCTCTTAATTCCAAAATCAATTTATCAGATTCCCCAAACAAAGTAAAGTTTCTCTTATTGTCACATACTAAAAATATGATTACCTTCATCATATTAAAACCTTAATGAAAAGAACAAGTACTACAGCACAATCCTTATATATATCACATTATTTTTATAACCAGAATATAATCCTTGAGTCCAAAAGCACCAATACATTAATTATTCTACTTCAATTGTAGTAACAGCATAATATTGTCCCTGATCCCTTGGCCTTTTCTGAGGTAAGATTCCCTGACGCTTAGGACATTCATTTTCATAATGCCCCATTTCCCTACAATTGTAGCATTAAACATTGATAGCCTCTTTCTTTCCCTTGCAATCATGAGCCTGGTGACCTTTTTCTCCACATTTATAACAAACTCCCATTCCTTTTAGGCAAGCACCGGGGTGATTATTCCCACAATTATCACATAATGGAAAATCCTTATTTCCCTTTTTCCCTTTATCCATCTCTTGTTCCACCGTTCTCTTCTTCTCTTGATTTACTTTGTTGTCATAAGACTTAGCGAATTCCTTTTCTGTCTTGATATCACACGAGACAATATCTTCGTACAATGAGAAGGATTGTGATACTAAAGCTCGAAGGAGAAATGGTTTTAACCCATCAAAGAAATGATCAATCTTACTCCTTGGGTTACGTATATAATCTGCAGCATACCTCGCTAACCTTGTAAAGTTGGCCTCATACTTTGCCACATTCTCATCCTCCTTTTGTCTCAAACTCAGAAATTGCCTTTCCATATCTGCTCGATGGTCACGAGGAAAGTATTTTTCTAATAAAAGATCTTTGAACTCTCTCCATTCCATACTTGATACTTCTTCATCTTCCTTTGTATTTTGAATCAATGACCACCATTGATCAGCATCTCCAGTAAGGCGGTAAACTGCCATGATAACATTTTCCCTTTCACTAATCCCCAAGGCATAGTATATTTTCTCTAAAGAATTTATCCATTGTTCAGCTACTAAGGGATTTGTAATTCCATTGAATGTTGGCGGTTGTTGCCTCATGAAGTGGTCTAAAATTGATCCTCCACGTTGTGGATCAGGGTGCTCCATACGAGTAAGGTTATTATTCATAACCTGAGTGAGTTGTCCCAGTATGGTAATAAGTTGATCATCACCAGTTGTATCTCCAGATCCACAATAATTATCTTGTGCAGGAGGGAAATCTCTACACAGAGTGCGTGCATTGATACTGTTTCCATTCCTTCCACTAGGTGCCATTTCTAAACAATGGCATAAACTAGATTAGTTTATGAATCAAAATACATAATTCCATACTTGTAAAATACTTAGCATAAATTGAACTATTTATGGATATAATCCATAATCATAAAAATGTTTTCTTTGAGGAAGTATATACTCATAACCCTTCATAGTGGTTTTTAAAGAAAATTAGAATTATCCTAAGCATATCCCCCAGGAGTGTCGTAACCAAGAGTGCAGCAAGGCCCGTTGTCGTGCACCAGTTCCCGTTCGAGTCTAGCTCAAATCGGTGTTTTCGGGTTTTACCCCTAGGTACATCTGTGCCAGAGCCGTCTCTACCTGCTTGTATCCAAACAGGGATATATTGCTCGTAAAACTCATAAAATCTCTATAATACCAAAATTCTAGTAAGTTCTTCTATACTAATCCTCAATGTCTATCTTCGGGCTATGTGCTCTAATCAGAGTTTATCTAAATCTAGCTTCCAAGGTTAGTACTAAAGTGCATTTTATACCAACTGTAATGCCCTGACCCCAGTTACCCAGAGTCGGTGCATTATTGTGTAACATTGGCATGATCACAAAGATCAAGTCTTGAAAGACCGATTAGTTTAGTAGCCTTGGAAAGACTAGATATATTCATGAATGTTACATTACATCATAATGTGAAAAACTACAATAACATAGTGTCCATTTTCCACACTCATATCCCCTTTAGACTATCCCTAAAGGTCATTCCGAAAATATTTCTTCACATCCTGGGAAAAATAAAACATTGAAAGGGGTGAGCTCAGATTCTCAGTAAGGATAACAATATAGCAGAAGCTTTAATAAATAAACCTAAACATTTAAGGCAATGTATAACTAAAACAAAATCCTTTTAAACTTGAACTTCAACATAATATGGAAAAAGTAAAATTAAATAATGCCATTTACTTACTCACAGGGATATTCTACTAGTCGAATAATCCCATGCAATATCAATAACCACTTTCATAATGATGGAATTCATAATGCCAGACTATCATAACCACGTATCCAAGGCCTCGTTCCAAGACCGCAAATAAGATTTTGTCAAGGCCTCGTGCCAAACACTATTTTGTCTCATGAGACCTACCGATGCATCGAGGAGCTATAGCAGGCTCCACCCGTCACTTATTAAGTCCAATGCATTCCTCATATGAATAGGTTTAAACATATCATATAACATAATCGTATCACATAAAACATGCATAAAGGAAACATAACATTTCCAAATTTCAATCACAGGATATCAATACAACACATTGATATAATAAAAACACTTTCAAAACCATTTTCAATACCAAAATAAAAGAAAATTAAAACTTGTATTTATTTTTCATTTTAAAAAAAGTTATGGCTTGTAGAGGAAGCCGAAACTCAAATAATGGTCACAGCGGCGGAGAAGTGGTTGTCGACGCATACGTAAGAAAAACATTCCTTTTTGTCATTTAGTAAAAATTCTTCATGTAAAATATTCCTTTTGAATAAAAGTAAAATTCAAAGGGGTTTATACACCGTATAAATGAAAGTTGTGTATAAAACCAAATATGCCTCAATGAAAGGAGATTGAGACGAAGTCCTTACAAAGATCATTTTTAAAATAAAATAGATCTATTATGTATATTAATTATAAGTACACATAAAGAAAGTACAAATACAATATATGACATAATAATATCATGACATAATTTGAAAGTAGGAGATTAACCCAAAGAATGGAAATTGGGTTAAGAAATTCCCTTACCTCGTGTCTGACTTGACTCGACCACTCTTTAACCTCCTGAATAATAAACTAGATTTAATCTCTACCTTTTTAAGAACCTTTTTCAATTTCATTATTCCTTTTATATCACTTATTACCATGTCATGAACATTATGTAATTTTTTAAGTTTATAACAGTCGTTTTGTCGATTTTAGGTACTTGAGTCAAAAATAAACTTCTTATAATTACACTTTGTTCATGTGGTAATATATCCATTATATCAATAATTATATTCATGATGTATATATCATATACATAATATATATCCAGTATATACATTCATTTATAATATTACATAACATTTAGAGGTAAGAAATGAAATGCACCGTTCATGGAGACGGTAAGCCGCACGTACGCATGAACGCTAATTTTATTTCTATTTCATATTTAATGGAATGAAATCATATTGATATAAAGGTATATTATAATTCCAGTATAATATCATATATAATATCATTTACTCCATCCTTTATACATCCCACATACGGTATTAGCGATTCAAATCACTTTGAGGGGGCGGTAGTCCGCACTTCCTAAAATGAAATTATCGTGTTTACCCATAATGGAAATCCTAAAGTATGCCATAAATGAGAAATACAGAAGCATAAGGAAAATTGAAACATAATATATATATCATATATGAAAATATTGTCATCAAAATGGCCACCATTAGAGGCGTTAAAAGAATATTGAACAATCATAGTTTCGTGAGGTAGTATTTCTCCACCCATAAAAACAGTATGTTCTTTAACCATTAGACGAAGGTGTATGTATGTGTAAACAAAATACTTATAATACCAACATACTAGTATATTTTAGATACTGGGGTCGTTACAAAAGAAAGGAATAAAAAGTGTTTAAGGGGTTGGAGAAGCAAAATAAAACAAAACAACATTAGAGAAGACATTACCTTAAAATCGGGTAACTCTTTTTGATTTGAGCCAAAGGCTTCCTAGGGAAGAATTATTCCCAAAGTGATGCTTCTAGGAGTAGGATAGGGAATTTGGGAGAGTATTTGGGCAGAGTTTGGCCAATCCAAATGTCTTGATGATGTGAATAAGGTGGGAGTGGTGGGGGCCTTTTATAAGAGGAGAGGAGGGGCACTCTTTGAAAGATTGAAATATTACATTATTATGAAAGTATTTTCGGTTTCTAAAGGTCCCAAAATGATATATTTCTAGGATAAGGTGATAAGGGTTCTAAATATGCCCATACAATAGGTTTTTTACAATTTTCAGCCTTATATTTTACATTATCTTTTCATTTTATTTAAATCGTTAATTAATGAGGTAATCGCTACATCATTATGGTGTCATAAAAACTTTAATTTATTTAATGTCTAAAAATTATAAAAACAAATATCATGATGTTGGAAATATTTTTATCTTTCCAATGAATATTTATAGTAAAAAATATGACTTTTATAACCCCATTTAAAAATTGTTTTAGTAAAACAACTTATGTTTGTGACATTTTTATTTTAACTTTAAATAAAAGTTATTTATGCCATTTTCCTACCAAAGTGGATCCATGGGGTCCCCAAGTTGACCCATGGATTGTCTTGGTCTTATATGACTCATCCAATAAAGGTAGGACAAGTTTAAAGGTTATTTCATATTATTATAACATTGTCTTTACCTTAAATTACACTAATTACCTTTAATCGCGATTAATTAAACTTAAAAGTTACTATTCGCCAAAAATTATTTTAATCCCATTGAACAAAATTTTACTTCCTAATGACAACCATGTATGTCAGATTTTTGAAAATCAAATCACAGAAGTGGTAATGTTTCATTTAAATGAAAAATCAATTTTTTAATTACCACTTAGTGGTTTCACTATTCATCAAAAATTGAAGTTTTTCAGAACAATGCCAAAATTTCACCCTAAGCTATAATTGATATTCCAAATTCAAAAATGATGTCTATTTTAAAAAATTCCAAAAATATAATTCACATTAATTAATTTTATAATTAATTCTCGCTGTCACAACAAATTGCGTGTTTTTAAGAAACAATATATATCAAAAGATTGACAATTGTTTATGTCCAATTTCAAAGTGAAATTAATTATAATGACCACCATTGGATAAAATGGTAAAAATATATTATAATTATACTTTAAAACCACTCAATAGTATAATTCATCACTATAAATTATTTTTATTAAAAAAGTTGTTTTTAAGTATTTTTCACTATTCATAAAAAATTGGAAGTTCTCAGAAAAATACCAAAAATTCAACATAGGCTAATTTCGATATTCTGAATCCATAAATGAAGTCCATTTTGAAATATAAAATATATATAATTTCAAAAGGTGGGTATTACTATTCGTAACTGATACTTTGATTGGTCGCGGTGTGTTAGAATCTCGAACTTCCGTACAATGCGAGCTATTACATTATTGAAAGAGAAGCGTATCGTGGAAGCTTGGGGTGTTACAGTGCTACTCCACTGACATGATACAAGATCCTTTCTTCATGGCCCAAAACATCGATCAAGGGATCAAATGAGATATTAGTGCTTTGATGATTTCTATCATCATCCCGATGCAGGAAGGGGTGTTAGAGCGATCACTCTTACTGGAGAGCATCCTTTCTGAGATGTCACTAGCAGCGAGACCCACCTCTAGACGTCACGTAGCAGAGTCATCTACAGCTTGCAGTAGACAAATGACGCAGAGGTCCAAGAGGGCTAGACCTACAGGTGGATGACTGCAGGATATTGTGTCGGTTGTATAGGGCTCTCAAGATAGAGCAAGACAAGAGAGGAGTAGGAAGTGTTACTCGTGCGGCATGCAAGGTCACATAGATTGTGATTGCCCGACCCGTCATGTGGACGACCAGAAAACGGTCGAAGGACCACCTGGGAAGAGGCGAAGATTCGATCGAGGAGGTCTGTAGGCAGTAGAAGGATGTGGAATAGGATCTGGGCATATAGCAAGAAGTGGGTGGCGATTCGAGGTTCTGCCTCCACCACCACCAAGTGGTCCACCCCAACCATAGGGAGAAGGTGTATAGGGATTATCTTAGCTCCAGGCATCTGAGGACTATGATCACGGTGCTCTGGAGATGATTTGAGGAATGATTTGTGTCTACTCTACCTTAGTTTTAGTACTTATAGACATAGGTTCTAGTCACTCTTTTATTACCGTGGCCCTAATTTAGAAGTTGAAGATTCTGGTGGATCTGTTGGCTAGATCCATATGGCTAGAGACACCTATAGGAGAGGATTTGATGATTACATAATGGTACCGATAGTGTAAGCTAACTCTAAGAGGCGAGAGATTCAGATGGGATCTTTTTGTTGTGCCGTTGAGTCCTTACGACATCATCTTGGGTATGGATTGGTTATCTAATGTCCATGCTCAGATCAAATATATTAGGTGCAATGTGAGGTGTGCCTAGGAGGATGGGACCAAGTTTTTCTTAACAGCGGATAAGGGACACCTTGCAGCACAAGATGGACTTACCCAGAGGAGGGTGTAGCCGATAACACATCAGTCAGATAGACTTACCTTTGGGGCGGTTGATGTTCAGATTTTGAGCTATCCTATAGTGGTGGACCAGTACAATGATGTTTTCCCTAATAATAGTTTGGGTCTAACTCCTCGCAGATAGGTATACTTTTATATCAACTTGTACCCCTCGACGACACTGATATCTACACTAGCATATCGGATGGCTCCCATAGAGAATCTAGAGTTGCAAGTATAGATGGAGGACTTGCATATAAAGGGGTTCATTAGTCCTAGTACTTCTCAATGGGATGCCCCGATTTTGTTTGCGAAGAAGGTGGATGGCAGTTTGAGACTCAGCGTGGACTATTGGCACTTGAACCAGATAACTATGTAGAACAAGTACTCACTACCAAGGATTGAGGATCTCTTTGATCATCTGAAGGGGGAATAGTGGTTTTCTAAGATAGATATCAAATCAGGATATCACCAGCTTAGGGTAAGAGATGATGAAGTGCAGAAGACAGCCTTTAGATGTCGGTATAGCCACTATGAGTTCTTAGTTATCCCATTTAGTGTGACCAACGCCGCAACAGCTTTCATGGGACTCATGAATAGAATTTTTCAGCCATACCTCGATCGCTTTGTAGTTGTCTTCATTGACAAAATCCTGTTATACTCAGATACAATGGAGGAGCATGCCTATAATATGTAGATAATTCTGGACACACTCCTATAGAACCATTTTTATGGTAAGCTCTCGAAGTGACAGTTCTGGATCCTAGAGGTTCACTTCCTTGGACACATCATCTCGGAGGATGGAGTTCTGGTGGATCCAGTGAAGATTGAGGATTTTCTTGCTTGGGAGCCACTCAAGAGTGTGACAGAGGTGAAGAGTTTCCTGGGTCTGGCTAGTTACTACCAGAGGTTTCTGCCTGACATTTCCAGAGTTGTGACACCCTTATCAGCGTTGATGAAGAATGGGAAACCATTAGTTTGGTCAGAGAGATGACAACGGAATTTCCAGGAGCTGAGGCATAGACTGACGAGTGCATCTATCTTGAGGCTACCTGAGGAGGGTGTTGGTTACATGATATACTGAGATGAATTAGGGATAGGTATTGGATGTTTCCGGATGCAGGAGCGAGTAGTGATCACTTATGGTTCTCGATAGCTGAGACAACATGAGAAGAACTACACTACCCATGACCCGGAGTTAGTAGTAGTGGTCTTCGCCTTGAAGATGTGGCGACATTACTTTATGGGAGAATGTTTTATAGTCTAATCTGACCACTAGTGTTTCAGGTATATATTCCCTTATACGGGACTAAACCTGAGACACCGACATTTTATCCAATTCCTCTAGGACTATGACTTTGAAATAGTCTATACTCCCAAGAATGGGAACATAGTAGCAGATGTACTCCGCATGAGATCTGGTATACAGTTGCTGAGTGAGGCGACAAAGCATCTGGGCACACTATGGATATCCTACATGTATCAAGATGGAGCAACTTACCTTCAGTCTCTAACAGTCACTCCCTAACTCCTTCAACGAGTCAGGGAGGTGCAGCTTGGAGACACTGATTGGGAGGCTCGACGTGCTCAGATATCCATAGGACATGCACCTGATGGATTTTCTGAAGGTGGGGATCACGTTATCCTCTTCAAAAGGACGTAATATGGTGCCGTTGGATCTAAGGGAGGTTTTTTTGAGAATGTTCCACATGTACCCTCTAGAGATACATCCAGGAGTGGTGAAGATATTCCAAGACCTTCGGTGTCAGCACTGGTGGTCGGGAATAAAGAAAAAAGTGGCAGTGCTTGTCTCGCGGTGCCTAACTTGTCAGAAAGTGAATGCAGAGCATCAGAATCTATCAGTCTTAGTTTAGCCACTAGAGGTGCCATAGTGGATGTGGGATGGAATTTCCATGGACTCTGTAACAGGAATTCAACACACGTCCAAGGGACATGATTCCATCTGGGTGATCGTTGACCGACTCACCATGTCAGACCACTTCCTATCTATCAGAGAATATGGATCAATATAGGGATTAAGACACCTCTACCTACAGGAGATTGTGCGGCTTCATGTGGTGAAATCTATGATTTTATCTGATCGTGATGCACATTTTACTACCCGTCTATGGAAGGGGTTAGAGGAGGCATTCGGGACACAACATCAATTGAGCATCTCTTTCCATCCTCAGATGGATGGTCAGACAGAGCGCACCATTCAGACTGTCAAGTACATTTTGAGTGCTTGCGTCCTTTATTTCAGCCATAGTTGGGAGGATCAATTGCCCTTGGTAAAGTTTTCATACAACAACATCTATCACTCCACCATTGGTATGGCACCATTTGAGGCATTGTACGGTCGACCTTACATATCACCTCTGTGATGAACTGACCCTGGGGAGTCAGCAAACATGGGACCAGAGATGGTATGGGCTACCACAGAGAAGGTGTAGATTATCTAGGAGTAGATGAAGACATCACAGAGTGGGAAGAAGTCCTATAATAACAAGGGATGGAGACCTATCGAGTTTGGAGATGGTAACCATGACTTCCTATGGGTATCTCCATGATGAGTTTTGTAGAGATTTGGTCGGGGCAACAAGTTATCCATGAGGTTATAGGACCCTTTTAGGTCCTTAGTATTGTTGGTGAGGTGGAGTACCACCTAGCCCTTCCACCTGAGTTGCACCAGGTGCACGACGTTTTCCACGTATCCTAGCTGGGGAGTTACATGTATGATCCTTCACACATCATTGACTGGGGAAAGCTAGACATCGAGGATAGGGTGAAATTTTCATAGGATCCAGTAGAGATTGAGGATCGATAGGAGTGTGTCCTTCATTTGTGGTCGATACCATTGGTGCATGTTTGTTGGCAGTATAGGAACCTCCAGGAGAGTAAATTGGAGTGAAAGGCTTTGATTAATTCTCAGTACCCCTGATTGTTTCCCTAGTTTTTGTTGTGTATTTTGTTGAAGCAAAGCCCTGAGATGGGGAGAATGTAAGGACCTGGATTTTCCATGTAATTTTTTTTTTAATATATGGAATTATTACGGGTCTGAAAAAATTAACGGTGATTGATTTCGAGGCCCGGTGTTCCTGGAATGAATTTATAAATTTTTTTCGGGTACATTCAGTAAACGTGGGAGAGGAATTTTCTATCTTTTGAACCATTTCTCAGATTAAAAATCCCTGGAAACCGTTGAGTCCACAATACCTATATTTTTTTAAGGGAGGCTTCACTTCAACTATAGTTGGTCTGGAGAAGAAGTTAGTTTTTTGAACTTTTTTATTGAATAAATAAAATAACATTATTATTTTATTTTTATTCTTTTCCTCTAGTAGACAAGCAGTAAGGTGGGACAGTTGACATGTCATACCAATAAATTTCTTGACCCTCCAATCTATGTAACAACAATATTGTGGGAAATTAGGAAACATCCTTTTAATGAGCCCCATTAAACCCCCATGTTGTTACTTACTCTCCCCCTATCCGATTAATTTTGAGCCTGTGGGAGGGGTATTAGAAAACTTATCAAAGAAACGATGTTCTGTTGGAACACCGCGACGCCAGACCCTTGGAAAACAAAGCCGACCCAGCAGGAGGTGATAGACGACGCTCGAGCTCGAAATTGGAAGAGTGTTGTGGGAGCGATGAATGCCAACGTCCCCTTTAATGTCTTCATCATCTTCATCTCTCCATATCCAATGAATGATAGAGGTAGGTAATTGTTCATTTTTCTCTTCATGTTTTTTACATTGATTCAATCTTCTTATACCGCCTGCTATTGATTTAACACAGAGGGTGCGGGCCAAACGAACACGACCTGATTCCCCCTTCTACATCGTTGTTTGAAGTGTTCTTCACGGGTGAAACTTCAGGTCGAGCGGAACCCCACCTTGATGGAAATGATGTTGTGGCAACATCCCAAGACGAATGATGATGTCTTCGAAATGAATAATGGGCCACCGGATCTAACCCGGGGACCCGCGATAGCCGTCAGCGCGACAACATGGTTCAAGGCAGCAGCCGAAACATCGGCCGGTCGCGATGGTGGTGGCTGTAAAACTGCATCACTGAAGGAGGATGCGGACCATTGGTCGAGGTGTAGGAGGGTGGCTTCCATCACACCAGTCAGCCGTTTGGAAGCCGGGGCGGTGCGCGTCTGCCTCACCAGAGTTCGAGGTTGTGGCTGCTATTCCATGGAAGTGCACTTGGAGTGCGTCTGACACCCAGCCAGCCATGGAGGCAACAGCAATGCACGCCAGCACCGCTAGAAGGGGGATCCGGCCAGAACCCTGACCTGCGACGTCACGTCAAGTAGGACCTGTTCCGGTGGGTCCTGCATGCCAGAATGTGGCGCCACATGGAATCGCCAGGTTGTCCAATGCTGAACAGTCCAACTGGACTAATCAAGAATTCTCAGGAGGGGGGGGGGGCTTTCCCAAGTGGTATCTAGGGTGGGCCCTACCACGATGGACCACACCCAGCTGCGGGCTGATCCAGGCAGGACCGCGGACCATTGGGTCGGGTCCTCTATGGTCTATCCCCTCCAGGCCAGTCCCAAACTGTGTCGGGTCGACCCAAGCTGGGTCAGACCGGGTCTGTCTGATCGGGTTGGACCAGACCTGGGCCCATCTGGACCGAGATACACCTTTGTGGATATATCTTGAGAACTGATCATCCATTTGACGAACCATATGCAGTGCCATAATCCATGTATCGAGACGTTCCTTTTGATATACTCCACTTGAGTTTTGGATAATATTAGAGTATGGCTTGGTTGGATCAAACTCGAATTGAACCGGGCCCTTGGAATGAAAACACTAAAAATTTTCAGAACGAGCATCTTATTGACACGTCGTCAGTCACGTTGGGTCCTTATTGACATGAAAGAACTTCATGGAACTTTTTCGTGGTACTTCGTGGTAGTTGAAGTACCGACCGATGGCTTGATGAACAGATCCTCCCTGAATCAAGTGTTCTTAGTGTGGGAACCCTATGGCTGGTTGTACTTGGAGAATCTTCATATCATGTGTGGGTCAGCATCAAATGATCCTATGTGGATCATCTTCATATCTTTGGGGGTAATCTACCAATACTGTGTGGGTCATCATCAGATCCTATGTGGGTCATCTTCAAATCGTGTGTGGGTCAGCATATTTGGATCCTATGTGGGTCATCTTCGATCATGTGTGGGTCAACATTAGAGCTTCTCGACCAAGTAAGATGATCTAGAAATAAATCTAATCATCTGTACTTTCGTACTTAAATTATAACTATGTGAGATGAGTCTTTACATTTTTGGTACACTCCTGAGTTGTGATACCTTCGTGGTATTCATCTATGTTGTGTTACGTTTTTTGTACATACCTTCGTGTTTTTAGTTTCGTGGTATTCTATCCTTCCTGGAACATTTGTGCTTTTGGATAAAGAGTTGGGACTTGTGTTTCATCATGAACAAGTTGTGTTTAGTTGATAACTTAGGTACGTGTATGGGAATATACCTAAGTAGGTATGATTATTGCTACATTCAGTGTGATTATGGTATTATTGTGTTGTTTATCCTTCATGGATTCTGAGAGACCTTTGGGGTCTCGATGTCTTTTCTAAGTATTGTTATACTCACCCCTACACTAGCTATGTGCGCACCTTGTTGTGTCTTATACAGGTGACAGACATCAATAATCGAGGATGTGGGTTCCAGGACTGGAGGATGCTCGGAGGTGGACCATTATACGAGATGTAACACATAGACAATAGTCCGAGAGCTGTACATACCCTTCAGGTAGGATCCTTGGCTGGCGTTCACAAGAGTTGTTTTCAGTTTTTCATGTAGATTCCAGTTGGTCTTGTATTCCATCCCCTTACATACTATACTCACCCTTTTTATTATATAGTTTACCTTGTTCCTGTATTATGTTGTCTTCTTGGATTGTGTGAGTTTCCAGTTAAAAAGGAAATGCCTTCTCGGTTTTAGGGATATGCCATTCCGGTGTTAGTCGCCAACCCCTGGCCTATAGAAGGTGGGCTTGGGGTAGTCACGACATGGTCCCTGGGAGACTGGTCGTCACATTTCTTACTGTCAATACTTTGTGAAGATATAGTTTTCAATATTTTGAGTTTTTGGATTGTTACTAGGATTGATCCATATTGTTAGTGCGCTTCATGGTTGATCTTAATGATTGAATACTTTTAATTATGATTGATGAATTAATATAGTCATTTGTATGATTCACTACATAGTAATTAAGATTAATAAAATGATATTTTTAAAAATGACTATAGTGAAATTGTTGGTTAGAAATTATATCAATATTAATGGGAAAATAATAATAAGCTAGTTTAAATAAGGATTTCTAAAGATGTTGGTAAATTAAATAACACAAGGATGTCTTCCAATTGTTAATGGTTTATATATTTTGTGATGCTTATTATTGTAACTATGATTTGTTTTTGTTTTTATGTTATCCTAAACAGTTGATACATTTTATTAATTCTTATGATGGTTTTGTTGTATGATCTCTTATATTATGAGATTCTAGAATCTTGTGACTTTTATGTAGTATGGAAATGGGATGTGATGGGGAAAAGTATTTTTATACATGATAATTTTATTTTTTTTGATGATGTTATTATTATGTGGTGGCTAGAAAAAAATTATAATATCTGGTTTAGGTGATCGAATAATTATTTATTCATATGTAGTTTTTATTCCCTTCTTTCTGATCATTGGGTGAGCGGTTCTCTGGCTGAATATATACCAGTTTGAGTTTGAAGGAATGTAAGTTTATTGGTATGAGTGGTGGGAACTATATTCTAATTTCCATAAATTCCTAAAATATAATATTTTTATTGTTAATTTATATATTATAGTTTTGATTGAAACACGATGGTTATAGGGAAGGTGGAAAATCTAATGGTAGATCAAGATATTGGTCATCACTCTTAATTATGATAGTCATATGTGTGGAAATTTATATAATATGATAATATTAATGAATTGTTTAATATTTGTGTTGCTAAGAGGAAGTGGTTATGATGATTATTTCATGTAGTGGTAGATTATCCGTATTTATGTTTCCATTTTTCTCTTACATAGAGTTTATATATATATTTCATAACACATTATTTCCCTTTAGTGTTGAAATATTTTGAAACTGAGTACACCAATCTAATTGCCCCTATATTGTGTTTCCTTAGTTTTTTATAGGTTAACTCCATAGAGAGAGGGAGATTTTTTATATGAGAAGTTGATGTGGACAATTGGAGCTAGGGTGGATCTTAGTAGATTGGTTTGGATTTTCCATTAGTTATTTTACATTTTGATTCATATAGTCATTGTTGATATTGACATTGTTAACCTTTCTACATATGTTAAATTAGATTGGGTTAATGGATTTTATCTCTGTTAATGGTTCCTATTACAAGAGTAATTCCCCCCATATATGTGAAAGATACCCTTAGTGCAGGTCTCGGACCATGGTCTTGTTGGAGGTAGGATTCAGGGGTTATCCATGTCTTCACTACTATCTCAGGAATGGTAATAGTAGTGTGTGGGGGGGTGGAAGAACTAAATTTGTTTTTATTCATGAATTTGAGAAAGTTCATAAAATATTATTATAATTTAATTAGCTTGGAAATTCTATGTTGCATCGTGTAGGATATATCCTCAATAATTTTACACCTTTCAATAAGAAAGAAAATGATATTCTCAAACACCTTTACACACTTTTAAATCTACTTGAAAATAATTGTAAAAAAAATTCTATTTCAAAATCCTTATTTATACATAAATCATCCTCCCTTAATACTCTTATCTCTGGATTCATATTTTTTTTATATGTTTAACACACTATCCTTTTATTATTTCTTCATTTTTAGATGAATAATAATTATTCTAATTAAAAGAATAAATATTATCAACATCATATGTAGAAAAATATTTCTTATAAAGAATTTATTTTAGATATTCATATTCTAAATTATCTCAATCTACACTACTATTATAACTATTAAAGACAGCATATTCCATTAAATAAAGTTATTTTAACAATTGTTTCACGTCATTTTCAAATTCACATTAGAAAAATACGTTCCAATGTTATAAAAATCAACCTTTTTATAATTCATGATAGTTTTATTGGTTATATCACCCTCATCATTCACTTATTTATCATTTTAATGTATTTTTTTAGATAAAATACAAATACTTCTTAGTTAATGAATTTTAATATTAATTTACCCCATACTTCTTTTTCTCTCTATAAAATTTATTCAATAATATGGAATAACATTTATCATATCATTTAACCTAACAATTTTTTTAGATTTATCCTAAATAGATATCTTCATATCATTGATCATTATCAATTTAAAGTAATTAAATATAATATAATTTTCATCACTAACATTCAACATCAATGTTTATGCTCTTCTTATATAATTTACAAAAAAATAATTTTATGTTTATCCATGGAAATTTTTCTCATACCACGATCATCCAAAGATGAAATATTAGAATCAAATTTATCGTGACGAATTTATTTATCTTTATATAAATTTCGTGTAATCAATACGTTCAAAATATCCTTTTATATTAATAATAATCATGATCAACATAATAAAGACATAATAAATGTTTTTATCATCAATTATTATTTAATAAATATACTGAGATTGAAAAACTTCTAAGTAAGCTTATTTTGATATCTTTTCTCCTTCATAAAGACTATGTAGTTTATTCAATATTTATGATATCCAATTAATATTCCATGAATTTTATCAATTAAATTTTTTTTAAATGGATATAAAAATAAATTCTTTCCTTAACCATTATACTATGTGTTTCTCCTAACATCTTAAGAAAAAGTTATGGGTCTATATTGAAATGTAAAACTATTATAAAATATTTATAAAGAATAAATTCCCATAGAATGAATATAAGTAATAAAAGTAGTTAACTATATATGAATTTTCATACCAAAACATTTCTAGCTTCATTTTTATTAACTAAACTATGAAGATACATTATATAAATTAGTAAGAACAGATCATTGAGATAAAACTGTATATTAAATACCAATTATTAGAGCCCATTTGAAAGGGATTGGGGGTCATTGAGTGGAAGTTGAATTAATGGTATATAAATTTTAAAATTTTTGTTCTATCATTATTTATTATTAGTAAAATTATCATTCATATCCCACTGACATAATAAATGGATACATACATGGAACAACACATGGTTTTTTACAAGATTCACTAGTCGATATGTATTTCTTATCCTTGGTGTATTATGGATACTATATCACTTCTATAATATTAAACTTTTTATTAATTATAAACCCTAAGATTAAGGGTAAATCTTGATACCATAATGTTTTCCCAAAAGTGTGAATTCTATAACTAAGACATAATTATTGTTATGATATTATTTTTTAAGAGATATGATTCAGGTGTTTTATGAATTTATAGAAAAAATATTTATCATATTCTATAACCATTTTATTTGGATATGGATGAATCTATATATTCATAAAACTATCCTTGGATATCTACATGATAGAATTATTACAACAGATATTATCATGTATAGATTATAACCTCTCTAATGTGATATGTTAGTCTCATTTTTCTCTATATGGTTTTTACTATTTAAATATTTTATACTAACCAATCAAAAAATAATAATTTTTCTTATTCATATTTTTTATATTTTTTATCCCCCATTATTCTAAATTTTAGAAATACTATATAATTCATGTAAACATAATTGTCACAAAAATGCTAAATAAATTCCCATCAATCATATTCCATTTATCATGGAAGTTATTTAATCACCTAAATGTAAAAGTGAATAATAAATAATTTTATTGAATTAAATTAATGAATATTTTAATCAATTTGGTGAAAATGAAGACATACTTATATATTTAGTTCCAAAAACAATTCACCCTTATGCATGATTTATTATTTTCTCCTTACAAATATTTAATATATTTGGATACTATTAACTATTCATTAAACAAAATTAATTAAATAATACATAGAACATTGAAAATTAATTTCATTAATATTTTCTAACTTTTATATATATCAATTTTTATATTACTTCTATATTATTGTTAATTTTTTTATTTCATAATTCCGCTCTTATAAAACATGAAATACCTATTACATATCATTTTATTTTAATGCTTCTATACTGCACAACACAAAGAAACATTTATGAATTTTTTTAATATGAATCTTACAAAATTTACAAAACTCGAACCAATTTACTTATTTAACATTACTCATTGGTGAATCAACTAAAAATTATTCCTCATTTATAATTTCAATTATAATGTTACAAAAAAAATCCATTTTTCATTTTCGGAGAATGATAGTACTTTTGTGACATCAATTATGAGATACTATTATATGTAAAAAAATTATGCACTTACCATTCACAAATATAAATATATTAAACAACTATACCATTTCATATCATTATTATTAAGACTAATGATTTTTATAACAAATTCCAAAACATGTGGTGATCTGGTGATCACATTACCTTCTCACCAATCCGCTCCAAACTCATAGTAACATATTTAAATTTTACACATTCTTTTAATGTGATGATGGATTGAGATATGATAAACTGTATATAAGTGAAGTGTTAGATTAAAAAAATGATAATTTATGACTAATTATTAATCATAGATATCATTTACAGTGGAAAAAAATAATATTTGTAAAAGCTCAATACAATAGAAATTTTGATATTATGTTACTTGATAGATATATAAAACTATACTTCACTATATTACCCATAAAAATAGTAAAAATAATGTATTCTCTATGAAATCAATTATTTCCATAAATATAATAATGTTATTAAAGAATTATGTTACATAGTATTGGGAATTGAATGAAATGAGGATCTAAAAAGATGAATGAGAAAGTTAACACAAAGGACTATCCTTGGGTACCTTCCTTAAGTAGATGATGATATATCATTAGGTAAAAATATTTAAAAATGAATTTATATGTAGTAGAATAAAATATTACTCAATATTGAGACTAAAACAATGATATTATGAAAAAATGTATATAGTTAAGTCTATGGTTCATTCTTAACATAGATAATTACTATATAATGTTATATATTACAATAAGTGGATATAGATTTTGTTGACATTGAAAAGATTATATAGAGAGGATACTTTTTTATTAATGGAAGAAATATGATTATATCATTTTATGTGATTAAAGAAAACTATAGGAACAAAAAATATACAAATGAGGAACCAACATTTCATAAGAGATGAAATATAGAGTTGAAGGGTACATGACAAGTCACATCGCAAGATATTTTCATGTTAGTGAATAATATTGATATAAAACAAAATGATAGGATTATATTAGAATACATGATAAGTAATCCAATAAATAATATATCAATTTTAAAATTGGTGAAATGAAAGCTAAAAATAAATTATTACTATAAAGAATATATCATTAATAGAGGTTTATCTCTATCTTTTGGGTGTTGCGAGGATCTTTTTTGTCCATGTTTATTTGTTTACAGGGATATAAGGGTGCATGACCATGGGTATAAAATAAGGATGCAATAAGGTAATTTGGAGCGGTCCTTTGAGTCATTTTTCATAGTAATAATTTCCTCATGATAATCACAATTTTTTGTGGATATTTAATAGAGTTTTGGGCATGGATGAATATATATAAAACCATGTAAAAATATCGTTTGTTGATTATGTCATATAATTAAGGATATTAAATATTAAATAATGTAAATCATCATAGATGGACATTGAGGTATATATAATATTATGTGAATGTAATTTGATATATAGTCTAGGGAGATGGCATCATTATATGATATAAATCCAATGATATCTCAACTAGGATAAAGATAATATACCAAAATGATTTTTGTGTATATTTTGTAGCAGTTTCCCCAATTATTTATTCATTTATATTTTTTACATTGTATGAATAACTTTCATGTTATTTCATTGGTATATTTTCCCATTTCATTGTGGTAATTTATTTTTCATGGCATTTATTCCATTGTAACTCTGTGTTATAATATGATATTAATATATTTATTGTGGTATCTTTATTATTTAAATTTTATTATACACTATAATACTTTTTCTATAGTATTACCATGATATATTATCTCCCCTTCACCATTAGTATCCATTCTCTAGTATATGAGGAGACACACCTGGCATTATATGGAATCCCAGTAGGGGTTTGGGGATGGTTTTCAAACCTAGGATGTTATAAATGTAATAATTCATATATCCTTCCACATATAGTTTTACTTATAACTATATCATTAGATTTTTATTAAAATATAATTTTTATCTTCACCATCTCAATGAAACTGAGAATTTTTTTTATTTTTTTTTTCAGATTATACTAGTATTTATAGGCTCATCCTTATTTTACCTTTGAATAAATCTTTTTTATTTTAATCTAAGAGTAAATATTCTGACTAAAACTTTTTTATTTCCTTAACTGGGTCTTTTACTTGAAAACTAAGGATCATTGTATTTAAGATGACGAGATTTCTGTAGATGCTACTTCAACATAGAAATACATTTCAAAACCTATTCCTTATTCGACTTCAACTTTTTTCCCTAATCATCCTAATGAATTGTAATTTTCTACTTATTAATACCTACATAAACAATTATAACCATTTTTGTTAAATTCTCCACCCTATTAGTCATTTATACACTAGTAATTTTTATCTATGCTTTTGGATTTTCCACCGAAAAAAATCGTACATTACATGGGTGATAGTAGGTCAAAAATATCATAATATAATTAAATTATTTGGATATAATATATTAGTAAAAAATAATATATTTTGTAATGCCATGAATTGGTTGTGTAGTTTTAATCTAATATAGGATAGTTTTATCCATTAAATTACATAATATTATATAGTAATATTAGTGTTAGAACACAATTATAGTATTATAATGTTATGTTTAAAAAATAAAAATTTTGATTACTACAAGTTGATTATTTTCAATTTTTTTGCTCATTTATACAATGTTATGGAGATATTAATGCTAAATTATATCAAAGGATTCATAATTGGATTGATAAAATGGAGAAAGGAATTTGGGGTGGTTTATTATTATCAATAATTTATAGCGCTATTAGTAGACCAAAAATTCCATATGGATGTTAGTGTTATCAATTGGTAGGAAATATTGATTAAAAATAAGTGTAGAATAACTAAAAATGTTATGATTGAAATTCCCATATAAAATGATATGTAGGATAATATATTAATTTATTCAAGATAAATTTATAGTGGCTCTGATTGATGAGAATTATAATGAGACTATACTAATATGGTTGGGATAAGTTTGAACAAGGCCTGTGGATACAACTTTTAATTGGGTAATATTAATGAAAAAATCACTATTTAAATGTCTTATAGAAAAAAATAAAATGAAACTAAACAAATAATTCAAGATGATCTTGTTTTAAAGGGTTTTAATGAAAATATGGTCTTAGATAGAGTAAATTTGAAATTCTATATCTATTTAGTTGATCCAATTATAATGAATTTAAGGATTTTTTTTGTTTTTATTTATATTTATAGTAAATAGAAACCCATGATGTGGTGTTGGGGAAACCAAAATTGGGGTTTCATGTAGGAATAGACAAATACTAATTCATATTAATTAATGGAACTAATTTATTGGTTATATAAGATATATCTTTTATAATGTTTTTGAGGAAACCCATCGGATCATTAAATTGTTTATTTAAAAATTAAATTTTGGTTTTAAAACTATTTTATGTATTAAAAATCACTTTATATTAAATATATATAATGTAAAAAATGGGTAATTGAAATTAGAACACTAAACTTACCATGGTAGAAAATAAAATCCTATATGATACCACATCATGTTTTATAGATATTGCACCATGGGATGGAGATTTTAATTATAAAACATAACTTTAAAAGATAGTAAAATAGTATGGAATATAGATATTTGAGTTTTAACAAAATTATTATAACAACACGGTAGTAAATATATTTAATGAAAACAGGATGTCTCAACCTCATGGTTTTTATCAACGATATTTTCTTTTGGAAATTTTGGCCAACTTCATTTTTTCAAGAATTTATTAATTTTTAATATTTAGTATATGTTTTCACAAGATATGTGCTGGGATAAAAGTTCTTATTAAGGGAGACTTTGATGAGATTTTACCACAAATTAATGAGGTGATGATATAGATATGTAGAAGAGTTATAATAAGGTATAATCTCAATAAAATATGTATTTCACTTGGATAATTGAGATGAACACATCTAAGTGAAGAGGTATGGAATTTATTTGGTGGTTTTTGGAGTTTAAAATATTTTAATAATAATTTTATTAGTTTTTTTAATTGTCTTATCAATGTAAAACATTAGTCACTCCTCTGTCTCATCTGAAAACTAGAAAGGTTAAATATATTTGTGTTGTTTTTTTACTATAAATTGTTGTTATATAGTTAAATGCTCTTGTTTTTAATGGTAAATATCATTGGGTCTATTCATTAACTTATTTATAAATAGACATTATTATTTATTTATACCTGATAATTGTTTTATTGACTGATTAATTTTCATTTATGTATTTAACTAATTGATTTTATAAATTTTTGTATCATGGAATAATTTATAGTATATTATTTTTAAAAATTATTTTGAATCCCTACATTATTTAATATATCAAAAAAATAATCATAATAAAATTTGAGTTTAATTATTGGTGGATAAATACCACTACAACGTAATTTTCAGATCCAATATCATTGGAAAAAATTATCATTCCTTCATGGTTTCGTAGGATGATATGAATATTATTCAAGTAGTCTAAGAAATAATAAAATCCTAAAACAATGATTACCATACTATAAAACAAAAACCATGTAAACAATAAAATAGGGAACATCTATAACATAGACAAACATTTAATGGATTTTCCAATATTAAACTATGAGTTTCATGAAGATCTCTAGTAAGTATTAAAAGTATTACTTCCTCCACATTGTACCCATGGGCTAATGAATTAACCTATATTCTTCTAAGATCCTCCTTATGAAAATGGTTTTTAATACATATAATAGAAAAATAATAATGATAAGAAATCCTTGGTATGGAAAATTTTTAGAAGGATTTCACATGAATTGGACTCAACATTCTCAGGGATATAAAATCCTTATATAGGCCCTAATAAAACCCCTTGATACTTTAAGGAATTTAATTCAACAATATGAATTATTTAGGTTCTGTTATAAATACCAATGTTTTTTAATCTCTCATATAAATGTCCACCAATTCATTTATTGTATAACAATAACTAATTAATTCTATCATACATTTCATTATATGGATCATTTTTTTATTAATTATATCTTAGATGAAGGAATAAAATGTGAATGATTAAATTTCATCATTCGAAATGATTCTTTGGCCTACCATGGTAATAATAAATAATGATTAATTATATCATAACACCTATGATATAACCTTATGATATAACCATATCATATTATAATATAAAGTTTAGCTAGTGGAATGATGTTTTTATATCATTTATTATGACATTCACAGACCAATGTATATGATATTCCTTTGTTTCCAATATATCAAACTATATGATATATATATAATACACTAATATATCACCCTATTCACATCACTTGTAATTTAGATTTTCAAAATATTTCCATTAACATCCAACATAAAAAAAGTCTCCAAATATGTTGATCTATTTGACCTTATATTATATAATATTCAATAACTAGGGAAATCATATCAATTTTTTATATATTTCGAATAAACAATTTAAAAGACATATTCACCTTTATCATGAAACATATAATATGTAATAATTATTGATTACCCATCCAATACTCATTCTGGAACACTATAACATGTTTTTTAAGGATCTCAATTTTCATAAAACACAATTCTCATTTAACTAGATATAGGTCCCCAGGCTGGATTAGGTTCCACTAAGAGGGGGCGAATCAGTGGTACACTAATTTTAACAAATATTTTACTATTAAATTCCAAAATTGCACTAGTCACATACATGATATAATATTCATGTGTCTCTCATCCTCACCTTGATTAATGTTTTAATCAAAGGTATAGTATAAAAGGATTTACAATATTTATTACAATGACCTACTCCTTACCATGTTGGTTATCCCCCCAATATATATTCTCCACTATATTAGAAGGTAACTACAAATAGTAATTGGTTATTACACCCAAATATATCTATTTATACCCATAGCTCCAATCCAACTACAATAGTTTGTTATACCCCCAACTACACCCAATTATTGGTTATACCACCCAATAAAAAATCATCAGAAATTTGTTACACCCCCAATATGAAACCATTCCATTTAGATGGAATGAACCACATTATAAAAATCCTTAAGATGACCATCCACCGTGATCATACTAGATAATACTTTCTCATGTATCACTGGAATATGTATTTATATATTTTGGTCTTGATCAAACAATTTCTGATCATAGTATATAATCATATTCCTCAATCCACTCAAATGATCTAGAAAGTATTATTTCTTCTGATTGATGATATCTCAGCCTCACATAAATAGTTGAAAGTGGGGCACAAAAATCGTACGCTATTATTTTATGAATGATAAGGATGACCCATTTTCCTCCCAATATAAGGTATAATTATCTATGTGAAATCCTAGAAAAAATTACTTATTTGTTTACTATATTATGAGATATTATTAACAGTTTCAATTCAAGATCCATTTCACATTATAGTGAATAAGGCTTGCGTATTGTGATTTTTTATGCATTTAAATAGGCTTGTCTACATATACATACTATTGATTTTCTTCTCCCACTACATGAATTGTACTTGTTTTCACATCCCACTTTCTTCCTATCATAAACATTTTGAGTATCCTAATGCATTGAAATCACTATTTTCCTCATGCACTCTCCTCCTTTTCCCAATGTATGTATGAAAACACTATCCACTTCTTCATCACACACAAAATTTCACATATTTCGTGCATTGATAGATAAAAATTATTTATGTAATCCATGCATGGAAGTTTTACATCTATATCATTTAATACAATGTGGATTTCACTATCTCACAATTCCTCAAACAATTTCACAAAAACCTAAATGGATTCAAAAACCAAGTTTTCTCAAAGCTATTCGATTGTGATGAAAAAATGTTAAAATACAATGGGTTTCCACTATTTATTACATCAGTAGAAACATAATGAGTTATCCTGTACATGAAATGGATGTATTTTTGTCCACTAATTTTTATAAAAATGAGATCATCTCAAAAATAATAGCACAAATTCTATCAGAATGATTCTTCCTTGTATATGCATGTCCTACCAAAACATCTCTATGAAATATTCCCCATCGTGTCTATCAATAATTTTCCAAATAATATTACATGTCCTGTATATTTTTATTCAAAAATATTTACCTGACTCTCAAATATATTTATACTAAAATTCATGTATTCTTCACTTACGTGAGAACTCACCATGTTCATGCCATTATAATTTCATATTTCTCATATTTTTAGATTAAAAAATCATCCATAGACAATATATTTCCTTCTCTAACTCATATTTCATTTTTCCAAATGATTCAAACTTTAAAAAAAATACATGACTATAAGAAAAAATATAATGCATGAAAACTCATATTCCCCTTCACAAAATATTGATCATGCAATACACATGAGCTCAACATGGTCATGAATTATCTCTAAATGAAGACATACAATTAAAATTTCATCGATGAGGGTTAAAGTTGATGATGGTGTCCCAACTTGATTAGATTGGATATACCGCATTGATCAAATGGTCACATTTTATCAAGGTATTTTTAATGATGCTGATATAATACTGCATTATTTATTATCCCGCATTACACAATGCATCAATTGGGAAGAACATAATGAATGACCACTTTCCATTTCGAATTTGATTTAATAGTGGGGTGTTAACACCCTCAACTGACTACACACTCCTCATAGGTCACACCACATTTTTTGGCACATTGGATCCCCTGGACCATGCACTCTCACCTTATCATTCTCATGTGGTACTACACCTAGAACCAGTCTATACCACCATACATGCTAGCCCAATTGGCTGCCATACAAGGTTGAGTCCTCTTCCCACAAGATCATGGTCAATCTAGCTAGTTTGGATTATATTGTTGGCCTAATTTTTTAAATACACAAATAAATACACTTACACAATATTACATGAAAGGAGTTGATCCAAAACTCAATCTTCTTCTTTATATACATTTCATTCTACAATATTCTTCATGTAAAATGTAGAATCATTTTTCATGGAAATATATTAATTCTTCTTCAATATAATAAAATATTACATATCCTTCACTTATTTATATATTATTGTAACCAATGTGTAACCATTGAAACAAGTATTTGCACCTAATATAACAATAATAATCCTCATATATTACATGGATAATTTCTAAAACAAGAAATTTAATATGATTCTATGAATCTATAAAAATTTCCAATAATTTTCAGTTTATCGTCAACTTACCAAATACATATTGACACATCATTGACAATAAAAAATAACAATTGGCCCAAAACACGCTACAATGCCTTTTTAGTGAACCTTTATATTATTGAAAACATATATAAATTCCTGAATTAAAAAATGTATAAAAAGAGAGACCATTAGAAATTTATAATGACTACCAAAGGTAAAAATAGATATAGCATGATCTCTATAAAAAATTTTATATCAGTACTGGTGACCAACATCTCAATCATATATATGAATGTTTAAGGATAATATATATTTCATATGACATTGAGTAAGAATAATACATAAAGAATTTAAATCCCATTGAGATAATTCTATATTTCTGATTCATTGAGTATAGAATAGCCAAATTGATGAATAAATCACATTTTAGTCACCATAATGGATGAACAAATCGCTTTCCCCTTATCAAATAGATAATAAAATTTAACATGTATTGTCAATTTATAGTCAAAAATTTCATAATTATATCTCAAATTATGTCTTAGATTTCATACTCTTCACATGAGAGCACAAATAACAACATGATTAATCTCACCTAAGTTCATCATCAATAAAAAACTCAACCAACCCTAGGTTATCGTAGCTTTATCATTGGATTAATAAGGGTGCTAATTTTAATGGGTTCTCATGACATAACCTTACCAATCTGGACCTCACCCAGGAAAATGGTCACTCAATAGTTCAATCCCAAGATGACCACCAAAAGTTTAGGGGTGGGTGACAAGAACCATGTAAGAATATTACACATTATGGGAGGCATATGAATATAATTATCAAAAAATATGTAAATCCAATGAAAAAAGATACCATAACTAATATTAGAATAAAAAAATACAATCAAAATAACTACAAACAATGAATGCATGAGATAACTAGTATAAGAACATCCCAAAAGTGAAAATAAAATAAGAGTTACACGTATGATGAGCCTCTAAAATATATATAACTGGGAATATTCCCCCCACATTTAATGAAATCCTAGTTCACACCCCATCATGAAGCTTCGTCACCCCCATCTTGAATCACCAATCTCTATGATATGTTTCCAAGTATCACCATGTGTCATATCTGAAAAATCCATGCTAACGTTATATCCATCCAAACCATCATTGAACCCATGAACTATCTACACATACAGAATACATGAATGGCCATGGAACATTCAAGGGTGAGTATAAAAATAATCAGTAGAATTCCTAGAAAAAAACAATGAAATCACAAAATTATAGGTTAGCTAAAAACTCATAAAACTAATGAGTTACCAAAAAAGGTAAGAAGATTAATCCAAATATTCTCAATCACTTGAAATTTTAGGAATGAATAGGAGTCCCAGTGAATTCATCTATATTAATCTAAATACACATTTCACATTAAACTATAGTTTCTTAAAACACTACAGATTCCAAAAATATTAAATTTGATAGAAATTTATAACATCACCTCTTAAATGATACCTACTAGGGTTTTGAGGAGTCACAAGTCTTGTAAAAGTCAATACTACCTAGACATGAAATAACCACACCACTTCAGGAAACAATAAGTTAATACTATACATAACAAAATATTTCACATTTTATAAGGGATAATTACCAATTTAGATATAAAAATACTAAACCACTAATCCTAGACTTAAAATACCAAAAAATAAATCCAAGATTCCTCTCAGGTAACACTTGAAGGGAAAGACACACCTCATTGGAATACACCTTAGATGAGGTAATTCAACTCAAAAAAAGGTTCATGTCTTAAGCTATAGAGAGATAGCTAACCATATCATTATTTTCACATAGGTATTGTATCACATAATCGGGTGAAGGAAACTAGATACTTAATCCTACCTAGGGAAAAGAATAGAGGATCACCACACCATTCCCATGTGGGATACATGATTGTTTCTATGACCATATTATAGATATAGGATACATAAACCTTATTTTTCTGATGGGATACCTTAATTTATTCACAGGGATACAAAAGATCACTCATTACAAATCCCTATATAAACAACTCTATTTCAAAATCCCAATTCATAGGATAGGAAAAAGGTTCTAGGGAACTTTGTTCAATGTACATGTCATGTTTCTAAGTTACATGGAATGTGGACCATAATAAATTTCATGATCACTTACTAGAACTCACATTGCATGTGAAGACAAAACTTCATGGTGTGTAGGTTCGATAAACTACTCATAAGACATTAATAGGGAACATAGATTGTACTACATTACCTTGGTCATGTTTAAAAAATGGTGCATAGTGTATAGCCATGGGTACATGACATATAATTCCCTCAGGATCATTGGGCATGAAATTTCCATACACACTATGACTAAAAACAAGTGTCACATTTAATGTGCGCTAGCCCACGTAATGTTTTATTTTTATCTCAATTTGAAAACCCTAGATCCACATATATTATGATATATTATGTGTGTTATTTAAATTTATATATCATTTTGTCAGTATTTTCCTATACTAATAGCTTACTCCTAGTGCTTCACCATTTCAACATTATTCACTATGATTACGATGTAAAATCTAAAAAAAATACGTATAAAAAATAAAATTCACACTCAGGTTCAAATCCATTACACGATACATTAAAAAGTCAATTAGAATCACCCCTCCATGACACCCACTTTCCTCAATGTGTGATGAAGTTTCCACCCCTCCTCTAAAATTCCCACCACCATCAAAATTTAAGAACCATGTAGTAATCAAAAATATTGAACCTAAAAAAATGATCTACAAAAAAAATTTGATCACTCAATAAGATGCTCCATGATTGAATTATTGAATCAATGGGAAAATAAAATTTCAGTGATGGAAAAATGAAAAAAATATGGAAAATAAAAAATCTGGAAAACATGTGTAATAATCAATGGCTTTTCAGGAAATTACTATAGTTTTTGGTTGTAAAATATAATAATATTTGAACAATGAAATTTCCAAGAATAAATAAACCTCAAATATAATTCTAGGGAAAGTGAATGTTTATTGGGGAATGAGATTATTTAAAAATGGATCCAATTAAGATATATTGATTAATATTCAAATAAATGTAAATAGAAGGCTAACAATTACCAATATATGAACATATCCCTCCTATAGGGTTATGTAAATTATATAATTTTACAATGCGTAGGGAGAATACAATATATATTATTAAATAATAAAACTTCAAAGGACAGATAATTAATTAATTAACTTAATTAAATATACATATATTTTTCTACATCCACCTAAAATTCTGAACTATTGTGGGACCCGATGTGATCAAAAATCAAGACATTACAATGGTAAAACAAAAAATTTATATTCAATTACAATCCTTTTTTTACACATCTGTGAAGTCATTTATGGGATATATATATTCTATTATATAGTAATTCTTTCAAGTGGAATTAAAGTAATATTTAATTTTTTTATTGTTTATAGATGTACAGAACATTCACTTTTCCACCCATGCTTATCCAATGGGTAAACACTATATCGAG
The DNA here is from genome assembly GCA_963277665.1 of Viscum album. Taxonomy (NCBI): domain Eukaryota; kingdom Viridiplantae; phylum Streptophyta; class Magnoliopsida; order Santalales; family Viscaceae; genus Viscum; species Viscum album. The sequence goes on from OY728161.1 coordinate 776,702,938, forward strand.
GAACCAACAAAGCCCTCATAAAATTTTATTGAGGTATTATTCTTGGATAAATTTTCAATTATATCTCTGGTGGGGTCCCAAGACATTAAAAAAATAAAATTGAGCTGAGTGTCACTTGGAAGAACCTGGGTCACAAGATCACATTCAATGTATATATTTTAACTTATAGAAAATTGGACATACAATTACGAAAAATTAATCACTAATATAATACATATATTGTGTATGATACTAAAAGTATTGTGCTTCATGGTTTATCTTGCACACATTAATCATTTTTCATTTTATGAGAATATTTTGTATCTTTATTAGAAATCTGACTTGTGAATAACTTAACATTTCATAACAACTTATGATAATCCATTGCGATAATAGGTTATAATAACTTAATGTCATACTTTTTTATCATAATGATCAGTTCACATTATTTATATATACAACCAATATTAATGAATGATATAGTGGAGGTAGAATTTATGTATCATGATATATTTCATATGATATACTTTTAGAATATATTTTTTTCATTTTAGGTTTTTTTTAAACTTAAAAAATATTGATGTTGTTCATACCAAATCTATAACTATATTTATGATAAAAAAACCTCTCATTAAACACTTCATTGGTAAATATCTATGAAGAAATATTTTTTTAATAATTATGAGATTTGGAATTATATTAAAAATGTTCTACTCTAAAAAATATATCCATACTTATTAACTTCACACCATCGAATGTTATAAAGTTAATAACTTATGTTTTCTTCTCAGAACTCTTTATAATTTCATCATCTTTATCATGAATCATTTATATTCAATATTTTTAATTGAATAAATAATGTAAACAAAATTAAAATATATACATTTTTTATCAATACCATCAAAACCTAAACTCTTTTAGGATATCTAGTGACTTTCACTTTTATTTTTTAGGTATTATATTTTATTTGATGCACTTAACCATCACTATATTTGAAATATAATCCCATTTACCTGTTATAAATTTTATTCTCCACAAAATATCCTTTTAAGATAAAAAAAATAATTTATTTTAAATAAATAAAACTTAGTATTATTAGTTTGAATAAAAAATATATAATTAAAAACCGTATCTTATATGTAATTAGATATTTTTATAATATTAATTAAAAAATATGAATTTATTCATTAATTTATATAGCGAATGGGTTTTGGGGGATATTTCACTTATATTTTAATAAATATCATTGATAAAAAAATTTTATTGATAATATATTTATTATTTTTATCTCTTTTTTATCCATGTTAGATAACTAAATAGAATCATACCCATGATTATCAAAACAATCATTTCATATTATTTATATAAAAATTTATTTTATAATAAATATTTCTTTTCATATAAGATATTTGAAATAAAAATGAACATCCAATATTTAGATCCATATAATATTGAAATACTCATTTTAATTCAAAATATTCATAGTAGTAACCTTTTTCACTTTTCATTAATGAATACTAAAATATCTAGAAATTTATTAATTATTTTTCAACTAAAAAATGTTTATAAAATTTTCTATATATATTTTGAAATCATATTACATTAAAAATCAAAGGTTTGATTTCTAAAATTATAATAATTAGTACTAGTGTGAAATTTCAATGGTGTTTCTAAAACCCAATCAAGTATTCTATAATATTAAATCAAATTTAAATATTACCCCTCCATCCTGACATATCTTATAAGATTCAAGGAACATTGTTGGAATTGAGTCAACCAATTTTCTTCATTTGGATTAAAATATTTACACAAGTATACTATCTACATAAAAAAACTAGATATATCATGGCTAGTTTAGCTTTCCTAAAATATTTTAGGAAGTTGGATAAACTTTTACATTTCCCATTCATATTTTTATAAAAATTTAAACGATGTTCACATAATGAATTCAATAGTTATAGCAATCCATATAGGGATCCTCAATCTCTCCAATTCACTAAAATACACAAACATATTGTGTTTAATAGTAGTTAATACTTTTACATTTATCATGCAATATTTATAATTATTAAAGGTATCAATGAAATCCTTCTTTTCTTCTCATAAGTACCAAAATTCAATTATTAAACAACTTCAATATCTTGCTACATATTAATGAGGTTCTTTAAAATATATATTTTCCCACATACTTATCAATTATTCATAAACATTTTCCACAGTCTATAATGTTACTTCTATTAGGATTCATTTTCATAATGATTTATCTCAAATTTATATTAGATGATGTTTATTCCATTTTAAATACACTTGAATATTTCATTATATGAGTATGGTGTTATAAAATTATTTAATAAGGCCATTTATTAAATATATTCATAATAAAATAAAAACCCCTTTCTATTTTACATAATAAAAATTAATTTTCAATATATATATTTCAATTTGATTTGGTAAATATTGATGTTTCCCCAATTACATTGGTATATTGTTAGAAAAACCATTCAATAAATAACAATATGAATCAAGGATTCTTGTGTGGACAATTACTTATCCTAATATAACTGATTGATTTAATCAAAATTATTGATGGTTTTAGGGGAAAACAAAAGAAATAGGACCCATACCCTACAATGTTTTTCATCAATTTCATCAGATAAATATAATGAACTCGATGAACACAACCCCAAACTAATTGTAATGTGGTTCCTTTCACATTTAATTACGGATTAATTTAAAACTACAATTACCGTAATAAGGGAATTATTCTTGATGGTCAATTGATTTTTTTACTCTTCTATTAAGTCATCCTTATGGGAAAAATCCAAACTAGAATTCATTTAGTGGAATCCACACACACTACATAAACCTATAAAAAGCAGTCGTAGTATGTTGATTTCTATAATGGTGGAATCTTGTTACTTTCATCACTAACTGATTATTACAACAAATATGATTCTCGTGATCACTCATTCTTGAGAGGGAGAGAAGAGAATGTTTTTCTCTTGAACTAGAGATAATTCTAAGAGATTATTTATATATTTAGATAATTATCTTGATAAGTGTTTTTTTGCAATACACTCTCAAATATAAAATCATATAACTTTGATTATACACTTAGTTTTAACAATTGATAAATAAAAAAAATGAATTTTACCAAATTGTTAATTCTTTTTCAACACCACATCAAAATAACAATAATAATATTATTATTATTATTATTATTATTATATTCTAATGACCTATTTTAACTCATATATTACTTGATAATTTTCATCAGGATATCAAATCGACCCATCGATCCTCAATGAAATTATTTAAACCATTTTTAACATTTAATAAAAATAATATTATACCTTTAATAAGTAAATACTATATCCACTAACTTATGAATAATTATTTTTTAAAAAACTATTTATTTATTATCTATAATATTAATAAACAGAGACCAAATGATCTTAATTATTTTAAATAGGTAAACATCCAGGGATTGAATTTATGAGTTTCATTATAGATTTATAATTATTATTCTATAAAAAATAATATTATTTATTATTAATATTTAATTGAAGATATAATTTATTTGTGATTCTACATACACTTAGTTTGTGGAACTCTAGAACTCATTCATAGTGGAAGTAGGTGGATTTACCTAATTTCAATGATTGGTATCTATAAACACATTAATGATCCCCTAAAGAAAGGACTTAATAGTGTCATGAAAACATCCTCATATAAATTATTCTTTGTAACATAATCCCCATATCTGAATATCATTTTAAAAATGTTACATACTAATATAATCAAACTATATTTTTAATTTATCTTTCTTTTACTCGACTAAATAAAATCGTTAATGAACTATTGTGGCCATAGATATAATAAAATATTTATATTTATTTCAATGAGCCATATATATCATATTTCATTAACTCGAAAGGGTAAAATCCATTGGGGAAAATTTATTTACCACTATATCATATATTATGTACCAAATGTATGCTACCTCACCGTGAGAATATATCATCATTTTTTTTCCATACATCAAAGTACATGATTAATGATGTACTTTAGTAATATTTTCAAGTAAAATGTACAATAAATTCTTCATTAGAGTGGAATATCCAATGACATTTATTGCATATGGAATTTTTTTTGTTGGGTTTGATCGTATAAAATTCCTTCCTAGAGGTTAACATAAGGTAGCTTCAATATAAGAAGTCTAAACCTATTTTGAACTTATAGAACCCAATGGTTTAACATAAATCGAGTCCCGTTTAGATGATGTATTTAAGAAAATAGGATATATGTTTTATGAACATTTTTATGAAAATTCAAGGTTCACTTTATATAATTAAACAACTATAACCTTACAATGTATCAAATACTCCAAGGACATTATAACATTAATGTTACATTAACGAAAAATTATCATGTGGTAATGTAGTAGATAGTTTTCTACAAATAAAATGTTTATATTTAGTTAGTTTTAGGGAAATAACTATAATAGACTCCAAATTACACTAGTACCATATGCAAACCATTTTTAGTATGGTGGATCTGACAATTTATTGTGTACTAGGTCACCCATCTTGAAATATCCACTAAGAGGAGAATCTTCTAATTTTTTTCAAGTTTATATTGATGTGAAATTAGAACATATTTTAAAGCCCGTCGTGTATTATTATGAAAATATATAATTGTAACATCATTAGATTGAGGCATAACATCAATCTTATGAAAAAAGTTGTGTGTCTATCCATAAAGTTTCATTAGTAGTATAAGAAGCTAGAATATACTCGAACTCTTATATATAATTAGTGACCACTGGATAATTAAAGCTCATGTAACCCACTACTACTAAATTAGGTCATAATATATATATTTATTGTGATTTCATATCATTATAATCTATTTGGGAACCGAAGTCTGTGTATCTTTTAACAACTACTTCATCATCTCCTCCATAAACCAAGAAAATATCCATGATAAAACGTCAGTAAATTAAGATAGTATTTATTAACATCCAATGTATCTCAATAATATATTATTTATATTTTCCTCCCATGATCAAGACATACGAAACATCAATCTTGGTAAATATCATATCATACAGGATAGATTCTATCATAGAAACATAAGTTATTTTACTTGTTATCTCTATCATCCTATACCGAAGACACATTTTCATGGAATGGTGTATACCATGTTACATTATAAACCATCACCTATTGTGATTTTATATACTATATTAATTTAGTACCTTTCCATCATATGTACCCTGAATTAGTTAAATATATCTCATAGATAAATCATGATGGATCATCATACCAAGAATATTGGCTACTCTACATAATCCATTCATAGAGAAGTTGTTTTAAAAACATGTATTAATAGACAATAACAATTTTATCTCATTTCCCATCATTAACATATCATCAGAATTATATACTAACAAATATAAATCACTCCCACTTAACCTTATATAGAAACATGGATTACATTAATTATTTATAAAACATATTTTCGTTATAGATTCATCATAATGAATGTTATTTTTCCACAAACCCCTACTCTCAAAGGTACCCATCAAGGGATAGTGATGAGAGATGGGGGGTAATGATCCTTGAATTCCATGTCCAATAGGAAATAGGATCATTATTAGCACTGAGGGTATATAAATAACACATATGGGAGGCATTCCAACTATATAAATTTTATGAATAAGAGACAGGTTGAGAAAAACTACCAAACAAATCATTATCATAATAAAAAATGAAGCAATCCCAATAAAATTCATAATAATCCATGTACATGAATTTAATGTCATAAAAAACTGATTCAATGAAAATAAAAACCAGGTTTTTAATGTGACTATGAACACCAGCAACACCAAGAGCCAACGAACAACTCCTACGAGCTAGTAATGTCCAACACAATCACAAAATAACTCCTAATGACCTGAAATGAAATTTATATATGTTTTGGGTGAGAATAACCTATATAATCAGAATTTGAATCTCTATGATCTTTCTTAAAAAATATGATAGAAGCATAGTAAATCCCAATGAGTAAATAAATGAATCTAACTCTTCACTGGAACATGTATAAAAAAAATTTCACTTTCACACCATGGATCACTTACCAAATAACACACAAAATAATATAATAACCTCCAACATATATTATGTCACGACCCGTCCCCCGGGACCCATGCCGTGACTACCCCAAGCTTGCCTTCCATAGGCTAGGGGCTGGCTACTAGAACCTAAGGCATATTCCCTAAAACTTGGAAGGCAATGCTTTTATAACCTGTAATCACGCGCAACCAAACACACAATAAGATACAAAAGAAAATTAAATAAATAGTAAGCAAGTGAGTAATGTAAGTAAAAAGGGGCCTGAATACAAGACCAAATGGAAAGTACAAGTACAAATGAAATGAAATACAACTGAAGGAAAGGGAAAGTCAGTTACTGGATCATCCTCCAGGGTTCCTACCTGAAGGTTAGGTACAGATAGCCTCCTCAACACTCCACGTACTTCCATATCCTCCACGTACCGACATGTCGTATGGTCCACCTCTGGGTACTGTCCAGTCCTGGTACTCTCAGATTGAGTCAGCGTTGTCTGCCGTCTGCATCCAACACAACATGTTGCGGGAATTTCTCGTGCAGGGGTGAGTATAACGATACTCAGTAGGGACCCCGAGACCCTCAAGGTCTCACAAAATCCTCTAAGGATAAACCAAAAGAATGAAATTAACTAATAACCCTACTTAGTTATATTCCCATACATATACCTAAGTTATCAAGTAATCCCTCTCAATCATGAGGAAAACACAATGGTACTGACTCTGCTCACACCAAGATTGATTGTAGGGGTAGTAACATGTAATAGCCCCTATCACATCGGTGAACACTTTAGCTACAAGAGGACTCATCCTCTATCGAGTATAGTGGTCCTACTACATCACACAAAGGTGCTACCCACTAATCTTTGACTGCTGAGGTACTCCTCATGTCGAGTACCGTGGGTCTGTCACGTCATCAAGGCACTCCCCACTGAGCCTACTGAGGTACTCCTCCTATCGAGTACCATGGGTCTACTACATCACCAAGGTTCTCTCCCACCGTGAGTCTGCCATGTCACCAAGGCACTCCCCACTGGTCTCGTCAAGTCGTTAATTGCTGAGCTACTCCTCCTGTCAAGTACTGTGGGTCTGGCGCGTCACACAGAAGGCAAACCCCCTCATAGCCTGCTGAGGTACTCCTCCTGTTGAGTACCGTCGGTCTGCCACGTCACACAGAGGAGCTACCCACTGTGGGTCTTCCGCGTCACCGAGGCGCTCCCCACTGGGCCCTTGCAAGTCACACTGAGTCGAAAAGTTCAGCATTCATCATGTCACATACGGCTACTAGGTTCCCCCAATAAGATCCCTTTCCTCCAGGAGGATCCACTCCACAAGCTACTAGTCGATACTCAGACTACCATGAAGTCCAACAATGAAGTATCTCAAAATACCACCACGTTATAGGGTTCTGAACACAAGAGATGGAGTGTCAATCAGATGCCCGGTCTGTGAGTTATTAGCCTTTTATTCCTGGGCCCCGGTTGGATTCATGCTTGATCCAACCCGATAATACCTCAACTATACCCAAAACTCTAGTAGGGTATACTCAAAGGGACCTTCTCGCTCCAGGATTTTTAGTGCCACTGATGGTTTTTCAAATGGATGTCTGGGGACAAAGTTATGGAAAAAAAAGTAAAGTATAGGGTCGTAGTAGGCTCGGGTCCGGTCCGACCCGGTCAGACCGACTCGGCCCAACCTAGAAAGGGTCGACCCGTTTCAGGTCAACCCGGCCCAACCCGCTGGTTCAGGCCTAGCCCGTGATGTGGCCCGGTCCTCTGGGAGGTCCGACAGGCCATGAGGGCCATGAGGGGCTGCAGAGCCTACGACTGCCGCGGGGGTGCCGCAAGGGAGCGGGGCCGATTCGGCTGGGGTGCCATGATAGGCGCGAGCTGGTTTAGCCGGGGCACCGTAGGGGGCGTGAACTAGTTCTAAAGGGGCGCCGCATTGGATGATGGCCGGTTTGGACGAGGTGCCACAGGGGGCATGGGAAATTTCCGCCTTGGCGTCGCGAAGGGCACAGGCTGGTTCAGCGGGGGCATCGTGGGGGGCGTGGGCCAGTTCTGTTAGGGTGCTGCGAGGGGCGGAGCCCAATTCGGTTGGCAGGTGGTATGACAGGAGAGTGGCACAGCCACGGTGGCCTAGCCGGCGGGGGCACGACCGACGGGTGGCACGGCCGGGGTGGCTCGTTCGGTGGGTGGCGCTGCTGGCGGGCAGTGCGGCATGGCGAGGGTGTGCGGCTGGTTTGGCCAGGAGGCTGGAGCGTCGAGGGGGCGGCGCCGGTCGCGGTGGCTGCGGGGGGCGGTTTCAATGACTTCGTCGCCTTCGTCTCCTTCCATCATTCCTAAGAACACCACAAAGAAGAACGACGATTGGGTCGGGCCATGTTTGTTTGGCCCTCACCCTCTGTGTTTAGGTGGTAGCAAGCGACTCAACATTAATCAAGAATAAAAAATGAGTATAGAAATTCAGATAATTTAAGAATTCGATAAAAACCCCCTACCTCAGTTTGTTCATCGATGGGGTCATGAGGAAGAAGACGTATCATTGGGAAAAGACGTACGTCAATTCGTCATAGGCAAAGACTCCCTATGTCGGAGAAAGAAGTAGAAGGTGTTCCTCGCCAGCATTCTTCGTTAGGAGAAGATGTTCTTCATAGGTGTTCTTTCTCCATGAGATCCTCCTCCCCCCAATTCTACCCAAGTTAAATGATAGCCTCCAAAATAACAGATTAAGAGGTCTATTATGTTTATTGGTAGGAAATTCAAATTGGGATAATTAATTACTTAGCATAATTCAATGGGGAAATTTTGGAACAAATAAAGGGTGTGTTAGCATAATTAATGTGGAGGAATCTCAAGAGGCCCCTCCACCTTAAAGAGGGGGGTTGAGTGGTTTCCCCTTCATAATGAGGGGAGTTCAAGAGGTTTGGGGCTCAGGTGGTCCCCACCACCATAACCTCTAATGGGAGTTTAGGCTCAGGTGGTCCCCACTTCTTAACTTCCACTTGGAGGTTTAGTTCTGGTGGACCCCACCTCCCAACACCCACATGGGTGTTGCAAATAAAAATAAAAATGTCACACACTTTTATTTTTATTTTATTCTCACAAAAAACCCAAAAACTAAATTTCACCCTTGACCATATTCCATCAAGGTGAAAGTCTCCTTAAGTGAATATCGGTGCCACGAGCTCAACGGTGCCCTCATATTTCAATTCTGAGAACTGGTTCAAATGTTAGAAAAACCCGCTCACACGTTTTCTGAACGTACCCGGACAAAAGTTCTGAAATTTATTCTGGGCACTCTAGGCCTCAGAATATCACACCGCCAATTTTCACAGCCTCGTAAAATTACCATTTATTTAAAAAATTACCTTGAAATTCCACGTCTTAACATTCTCCCTGCATCAGTACTCTATGTCCCTGTAATCCATAACTCAAACTAGGTTATCAAGTGGTGGTACTGAGAACGTATATGAGCCTCCCGCTCCAACGGGTTTTCCTAGAGGTTCTCGTGCTACCATCGAATGCACACCAGAGGTATCGACCATCCACGAAGGACCTAATCCTTTCAATACTCAATATCTACTGGAACCTCCATAAAAGTCTCCCCATTGTTGACGTCCATCTCGCCATGGTCGATGACATTGAAAGGGTCGTGCATGTATCTCCTCAACTGGGTTACGCAGAAGACATCATGAACCCAGTGCAACTGAGGTGGAAGAGATAAGTGGTAAGACACCACACCAACTATTCTGATGTCCTGGAAGGGTCCGATGAATCTCCGATATAACTGGCCACCTCGGCCAAATCTCCACAAACCTCGTCAAGGTGAGATCCATAGAAAGATGTGGTCGCGATCCTCGAACTCCAGAGGTCTCTGTCTCCTATTGTCATATGACTTTTACCTGCTCTGTGCAGTATACATCCACTCCTGGATGATCTGAACCTTCTCTATGGTAGCCTGAACTATCTCTGGTACCCACGAGTGCTAACTCCCCTTGGTCAGTCCAGCACAAAGGTGATCTGCAAGGTTGCCTGTACAACACCTCGAAAGGTGCCATCCAAATGGTGGAGTGACAGTTGTTGTTGTATGGAAACTACACCGAAGGAAATTGATCCTCCCAGCTGCGACCGATGTCAAGGACACAAGAACGTAGCATGTACTCGAGGTTGTGAATGTTCCGCTCAGTCTGACCATCTGTCTGAGGATGGAAGGCAATTCTCAAATGAATCTGCCTCTTGAAAGCCTCCTACAAACCCTTCCATAGCCTGGAATTAAATCTTGCATGACGATCGGAGACAATAGTTGAGAGTACACCATGTAACCGTACAATCTCTTGTACATAGAGGTGTCCCAAGATCTCTACTGAACCTTCCTCTCTGATCAGTAGGAAGTGGGCCGACATGGTGAGTCGGTCGATAATCACCCAAATCCTATCATGACCCCTAGATGTACGTGGGAGACCCATCATGAAGTCCATGGATATCCCATCCCACTACCACTCTTGGACCAGTAAAAGCTAAACCAATCCTGCTGGTACTTGATGCTCCACATTCACATGATGACAAGTGAGGCATCGAAAGACAAACTCTACAACTGATTTCTTTATTCTCGGCCACCATTGTTGTCATCAGAGGTCCTGATATATCTTCACCACTCTTGTAGGTACCGCTAGTGGGGATGTGTGGAACTCCCTCTATACATCCTCCTAAAGTGACACTGTAACCATGGTACGTCCTCTGAAGAGGATGACATGGTCCCCACCTTTAGAAAATCCATCAGGTGCCTGCCTTGTGGATATATGATCATGTCGAGTCTCGTAGTCAGCGTCCCCACACTGTGCCTCCATGACTCACTGAAGAAGTGGGGGAGTGACTGTAAGAGACTGAAGAAAATCTGATCCATCACTATCCACAAAGGATATCTATAAAGAAGCCATCTGCTTCACCGCCTCACCCAGCAGTAGTATTCCAGACCTCCTGCTGAGTGCATCTGCTACAACGTTCTTCTTCCCATGAGTATAGACTATCTCAAAGTCATAGTCATGGAGGAACTCAAGCCAGCATCACTGTCTCGGGTTCAGGTCCTTAAGAAAGAATATATACCTGAGACTCTTGTGATCAGAGTACACCATAAAATGCTCACCAATAAGATAGTCCCACCATATCTTCAAAGAGAATTCCACTACTGCTAACTCCGGGTCATGGGTAGAGTAGTTATTCTCATGTTGTCTCAACTGTCTAGAACCATATGCAATTACTGCTCGCTCCTTCATCATTTCAGATTCGAGTTCGGTCCCTGATGCATCGCTGTAAACTACGTACCCTACACCCTCATATGGAAGCCTCAAGATGAGGGCACTAGTCAGCCGCTACCTCAGCTCCTGAAAACTTCACTGGAATTTCTCTGACCAAACAAAGTGTTTCCCCTTATTCGTCAATGCTGAAAGTGGTGTTGAAACTCTGGAGAAATATTCTATAAACCTCTGGTAGTATCTAGCCAAACCCAGGAAACTTCGTACCTCTGTCACACTCGTTGGTGGCTCCCAAGCAAGTACCTCCTCAATCATCACTGGATCCACTACAACTCCAGCCTTTGATATTAAGTGTCCTAGAAAGTGAACCTATCAGATCCATAACTAGAACTTCGAGAGCTTACCGTAATGTTTGTGCTCTCAAAATTTGACTAGTACTACCTGAAAATGGTAGGCTTTCTCTTCCTTAGTACCCGAGTAGTTTAGATTATCATCGATAAAGAGTATGACAAAGCGATCAAGGAATGGTTGAAAGACCTGTTCCTGAGTCCCATGAACACTACTAGAGCATTGGTTACATCGAAATTCATAACCAAGAACTCATAATGGTCATACCGACATCTGAAAGTCGTCTTCTGCAAATCCTCATCTCACACTGTGAGTTGGTGATAGCCTGATCTGAGGTCTATCTTCGAGAACCATCGTGCTCCCTTCAGCTGGTCAAAGAGTTCATCAATACTCAAGAGTATGTACTTGTTCTTCATGGTCACCTGATTTAGGCACTGATAGTCAACGCAAAGTCTCAATCTCTTGTATGTATTCTAGGTGAATAGAATCAGGGTTTCCCAAGTTGAATCATTGGGTCAGATGAACCCCTTCCCCTGCAAGTCCTCTAGCTGTACCTGCAGTTCACGAAGCACTGCGGGTGCCATCCAATATGCTGGTGTAGATATTGGTGCCGTCCCGGGGTACATGTCAATGTAAAATTCCACCTCTCTATCAAGATGAAGACCTAGAACATCATTAGGGAAGAAATCCTCATATTGTTCCACCATTACAGGATAAGTAGGACTCTCCATATCGAAAGCTCCAAGGTTATGGCTAGCCAACTGATAAGTGATCGACTGCACCCTCCTCCAAGAAAGTCCATAATGTGCCTCAAAGGATCCCTTCTCGCCTGTGAAGGTAAACATGGTCCCATCCGTGTGGACACACTGCACTTTTTTCTAATACATTTTATCTGAGCATGGACTGTAGATAAACAATCCATACCCCAGATGACGTCTTAAGACCTCAATGCTTCTACTAAGAGATCCCAGCCGAATATCTTGGCTCGTAGATTAAGCTTGAACTACCATAAATAGTGGGTAATCGTCGAATCCTCTCTTGTAGGATTCTCTAGCCAAATGGATCGAACCAACGGCTCCATATGAATCTCTGAGCTCCGAATAATGGATGTGGAAATGAAAGAATGATGGGAACCTGTGTCTATAAGTACTATAGCTAAGGTGGAATAGACACAAACCATAACTCATATCATCTCTGGAGAACCATGATCATAAGCCTCAGCTTCCTGGAGCTTAGCTCTCCAGTGTCCACCTTCTACCTGTGGTTCGGGTGGACGTCCTGGTGGTGGTGGTGGTAACACCTCGAAACATCAACCACTACCAGCTGCATGACCAGCTCCTCTGCCACGTCCTCCTATTCCTTGCGGACCACCTTCATTGATCCTCTGTCTCTATCTAGGGGGTCCTTAAACCGTTTGATAATCATCTGTATGACGGTATAGACAGTCAAGAGCCATGTGACCCTACTCGATGCATGAGTAACACTGCCTGATCCTGGCATGTCTGTATCCACCTCGGGTGCCCCGCAAAACCGATCATGAGTCATGCGGTCGTCCACCAATAATTCGGGTCCTCTTGGACCTTTGTGACGTATGTCTACTTCCAGCTGCAGTAGACTCTTCTACGTGATGACTGGTAGTGTGTCTCGCTGCTGGTGACTGCTCATAAAGGAAACTATCCACCAAGAGGGCTCTCGCGAACACCCCCACCTGTGTCGGGATGCTGAGTGAGATCATCGAAGCCCTGATCTCTCACCTAAGCCCCTTATCGAAAGTATGGGCCCTGAAGAATGGGTCTCACACCATATCTGTGGAGTTTCATGAGAGGTTAGTAAACCTCGATGAGTATTGAGCTACTGTCTTGCTACACTGCTGTAGGTGAAGGAGCTTCTGTATGCGCACTGTGCGAAGAGTTGTTGGAACAAAATCTACACAAAACAGGCCCTCGAAGTCTTTCCAGAGAAGCATCACCTTGTCGTGGACTTGGATAATCAAGCTCCACCATCTACCTTTTTCTTCTTATAGAAGGATGGTGACAAGGATCACCATGAGATCTGCCAATGTCCCTACCAGTCGAAAGACTCTCACTATAGCATCCAGCCAATCCTCAGCCACCTGCGGGTCCATCTCTGCCCTGAACCTGGGTGGCCTATGGCGCTGGAACTCATGAAACGCACTCAATCATCACACACTCTCTCCTGTTGGGGCTGGTGGCATCGGTGGCTCAATGGGTAATGGTACCACTGGTGCCTCTGCTAGTAGAGGGCCCTCACTGAGGCCTCATCTCTCGGTGGGCTGTTAGTTCATACAACTCTCGGAACACAAGCAGGTTATCTATGTGGAGGCATTCTTATAAGAAACAGGTGAACCCTGGTTAATAAGTTATACCTGGTGAGCTGACTTTAAGAGATAACAAAGAAAACACATGCAAACACACACACAATCAGTGTTTTTGTGCACTGATTCAGAAATCAAAAGTCAGGGTCTTTCTGTATGGATAGGTCGGCCGCCGCACCAACACTGGACTCCCTGAAATGAATACCGAACTCATTACTCTACACATTATATCCGTTAAAAGAAATATCAGAGTCCTAAGTTCTGCGGTAGAACCGACTCCTCTAATACCAATTTGTCATGACCCGTCCCCCAGGGCCCATGTTCTGACTACCCCAAGCCCGCCTTCCATAGGCTAGGGGATGGCGACTAGCACCAAAGGCATATTCTCTAAAAATGAGATGGAATTTCCTTTATAACCAGTAATTACACGCAACCAAACACACAACATGATACGAAAGCAAGTCAACTATATAGAAAACAAGTGAGTACAGTAAGTAAAAAAAGGGTCCAGAATACAAGCCCAACATGAAAGTACCAGTACAACTGAAATGCAATACAACTAAAGGAAAGGGAATGTAAGCTACTAGATCTTCCTCTGGGATTCCTACCTTGAAGGGTAGGTACAGATATCCTCATCAGCACTCCACTTCCTTCCATCTCCTCTACAGACTGACACGCCGTATGGTCCACCTCCGGGTACCGTCCAGTCCTGGTACTCTCAGCCTCATTCAGCCTTGTCCGTCATCTTCATCCAACACAACAAGTTGCGGGCATAGCCTGTGCAGGGTTGAGTATAATGATACTTAGTAGAGACCTCGAGACCCTCACGGTCTCACAAAATCCACCAAGGATAAACCAAAATAATGAAATCAAAAAATAACCCTACTTAGGTATAATCCCATATATATACCAAAGTTATCAAGTAATTCATCTCTATCATGAGGAAAAAACAAAAGATCTGACTCAGATCACACCAGGATTTATTCTAGGGGTAGTAACAAGTAATAACCCAAATCACATCGTCGACGACTTCGGCATCTAGAGGACTCCTCCTCTATTGGGTATAGTGGGCCTGTCACGTCACACAGAGATGCTACCCACTAATCTTGGACTGCTAAGGTACTCCTCCTGTCGAGTAACGTGGGTCTGCCATGTCACCAAGGCACTCCACACTGATCTTGCTAAGGTACTCCTCCTGTCAAGTACTGTGGGTCTACAGCATCACCAAGGCGCTCCCCACTGGGCCCATCAAGGCATGACTTTCTAAGGTACTCCTCCATTCGAGTAGTATGGGTCTTCTGCATAACACAGTAGGTGCTCCCCCTCGTAGCCTGCTGAGGTACTCCTCATATCGAGTACTGTGGGACTGCTACATCAAAGAGATATGCTCCCCAATATGGCTCTGTATCATCACCAAGGCGCTCGCCACTGGGACCGTTCAAGTCACACCGAGTCGAAAAGGTCATCAGTTGTCAAGTCACATCCAGGTAGTAGCTTCCCGCACTAAGCTCGCTCGCCTCAGGGAGGATCCGCACCATGAGATACTGGTTGATACTCCAACTACCACAAAGTTCAATGATGATGTATCTCAAAGGACTGACACGTCATAGGGGTCTCAACGCAATAGACGGCACATCAATCGGACGCCCGATTTGTGAGTTATTAGCCTTTTTGTCCCTGGGGCCCGGTTGGATTCGTGCTCATTCCAACCCAACTGTACCTCAACTATACCCAAAACTCTAGTGGGGTATACTCAAAGGGACATTCTCACTCCAAGAATTCCATTTTCGTTGAAAGTTTGTCAAACGGACGTCTGGTGCCAATGTTATGGCCAAAAGAAGTAAAGTATAGGGCCATAGTGGGCCACAGTCCTGTTTGAACCGGTCGAACCGACCCGGCCCGACCTGGCATGGGTCAACCCAGTACAGGTCAACCCGTCCTGACCTGTTGGGTAATTCCCTACCCCTGATGCGGCCTGGTCCTATGGGAGGTCCTGCAGGCCGTGAGGGCCGCAGAGCTCGCGGCTTCCGCGGCTGCCGCGGGGCGGCTAGGCTGTGGGGGTGCCACAAGGGTGTGGGGCTGGTTCGGCCTGGGCGCCGCAAAGGGTGCGGGCCAAGGCGTCATGCGAGGTATGGGCCGGTTCGGCCGGGGCGCCGCACGGTGGGGCAGGCCGGTTCTACTGGGGCACCCCGAGGGGCACGAGCCGGTTCGGGCGGGGCTCCGCAAAGGGCTCAAGCTGGTTCGGCCGGGGCACCGTGGGGGTGTGGGCTGGTTCATCCGGGGCACCGCGGGGGGTTGCGGGCCGGTACAGCCTGTGGGCGGTGCAGCCAGGGTGGCATGGCCGGCAGGCTGCACGGCTGCGGTGGCTCGGCCGACGTGCGGCGCTGTCGGTGGGAGGCGCAGCAGGGGCGGCTCTGCCAGCGGTCATCGCTACAGGTGTGGCTCAACTAGCGGGTGGTGCGGCCGGCGGGAGGCGCACCGTGGCGAAGCTGGGCGGCCGGTTCGGTCGAGATTCCAGAGTGTCGTGGGGGTGGCACGGGTCGCGGTGGTCGTAGGGGGGTTGTCGTTGCCTTCGTCTCCTTAGTCTCCTTCCATCATTCCGAAGAACACATCAAAAAAAGAACGACAAAGGGGTCAGGCCATGTTTGTTTGGCCCCCACCCTCCGCGTTTAGGTGGTAGCAAGTGGCTCAACCTTAATCATGAATCAAGAACGAGGATAATAATCGAGGAGTATCAAGAATTCGACAAAAAACCCCTACCTCGGGTTGTTCGTCAATGGAGTCGCGAGGAAGAAGACGTTCCCTTGGGAATATACAGACGTCAATTTGATGTAGGTCAGGACATCCTATGTCGGAGGAAGAAGTCTAAGATGTTCCTCTCTGGCGTTCTTCATTCGAATAAGAACTTCTTTGTTGGCGTTCTTTCTCCAAGAGCTCCTCCTCTCCCCAATTCCACCCAAATGAAATGATAGCCTCGAAAATAATAGATTAAGAGGCTTATTATGTTTGTTGGTAGGAAATTAAAATTGGGATAATTAATTACTTTGCATAATTATGTGGGGAAAGGATGGCATGATTAAAGGCTGTGTTGGCATAATTAATGTGGAGGAATCTCAAGAGGCTCCTCCAGATTAAAGAGGGGGGTGAGTGGTTTCCTCTCCATAATGAGGGAAGTTCAAGAAGTTTGGGCATTGGGTGGTCCCCACCACCATAACCTCTCATGGGAGTTTAGGCTCGGGTGGTCCGCACCACCATAACCTCTCTTTGGTGGTCAAGGTTTGGTAGTCCCCACTTCTTAACTTCCACTTGGAGGTTTATTTTTGGCGGACCCCACCTCCCAACACCCACATGGGTGTTGAAAATAAAAAGAAATGTCGCACACTTTTATTTTTATTTTAATCTCACAAAAAAACCCGAAAACTAACTTTCACCCTCGACCATATACCGTCAAGATGAAAGTATCCCTATGAGAATACCGGCATTGCGAGCTCAACGGTGACCTCATATATCATTTCTGAGCACCAGTTCAAAAGATATAAAAACTCACTCACACGTTTACTGAACATACCCAAAAAAAGTTTAGAAATTAATTCTGGGAACTCCGTGTCTCGGAATCACGCGCCGTGAATTTTTGAGGACTCGTAAAATTCCCTTTTATTTAAAAAAATTACATTGAAATTCAGGGTCTTTACATATAAATATAATGTTAACTATCTGATACTTAGCGACTATTTTATCACTCTACCCCAAAATCAAACGTCTTCAGCCATCTATCTCCAAAATAAGAAGTCATCCCTAATACACCTAGGAAAGTATGTAATACCCTGAACCCTGTGAATCACATCATATAATCATCCCATACCACATATCCAGATAGTAACAAAGTATTGTTTGGGAGCAACCACAACCTATATGTCATGTATAATTTCTCAATCTATCTCTAACCATTCACATTGTACATATAATAATACCTAGGATACTATGTCTATAGATTGATATGTGTAAAGTAAAAATAATACATTACGACCCTCTACATTCATATATTGGGAAACATTACCACTTTTCATAATAGCACACAATACTAATAAGAGAATAGTTTGTGGAAAGAGGGTGCAGTCAACAATATATTCCTCACAACCTTAGATGTTGGAAAAAACACCCTCCAAGAGTCGACAAGGTGTAATTATCCATACCATCATTGGTGGGGTAGTGTGTGAAATTACATGACTTACAAAATGTATATATATCTCACAACCATACTTTAGGAAAGAACATATCCATAGACTTATATACCAATAATTTCACACATGACACCCAGCTACCACCACTATGTTCTAGGTATCAAATAATAATACAAAAAAGCATAATTTAATTAATTAATTAATTAACCATTAATAAATTATTACTATTTTCCTTTGTAATATTAGAATTTTAATATTGTAAACTATGTTCCAACAACACAATTAATTATTTTCATGTATTTTAATGAATTTCAAAATTATTATAAATCGCTATGAACCAACACCATGTATTATTTATTTCAAATACATTTATGCACAAATAGGGAACTCTAAGACTCATACTATGCTATATCTTAAAATATTCACGCTTAGTTATTACCATCTAAGAATGTACCATAGTTGTAAATCATTCATATAATTAACATCATAACATCATTCATTAATCTTACATTAAACATGGAAATTAGAATACCAATAAAAAAACCCCTATTATTAACACTTATCGACTAATCATTTCACAAAAAAAATTACTTATAATATCATCATCAACTTTACAATTTTTAATCAAATAAACACGAATAGAACACAATAACAGGATCACCAAGGCTTAGGGTGGCCGGAAATAATGAAGACTGAGGGAATCCCCACAGACAAGTTCACCCCCTCAGGTTTAAGATGAGAAACATGGGAAATACATTGGAACAGGGTACCTGGGGTCGCCAAAGAAGGCAAGTGGTCCTCTACCTTTTTTCCCTCCCTCCACGTGTGAGTGACTTGAGTATTACTGTCTAGTAGGGATTTACATTTTCAGATTTTCTAAATAATAGACCAGGGTATTATACCATTTCCACACAAGTCATACATGATTAACATTGAGTCTGTCTGCACATGTGAGATGTGAAGTTCATGTTGCCTGCATAAGGATATTTCTAAAATAACTGTCTGCACCTCTACCTACAGAGAGTTACCTTCACCATAATTTTCCGTGAATGCTACATACACACTACCTTTAAAATCTTGGACCACTCCTCCACCACGCATATCACCCAAAATACAGGACCTGCCCATATTCAGCTTGAGGCCAAAACCAAGATGATTCCATCTCACCCATGTACCATGTTGTCGAATACCCACTTGCTGGGAAGGATTTTGAAGCGCATACATCCTGCGTAGTGAAGGAAAGTCCGACCATAAACCCTCAATCCCGCATAAATCAAGGAGGAGGAATTTCGTGCTGGTGATGATACTACTACCCGTGGTGGGTAAACCCTCATACCTGGCACAGTTCCATGCATTCCACTGCCCCCAACACCCCGCACTGAAAATACATGCACGTTCCGAGCTCTCCTCCACAGTCACATCCACCCCTAGCCCTCCAAGAAGGCCTCGATACTAGCCACCTTGGGAACGTAACCGATGAAGAGCCCGAAGAAATCCCAGACCTTCCTAGACCACTCCCCTTAGAAGAAAATATGCTCGATGCCCTCCTCCCTTCTGCTCTCATAGCAATGGAATCCAGAAGCCATAATAATCTCGAGCCTTTTGAGATTATCATTAGTTGTAAGGGACTGGTGATGAATACACCATGTTAAGAAGTAATATTTAGTAGGAATATTCTTGCACCACACCTGACCGAACCATCCCCCTTGATTCCCTGGAGTAGGGGTGAGGCTATGAAAATCATTCTCATTAAAACGGCCTAAGGAGGAGGGAGTGAACACACATCGATCTGGGACCGAGCTGAAGGTGATGGAGTCATATTTCTCCTACGGGTTCGCATCCAGAATTTCTCTGATGAACTGAGGGAACTGACTCGCCTCCCTGAAAGAGATCATAGGGACTGGATAGCCCGGATAACCAAGAACTCTTCCCGTCCAATTTTGATTCCAGAAAAGTACATTTCCCTCCCTGATGATCCACTTATAGGAATTAAATAAGCTTGGAATCTAGCTACACACCAAAGACCAAAGCGGGGAATCCCTCCCCGAAGAAATTTGAGCATTGGACCCATAATGAAGAGCCATCATCTTTCCCCACAAAGTTCTCACTTCAATCACCTCCCAAGCCAACATCGCATGCATGTACATGATAGTGATCCCCAGAATTTTTTCATTGATCCCACCCTCCACGATGGGACAAGCCATCTTCCCCCAAGAGACCCAATGCTGCTTCCCCTCCAAGGATGCGTCCCATATGAATCGAGCCAAGTGTTTATCAATGGATATAATGACTCTCTTCGACACATTGGTATCTGAAAGAGCATGCAAGGGAATGGCTGATAGGATGCTATTCATGAGATTAATCCAACCACCAAAGGATAAAAAGTGATTCTTCTAATTAAGAATTTGGCCCATAATCTTACTCACCACACGATCAGAATATCTGATGCCCATTTGTCCCAGAGACACAAGAGTACCAAGATATTCCATCGAAAAGAAACCACGATACAAACCCAAGCTACAACCCAAATCAGCCACCCTGCTCGGATGACATGTGTCTGCCACATAGAAGGCACTCTTTGGATTATTAATTTGTTGACCACTCTGGTGGCAGCACTCCTCGAGGATCCTGATCATTCCCTACATGGAACACTTTATCGCATTAATGAATATAAGGGTATCATATGCTATCATAAAATGAGAAATGGGAGAGACCCTCGTCATCCTCCGGTAAGGAAAAACATCCCCGCTTACAAGCCCACTATCAATGAACCTACTCAAGGTGTCCTCCATGAGGATGTAAATGCTTTGTGAAAATGGATCACCTTGCCTGATACTTCTAACCGTCTTGAAGAAATGGTGGGTATGACCCATAAAAGACACCTCCATCCAAACCGAGCTGAAAAACCTGAACATGATATCACAAGACCAGCTGGAGAAGACCATCTTCTCCATGACCCTGTTGATGAAACCCTATTCAATCATATCATATTCCTTGTTCATATCAAGCTTGATGGCAAGATTTGTGCCCCGGGATTTGAAGTAAAGGCCCCTTAATATCTTATGGGCCATCGCTATGGCTCCCTGGATGGAGCGATCCCTCACGAAACCGTGTTTTTTGTTGGATATCCATCTATACAGATTCCCAGTGAACCTCCTGTTGATAATAATTGCTAGAATTTTTTAATTTAAATTACACATACTCACCGGACGGTAATGAAGAAGGGATAATGGGTCTTTGGTCTTCGTTAATAGGACTAGAGTCATGGCCGAGGAAATCCTCGGGAGACTACCCCCTCTGAAGAAGTCTGGCATGGCGTTGATGATATCCCCCTTCACCACATCCCAGTAATGACTATAGAAATATCCAGGGTAGCCATCGGGGCCTACAGAACTCTCATGATTACAGTTTTTCATTACCGCTTTGATCTCCTCCTCCTATATGACTCCCTACAACAACTCATGTTCTTGAGGAGAAACAAGAGGAGGAATCCTCTCCCCGAAATCATCACCACCCCCCCCCCCCCCCCCGCGTGAGGTACCCTTAAGGCCAATTCAGATTAGGACTCACTAGAAGGTCCTTGAGAAACGATAAAGCCATGCCCTAGACCACATCCCTGTCATCGGTGAAGGATCCATCCTTAAGGGAGAGATTTGGTTTGATGGTACGTCGCCTCTCCCTAATGCATGCATGGAAGTAAGTCATATTCTTATTGCCCTCATTAAGACATTTAATCCTCGATAATTCTCTTTCCCTACTCTCTTGAGAGACTAAAAAAAATCTTCTAGAGGCTTCTTTTTGTAGAGAGCTCACCAAAGACATCATCATCCCAATCCTCCTTGAGGCTTGACTCAAGATGATCAACTTCTATTTTGATCTCATATAGCTCATAGTCCACGGTCGGGATACCCCTGGCCCAGGACTGCAGAGCCTGCTTGAGCCACCTCGACTTCCTATGCAGAGCTACCCACAAATGCCCCTGGATCGGAGCCTCCCAGCTTTCTGTCACTAATTGGTGATAGCCCAAAAGTAATTATTAAAAAATCATTTAATTTACATCCCAATATTTAAATAAACAGTTAAAAATTAATAAATCCTAATATAACTATCCGAAAAAATTTATGAGTCTAAATTTTTTTACATAATCTAGCATTCCACCTTAAGATACTATTTCATATATGAACAATCTCGATGATAATTATTTGAAAATTTCACCTTTATTATGAAAAAAATAATTTCTATGATTAGGTTGAAATTTAATATCCAATAATTTCAACAAATCATGACAACTACTATAATAGACATCACAATATCAATTAAAAATCAAAAATCAAAAAATATATGTCAATTAAACAAAAAAATGGTGTCACATCAAATATTATTCTGTTTTAATTATCATTACATCAACATGAGGTAATAATTTCAATTCTATATTTTAATTAAATTCCAATATATGAAAATATTACTACACATGAATAAGAAATCTACACATGCAATAATATTAACTAACAAATGAACAATATCAGTATCCCATGTGACATTATCCTTATCGATTGTACATTCCCACGAATTATAAAAATAATTCATATCAATACTACTTATGGAGTTTAGCACCAAATCATGACATATTTTAATTTAATAAAAAAATAAGACAATAACATACAACTATCTATTTCTATCACTTGATAAATTTGTAGAAAAAACATACTTATTATAAAACATGCAATTATTTATTTCCCATTCATCCAATAATCTTACAAATTATCGTGTTAATACATAAAATATTCTAAAACTTCTATCGTGAAGATCAATAATAGTAAAAAATATGATATGATCAATTTAAATAGATAATAATGATTCTAAAAAATCATTACAATTTTTAAGAGAATTATTTATCTGTAAAATGAAATATTAATTTGTCTCACTCGAATATTTCATGTTAATTTCAACTTGAAAATTCCTATTTATTTATAATAATTATATGATAATATCATATCAATATTTAATCATACTTATTTCATTCCCCACTCTTTTGAATTTCCAAATTATCATACAATATTTCATCATGTGGTTGTTTTCTAGATATTTATCTAATTACAGTTAATCACAGTCATCTATAAATAGGAGTCAAAAACATGTTCATTTAAAACATAAACTATATAAATCTAGGAAAATTTACAGATCCCCCAACATGATTTGTAGACCCAACCAGGATTATAAATGCTGTTTGAAAGGCTCGACATGAAGCTGTGGAGAAAACCCTTACATCCCAGAATTACTAAGAGATTCATAATTGTTCAACTCAATCAGTAAATTTGTAAATAGATGTTAATTAATTATAAATGAGATTCCAAATTCATATATACTCATTAGATTACCCATATATGAAACTTTTAAAACAAAAAAATCGATTTAAACAAAGCATTAAATAAAACCTCAATGTCAATTAGAAAAATGGTATTGACTTTTTTTCATCAATACAAATACAATAAAATCAATGAAATCGATGATGTGTCTATATGATTAGTATTGAGGGAGATATGATGAAGAGAAATCAAATAATTTAGGGTATTTTATTTACACAGTTTTTATTTCCAATAAATGTTTTTCAATTAATTCATTCACTGCATTCAAAATTAATTACATTATTTATTATATTTTTTTTCATTTGGATTTTCTCCATTTAATTCAAAACCTCTAAATGATTCTAAATTTTAAATATTTACCATCCCTATAACATTTTTCATTTAAAAACAGGGTATCACACTCCCTTTAATTTTTTATTCATTTTTTTAATATTTAAAAATTATTTTTAAAAAAAATTATTATGTGGTGACACATCAATCTAATATTTGTATATACATATTTTAAATATCTTAAATAAAATATAATATTGTTTTAATTAACCCTTTGACCCAATCTACCTAATCTATTTTTATATTTTAATTATTTTTACACCTCACCCATTCCTATTTTATTATTTCCATACCCAACTCCCCATTTTTTATTCTATGATTTATTCTTTCATTTTCTCTAAACAAATCACTAATTTTTATATGTTATTATATAAATAATCATTCAAATATATATATATATATATTCCAACACTAATATATTTATTTATCTACATATATAATAACACTTAGTTTTCATATGTTATCATAACATATATACATACATGTAGATATATATTGACATATATATATATATTTATATATTTGATTTTGTAACGATTTTTTATCAATTTCTAATAAAAAAAATATAAGAATATATATATTTACAAAAAAAATTTACATGTCATAGGATGTGTCATTTTTTTATTAAAATGGTGTCTTCATGAATATATCATGATCCCATATATAGATCCTTCATTTAATTTAGAAATATATTTTAAAATTTCCTTTATCAAAACCCATTTTAATATTTAATAAATACTTTATGTATAATAAAAAAGAAATATTTATTAAGAGATAACATGGAAAACCCTCTTCACCTAAGAAAAATATAATCTAAGGGATAAGAAAATATAGTATATTACATCATTGATCTTATTTTTTCCCAAAATATTGATCAATTTAGTCTCCATTCCTTATTTGAATCCTTTTTGAGTCAGAAACCATTATTGTTGTGTAATTTAGACATATTCCATAAGGTTTCATTAACATTACACAATCCCTAAGAAATGCTTCATTATTAGAATGTACTGGATTTACCATCCAACTGTAGCTTCTTCTTGAATATCCATTTCCACCAAAGAGGATACACATTAATTATTTGATTTACCGAAATCTATTCATTGTTTTGGTACATGGAAGAAATTTTTGAATTCATTATTTCTTTCCCCATTGAAACATATGATATGTTCACTATTTCATTATAGATAAAAGAATCATTCTCATTAACTAGTAATTCTTATTTTTCCTCTGTGCCAATATTATTATATCTCTATTTTTATCTAAACTCGGTGGTTCTACTCTAGAGTACTTGTGTCTCCAAAAAAAATCATCCACTTGTGGTTATGAAATTTATTTTATGTTCTATTTATTTTGTATCTAAGACTTGAATTTAACAATTTAAATAATTATCTGACTATCTATATTTAATATTTATTATCTTTCAAGGAACAGAACATATCTCTCTATAATAAACTTTTTATTTGATGGATCATATATGGAATATCCCCATATTCCTTTAGGATATTCTATAAAGATTAACCTAGTGCCTCACAATTTGTGTTTGTTATTATAAGTAGAATTATTATGTGGTTAACAACATAATAGTATCCTTATTAGATTACATATGATAGTTTTCAATGGATATCCACTAAATGATAATAAAATTCTATCATGAATAATCACCAATATCATCATTCCCAATATGGTGTGAATCGTCCTTTAAGTAAAAACTTTTCACTATGGTGTATTATGAGTGAGTTTATATAGATTCCAAGACTCCGTTAAAATAAATGAATTATTGATTAAGATACTCTTTACCTTGGTGAATGGAATTTTGTTAACTTATTACCAAGATGATTCTATACATCATTCATGTATGCTTGAATTTAAAAAATAAATAAATCATATATATCATTAATTACGTGTATCAATATCTAATAAATCCATTAGTAAATTTTATTATTTATGAATATACACTTCTAGAATCTACTAAAAATGAATACACATCTTTGTATGAAAAAAATAAAAAACCTCTATAGCCCATTCACATTTTTCTTTCAAGGGTGCTTTGGTCATATTTCTAGGAAAACATGCATCCCATATATCAACAGTTTTTAGTTCAAAGGAAACTAAATAACCTTATTTATATAAATTTGGAAAACTATTCTTGTTTTCAGAAAGATGTTTGTGATTCTGAAACATGGTAACATATAATACATATGAAAGTTATTCATTATTAATATTCAACATCACCCAAAAAAATCATCCTTATAATATCTATAAAATATAAAAATTTATTCATTTCCATTTGTTCAAATTATCAATTATAGAGCATAATTCATAAATTCCAAGGTAATAATTATGTATATCCTTAATCATTGTTCATGTATATGAATTCATACAATTAAACATCCACATTTGTGTCATGATATCATACTCACACCATCTACACAAATGTGTCGTTTAAATTAGTGAAATATCACAATAACCATCATTATTGAATTTTAGCTTGATTGTCTCCAAGTGTTATTGACAACATAATTATTTAAATTCATGTTGTAATTATAGTTTTAGATTCACAATACAATTATTATCACTTTCTATATCTTCAAAACGTTATAAATCGAACATTTAAATATTCAAAAAATTTACAACAACAATATTAAACCCCAACCACACAATACTCTATAAAATAATTTATTTTTGAGTCAAAATTTTTATCTTTTATCAAGAGTAATTTCTATTTGTAATTGTTTGTTTTAGGGCATATAGATCATAACTCATGGTTAAGGTCCATGGTTGTCTAAACCGTGAATAAAACAAGAAGCAACTTCTATAATTTTTTAGAATTTAACCACAGTTTCCAAGACAATACAAAAATCTCGTAAAATGTTCTCAGGAGGACCAGAGAGGGGAAATGGTTATATTATTTTCTATCCAATCATGTGGACCAACCATTCAAAATTTCAAAGGGTTTAAAATAATTAATTTTATATTTTCAATTATTGAATTTAATCAATAATGGGGGTTCCAATTTTCATTATCACCCTCACTCCCATTCTCACCCTCACCCAATAATTCATTATGATATGGAGGAGATCTCAACTAAATTTCACACCTCATCCCTCTCCATATGTTTGGAATATTTTTTCTCCAATTCGTGTCACCATCATCTCAATTAAGGATTTATTCTTCTTCTCCAACATCTTTCACAAATTTTCTTTTTGTTTCCTTTCCTCCATCATGGTGTTCTTAGAAAATATGAACCCTAATCTTATTTTGGTGTTTTTGGTTGACTTTGGTCCCTTGTCATTCATGAGGGTTTACTCAAGTTATGTTCATGTGATGTTTATAAAAGGTGATGGATTCCACTCTATTTAGTGAAGGTTAAATTATCTCCTAGACTTCAATTTGGAATCTATAACTTCATAATCATTCAATTTGGAATCTATATAATAATTTTTTTCATTTATGAAATTGGTTTATTTTATGATTTAAATAGTCTTCCTAGGTTTTTGTTATGTGTTTATCTTACTAAAATATGATTTCACATGTGTTTTTAAATGTAAATCATTTTAGATTATTTATTGTAAATCATATGTGTCTTATATAAATTAGATTAGGGATGATAAGGAAGTTTGTTTCTTCTAACTAGTTTTCAACTAAGGCATAATGGCGTGTTTGTTTACTAAATATCTCATAAATGTTTTCTAATTCTCCAATTCCATTTTTGATATTACCAATACCAATATAAATGTACATATATAGGTGTAATCTTTGTAAATATTCACACAAGGTTGTCTAAATTTGTAAATTAGGATATAGGGGTATTTATTTGTGAATATATATATATAATATTTTTTATGTTTTTAATGTGTAATGAGTGGTTTTATAACTTGATAACATTGATTGGAAATTTGTTTTCTAAACGATAAATGTTCCATCCATGTACTGGGGGCTAGTTAGAACATTGATTTATTATATTGAATATAAAACCCCATTAAGTTATTCTCATTTATTAGGAAACTTGGATCTGTGTTAAATATGTGACATTTAATTCATGCCGAGTAATGGTCTTGAGTTAAGTTTTTGTTTATGAAAAGGAAAATGGGGTTGTTCTTAAATGGATGTTTGAGGGTGAGAAATTTGCAAATTTTTTAAAAAAATTGTATGATATTTTTGTCTAATATTGTTTTTATAATATAAATCCATTTATATTTCAAGGGAATTCATGAGTAGTTAGGAAGGACCTATATGTAATCATGCTAAAACAGTTTAGTATCATGCTCTAACTAGTTCCCTTAAGTTAGATCACTTAGTTTCTTATGGGATGCACCCATTGGTTGAACCATTCAGGGAGACATTAAATGTTATTGTGGGGGGGTGTTTAATTTATCACTATTGTGTACTCTATCCTAGACTCTCTTGTGAAACTTATAGGTTCTCATTATATCTATTTTTCTTGTATTCTACATTTCTCTATTTTGTGACTACATTATTATATAATTTATACCATTTTGATTTCCTAATAAAACCCTTACCTTACAACATGTTTGATTTTATAAATGGGTTATTTTAACATTTTTTATTATCTAAAAAATATCCATAAAATAAAAAGAGAAATTATTTTTATAAAATATCAATTTTCAAGAATGAAATTGTTTTCCACTTATATTTAAAGAATAGGGAATGGTATTCCACTAGAATATATAATTAGATTATTTTTGATAAAGCCTACATTATCATTTAATATTGAGGTTTTTTTTCTTTATATCACTTGAGTAGTGAGAATGGTTCTATGGTTGGTAGTGACCTGAGTGGTCACATAGAGGTATGTATAGTTACATGTATTTCTTCCACTACATGTTATTAATTAATTTATATTCCTATTATTTGGTTAATATATTACATTAATTAGTTAAATCATTTCCAAATAAGTAATAAATTATTTTGAACACCAGTTGACATCATGGGAGGATCAATAATGTCTCTTGGTCCTTGTCATAGGATGTCTCAGTTTCTCAGTTTGTGGTAAACCTAGGTTTGTTCAGTACCAAATAGTATCAGATCTATGTTTTCTATTATTCTTTAAGGTTTAATTTTAGTTTAGATGTAATATTTTTGGAATTAAAATGTTCATAAGTGAAATCATTTATCATTACCACATATTTGGGGGACTCTTGAGTTTCTCGGGTGGTCCAGGATGATCTTGTTTGTATTTTATGAATATCTTTTCAATTGTTGTGTGTCATTGGTTGTTTATTTGAGTATTATTAGTTTCTAATTGATGTTCTCTGTTACTATTGAGAAATATATGGTATTATTGATATTTTGAAACAAACAAGATGGTGTATAGTTATTTTTCATGATCTGGAAATTCTTGGATAGATCATGAAGCCTTTTCTACTTAACCCATTTAATACATGCATTGTTAGAGTACAAACTAGCAAGCTGTGTTTCCAAACTATCCATAGTTATATGTTTTATATATTTTTTAATTATTAAGTTCCATTATAATTTTTATTGGTCTTATTAATATTATAATAATTTTATAATTTTTATTTATTTGGGTGAAATTTTCGTATTTAATTCATATTTTATTGGGATTTTGAAAAAAAAAATCAAAAAATTATTTTTTATTATGTGTTAGTTTTACTAACAGGTAGGGTGTTTATTATAAATTTTGAGTTTTTTCAGTGGGAAATTAATTTTAGAAAAATAATACTTTTTTAAAAAAAGGTAAGTAATGTTTTAGGGTGAAATTAAAACATTTGTGAAACATGAATTTTGAGAATATTGGGATAAATGAAACATAAAAAGGAGTTTTAGAATAGTTTGAACATAGGGATTGTTTAAATTAATGGGTATTTCACTTTAAATAATTTTATATTAAAATTATTAATCCTACATTAATAATATTTTTAGATCAATTTATTGGTTTTTATTTGAGACATTGGAATTTATATTTAGAGAATTATTTGATTGTGTTATGTTCTTCTTGATTTTAGAGAATCCACCCATTATGATTATAGAAATTTTGAAGATGATCTGGGGGTAGATATTCTACTCTGTTCATTTTGGTTGATCAATACTCTCCCCATTCGTTGATTGAAGAAATTCTATACATGGATCCTAGTGGTATTTATCAATATAATCAATATCAAGAAAATATATATATATATATATATATATATATATTATGAGAGATGAACCATCCTTATTTCTTTAGATAGTCATAACTACAAAAAAATCCAAAGAATGGATGCAATGTATTGAAGAGTTATTCAATTAGATTGAGATTAACGGTCCTATAATTATAATGTTTCCACCTTTATTCTATAATAATATATTATTAAGTGGTGTAATTATATTTATTAGACATATCCTCAATGATACGCTGTGTTGGAAAGCATTATTACCTTCTTTATAAACATAACTTCCCAAAAATTGTAAGGACTCTTACATTTGTTGAGTTATATGGTCTCCATTAAGGTGATTCAAATGTGATAGATTATATGTCGAGTTTAATTGAGTTTTTATCATATATTTTAGATCATTTCAAGTATGAATATTTGAAGGCTCGATATATTGGAAGGGTCTTCTGACCAAAAATTATTTTTGTAGTGTCTTTGTACATCCTATAACCTTAATATGTTGTGGTGAGATAGGTTGTTAATGGAAAATATATCATATATATATATAGAGTGATAGATTTAATGTCTCACCTATCCCAAGGAGCAGTGGTGTGGTTCCAGTAAAAGAAAATGGAAGTGTTGTGATTCTAGACTATCAGGGAGCAAGTTGAGAAGGTTGTTCTGTTTATTTTCTCTAGATTCATCTCGGAGAAAAATCATGGTGTTCCATCAATATAAATGTTCAGTGTATAAGAAACCATCATACTAATAATAACCAAATTCCTTTCATATGTATATATTTATGTGTCATTTAAATATGTTTTGTTGAGATTTTTTAGGAAGGTACATAGAGACAGATCCACTTCCTCAATGAATATTCTAGCATTGTTTGGTGAACATTCCATGAATGCATTCTATGTATAAAGCTTCTCTTGTATTAATTTTTTTATATATTGATCAAGATGTATTATACTTTTTTGGGTATTGATGTTAATTTTTTTAGATCTTTAAATAATGTTGGTTATCCCTTTTGATGACAATAATTTTTATTTTTTGAGGAATCCTTTTCCCTTATATTATTTTTTGAAAATATCAATTGAGAAATCATGAGGTACATAGTGTATTGGGAGATAAAATATAATACCTCTTTTAAAATGATGTGGATACCACCATGGGTTAACCCCATTTTCCCAGTAATTGTGTTTTAGGGATACTTATGTAGTGTTAAAATCATTTATAGAAGGTCTCTTTTTCTTGGAATGGTAGTATCATTTAATGGTAAATGATCGACACATCCTTATCCATGAGTTGAATAAATGACCTACTACTGTTTTTATTTTCCTAGGGTAGTATCATTAGATCATTGTGTTCCATGTCTTTGGAGTCATGTTCTTAAATTTTACATCACTATATCTCTTACCATGAAGGATATGAACATAGCTAGTACAAAACATTGAATTTTTTTCTAAAGAGATTATGTGGTTACATTTTTATATCAATATCTTGGTTAGTTTGGAAAAAACAATATCCTAGAATCACATATTTCCAATATCATTCCATTGGGATTGGTTTTTTAGGTTTGGATAATTGGTTAACCTATCTAGTTGTACATTATAAGGAAAGAAAGTATCAAAATTAGAAGAAATTGGACCACATCACACAAAAATACTATATAAATTCATTTATTTTTGACTTCATCATTTTTCTCTATTCCTTCATGTGGTTTCTCAAATAAATTCGATGTTTTTGGGCGTATAGATCATGTCATAATGTTGGCTAAATAATGAAAAAACCATTTCAAATTTTTTATAATATATGAGATCCATACTATATGGTCAGTGAATGGTTTTCCAAAAATTGTGTCTTATCCATTCATGGAGATCTAGATTCCCATTGTGGTGTGCATAATTGGAAATTATTTTTTTAAAATGTGCAGCTAAACAATTTTTGGTTTTCATAGGATTAAAATTCACAATCTCCCAATATTTTCTTAATGAATTTTTCCACAAAATGGGATCCAATTTTCATTATCATCCTGACACTCATTCTCACCATCACCCAATCATATTCAACGTGAATTATTGGATCCTAGAAACATTTCAATCCTACTCCCACTCTTTCTAATTGGGTGATTTATTCCTTGACACACGGTGTAGTCATCTATGTTTAGAATATGTTCTACCCTTCCCCTTTATTTTTATTTTTTTCATTGGGTTTTTTCCCTCACCATTGATGTATTTAATTTGATCCATAATTTGGTTTGGGAGTTTCATTAGTCTATTCTTGGCCGTAGGGGTTCTTGAGGAGTGATTTTTGGCCTTTTCTATTGATTTTAATTGATATTGATGGATTCCACACTTTTAAGGTAGTTTACAATATGTCCAAGACATCAGTTAGAAAACTATAAAAGTTTGATTGTTTTATTTTGTGTTTTTACTATTTTATAAAGTAAATAAATATTTAAAATGTATTAAATATTTTCATCATTTAAAAAAATATATATGTTGGATCTATGTTTGTCCTTCACTAAAACAATATTTAATGTGTATTTTGAAATGTCAAAAATCTTAGGTTCTTGATTGTTTTTTTATTATAGTTTATATCACATGGAATGAAGATAAAAAGTATGTTTTTATCTTTAGAATAGTTTCTAACTAAGGCCTAATGGCATCATTGGCTTCCAAAGATCATAAAAAGTGTTTCTTATTCTCCATATCCTTTCCAAATATGTATTATATAGATATACATGTATTAATATATATATACATGTTTATTGGTATCTTCTTTTTACATATTCACATAAATATTTGTGAATATGTTTATAGGGGAAATGGGTATTTATATGTATATATAAAATGGTTCTTATGTGTGTAAGGTTAATGTGTTGTTTTGTAACAAGAAAATATTGAATTTATTTTTTTTATAAATGAAAAATATTCCTTTTGAAGTAATGAGGCTCGATTTTTTCATTGAGGCATTCCTTTGAAAATAAAAACCTCACATAATTCATTCCCATTAATTATAAATCCTATATTTCTATCAAATGTGTCATGTGCTCTGTAAGGGGCTCTGGTCATTTTTTTCATTACAAAAAAGAAATAGGGGATATAATTAAAATGGAGTTAGAGGGTGGGAATGTGGATTGTTGGAGGTGAAAATTGTATGATATGTATGTATAATATAGATTATAATCCTTAACTATATTTATATGTCTTTGGAATCCATGTGTTTTTTTGGGGGAGTTCAAGGTACACATGATCCACTAGTATAGTATCATGCTATGACTAGTGGACCTATGTTAGAATACTCATCTACTTATGGGTAGTTCCTCTCAATTTAATCAGTGAGGGTGACACAAGGTATTTGTCTGGGGGAAATTTTTTCTATCCACCACCGAGGATAATGGCGTATATTTTTGTTGATAAATCATTACTACAATAACTTGGACAAAACATAGGTTATCATGATATATATTATTCATGTTTTTTAATTACTATGAATTTTGGGACATTAATAAAATAATTTCCACTATTATACATTCTTACTAAAACCATTACTATAACTATGGTTTTTTAAAAAAATAGGTTATTTAAAATTATTCCATTCTCTCAAAAACTCTTGAAAATAATAATAGAAATTGATTTTAATGAATAAAATTTTTCTTATTATTTATAAATAAAGTGAAATCCTTATTTCTATAAATTTATATGTTAAAAATAGTATGAAATAGTTTTCAAATTAATGAAAAAACATACTATGTATTTTTCTAATAATCCTACCACCGATCTCAGTTCTAACTCTAAATTTATCATTTTACATTTTGGTTTGATTTTTTATTTTATTGGTCGAGGATAGAAAACATTTCTATGGTTGGTAAGGTATGTTTAACTACTTGTATTTCTCCCCCCTATACTGTTTAATTTATTTTTTCTATAATAATTTGTTAACCAGTTATTTTCATGGGATAGATAATTACTAACGAAGTAATTACTGATTCCCAAAACCAGTTTCCATCATAGGAGGATCGAGAATGACTCTCAAGCCTTTTTAGTGGCTGGTTGAGGTTACCATTTTAAGGTTGACCTATGTTGTTAAATGATAATAAATATCCCACATTCTTTGAATAATTCTGTATTAATGAAGTGAATTATTATGTCCTATACAGTCATATAAATAATCCACATGTTTTTTCTTTTATCTTCCACCAAGTTCACATTTTGAAAATGTGAATGATCTATATAATGTATAAATTTATCCTTATGAAGTCCAGTAATCATTATGATGTTATACTTTTATCATTATAAATTATATTTTCCCCTATTATATCAAGATATATCCTTATAAATATTATTCTAATCCTTATAAAAACATTATCCATCAATATAATGATATAGTTTATCATTATAATGAATAAATTTATCCATAATATGACCAGGTTTATCATTATTGTGACTTCAACCATTATTATGAAGATTTGGTTTACCAATAAAAATAACTACATGATCCTTTCAATGCTATCCATTTCCAAAAACATATCATTCAACATAATGGGAGGATATTTATTGAAATTTATAAACCTGTATTTTCTACAATGTGAACATTATATTCATGGTAAACTCCACCATTTCATTTCTTTATTGTGATAATTTATCTTAAAAATAGATTTAATAATTTTAACTCTAGAGAAAATTATAACTTTCTCCAAAAATCTATTTTCAACTTCCATTTTTTTCTAAAACTATAATATACTTATAACATAAAATATTTAAACTAATAATCATATATACATCTCCAACGAATACAAATTTTATAATATACTCTAATTCCATTTATTCATGTTCAAAAACTCCATGTATACCATTCTAATTCTATATGAATATACATGTAGATAATTGTTTTATATTCCACCAAATTAATAGTTATTGTTATTAAATATAACACACAACCGTTGTTTTCAAAATTATCCCCTATTAGATTTCATTACAATAATATTTCATAAATATTAATCAATTTAACTCCAAATTTCACAATCAAATTTCAGGATTTATGATGAATTATTTTATTTCTACCTCTTTATCATTTAAATTAAAATGTTATACATACATACAACTTTCCCTTTCAAGTTTCCTTTGCTTTATTTCTAAATATCATGAGGACATACCACCCCCTTAAATATAATGCAATAGTATTTGCCTCATTTTTTTGTAATCCTCTTTTCTAATTTAATCCTTCTCGGTCCACATGACACCACTAGTTGAAATTTAAATGTCTCTTGGATATACAAACCGTATGATTTATAGTTTTGAAAAATAAATTGGGATTACGAACCTTTTATATATCTATAAAAAATAATTAAAATATTGAATATATAGAATTATCTCAACCACTTCTTAGTGAACCTTCATCTATTATACCAAAATATTTACACCACTTGTTCTAATTGAACACAAGTTTATAAAATTATGGACCATTTGGATCCATTTAACACCTATAAGTAATTATGATTGGATACTCCAAATCCAAATCACTTCCCCTTATGTGTACTGAAATAATTATTATCTAGAACAACTATTATTGAATAATGTGAACTTGACATTAATTTTAATCTTTGACCCACTTTTTGATGTAAACTGACATTATAATTTCCACATATCAAAATTTAATCCACTCATCAATAATATAAATATATTTTATTGATTAAATTATGTTTTTGATACAACTATACATTGAGTTATATAGAAATATTCTTAGCCTTCTGTGACGAGGCTTAGTGTAAGAAACCACAGTTTTAGTTAACACCCTCAAATATATCATTGTAACTCACTAATATCAATAAACCCTTAGTAGCTTGAGCCTTTCACCTAATTATTTAAAAAAATATTGTACTCTTAGTCACACACCTTTTAGATCAAGTGATTACACTAGTTAATTTTTAACCAGTGATTGAAAATGTTCTCTAAATCATTCATTTATCATGGTGGTATTTTCTTTCAGGAATGGTTCCATAGAATTCATGTATCCTTCACAAAATACCCCTGAATTTCAATAACACATATATAAAATATTCATTAATTTTTGGATACAACTTGTTAAAAATAACTCATCCTACTCAATAAATTATATTATCATTTAAAAATATATATCTAATACCACATGATAGTATATAAGAAAATAGAAATGTGGTCCATTCATGTAACTACATTCTACTATCATTATGTAATATTTTTAGTTCTCTGATTCCACTAAATTCAATGATTGAAATCACATGTTATAAATTATATTTATCAAGATGCAAATAGTTATCTTAGATAATTTTTCGATGCACTATTTTATTTTAGATTAGGATGTTCTCTTAATTGTTCCAAATTCAGCCAGATACAACAATCTAGAAAGCAACAAATAAGTCAATTTTTGTTATAAAAATGGATTCTTGACACCAATAATAGGGTATGAATATTAATAGACACATTTTTAGGCTAGATATCAATTGATTGAAATAAATTATACATTACTTGTTAAATACACTTATTCAGTCACAATTATATATTCTTTCATCTATATCACATGATCACTGTTATTATATCCAACATTGGATCATATCTAATTATTATTACTGAAAAACTTCTAAAAAATATTAGAAAAACATAATACATGGGCATATCAGTAGTAGTTGGGGTGGTAGTCGAGTGGTTAACACAACCCATATACCTTCATGTAACCTAGGATCAAATTTTGGTAGAGAAGTAATTAAGGGTTATTGTATCAGTACAATATAAAAAACTACATAATTATTGTAGTATATAGAACTATTCATCCATTTGGGCCTTAGGGATACCAATTCGATCCTACCAGCCCTAGGGACTTCGATCTACCCATGGCCTTAGGACCATAGATCCTTCAGGCTACAAAATACCATGGAGAAGCCCATGAAGTCCATGCATATTTGGTCCCCAAAGAGGATTTAGATCCAGTTGCAACCACCAGATCAGAGAGAAACGAATTGGAAGAACTATAGGGTATGGAAACCGCCATCAGTATCAGGCATCACACAACTTTTCACGGGGAAATGATAGCAAATCATCAATGTGAGGTGGGGAGTTATGTCCATTAAATATATATATTCTAGGGAGTGGAGTTATAGTGTAGTTTGGTCGGGCCTTCGGTTCAGGTACTGGGCCATGTTCCACTGGGCCTATTGGTTATGTAAGGGTTCCATCTCATCCTAGTTAAAAATGGGATTATCTAAAAATAAATAACAAATCAATGCCTTTGGGCCATTCTGCAGATAGGGGTACATTTAGTCATTCTTAGTTTGAGGATTGTGCTTGGAAATTATGGACCAACCCTTTGTGTTTACCAACACTAAAATACATTAAAATTGATATACTTTTTATTAAATCATTTTTACCAACATCATCTTAGAAACATACTTTATAATTTATCACCTTTCAGGTTTTGGGATTCTTCTCAAGGGTGAGACTAATCCCACAAGTGAATACATCCTTCATTAATGCACTATATTTGCATTCTATATTATCTATCATTCTCTAAGAAGTGATAAATCCATTTTAATTCCTTTAATTATATATAGTGGTATTAATAATACCACTTTATAATGTTTCATTAATTACTTTTTAAATTTATATTTAGTCCATACTGTAATTTTCTATCACAGTTGAGTCTTTCATCAAGTTCATGTTCCATTCTTTTATAGATGATACAAATCCCTCCCATTTTATTTATCATAGAAGTATTCTATATTTTTTAAAAATATGAATACAATGATTTAATAATCATTGGTTTTTAGTTTACCTTTTGCTGATCAACTTGATCATCCCCCGAAAGATTGATTTTATATCTTTGTTTTATAGGGATTTTTTAGGGTACATCTTCATTATGTATATCACAAGATATGTGGTTATCCATGTCACTTTTAATGATTTTATCCTTTTAAAAAATATTTTTAAATTACTTATACTTATATATGTAAGTCATCTCCAAGAAAACAGTACCTTTCATGGTCACCATTTGGTTGAGATGTTGCCACAAAATGTCTTCCTGCACTATTAATCCCCCAGGATTTAAAACACACACTCATGACATCTCCTAGTCTTCCATTATAAAAACCCATGTATTTATTCAATAATTTGTTTTTATATTTATTAGTAATCATAATTTAAATAGTAAATATCAAAATTAATATTTTATTACATGGTTATTTATTTGTAAAACATTCATTATTAAATTATAGAGAATATATTTAACAAAAAAATCAATTTTGAATTCAGCTTGTCGAAATTACCTTAGTATGATTTCTTAATTTTCTGAATACATTAATTTTCAGTGAATATTAACAAATACAGTTTTGAATATGATATTTTTTTGTGATGTTGTGGTGAAATATTATTGATATATTAATTTTAGCGAATAATTTTATTATAAGAGAATTATTTTATTGAAAAAACATAAAACATGATAATTATATTCTATTCATGATAAGTATAAAAATTATTGTCAGTGTTGATGAAGTTCCTATGAAGCACTGTAAAAACTCATGTATTTATAAAATAATTGTCATTAAACTTAATTTTTTCACTTTTGTGTTACGAATTTCGGAAAATAGAGATACATGATTATGATAAATTAGTTATTTGGAATTTGATAGAACCATATTAATTTTTGGTGAATAGTATCTTAACCTTATGAATAATAGTCTACTCTTATGAATAGTAAAATGACCCATTAAATAGTAAATTGGGAAAATGAATAGTAACCTCAACAATAAATGTATAATAAAATGGCAACTTATAAGTGACAATATGATCATTATATAAGTGTTTGTATGTTTGAAAGTCATAAATATTTAATCACGCTTTTATGATTCAATTAATAATTTAAATGAAAATTTATTATCAAAAAGTGAAATCAATAATTATCATTTTATTAACTTATGGTAATAAAATAATTGTATGAGGCCTTGATTAAATTTTAATGGTGTTATATAATGAGTTATAGTTTAAATCTTTATATTTTTAGAATAAATAGTTATTTTATTTAATGGTTAAATTTCCCATATTTAGAAAATTATTTTAATAAAATGGAATTAATTTTTAAATTCTACAAGTTAAAAAATGGTTAGGTTGAATTTTTGGGATTTTTCTGAAATACTTAAATTTTTTATGAATAGTAAAATACAGTAATTTACCGTAGATATACATTATATTTTTAATACACTATTCTTATAATTATGGCCGATATAAGAACACTTGGTTCTAAATAAAATTTTATGATTACATTTTTAGTCATAAGAATCATTACTATTCATAGTCTTGATAAAAAATATTAAATTAATGATTAACATAATGGAAACCCTCTTTTCTACTCCTCTATAAATACCACACTCTCCCCCTCTTCTCCCAGACCACTCAAGTGATGAGATTTGTTTTTATTCTTCCAAATCCCATTACCAATGCTCTTCCCCACATCCATGGCCAACTGCTATCACCAAATGGCCCAAACCGAAGGCATTAAAGACGATCTCAATGAGAAGAGATCAAGCTGTAAATATCCTCCCTTATTTTCATATGTTTTCTTTTCAATTATTTTTCTTATAATATATTACATTCCACTCCCATTATCCAAGTTAAATGAATTATCTGTTATATTATATATTCTGTATATTTATCATGTTTATATAAATATTTATCACCATTCTTCTTCTGATCACCCTCTTATTCTAAAAATAAAAACACCATCTGTGATGTGCCGATTTACCAAAATAGTGGACGGTGTGCCTTCAATTTCGATTAATTCCTTCAAATATGGTCATAAAATAATTTTAATAGTTGAAAAAGTTTTCAAATTTTATTAAATAGCCTCTTTTATGTTATTTTTCTTGCACACATACATAATTTTTAGTTATATAACAAAACTTTTCATGATTATCAAAGAACTTCTTAAATGATCTAATGGAATATCACTAATGATTTATCTAATTATTCAACATCATGCAATATAAAAAATTGATTTATGGTATCATTTAATATTATGGAAACATATTAATACCATTTCATTCATATACTTCTGTTTAGCTTCCATTCATCAAGGAAATCATTTACAAACTGACCATGGAAATAATTAGTATCGAAGCACATTTTAGATAACATTGAGGTAAGGATATAAAATAATCATTAATTAGATACCCTTTATAACCGAAAGAGTTAATATTAGAAAGAATTTTTTTTTGAGGATTATAATAATATTTGTAGATTTTATAAAAACCTAAATAAATTGAGATATATGGATTTTGAAGGATTTTAATACTATAATAATTTTTTTTATTTACCATATAGGTTATTTTTCTTTTAATAAATTATTTCTTGTTTATGTGTTGTTCTATTCAAGAGATTAAGGATTTTATGTCATGATGAAAGGAAATATGTCTTTCACAACCTTTTTATCCATCCTCAATGATTTTATCATTACTATTATTTCGAAGCGTTTTTAAAATTATATTGATGTCTTTATGAATATTCAAATCACCTATAGGAAATATTTTATGTTATTTAACACCTGATATTTTCTAAAACAATTTTATGGGTAAAGGTATCTTTTAATATTATTTCAAGATATCAAATCTTCCAAATCTCCTAGAAAGTGAAAAACTAGGAGTGTTATAAACTTATACTTTTTGAAGGTAGGTCAACATGCCTAAAGATTAAGGGAACATCATGAAGATCCTGAAACATGGATTTGAGGTATGATTTATTTTCATATCCATTAAGTATGTGACATTATACAATTGAAATTCATGATTCATGAGGATATAATTAATATATTTTATTTGAAAGAATTATGTAATAAGAAATAAGGTTTAAATGCATTTTTAATGGATTATGAAGAATGTTGAATGAATAATATGTATACATATAAAGGATTCATGAGTAATGGTAGACTTAATGTTGATAAGTTGTTTAAAATTACTATTACACTTTTGATTATGGGAGTAATTTGGGGGAATCTTATAGATTTTTTGTTATATGTAATCCTTAAGTAGTTATGTGAACATAATTTTATTTGAGGGAAAAATCATTTCTTCTATGGACATAATTTTAAATGTATGGACATCTTTAGGATTCATATGATCTTTGATTATGTGGTAATTTTTTTGGAATAATTTCATGAATAAGATAAATATAATACCGGATAGTTTGTTTTAGGAATAAATGATACATTTTATTTTGGTGGAAAATAAGATTTTAATGTGGCATTAAGGTGACATATTAAAATGACCATCATTTTGTGGAGATTTTATGATTTGGTCATACACTTTTACAAGTAATAATTTAAGAGTCATCTGTGATTCATTAGTGATAAATATTAAAGCTCTATTGCAGGTATATGAGACCAAATCATTCTAATTATTGGTTTTTAATAGTATTTTATAATAATTTTTTTGAATTATAATTATAGTTTTTTGTTTAATGATCCATCTTGAACAATGTGAATTTCTTTTTTGGTGATTAATTTTTCATGGGAATTATCTTATGTTATCCCAACAATTTTTTATAATTCCAAATGAATTTTGGAACAAATTTCTTTCCTAATATGGATTTAGAGATCTTTATATGTTTATTCTTTTTCTATAAGAATGATTGTTTCACAGTCTTATTTTATGTGAAAAGATGAGTTTTTGGTGAAAAATTACTTGATGGATCAAACTATACTTTCATGTACGCATATATCCATTTGTTAATTGTATAGATGAAAATGGAATTCCTCAAATCTATGAAGAGGGGTCTTGAAATAAAAACATTATCCAATTTCTTTTGTAACGTCTCGTACCTGGCCAGCCACCCGAACAGTGTCGAACGGATCGGGTGTCACTACCTTAGGCGCACCTCCCCTGAACGCAAAAGGCTGTCGACTATCAGCGAGGGTCTGAATAGGTATAGTGGGGAGGCTATACCCTCTCAGAGGATCATAATAGGGGTACTGGTCCAAGTATAAATGTAAGATGCAGCAGAAAGAAAGACTCAGCAGACTCAAACCAGACCCACAGAACGGAAGCATAATCAATATAGATAAATAGCAGAAGCAATATAGAAACAACAACAGCGGAAAGTAAACAAAACAACATGCTGATAACATGTAACTAATATTGAACAGTAAAACATGCATACCAAGAAGGTCATACACAACTAAATGTAAAAAGGGTGCCAATGGCTAACCAACAGTAGATAAAACTAGTAAGCATGTCGTTACAGAAAAGAAAAAAACAAAGTATACCCCAGCTAGGCATGACCTCAAGGTACATACCATCTCCATGCAACAACTAACGCAGCCCAGCTCCTGAAGCTTGCCTCTTTCCTACACGTAAATCCATAAAGTCTGCATGCGTCCCGAAGGACCCGTGCAGGGTGTGAGACAAATCTCAGTAGGATACCACCCAACGGTGCATACCAAATATATGTATTTAAGCAGTCATGCATTACAAGGAAATCAGTAAACAGTACTATGCACAAGTAAACACAAACTCCACTAGTGCTCAACAGCCACCATTGAGTATCACCTGCTTCGGTGCATGTCAGAATCTCTGTCATGTAACCCGGCACCACGTGCCACCAGACACCTCGTGTCTCAAGTACCGATGTCCCGAAGGCACGCCCAAGAATAGTAACCCAGCAACATGTGCCTCCTGTCACCTCGTGCCTAAAATACCGACGTCCCAAAGGATCGCCCAAGAATAGTAACTCGGCACCGTGTGCCTCCTAACACCTCGTTTCCCAAGCTATCCCCTGAAGGCTCATCACATCCCGTGTGGCTTTCTACGGAAAGCACCCCCAACTAGAATACCTAACCGTAACTACGGGGGTCTCTACCCACACGATTGGTCAAAACCACCTCATCACGGAGTATCTCTAT
This sequence comes from Viscum album, assembly GCA_963277665.1. Taxonomy (NCBI): domain Eukaryota; kingdom Viridiplantae; phylum Streptophyta; class Magnoliopsida; order Santalales; family Viscaceae; genus Viscum; species Viscum album. The sequence goes on from OY728161.1 coordinate 776,745,898, forward strand.
GTGCACACTACTCAAAGTCTCGGGTGAGTGGTAATCAACAAATAGTACCTAAGCAACCAGAACATTTGACACCTCGTGTCCCTACGATATTGTCGCCCAAGTCCGATGGTCTCGCCATCTAAGTAACCCGAGCCATGCCCAACCTGAAAGTCGTACTGCCTCAAGGCGACGTTCATGATGCCCAATCTCGTGGTCAAAACCACCCAAAGTAACCTGGGCCAAGAACAAACTGTGATCAGCATCACTCAAGCGTAATCGGGCCAATCCCAACACAACCCAATGGGTCAGCAGATTCAATTCAGCAATTGAATATGTAACATATTTAAACAAACAACATAAACAGGAAAAACCAAATAAACAGTTGAATTTCACTATACCAGGTGTTGTACCATACCAGCACTGAGGTCTTTAATGCCTCTAAAAATTTATATCAGGCTTTAATAAATTAAACTAAATAGTTTAGCACTTTAAAATTTCAATTAAAATCATTTTGGCATTCCCCGGCCAAAATTCCCCGACGAGCAATGGCCCCTCACCCGGTCTTACTCACCCCAAATGGTAACCGGGCATATCCAAAAGAATTCTAGAAGCCCCATAAGCAATACAATATGAAAAAAGCAGATAAAACAGGTCCCGCTCAAAAATACCCAAAAACGCGCCGAAGGCCGCGTCACCCAAATAACCACTAAAACACAAAATGAGGTATGCACAACCTACCTGATACCCATATGATGCTACTCCTCTGGTAACAGCCTTAAATTTTGTCTAAAATGAGGTAGATCTATAAAGTAATCCATTCCTCTCAAACCCCTATAACTCTTTCTAGAACAAAAATCTAACAAAACAGCTCAAGGGGAATCGAGGCCTTACCGAGGGGGTTCCAACGCATCCAACCACGACTGAATCCGACTTCAAACGGAGAATCAGGAAGGGTTTGAAGATCCGGCTGGCTCCCTCCCGCTCAACCTGAAGGAGGTATTGAGGTTCTTCCTCAAAAAGAGGCTACTGCCCATTTTAGCAAAAAAAAAAATACACGGCGTGTACTTTAAGTACACGGCGTGTATCATTTTACTGTTCATATAATGGCTAAATCCCACCGCCTTACTTTCTAGACCTGACGAAATGAGTACACAGTATGTACCTATGGGTACACGGTGTGTACTTGGTTTCCCTTCTCCTCCTCACCGACTTACACACACGCCATGTATATCCCTTATACACGGCTAGACTACACGGCGTGTCCAAGGGGAACATGGTGTGTCCTCGGTTCTACCTAGCCAACTGGCCTACATGCCATGTATGGCCACCACACGGTCGGGGTTACACAGCGTGTGTAAACCTATAAGCTGTGTAGGAAGAAATTTCTACATGGTCATCACACGGCATGTACTCAGCGATCACACGGTCGGTCACTCGCTTAACATATACATGGTGAGTACTTAAAGTGCACGGCGTGTAGTCTGGAAATTTCCAGAAATATCTCATTTTCTCCAGTTTCCTCATAAACCAGTCCAAAATTCAAATAGGGTAGGGATTTTGACCCATTCTAAAAACACGGGTTCTTACAAACTCCCCACCTTAACTTAGCTCGCCCCCAAGCTACAGAACGAAACCCGGAGATTGCACCGAACACGCCTATCCCAGTTAAACAACCTAGACTAACCCAGTCCCCATGTTTTGGAAAAATTCTTCAAGGGGCTCCCCCCTTAGGAATTTTCTACTCGGTCTCAACCAACAAAGCTTGACACCTCAAGTAACCCACATCCTCGATGCCCTGATGCCCATGGCACCTCAAGTAACCCGCATCCTCGATGCCCCGATGCCCAAGGCACCTAAAGTAACATGCATCCTTGTGGCCATAATGCCACGCATCTCATACATATATATGTAATATATCACACACCTGATTTGGTGCCAATATCACTGACTAGAATCTGGTTAGTCCACATAGATCATGTGCACCACGTGCACTCAAAACAGACATGCCTCTACAGGTCATGCCCAAAAGGAAACATGGAGATCACGGCCACACTGTGGTGTACCTCTAACCGTCCTCGGCTCACCAACCTGCTCAGCCTCTGGAAGCTCCATGGCGTGCACCTAGCCTGAAGTATGGCTGCCTGATGCCTGACAACCCTACGGTACTGCTCCAGTCACCGGCCACTGACCCCTCAGCTGGGTCCCACCATCTCTGTCACGACCTCCACGCACAGCTGAACCTCGACAACCCTCTCCAGGTACCGAACCTGAACCAACTCCAGATGCTAAAGTCTGGTATGGTCCCTGCCTACCGGCTATCTGAGAAGGTTGCCTCCAGATGCTCTTCTTGTCCACATGCCCAGCACTCCTTCAGAGGCCTATCGCACTGAGCCCGAACGTGTCCAGGTTGTCCAAACTGAAAGCAAATCACCGAAGAACTACGACGAGGTGGTTTAGCTGAATCCCTAGCCTGACTTCCCTGCTGGAACTCATCCCGTCCTCGCTTCCTGCTATCCTAACCTTCACCTGAAGCTGTCACCCTTCCCAAGAGAGACTTCTCTCTCTCGTTGCCCTCAGCTATGAGCGCCTGATTTACCGCCTCTGAGAAGGAACTCGGCCAGAAGATGTTCACCTGGACCCAAATGGCATGTCATAATCCCTCATCGAAGCGCCTCACCCTAGCCGCGTCATCACTCACCATACCAAGTACAAAGCGAGAAAACTCTGTGAAAGTAGTTGTGTAGTCCATGACGGACATGTCTCCCTGCTGAAGACTCATGAAATCCCTAGCTCTCTCTGCCATCAGTGTCTCCAGGTAGAAGTGCTCAAAGAACCTGTCCTCGACGCCCTTCCAAGCTAGTCCCTCGTGCCTACGAGCCTACACCTGTACATCCCACCAACACTTCACCGATCCTATCAGCATGTACGTCGCCAGCTTAACCCTCCACCATGGAGGCATCTCTAGCTACTCGAAAATCATATGCATAATCTCTATCCAGTTCTCAGCCACCTATGGACCACCCTCACCCTGAAGAAGTGGCGGATGCTGCGACTGGAACTCCCGCGTTAGATATGCCATAGAAGGTTTTCTACCCTACGCGCCTCTGTCGATCCCCTACAAGGTACGTACTAGGCTAGATCATAGATGCTCGTCGATCCAAGGTCCGAATTCCACCAAACTCGGCTACTGTCCTGCGTGCATTGAATCCAGGACCTGCTCTTGTCCCTAAGCCTATCCCTGCGGCTCGTGCTATGCCTGTACTAAATCCTGAACCTGATCCTGCGGCACTGTATCATCTCCTACCTGACGCTCCATCGAGTCGTGAAGGAGTAACCAGCTAAATACCATAAATGGTCATACAACCCATATATATATAATAATATATTCTATGCAGATAAGGAAAGCAGTAAAGAGGCAGTGTATAACAACTACCCTTACTCTCCCCCATCGCAACTGATGCCCTCGGAATCCTAACCTCACGGCCTCCTTACCCGCCCTCAATAGAGCCAAGTATCAATGGTACCTCGGGCCATGCCCGTCCTGACAACCCACATTGCCTCAAACCGACGACTGAGTCACCCAATCCTGACAGTTACACTGCCTCAGCTATAGTACATGTCTGCTCTCTTAAGAGCCAGGCCCAAATATTCCACCACATGCAATTCTACAAAAATAAAGAATGGAATACACATTGCAACATACAAGAAATTCAATAAAGAATTTCACCAAAGTACATTTCAAACATATAAAGCATGGAAATTGATATTTCACTCACATGGAATTATCACATCACAAATCATACGTGCAATTATGAAATTGAAATACCCTAAAAAGGTGCCTATCGAAAGCCAAGCAACCAAGCCTCACCATACCGGCTAAGATCCAATTCTCCCTTACCATACTGGGTCAAGGGTCACATATCAAAATCTTGAACATCACACACCAAGTGAGCCAGCGAGGTAGAAATCATATAAACCATAATTTGAGCAAAAAAGCAAACAGCAATTCCCACCCAAGGTAACTTGGTCCATCCCTCGTACCTAGGGCTGCAGGCACCAAAGCACAAGCTAGAAACACAGTTCCGGTAACAACCTATCTCCAGTCTACCATATCCCAAATAGTTGAACCAACGGAAATAAAAATAGAAGTCTCAAACTCATTAGTAGTCAAAAAGGCACTACTACTAAATCCCATTCAAGAACTCCTCTGATACCACTTTGTAACGACCCGGACCTGGCCAGCCACCCGAACAGTGCCAAACGGGTCGGGTGTTACTTCCTTAGGCGCACCTCCCCGAATGACAAAGGTTGCTGACTAGAAACGAGGGTCTGAATAGGTATAGTGGGGAGGCTATACCCTCTCGGAGGATCATAATAAGGGTAATGGTCCAAGTATAATAGTAAGATGCAGCGGAAAGAAAGACTCAGCAGACTTGAACCAGACCCGCAGAGCAGAAGCATAATCAATATAGATAAATAGCGGAAGCAATATAGAAACAACATCAGCGTAAAGTAAACATAAAAACATGCTGATAACATGTAACTAATAATGAACAGTAAAACATGCATACCAAGCAGGGCATACACAACTGAATGTAAAAAGGGAGCCAATGGCTAACCAACAATAGCTACAACTAGTAAGCATGTCGTTACAGAAAAAAACAAATCAATGTAAACCACAGCTATGGATGACCTCAAGGTCCATACCATCTCCATGCAACAACTAATGAAGCCCATCTCCTAAAGCTGGCATTTTTCCTGCACGTAAATCCATAAAGTCTGTACGCGTCCCGAAGGGCCCATGTAGGGTGTGAGACAAATCTCAGTAGGATACCACCCAACGGTGCGTACAAATATATGTGTTTAAGAAGTCATGCATTACAAGGAAAGCAGTAAACAGTACTATGCACAAGTAAACACAAACTCCACTGGTGCTCAACAGCCACCATTGAGTATCACCTGCTTCGGCCCACGCTGGAATCTCTTTCATGTAACCTGGAACCACGTGCCACCTGAAACCTCGTGTCTCAAGTACCGAAATCCCGAAGGCATGCCCAGGAATAGTAACCCGGCACCATGTGCCTCCTGACACCTCGTGCCTCATGTACCAACGTCCCGAAGGCACGCCCAAGAATAGTAACTTGGCACCGTGTTCCTCTTGACACCTCATGTCCCATGATATCCCCTGAAGGCTCCTCACCTCCCACGTGGCTTTCTATGGAAAGCACCCCCAACCAGAATACCTAACCACAACTACGGGGGTCTCTACCCACACGAGTGGTCAAAACCACCTCATCACAGAGTATCTTTGTGTGCACACAACTCAAAGTCCCAGGTGAGCGGTAATAACCAAATAGTACATAGGCCACTAGAACATCTGACACCTCGTGTCCCTGCGATCATGTCGCTCAAGTCCGATGGTCTCGCCATCCAAGTAACTCGGGCCATGCCCAACCTGACAGTCGTACTGCCTCAAGCCGACGTTCATGACGCCCAATCCCATGGTCAAAACCACCCAAAGTTACCCAGGCCAAGCCCAAACTGTGATCAGCATCACTCAAGCGTAACCGGGCCAAGCCCAACACAACCCAATGGGTCAGTAGATGCAATTCAGCAATTGCATATGTAACATATTTAAACAGACAACATAAACAGGAAAAGCCAACTAAACAGTTGAATTGCACTATAGCAGGTGTTGTCCCATACCAGCACTGAGGTCTTAAATGACTTTAACAATTTATATCAGGATTTAATAAATTAAACTAAACAGTTTAGCACATTAAAATTTCAATGAAAACCATTTTGGCGTTCCTTGGCCAAAATGCCCCGACGAGCAACGACACCTCACCCGGCCCTCCTCACTCCAACTTGTAACCGAGCATACCCAAAAGCATCCTAGAGGTCCTATAAGCAATACAGTATGAAAAAGAAGATAAAACAGGTCCCGGTCAAAAATACTCGAAAACGCGATGAAGGCCGCATCACCCAAACAACCACGAAAACACAAAATGAGGTATGCACCACCTACCTGAGACCCGTATGATGCTACTCTACCGGTAACAGCCATAAATTCAGTCTAAAATGTGGTAGATCTACAATATAATCCAAACTTATCAAACCCCTATATCTCGTTCTAGAACAAAAATCAAACAAAACGGCTCAAGTTGAATCGAGGCCTTACCGAGGGGGTTCAAACGCATCCAACTGCGAAAGATTCCGACTTCAAACGGAGAACCAAAAAGGGTTTAAAGATTCGACCGTCTCCCTCCCGCTCAACCTGAAGGAGGTATTAAGGTTCTTCCTTAAAACGAGGCAACTACCCGTTTTAGAAAAAAAGAAAATACACGGTGTGTACTTTAAGTACACGGCGTGTATCATTTTACTATTCATATGACAGCTAAATCCCGCCGCCTTACTTTCTAGACCTGCCGACATGAGTACACGGCGTGTACCTATGGGTACACGGTGTGTACATGGTTTCCCTTATCCTCCTCGCCGACTTACACACACGCCATGTATATCCCTTATACACAGCTAGACTTAGCGTGTCCAAGGGGAACACGGTGTGTCCTCGGTTCTACTTGGCCAACCAGCCTACATGCCATGTATGGCCACCACACGGTTGGGGTTACACAGTGTGTGTAAAACTACATGCCGTGTAGGAAGAAATTTCTACACAGTCATCACACGGCATGTACTTGGCGAGCACACGACCGGTCACTCTCTTAACATATACACGGAGAGTACTTAAAGTACACAGTGTGTAGTCTAAAAATTTCCAGAAACATCCTATTTTCTCCAGTTTCCTCAGAAACCAGTCAAAAATTCTAACAGGGTCGGGATTTTGACCCGTTCTAAAAACTCGGGTTCTTACATATTTTTCTAATTTACAAATAAATAGCCTCTATAAACTATCATATGTTTACGGTTTTGTGGTGCTTAACATTGTCCTGACTCTATTCTATCTCAGTCTCTATAAGTAACTGAGAGTTGATTTTCACTTTCATATCCATGTATTCTTATATGGATAACAAATATGTATTCCCTTAGGTGGTCCTCAAAAAAATTTTATCTCTTTTTGATTGGATGTTTTAATAATCATTTCATAACGATGCAGGGTTTTAACAAAGTTATTTTGATTAGTAGACCCATAGTCATTATTCCTAATTTAAAATTGAGAGGAAACAATTTATTTAATATTGGGAGAATGTAAAAACCCATGTATTTATTGAATAATTTTTTATATTTTTTTATTCTTTATTTAAGGAGTAATTATAAAAATAAATAATTTATTAAATGGTTATTTACATTGAAAACAATAATTTTTCAATTATTGAATTATTATTTTAAAAAATAATTTCATTTTTTAATTCATCATGATGAAATCATCTTAATGTGAAATATTGAGAATTTTCTAAAAGTGATTATTATTTTGTGAATATTTCTAAATACTTCTATTTAATAAGATTTTTTATTGTGATGTCATGATGAAATATATGTGACATATTAATTTTATTGAATAATGATATTATAGGAGAAATGTTGTATAGAAATAACATAGAACTTGATAATTATACTCTATTTATGAAATGTATAAACATTATTTTCAGTGTAGACACAGTTTCTTCATAACACTATAAAAACTCAGGTACATATAAAATTATTTGAATTAAACAAAAATTTTCCACTTCTGTGTTTTGAATTTTGAAAAACAGAGATGCACAGTTGTGATCTGTTATTTATTTGTAGTCTGATAGAGTCAACTTACTTTTTTGTGAATATTAACTTACCCTTATAAATAGTAACCTACACTTATTAATAGTAATATGACCCTTAGAAATAGAAAATTGACCAAATGAATAGTAAACTCGCCAATGAATTGTTGAAATAGTGTGTGCCCTATAGAAAACTAATGAGTGTTTTTTATTACCGTATTCTGTATACAGTTAGCTATACATGATGTCATATTACCATTATAGTGTGGACTTTTCAATGTCCACAATTGAAATGGTATTGTCCAAAGATTAATTTTAATGTTGAGAGGCTATAGCAGATCCAAGACAATAATGGGAACCATGTGATACTATGACATAAATCTTAAATATATGTTCTATGGTCTAGATACATCTTATTGAGAGTACATAGTATATGTCTGACTATCAGGTGCAGGGGGATCATAAGCATTGAGACAACATCTCATGAAGATCACACAAGGTGATCTCTAGTAGTGAGATCATGAGGACATACAGTCCAATAAGAACACCACATGTTTTAGGAGTCATTGGATGTTCCTATCTATGAACATGTGTATTGTTGTCTTGACTTGAGATCACTTCTTATGAATTTCATTTGATCGTGTACTTTGATGCTAGATGAAAACAATGATGTTGAAATCATGGAGAGTTAGTTTGTGTTTGGTGTGTCCTAGATGGCATCAAATTGGTTGAATGGTCAAGAAAGGATTTGTCGCTTCTAGGTTATGGAAGTAATATATATCTCATGCCATGTTGGTAAGGATGGTAGTACCTTCATAAGACCAAACTCATGGCATTCCAGGGTTAATTAGACTAGTTGGATCATCTAATAATAAAGTAATAAAAATGGTGATGAAACACATGTGCATCCTGCATTATGAGATATTAATGATAAAGAGATTATATTACATAATAAGTGTTCATAGGTTGGTAATCGTTGTTGTGATAATCCATATCTTTTAAGGCGAGATGATGGGTTGCTAGATCCCTCTCTTGGACTGTGAATAATATTCGCTGCTATCGAGATAAGGGCCTAGAGGGTCACACACAATAGTGTATTCGAGAGTCTGCCTTATTTAGTTGAATAGTAGTCTTGGACATGGTGGGCACCACCATTGGGGTCCAGGATTTCTCCAAGGATCTACGATCGTCAATGAAATAAATAAATTCATATTCTTAATGTTAAGAATAACGTGAATTGAATTTATTAATTAAATTTATTACACGTTTTAAGTAAACACATAGAAAATATTATTTTAAGGAATTTTAAAATATTAACGGTTCATTAATATTTATGGGAGAATGTGTTGAGTTAATGGATTAATTATTATCACTTAATATATTTGTTATATTATAAATAATTGATATGAATAAGAAATAATATTTATGACTCAATTTAATAGAAATAACATTATTTATATTGTGTGTTAATTATTTATGGCTTGGGTTGGCATTTTTGGGTAATTTCATTACACTCAATAAATATAGGAGAAGATAGATTTTATAGGTACTATTTGTCTGTATCTCTACTTCTCTCTCCCACATCCTAGAGAGAGAGGCTATGGATCCAATGAACTCAGATGAAGCTCTCTTTCTCAAGAATCATAAGCAGAGTGAATCTGTGATCATCGGAGGGTCGAAGGCATCCCTGAAACTCTGTGCTAGCACTCGGATTTTGACGAATGGGGCTTCCACATTTTCTTGATGTTCATGTGGACGATCTAGAGGAATTCATCTTTGGATTCTTCAAGTAGGGATCTCCAACGACGAGCAGACGTCGTGCACATCTTCATCATTAAACCAGTTATTGTTACGCATTAATTATTGCGCCTAACTTCTTTCACATGAGATCCTTGGCCTAAACCGGGTTGATATTCGCTGACATTGACAAGATTAGATCAATTTTTGGTGAAAATTACAAAATCCCTCTTTTCAGGGACTTCGTTACGTCCCCGGCTCCTTCATGTGGTTTAAGGGAGATCACGTGAATGTTTTAAGCTAAAAATAAATAAATTTTCATTAACTTATAACGACAGTTTCATTACGGTCCCAACGCTGAAGAACACAAATTAATCCGAAATTGGATGTCCATTCAGCCTTCATCTGATGTTTTATGTTAGGATTAAAAAGCGGGTGTTTTATGAATTTCCTACAATCATTCATCGGGTGGGCATCCGGTGACCGAAATAGTATTTCTTGATGAGGTTAATGATTATTATTATTATCATAGTTATATAATAATAATAATAATAGTTTTATTATAATAATAATTTAATATTTTAACATGTTATTTTATATTATAATAATATTTAAATATTATTATTTCATTCGAAATAATTAATAGGATTTAGAATTTATAAAGGTGGATAGATGGCTATGTGGATTCGAATCAAAAATGAATTGTCAAATGTAAAAAAAAGGGGATGGCGGAGACCTAAATTGCAGGTCTCCGAAGACAAAAAAATGGCAGGGGGTGACCTGCTTTGCAGGTTTGAAGAAAAACTCTTTTGGGGGCCGAGCATCCCCCCGACCCCTTCATCGTCCCTGCAGACCCGCTCTAGATGCCACCTCCTACCGACCGCCAGCTCCGCCTCACCCAAGACTCCGCATGGGACCCAGGCTGCACCACATCTAGCCGGCGCTCGAGACATAGCCCCCTTCCTTCTCTCTGTTACAGGAGCCCCACACCTCAGTAGAGCCCTCCGGGCTTCCATCTCTCAGTCGGACCAGCAACACGGCCGGCTCCCGTGCAGCTCGTTGCTCCTCCCGCCATCATGGCCAGACACACAACAGACTGTACGGGCCACCCTCCAGCCTTCACCTTGTGGCACAACGAGCCACCCTCCATCATCCTCCCTCCATGCCTCCTATATCTGCGCCCCCTGTAGTGGTGCACCACCTGGAACCAGACTCCTCTGGCAACCTTGTCGACCGCTAACAACCCTACTGGGCTACCTCCTTCTGTAGCGCGCCTCTCACCAGTTTCCAACCACCCCTCTAACTATATCTAACCTAGTCAGTTTCAGAAACGGAATCCCACCACCGCCTTTCTCGGCCGACGCCGACCACACCAGCTCCTCTGTGTGGATCCTCAAGTGGCTTGATCCGGTCTCTATTGTGAGGTAACCTCTAATTCAGGTTCAGTTCGGTCTGCATATACTGATTTTCCCCACCGTGTGGCCGGGTGGGTCATCCTAGCCCAGAATTGTCTTCAGAGGACCTACATGGCCGAGATCACACCGGCACAAGGTCGATATAGCCCGGACTAGGCCGGCGCAGGTTCTCTCCGACCCGCACAGGTCCTGTCTAAAGTTTTAGGGGCCTGACTAATTTTTATAAATCAAAAATTAAATAGAATAATTAATTTAATTTCAATTTGTAATTAAATTCATCAAATATTAAATATTTGGGTTTTAAATTAATTTAGGCATAAATAATTTAAAAGGTGTTTAATTAAATTATTTAATTAATATATATTTTATTTTTAAAATTAAATTAATTTATCAGAACCAAACGACATAATTATTTAATTAAAAATTATACTGCAATTTTTAGTTCAATTAGATTCCCTCAACTGTATTGTTAATGAAAATTTAATTTTAACTCTGCATTTAGTTAATATTAGCGAGTTAATGTGTATGATGATCTGGAAACCGACCAAAGAATGCCTAGTTCTTGTTTATTTATTTAATTTAATTAATTTAGTAAATTTAATTATTTCATGGTATTGTAATAATTAGATTATTTAATAAAATTTGATCTGTGTATCTTCTCTATGTCATTATACATATAAAGGCATGCAAGCTCATTCTCAGAGTTGTATTTTCTAGACTCCCAAGTTACCCTCGCATGTGTGCGAGTATTTTTTTTATATTGACAAGACAACCACTAATGCACATCGTGAAAAGTTATGGAGACACTATATAGGTGATATCATGCATTAGAAGTGAACAGTTTTCATTTCAAGTCGTAGGAGACGCGACCCAATGTATATCCCCTAGGGTCTATGTTGGGGTGTTATTTACTCAATGGATCGACCATTAGTATGGGCTCATGATCCAGTCATCATTTTTTGAATGGTTTATTATTATCTTTGAATGTGTAGTTAATGCACGGTCACATAGAATAATAATAAACAATCATGCAAGATAAAACAAACTTGTGACGAGATGATGTTTTCAATTCCTTGCATGGTCAGTTGTGAGTGTGATCACATAGTATGTGCTTAAAAAATAGAAAATTATTTGTTTCGTCACATTAAAAATAAGAAACCCCTCAAAGAAATATTAAGTCATAACTGCCATCATTCATTTGAATTTGGACAAAACCTGGTGTTTGGGTTGTCGGTAATACCATATTTGAGGGTGCCCCTTACAACTGGGGAGTCCGTATAAGAGTGATGAGTCAACATAACTAATGTTCTAGTTAGGATTAGCCATAACATACTTTCTATCATTTAAGAGGAATGTGTCAAGTATATCATTTATGGATTTTACAAGCTGGGACTTCACACAACAGATCATGGAACCACGAGTTCATGTGGTTGGCTAGCCAAAATCCTACCTTGAACCCTCCATGTAGTGGTGCAGCCATAACTTGTAGACTATGAGGGGTGGTTCTGAGATACCTTCCCCTAGAATACTCTAGCGATAGATTATTCCAATTCTAGCATATAGGGTTCCTAGAATTCGATAAAAATAGTGGGAGGCAATTAATTCTTTAATTATTTAATCAAAATTGACTAACCCGTAATCTAGAGAAAAAGTACTAATCTACTATAATTTATTTTTTTAGAAAAATGGAATGTTATAGCACAAGTTCAAAAAACTATGATATTACTGAATGGACAAAGTAAATGTCCACGGTGGCATGAGAATCGAAGAATAATAAGGGTGCTTTCAAATAGTATTATGAAATAGGAATGTCAAGGTTCTAGTGTCCCCAACACCATTAAACTACCTCAAGAAGCGAAGGTGAAATTGATTTCAAGAGACTAATCTAGAAAGCATATGATAGTTACATCCTTATGCTTTCATCAACGTCTTGTGCTAGTTGCGTTTGCTACACCCAAACATTGATGATAAAACATGAAGTCACATCTTTGAGATGTTTTCAAGGACAAAGGGAAGCAATGATGTGAATAAGGTGAATCTTACACCATCATGTGTAAATTGAATGATGGATCATGATCTTTAAATGGATTCCTTTCTCATATAATTTTCACCACTTTACTCATGTAATGTTTTATGTTATAAAACAAACATGTATTGAGTAAATGCATCCTTACTTATTCAGGTAAGGTTCACCATGTGAATAAGAATTTCAAAGACAGTTTTATCCTTTATTATTATGGAGAATAAATTTAAAGACAATGAAAAAAGTCAAAAAGGCATGTAATAACAATGAAACATTCACGATGTCCTTCAATTAATGAGGTATTAACAATTTTTATTTGAATTTCGTTTTACAAAATAAAACAATTGATGTAAAATAGTAATAAAATGAATTAATGAAGAAAGTTGCCTCTTCTTATTTAGGTATATTCATCTTTGAAATGTTTCCATTTTACAACATGGGAATTAAACACAATGTGATGGTGACATATGTGTATTCTTATATGATAACCAAGTAAGTATAGATACCTTACTATAAGTTAGGTGTATTCTCCAAGTGGTTGAGAATGGGTGATACATAGGCCAGTTGTGAGAAGTAAATGGATTAATTATTTCCAAGTGATAGATTAATGTATAACTATTATTTAGTATAACCAAAACAATTATCTCACTTGCCGTTTTGGAACATGGATACATTATTCCAGGTTTTTGGAATGAATGTTGTTTTTGGTTTCAAATAATTAATTAATAGTTCAGTGATACATGTATCATAGAAAATAACAGATTAATATAAAAATGTAAGACTTATACCCAGTTGTGGAATGATATTTCAATGGAATGTAAAACAAAAAGTGGACATCAAGAATATACCTAAAATGGTATTTAGACTCGGTGGAACTAAATACTTTTGGTATTATCTATGTTTTTCTGATGGAAAAAGGATCCTTTAAAAATAATTGTTTGTTACAACGTGTTTGGAAATAGTTCAACATGTGAATGTAAAAAATTACAAGGGTAAAATAGATGTATAAATATACTTCGTAAGATTCATTTGGGTTATTAAGGAATAATAAAGTAAATTATATGCATGGTCAGATGTTATGAGTAGCTTCGGGTCGACATACCAAATAATATCTTGACCAGGAATTCATCGATCATGATAATGTAGCATTGAGTACTTCCCAAATTCAAATTAACTTATCAACATTAGGGCATTTATGATAGAGATTAGGATCAATGATGAAGTCTTACATGTCAATATTGATCAACAAAATGTGGCCTGTATCAATTCTTATATGCCCATTTTATACATCAGAGTTATAATGTATGGAGTATCAGTGTTGCAAATTTCAGAAGCATCCATTATATTTCATGATGTGCTTCACAAATAATTGTATACTCCCATAATCATATGGAATCTAAAATGAAAATGGATATCATACGAGTCATTGTATGATGATTAATCCATTATGTCATATAGACATGTGTTTGAATAAAAAGAGTTTATTAGGACATAAACAAACATGCATCAAGTGAAACACATGGTGCATCTATGTAATAATCCTAACAATCACTTATGATATTATATAAATCCTTAAGATAGAAATGTACTAGTGAAGTGATTGAATACATATATATAAGGGTTCACAACTCATTAGAGATAGTGGGAGCAATATTGACTTGAGCTTAGTCAATTCTTCAGATTCACAAATAGTTGTCATAAGAACTAGTTCCACTAGAGTATGTTGAACAAAGTATGTTTTAGAGACACATACTATGTCAGAAGAATAAAACCATATTGAAGGTTTTTATATTCACCATGGGCGGTGATCGATTATTCATTGTGAATAATATTTACAACAGGTAAGAAATATATGACAATTAGATAAAATTGATAAGACCAACTAAATATCCATTAATGGATTCCAAGTATCAAAGTGAAAATGGGATTAAAATTTTAAATACTAAGGTGGGTATTCATGTGAGTTGATAAATGGGCGATAGATACACAATACCAATAAGTCTCGATAGGTTTCACCAAGTTGTTATGCCTAAACCCATTAAAATTTTACTTGTCATAGAAATGTTATATGATCATTTTATTTAGAATTGGATGTCATGACCATCATTCGTGGATGGTGTCTATACCACCCAACCAAAAAGAGAAGGTCAAGACATAGAATTCTAATAAAGGATTCAAGTTAGTGAAATCCAGTTAAGGATTGAAATAAGCAATAGAATCATAGAAAATTCATTTGTAATGAATGCATGTAATGTTTCTTCTAATGGTTAGTGGGAGCGCTAAGGTTTTCCATGAAAGGAATGTTCAGAAACATATGTAAAATATGAATTGGTCTTATTGTTAGTTAATATCCAAAGGAAATATTTTCTCCATTGATTGTCATAAATTAGCAACCTATGTTCTTGGGAATTGGATCTACTCAGGTGGACTTATAGGTTTCTTGGACCTAGTAAATCATACATATAGTAAAGCAGTATTGAAAAATATGACATGGAATAATTCAAGAGATGAATTGTTGCCTATGTCCCAAGGAATAATCTCCATGGGTTGAAGTGTACGAGAAATAGGAAGAGATAACCATGAGGAGTTAAATCCATACATTGAAGCTATGGTCTATAACGATTTCCATGATATGTACAAAAAATTGATATTTCCCAGACATGCTTTGTTGTTGTAAAATATCAGTTATATTTTGGAACACTACAAGTGAAGTAGTCAGAACTATCTAATTGTACTTCGACAAGTATAAAAGATACATACTTGGTAAGTGGAAAAGTAAGGATACTAGTTTTAAGGGTACACATACTAGTATTACATAGATCCATGTGATGTAATATCACAGTTAGGATAAAGGTGATGAGCGAGTCAAGATCATATAATCTAGTGGTATTAATACCTACAAATACTGATTACGTTGCAGCTTATGAGGTAGCTAAGAAGCAGTAAATAAATGCAATGATTTTTTATAGTTTTTGGAATCGCATATGGTAAGAAAAGTATTATCATAATGTAAATTATGATATTATTACTATCATGGATGTCATGTAATGACAGTGTAAAAGTGGGATATACTAGGGAATACTATCTCTTGTATAGATTAACTCATGGAGATTATGTCGCTATTGCAGAATCTCCACAAGGTGGAACTGTGGCATGCCAAGTAGCTAAATTCATTACTCTGCAAAAACATTATCCTTTTCATGTGAGTATCTAACAAGTTTGGTTGAAAGTTTTCTATAGAGAAATGTTGAGTGTGGAAATAGTAGGTTCCCAAGACCGAACTATTCAGTGTTTTTCATTGCCATATCATGTATACAATTATCAATATGTGATGTCATCATACCAATATAGTGTTGAATTTTATGCATCAACAATTGAAATGGTAATGTCCACAGATTGATTTTCATGATGAGAGGTTATAGAAGATCCTAGGATTTAATGAGAACCGCGAGATTCTATGACATTAATCTTAAATATATGTTCTATGGTCTAGATACATCTTACTTAGAAGACATAGTATATGATTGAATATCAGGTGCTGGGGGATCATAATCATTGAGACTTATTCTCACGAAGTATTCACTCAGTGATCTCTATTAGTGAGATAATGAGGACATAACTTACAATAAATGAGTTATAGTTTAAAATGAGTTATAGTTTAACGGTGTTATAAAATGAGTTATAGTTTAAAATTTTTTGTTTCGAATAAATTATTATTTTATTTAAAAATTAAATTCCACATATTTTGAAATTTATATTGATAAAATTGAGTTAATATTTTAATTATACATGTAAAAAAATGGTTATGGTGAATTTTTTGAAATTTTTCTAATATACATGTATTTTATGATGAATAGTAAAATATGTCAATTTACCGTATTTATACATTATATGATTAATACACTATTAGTAGAGTCAAGTCTGATTTAATCATACTTGGTTCGAACATTAATGCTATATTTACTATTTTTTGTCTCAAAAATAAATACTATACATATTATTGCTGAAAAATATTAAACTAATGATTAACAAAATGGCACCCCTTCATTCCTCCACTATAAATACCACCCTCAACCCCCTCTTCTTCTCACACCACTCCAAATTTTAGAATTGTCTAATTTATGCCAAATACCCTTCCCAAGGATCATCCCCACATATAGGACCTCTTTTTCCACCTAAAAGGCCAAAAAAGGCCAAAATGAGGATATCAAGGAGAAGAGATCAAGAGGAAAAACTCCTCTTTCATTTTCTTGTGTATTCTTTTAAATTCCATTTTTTTCGTATATTCTCTATGCATACCAATATAAAAGTTTCATGAAATCTCTATTATATTATATATTATGTATCATTATCGTGTTTATGGAACAATTTATCATCATTATTTTTCTCCCCTACCTCTTATTCTAAAAATAAAAACACTGTTTACGGTGTGCCGATTTACCAAAATCGTGGATGATGTGTTCTCAATTTACATTACATACTTCAACGATGATCATAAAAAAAATTAAAGAGATTTTAATTTTATGATATATCATTTTTTATGTTATGGAGTTTAAATATATACATAATATTATGATATATAATGAAATTAGTTCATGATTATTGTAGAACCACCAAAATGATCTAAATGGACATCCCAAATGTTTTATCTAATGATACATACTCATAAAAAATTGCTTGTGGAATAATTGAATATTACAAAAAAATATTAATAACATTTAATTCAACATATGTACTTTTCATCCATTAAACAAGGAAATCCTTTACGAACCAACCATGGAAATCATGTAAAGCACGCACAGAAATCACAAAATATTATTAATAATCATGCCAAATGATGTTATAAAATGATTATATAAACTGTTATAATTATGAATATTTTCCTATAAAATATTAATATCAATCTTTTAACCATTTTACATAAGGTTTAAACAATTTTTAAGTAGCATGAACCCTAGGTAAGGGAATTATTTACGCAAATTCCATTCTTTGGGTTAACCTTATACTTCATTAATTATGTGTAGCGGAGATTATTTTTTGAAATTATTTGTTATTTTATTATGATGAATTATGTGTATTTACATTGTACTCATATATTCCTTTTGTTGTATTAATTAACACATCAAATTATATGATATTTGTAAGTAAATTTAATTTAAAAATCATCCTTAAAAATTCACTCTTACTAAATTCAAAAGCAATGTTTTTATGATATTGTTCATGGTTTATGATTATGTTATAGTTGTTAGGAATTGATTGTGATTATAGTTTCGACCTATATCTCCCTCCAATATATTGGGTTTTTGTATATTGGAGGTTGGTCGTATGGTTACTCAAATGGTAACTATGATGGTTACACCATACGGTAGTCATGAGGGTAACATTGTAAGGTAGTCATTATGGTTATGAATCATAAAGTATCCATGAGGGTTACAAAATTAGGTAGGTAATTACCCAAGATACCCATATGCTGATTTATGGAAATTTCACGTTTTGCAAAGTATTTATAGGATTCGTTATGGGTGACAAGTATTTCTTTGTGAAATGATTTCATATTTTTATATGTAATCATGGAATAATGGTTTCTCTCCTTCTTTTTCTATCCCTTATTGAGATTTTGTGCTCATAACATGTTTTCTGTTTTTTTTTATATGGTGTATGAATGGGTAAGAGAAATGGAGAAGCCAATATGAATTTTTTGACGACTATCCATGAAAATATTTTCATTTTTTTATTTAAAACTCATGTAATAATAAAGAAATGGATATTGTTTAAAATTATACCAATGTTGTATTCTTGTGGGTTGACTTATGTTTTAGATTCTTAAACCACTAAATTGAAGAAAACTTTTGGATTTTAATGATGTTAAATATATTTGAAATAACAATATTATTCATTGTTTAAGGCTGGGTCCCTACATCCATAGTAGTATAACATAATAAATGGAATTATTCAGATTATTTTATTCATGTTTTTTCATGAGGATTCCTTTTATTTATAGATATTAGATTTACAGTTTTTATTGTTTTACAATGTTAGACTACAATGGATGGTATATTTTTCTTTTCTTTTATGGAAGTGATATTTGTCTCAAGTTCCTTGATAAAATCATCTTTCTTCTTTACAAGGTTAGTCAAATTACTCAATATTATAGTATCCATAATTTCATATTGCCTTCTACATTCAATCTATGTATTGGGGGGACTAAAAAATCATTTTACTCTTTCATCATGACCATATAATTTCTAAACCCTTTTTAGATCTCTTTAAAACGAATACATTATTCATTTTTATTTGATTCTATTTTATTTATATCAAACGTCATGGAATCATCCCCACTTATAATCCATATATTTTACATAGATATATCTCCCATAATAGATCATGTTACATAATTTAAGATCCAGCACTGGTAATCATTTTCTTGTAAGGATTGGATATTATCATGGTTTTTGTATAAACACTTAGTTGAAAAAATGATGTTGTTTCCACTTTAGCATCAAATTCAAAAATTCATTCCATTTCCATGAGACAGTATAAATTTTATTATCTATAGGTAACATCTATAATACACTTAAATTTAGATAAAATTAAAAGTTTATAATCTTTCTCCTTATACAAATAATTCATTAGATTGGATGTGTTCTTATTATTCTTATTGATTCCTTAAAATATAATACATACTTCACCAATTTTTCTATCTAAATTTCTTGATATTTCTTAGGAACTATCATAATTAATGGTGTTATTATAGGGTTTAATAGAAAAATATATACGCAATATATCTCTTCGATTTCATTACAACTTCTTTTATTAGGTATAGTGAAATAATTATCTTGTTGAATATACATCAAAAATTCATTTCCACAATTTTATTGGAATACAGAATTATCATATAGAAAAAAATACGAGTTACTATCATTAAAAATGGAACCATATTCGTTTATTCTATGAGTGTATAAAATCCATCAGTGGAAACTAAGGTTGAAAACCAGGAAACACCTTTTTATATCTGAAACCACATATTTAAAAGGAGACACTCTATTCTGAGGAGGAGATGGTTAAGTTTGTATACAAATTTAAAACATATCTTTTCTCTTCTTATTTCTATTTTCAGATTATTATTACCATATATGTTGGGAATATTTTCAAAAAAATAATTAATTATTTTATTAATAATCATTACATAATAAATCATATATATATTTTGAATAAATGAATCCATAAGTTGAATGATTTTAACATGGATTATTTCAAAGGTAAATGTTCTAGGATTACATATGGGTTATTTTTCAATGTGCCAAAATCAAATTTACTTCACCGGTTTGGTAGGTTTAAATTTCCAAAATATATAATTTGATAATGGATCACTTACATAGAAATTATAAATCTTCATCACTCCTCACCCAATGACCACTACGTTTCTTCTCCTTTACTCAGTACTGGAAGAATATATTCGATAGTTTTTAGATATAGTGGTCTATCTATGATATTTTTGGTACATACAGATAAATTATATATTCAATATCTTAGTAGATAATTTTTTGTTAATACATGTTTACTTACTTCAGAATTAATAAAATTTAGATGGTCTAAACACCTCAATGAGAGGATTTATTTCTCATTATCTTCACAACTATAGTAACGATATTTCTAAATATGAGAATAATTTTTTACTAACATTAATATATTGTTTTCTTCTTAAACATAAATATATGTGAGTGATACTTTAATTTTATTTTGATCATTAATTATTTTGTTAAACTAGATATGAATAATTGAATTCCAAAATTTATATAAGATATTTAAGGGTAATTCATCAGTTTCTCAATTCTTCATTTATTTTTTATATAAACTCATATCTTTCAGTATCATCTATAATATTCATTTCTATCAATGAATATATATATCAAAGAATAAATATGCTATATTTCCTCTTGCAATAGTATCCATTATTATTTTATAGTCACTGAAATAATCACATGTAATTTCATTAAATATTTTGAACAAGAAATTATCGTGTAATCTCATTCAAATAAAATTTAATTTTAAATTCCCATGAATTCTAGTCTAGATAGGTTCGATAAACTCTACCAGAAGCATATCTCTATATTTATAATTTTGATTACCTTATGAGTAAATCATAAAGGATGCCTCTGTTTAAATATTCTCAATCTCTACGTTTACCCAAATAACTAGTGATATTCAAATATCCATAAAATCTAGATAAATATTAATTTATCATTGAAGATATTATAAATTGAAAATCATAATTTATAATAACTAATTTAATCAATGTGTTTATATGAAATTAGTTTGAATGTATATGGATACTCAATGCCCAACCATCTAACTAATTATTTGACTTTACATCGACACAATTAGTATATATATTCTAATTAAATTAATAAAGAATCGTATTAATAATTTAACTTTAATTTTTGATTTATTATTTATTTGAAATATATACCATGTTATTTCTTTTAGTCATGAAGTATTCATTGTATGAGATTCATATCATGCTGTTTGTCAATTTAAAAATCATAAACAACTATAAAAATAAATCCTTTAAATATCCACAAAATATTAGTCTTCATGATTACCTAAATCTTATTATATTTTCTTCAATGCAATTGATACCTTAATTTTTCATAGAAAATAAATTGATCAGTTTGGTTTTCCCTTAATATGCATCAGGAGTCAATTTTTTTTAAAAATGTAACAACCATTTTGATGTTTATATTCTTATTGATGTAGTATAGTTATCATTAGGAAGCCCAAATTCTATCATTATGATTCTCACTTTTACATTATTATTTCATACACAATATCCATAAAAAATATTAGGTTTGTCTTTATAGATACAACATGTACCGTTATAAATTTCATGTTCACTCGATAGGGGACTTTATATACCATTACAATGAATGTATCCTTATAATGACTTTAATAATACATAGTTAGATTTACTTTTTCATGAAAATATACTTAAACATATAAGGAATATCCATAATATCTTTCCCAAATACAGAGAATCTCATGTGTGAACGTTTCGTTCAAAAGGTAAATCCTCTATGAGTTTTCCACATGCTGAAATTTATCTCAAGAATTTATTTAATCATAAGTATCTATTGAAAAATTAAACCTTCTTTAAACTTATTAACCTATTGTCAGACCATTTATATAACTAGAATATATATATTTAATTTCAATCATCAAACCAGAAATATAAACGAGTTTTAAAATTACTATGTCTTGTAAAAAATAATCCAATTATAAATAAAAATGTTCAAAAAATCCATGTACATAATTATAACTCATAGAAGATATCCATGAAGATCACTATTATATATCCAAAATATTCAATAGTTATTTTCAACAAATCTTCACACAACCCTTGGGTACAATAATTGGATATTCAACAAATCATGCACATGTTTGTAGAATAAAATATATTCATATTCACTTTCCACATCAATGGCACGAAAAAAACTCAACAACCTAATATATAAATAATATTCTCTTGGAAGAGTATGATGTGAAAGATCATGTACCATTCATGGATTGTAGTATTTCTTAAAATAATACCATTCACCAAGATAGTCGCATTTATAATGTAAGCATTAAATATATATAAATTTTCTATAACAAATAATTTAATATTGCATTATAATATCTTTATTAACAACTGTAACAAAATAAATTAATTTTATTAGTCTCTTTCTATTATATCAATTCATAAAAACCCTTTCTTTTGAAAAAATAATATCCAATATCTTGGTTATTCTAGTGTAAATGATTCATTTTCTACTTAAAAACATCTATAGAGGCCATATAAATGTTTTTGATGTTATTTAGGATTCAAAACATTCCAACTACATTGAATCAAAATTGCTTCATTTGTTGAGTGGACTCCCTAATCCTAAAATCATGAACTCATATTTCCTCAGTGTCTGACTCCATGTTACACCATGTATTGTAGGGGAAACTACTTTTGATGTTGACATGTTTTTGTACACCCAATACTATCATTAAAACATCTCATTAAAGGGATGTATCTTGATGGTGGCTAGATAAATAATAAAATATTTGGTTACATTCCAACTCAAGTGACATAAAGAGATATACAAAGTAATATATTATTTGAATATTTTTTTTCTTTTTATCAAATATTTATAATTTTATTAATTAAATTTATATTAAAAATATATGTACCATACAAAAGTAATTAAAATTATTTTATAAAATAATTTCCCCCTAATTTTTTAATATTATCTAATATTATCAAACTTGTAAATTTATTTCAATCATATAATTGTGTTTAATTACCAAATAAACATTTCATCGTACAAATAAATATATAATTATATGTTAATAAATAAAATAAATATGTGATAATAATGATTTTTTTGTATGTTGTTTTATCATGTGAAAGATAAAATACCCTTCACCCAAGGTGAAAAATTCTTTATCCCATTCATAGATTGAGAAGATGAATTAATCCGTTAACCTATGTATCTCTACGGTTAGGACCACCTCATCTATATCACACAACATCTCATCTTGTTAGGAGGTTAATTATTTATTTATTCTTAACCAATAATAATTGTGGGGAACATCATATTTAAGGTTATATAAAATAATTCGTAGACATAAATACACATTCATAATTAAGGGGGATGGGATTATATTTATACAATAAAATTTAATTCAATAAAATACTTATCCCAAATCCAAAAATAAATAGTTAAATTAAATAAAACCCAATCTATAAATTGTACCAATAATTTTATCATCAATCAATATATGAAATTAATATTCATTAAAATAATTTAACATTCATTTAATTTTTTCATTTATGAATATAAATTTATTCAAAATTAATATATACTCGAATTAGTAATTGTTTTAATTTTTTATCTTAATAATATTTCCAAATATTCCTTGATATTACAATCCTTTATTACATTTTAAATAAATTCAATCAATTTTATTTTAATTTAAAATTAATATATAAATGATCTTCATATATAAGGATATATGCTATATACTCTCCTATGACAATTTTAAATTCATTGTTTAATTTAATATGTACATAGAATTTATTACATGTGACATAATGCGTAACCTTCTACATATGAAAAAATATATTACTTATTTTTAATCCATACACAATGTGCAATTTCAATTGATGTTCCATGTAACTAACAATTATTTTTATCCTTGTTGTGTTCATTTTTTTGTACATGGAATGTATTCTTTCAAGGGGTGTCATGATATTAAAAAGGGAATCATTACCTAGGTTAGTCCTTTTAGTCTAAATTGCATGAATGAACACTGGACATGCCATTAATTTATGGTGTGTGAATCAATTTCTCATCCTGTGAAGTTCAAGCCATATTTGATGAACATACACACCATGTATTTTCATTCATATGCTGAAAATAATTCCATTGCATTTAATTACACATGACATGATAAAAATAACTTAACATGTAGTTGGTGTAAAATTATACGTATCATATGGGGTATAAAATCAGTACCATACTATATAGTTTTCCATATATTTAATTGTGAATGTGTTTCCTCACCTGATTTGGTTGTCTTGAAATATACCATGCATTATTTGGAAAAAATACAAAGTGTTTACATCTAACTACACATTTTGTAATCCTTTTTGTCAACTTATAATAATTTCATAATTACTCATTGGGTATATCATAGGGAATAGTTTTTGTATCATGGAATTTATATCTAGATAAATTTTATGACGTTAATATTTTTCCATGTGAATCAAATAATTGTCAATACATAGTGTGTAATAAAAATACCTATTTTGAACATAAAATTTGTTCAATTTACACAATTTCAATATTTTTTAGGCTTACATGACATGTACAGTAGCTACACACTAGGCACTCCCTGTATAGTCTCATGGAAATTAGAATTAAATACTGCATTTATAATGAAGCTTTAAAAAAACCCCCAAAATAAAGTGTCAAGATTGATATGAAAAGACCTTGTGTAATTGAAATTGGGTATATTGCATGTATTTCTTTATTTCACGTAGTGAAACTATGTATTCAAGCTAGAATCCTAAAAAAGTTATTTTAATCTCCAATCCCAAATAACAAAAAACTGGTTCCCTGACTTGATTCTCCACATGGACTCAAACATGCCTCCCCATATGCAGGAAAATGTCGACTTGCAGTGATGGTTGAGGTTGTGTCTATGGGGAGATTGTTTCCTCATATCAGATTAAGTAAAATAATTTAAAGAACTACCCATCATTCATTTAAGATAATAATCAGAGTGTAGTGGAAATAAATATAATCAGGGTTGTAATAATGGATGAAAGGAAGTATAGACCTGAAAACCCCTAGAATACATACAATAGTTGATCACTGACCTAGTTTATTAAACAAACATTAGTACATAACAGAAACCAAAATAAAAGTACATGGATCAATTGATAACTCTGATGACAATCACATTCCATGTCTCTATGACACTATCATGGTACTCCAACCTGATCATAAGATACCACACAAGTGTATCCACTCAATCATGTAACCATGGTTGTCTTTCTATCCATCATGTTACTGTGATAAACTAAAAAAGACACAAGGTTTCTACACACACTGAGGTGTAAGTATAGGGGAAGAGAAATAAATTTCAGTAGGCCACCCCCAATGGTGAAAAAATAATTTTCTTTTATAATTGAATGCTGATGAAAATATTCTTAATCAAGATGAGATATAACATAAAAAATTTATCTAACTCTAATCACTATGTAAGTGATCTTGATCGACATTACATGCTTTTCCAATGATAAAAAAGTCTTTAAACATAAAACCATTTTATAAAAACTAATGACCTGAGGTACATTATCAAGGAATCTTCTTATTTTGATAGAAAAGCATAAAATTAAAAATTCAATTAATTCTATGAGTTCATCAAATGAATAATATAAAAAGGAATCCAAGTATCACCTAAGGAATAACATAAATCCCCTAGCACTATGAGAATGTTCATGAAATTTCATATCAAGAATTTAAGTATCATCAAAGGCATAATATAAATTGATTCTCCATACAACCCCATCCTAGGAATTTTGTGTCTTGAATGAAAGTATCACCCATGGAATAATATAATTTCAACATCAACATGGAATACCATGTCTACATTTGAATTTTAGGTTTGATAATCTTAGTCATATCTTTGGAATTCCATGTCTATGATGGGATTATATGTCAACTAATTAAGAATCACTTATAAAACTATTACAATCATAACAATTGAACACCATGTCAACTACTAAGAAATTCCATGTCTAATAACATTACATCAGAAAGTATCAATATAGATACCATGATTTTTATATGGGAATGCTAATAAATAGGAAGGATCAATAGGAGGATCCCAAGAAGTACCTCTATCCATCCCATAGAATATATCTCCACATTAGGCTCATCAACTATGTTCTAGGAAGAACCTTAGTCAAGAAAAATTGTATCGAGTGTAAATATGTCAATGTATAAATAATGATTGAGGGTGTCTGAATGTATAAAACCATCACTACAGAAACAACCCATTTAGATAACTAGTTCGTTATAGGTTATAATGTGAAACCCTATTGCATCTCTACCAAAACCTATAATTCACTACATTTTGTTTATTCAAACACTAGGGAAATAATTGTTTCCCATAGGTAAAACATTCGAGATATATCATACATGGGATCCTATAAGTAATTATTTATGAATATGGAACCCTCTTGGGATACTATAAAATATAAATCTCTTTGAGGCATCCCACATGGGATCGTCAGAGAAAATAAGTAAACAGAGGTAACCTATACATGATCCTTAGAAATAGTAATCTAGACGAGGATTCCAATATGGGATCCTTATAAATAATATGTTAATGGAGTAATCATAAATGAGATCCTTGGAAATAGTAATCTAGAGGATGCATCCTACATGTGATCCAAAAAAGGAAAAGTAAACAGAGGCATCCTTCATAGTATCCTAGAAAATATTAATCTAGTGGATGCATCCTACATTGGATCCACATGTAGAATAATAACTTCGGGTAACACATTCTAAAAACCATATATTTAATTTCTCATGTCCTCTCGTGATTTTATGGATCATCTCATAAGGGAGAAAACCTACCGAAAAAATTGAAATAATAATCAGTTAAGGGAGATGGATCATGGCCCATATCATATCAAAGACTCACTATAGGTTGCTCCAAATACCCAACCATAATGTCTCATGAAGTCACATTTCAACCCAGATAGCCAAGGACATTTATGAGACACACGTGATGAGTTATGTAGTGAAACAATTCCAAGTCTAATAACTATTTATAAAGATCCTCATGTGGGACTGAAAAAATCTCTCCCCCTCGTGAGACAACAAAATTTAATTACTAATTGAATCACTTCTCTATTAAATATCTCTCACCCCATAATGTTTTTTGAAGTCCTTAAAAGAACCCATGGGTTTCACCATCCTGAATTACATGATAATTTCTTAAAATGGACTACTCATGTATCCATTTATAACTCTATGGAATCAAAACGTGTAAAAACTCTAAAAGGGTAGAAAATGTGATGTATGTGGTGGCTATACCCAAATACAAAACATGATCTCTCAAATTCCAACCTAGTTATATCACTCTCTAGACATGGTGTGTAAAAACCAAGAAAACGATAGGTAAACTATGTACCTAGGGTGTACCATACAAGGTATACCTACCGGTCTACCTCAAAAGGCCTAGCCATATGTTTTACCAGAATTATTACTTCTATATAGAATGTATCCCACAAGGGGTCTGGCTGTGTAGCTTTACTTGTGGAGTTCCCCTACACAGGATGCATGGAATGTAGTTGGCTACAAGGCCATGTAAAACTACATGACATGTACCTCTGATAAACATTTTTTAGTTCCAAAAACTCCATCATTACATGTACATTTATACCTTATCATGTTTCTATTCATAACATGTATTCTTACACTACGGGAAAAATGGGTATTTGCGACGGGTTATTGCGACGGGAATAAATCCCGTCGCAAATAGCCCCGTGAAAAACTTATTTGCGACGGGGGTATTTACCCGTCGCAAATAAGTAGGCTTTTGTGATGGGATTGCTTTCCCCGTCGCAAAAGAACTGGCGCGCGTTGCGCGCCAAATCGCGGGAAAACTATTTGCGACGGGGGAATATTCCCGTCGCAAATAACCGGCGGCAGTAAAAGGTATTTGCGACGGGAATATTCCCCCGTCGCAAATAGTATGTCGGCAGGTGGTTATTTGCGACGGGTCCCGTCGCAAATAACTATTTTACCGTTGACCGTAATAAATGTTGGCTAAGGTATTTGCGACGGGTACCGTCGCAAATGGACCCGTCGCAAATAATCTAACCTATAAATACCCCCATCCGTTTTTTTCAAATCATTATCAAACTCCATCTTCTTCTTCTCTCAAAGTTGTATTTCTAAAGTTCATTTTTTCTCCAGTTTAATTTTTTTCTCCGGAGTTGATATTAAAGATTTGAAGAACGATCAGAGCAGATCAATTTTCAAGGTATTTATGTTTATTTTAATTTAATATTTATTTTTAATTTTTTATTAGTTTCAATTATTCTTAATTAGTTGTAATTTAATTATGTTTACATTGTTTTGTTACTTAATAAATTTAAATTATTAGTATTGTTCATAGTTAATGGTAATTAGGAATAATTAGTAATAATTTTTAATAATTAAGAATAAATATTAATAATTAATAATAAATACCAATAATTAGGAATAACAACATTATTACATTATTAGTATATTTTATTATTAATATTAAAATAATATAATTTTTTATATATATACAATTCTCTTTTCATCTGTGTGTTTGCTGTCTTCACATGTATTATTTGTATGTGGAGATAGAAAACGCACAGATGAAAGGAGAATTGTATATAAATTAGAAAATTATATTATTTTAATATTAATAATAAAATATACTAATAATGTTATTATTTGTAATTATTGGTAATTATTCCTAATTATTAGTAATTATTCATTTAATTACTAATAATTAGGAACAATTACCAATAATTATCAATAATTAGGAATAATTAGTAATAATTACAAATAATTAGTAATAATTACCAATAATTAGTAATAATTACCAATAATTAGTAATAATTACCAATAATTAGTAATAATTACCAATAATTAGTAATAATTACCAATAATTAGTAATAATTACCAATAATTAGTAATAATTACCAATAAGTAGTAATAATTATCAATAATTACCAATAATTAGTAATAATTAGTATTAATTACCAATAATTAGTATTAATTACCAATAATTAGTAATAATTACCAATAATTAGTATTAATTACCAATAATTAGTAATAATTACCAATAATTAGTAATAATTACCAATAATTAGTAATAATTACCAATAATTAGTAATAATTACCAATAATTAGTAATAATTACCAATAATTAGTAATAATTAGTAATAATTAGTAATAATTACCAATAATTAGTAATAATTACCAATAATTACCAATATTTACCAATATTTACCAATAATTACCAATAATTACCAATATTTACCAATAATTACCAATAATTACCAATAATTAGTAATAATTAGTAATAATTAGTAATAATTACCAATAATTAGTAATAATTAGTAATAATTAGTAATAATTAGTAAAAATTAGGAATAATTACCAATAATTAGTAATAATTAGTATTAATTAGTATTAATTACCAATAATTAGTAATAATTACCAATAATTAGTAATAATTACCAATAATTACAAATAATTACCAATATTTACCAATAATTACCAATATTTACCAATATTTACCAATGATTACCAATAATTACCAATAATTACCAATGATAAGTAATAATTATCAATAATTACCAATAATTGGTAATAATTAATAATAATTACCAATAATTAGTAATAATTGGTAATAATTAATAATAATTACCAATAATTAGTACTAATTATTAATAATTAGTAATAATTAATAATAATTACCAATAATTAGTAATAATTACCAATAATTAGTAATAATTACCAATAATTAATAATAATTAACAATAATTACCAATAATTAGTAATAATTAGTAATAATTAGTTATAATTAGTATTAATTACCAATAATTAGTATTAATTACCAATAATTAGTAATAATTACCAATAATTAGTAATAATTACCAATAATTAGTAATAATTAGTAATAATTAGCAATAATTACCAATAATTAGTAATAATTACCAATAATTAACAATAATTACCAATAATTAGTATTAATTAACAATAATTACCAATAATTACCAATAATTAGTATTAATTACCAATAATTAGTATTTATTACCAATTATTAGTATTTATTACCAATAATTAGTATTAATTACCAATAATTAGTAATAATTACCAATAATTAGGAACAATTACCAATAATTATCAATAATTAGGAATAATTAGTAATAATTACCAATAATTAGTAATAATTACCAATTATTAGTAATAATTGCCAATAATTAGTAATAATTACCAATAATTAGTAATAATTTCCAATAATTAGTAATAATTACCAATAATTAGTAATAATTACCAATAATTAGTAATAATTACCAATAATTAGTAATAATTACCAATAATTAGTAATAATTACCAATTAGTAGTAATAATTATCAATAATTACCAATAAGTAGTAATAATTATCAATAATTACCAATAATTAGTAATAATTAGTATTAATTACCAATAATTAGTATTAATTACCAATAATTAGTATTAATTACCAATAATTAGTATTAATTACCAATAATTAGTAATAATTACCAATAATTAGTAATAATTAGTAATAATTACCAATAATTAGTAATAATTACCAATAATTAGGAATAATTACCAATAATTAGTAATAATTACCAATAATTAGTAATAATTACCAATAATTAGTAATAATTAGTAATAATTAGTAAAAATTAGTAATAATTACCAATAATTCGTAATAATTACCAATAATTAGTAATAATTACCAATAATTAGTAATAATTAACAATAATTACCAATAATTAGTAATAATTAGTAATAATTAACAATAATTAGTAATAATTAGTATTAATTACCAATAATTAGTATTAATTACCAATAATTAGTATTAATTACCAATAATTAGTAATAATTACCAATAATTAGTAATAATTACCAATAATTAGTAATAATTAGTAATAATTAGCAATAATTACCAATAATTAGTAATAATTACCAATAATTAACAATAATTACCAATAATTACCAATAATTAGTATTAATTATCAATAATTAGTATTTATTACCAATAATTAGTATTTATTACCAATAATTAGTATTAATTACCAATAATTAGTAATAATTACCAATAATTAGTAATAATTACCAATAATTCGTAATAATTACCAATAATTAGTAATAATTACCAATAATTAGTAATAATTAACAATAATTAGTAATAATTACCAATAATTAGTATTAATTACCAATAATTTGTATTAATTACCAATAATTAGTAATAATTACCAATAATTAGTAATAATTACCAATAATTAGTAATAATTAGTAATAATTACCAATAATTAGTAATAATTAGTAATAATTACCAATAATTAGTAATAATTAGTAATAATTACCAATAATTAGTAATAATTAACAATACTTACCAATAATTACCAATAATTACCAATAATTAGTAATAATTACCAATAATTAGTAATAATTACCAATAATTAGTAATAATTACCAATAATTAGTAATAATTACCAATAATTAGTAATAATTACCAATAATTAGTAATAATTACCATTAATTAGTAATAATTAGCAATAATTAGTAATAATTACCAATAATTACCAATAGTTACCAATAATTACCAATAGTTACCAATATTTACCAATAATTACCAATATTTACCAATATTTACCAATATTTTCCAATATTTACCAATAATTAGAAATAATTACCAATAATTAGAAATAATTACCAATAATTAGAAATAATTACCAATAATTTGGAATAATTACCAATATTTACGAATAGTAACATTAGTACATTATTTGTATATTTTATTATTAATATTAAAATAATATAATTTTCTATATTATATACAATTCTCTTTTCATCTGTGTGTTTTCTGTCTCCACATGTAATATTCGCATTCTTTTTCATAATTATCAACCTACTCGCCAATGGAGAGGTGAAAGTGAATGCAAATATTACATGTGGAGACAGAATGTTAAACACAAAGATGAAAGGAGAATTGTATATAATATAAAAAATTATGTTATTTTAATATTAATAATAAAATATACTAATAATGTAATAATGTTATTATTATATAATTAATGTTTATGAAAAAATTATATTAGTATTATTAAAATGATAAAAAAATCAATATAATATTAAAATTATCAATATTTGTAACATGTTTTGCTTTATTCTCAATATATTCAATCTTTACTTGAGTGTTTTTTCTAACAAATTATTCAAAACCAGTAATGATTTTATATTTTATAGAGAAATATGGAACAACGAGGTCGTCAAGAATCATTATTAGGTGACCGCATATGGATAAATCAACGTAGAAATCCAAACGGTTCTGGTTTAAATCCAGTATATGTTGAGGGTGTGGAGACTTTTTTATCATTTGCGGCATCAAATTCAAAATTTGTTTCAGAAGGAAAAATAAAATGCCCTTGCAGAAAATGTGCATTGAGAACGTTTGACACGTTTGACAAAGTGGGAGAACATCTCTTGCGTTTTGGTTTTCAACCAGATTATGTTTTTTTGTATCAACACGGTGAACGCAGTTCCAGAGCAGGTGATACCAACTTGATTCCGGATCCATCCCAGTTTCAAGATTTAGTACATGATGTTGCAGGTTCATCTGTTCAACATACAGAAACTCCGGCTGATATAGCTTCAAATCCTGAGTTGGCACCGTCTGAATTTTATGAGTTGTTGAAATCTGCTGAGGATGCATTATATCCTGGCTGCAAGATGAGCAAATTAGAAGCAGTTGCAAAATTTATGGCTATCAAATCAGATAACGGAATGTCAAACACTTGTTTTGACCAGATATTTTCTTTGCTGAAAACACTGTTACCCGAAGGAAATGTTTTACCTGCAAATTACTATGAGAGTAAGAGGCTGGTTCGAAATTTGGGACTTACTTGTCAGAAGATTCATGCATGTTCAAATGACTGCATTTTATATTCTAGGGAAAATGAGTCGTTGGATAGTTTTCCTACATGTGGGCAACTGAGATATAAAGAAGGACAACACGGGAAGTCTGGTTTGATTCCTGTAAAACAGTTGAGATATTTTCGGCTTACATCCAGACTTCAGCGTTTATTCATGTCTAAGAATACAGCGACAATGATGTCATGGCATAAAGAGAATATTTCAACCGATAAAAGCTTGAATCATCCAGCCGATGGTGATTCTTGGAAACATTTTGATAGAGTGCATCCATCCTTTGCTTTAGAAGCTAGAAATGTTCGACTGGGCCTTTCCACTGATGGTTTCTGTCTGTTTGGATCTTATGGTAGTCAATATTAATGTTGGCTTGTTTTTTTAACTCCGTACAATTTACTTCCATGGATGTTGATGAAGGAGCCATATATCTTTTTGACTTTACTAATTCCAGGACATCCGAAGAAAAATATTGATGTTTATTTGAAGCCATTGATTGATGAATTAAATTTATTGTGGAGTACTGGTGTCAGTACATATGATGTTGCAACGAAACAGAATTTCATACTGAGAGCAACATTGATGTGGACAATAAGTGACTTCCCGGCTTATGGGATGTTATCTGGCTGGAGTACACATGGTCAGAAATCATGTCCTTACTGTATGGGAGAGAACAAAGCATTTATGCTCATTCATGGAAAGAAACCTTGTTATTTTGACTGTCATCGCAGATTTCTTCCAGCTGATCATCCTTTTCGCAGAAACAGATCTCACTTCAGAAAAGGAACAGTTGAAAGGGATGGACCTCCAAAAATGCTATCAGGTTCGGAGTTAAAATCAGTTGTATTTTCATTACCCCCCATCACTTTTGGTCCCACAATAAACCAACAGAAAATTTCTGGTTTTGGGAAAGAACACAATTGGATTAAACGTAGCATATTTTGGGATTTTCCATATTGGTCTGATCTGTTGGTCCGACACATGTTAGATGTCATGCATATTGAGAAGAACTATTTTGATAATTTGTTTCATACAGTTTTGGATACGCCAGGAAAGAGCAAAGACAATGTAAATGCACGTTTAGATCTTGCCCAAATTTGCAGGCGTCCAGAATTGGAACTATTTGAGAATGTCAGAACAGAAAGGTTACTGAAACCAAAAGCATCTTATACACTGTCTAAAGAAAACCGTTTATTATTTTGTCAGTGGATTGCAGATTTGAGACTTCCAGATGGCTGTGCTTCTAATTTGGGTAGATGTGTAAAGAATGGTCATATTACTGGATTTAAAAGTCATGATTGTCATGTTATAATGGAGAGACTTCTACCCATTGGATTAATAGGTCTGTTGAATTCTGTGATTTGGGATTCCATAACAGACATGTCTCATTTTTTTCGGGAAATTTGTGCGGCTACGGTAGATTATGATGCTCTAGGAAAACTTGAAAATGATGTTGTTGTAATTATATGTAAACTGGAAAAAATATTTCCGCCGTCTTTCTTCGACTCAATGGAACATTTGATGTTACATTTTCCATATGAAGCCAAATGTGGAGGTCCGTTACAGTTTCGATGGATGTACCCATTTGAAAGATGCATGCAAAAATTGAAAAGAAAAGTACGTAACAAAGCATCTGTTGAAGGATCTATTGGAGAAGCTTATTTGCAAGAGGAAATATCTTTTTTTCTGCTCCCATTATTTTGAATCTGAGTATCCTTCAAAACACAACCGAATGGGATGGAACGAGAGAAATATTGATGAAATTGACAATCAATTATCTATTTTCAACCAGTCAGAGCTTGGTTTTGGTGGAGTTTATGAACACTGACTTTCAGATGATGAACATCAGAGAGCTCATACGTATGTTCTGCTCAACTGTGAAGAGATGACATCAGTTGTACTATAAGTGTTTATATCACTTATTCTATCATTTATGTTACAGTAAATAACTTTGGTTTTTATAGGTTGTATGATAATCATATCAAGAAACAAATTCCACAAATTACAGCAGCTTCTCTCGAAGAACGTTGACTGAAAAATTTCTCTCAGTGGTTTCAAAAACTGGTAACATAAATTCTTTATCTTTTAGCAACTCATTCAATGTATAGTTTACTATATTGATAATTATTTCACAAATTTTCAGGTGTCTCGACATGCTGATAAAATTGACAAACGGCTGTGTGTATTGAGTAACCCACCTTCCAAACTTGTTAAAACTTATAATGCATATGTGGTGAATGGATTTCGATTCCACACACATGCATATGGGGAATCGAAAAAAACAATGAATAGTGGAGTTAGCTTGAGAGGATCTCATCATCGAGAAAATGAAGTTGACTTTTATGGCATACTTGATGAAATCATTGAACTCTGTTATCTTGGACAACATTACATAACCATGTTCAAATGTCGGTGGTTGGATACAGAGAGAGGCGTGCGTGTTCATCCGACTCATGGAATCGTCGATATTAAATGTAAAAGTGTTCTCGCAGTAAATGAACCATTCTTCTTGGCTCAACAGGCATATCAAGTTTATTATGCAAAGTACTGTGCAACATCAAGAGACTTGACTGATTGGTGGAGTATAATAAAAATCAAAATTCGAGACAATCAGTTTAGTCAAAGTGAATGTGCTTTCACTGATGTGCAAAGAATTGAAGTTTTTCAAGAGAGTACTCAAAATCAATCTTTTTTACAAAGAGACATGAGTATCGATGACGACACCCCACATTTAAGAGTCGGTGATGACGATGATGTTAATGATGTAACATATGAATTTGAAATGGTAAGAGATGAAGCAACTGTAACTCGAATGGATATCGATGATGTTGAGGAGGAATATGAAGATGACATTGACATATATGAAGATGATGATGAAGATGAACACTGATAGCATTCCATGGTATTTATATACAATCATAATATGTATATATGTATATATAATAGTAATTATCAATTATTTGCTAACATTAACATTTTCTGTTTCAGATGGACGACGCCACATTTCGTGAGTTGGCGGATGCTGACCTGACTTTCGATGCGGATGCATTGCTGACAGATGACCCTCAGCCTGCAGGCGCTCCAGGGAGTACGCGGAGGGGGCGCGGTCTTGCACGATTGATGATTCCTGACCCCGTCCCCGAGCGACGTCCACGTCTTGGCTTTGATCCACACACACGGAGGTGTGATAACCTGTGTGATAACCTGTGGATTTGACTAAGATTTCATTAATCTATTCACATAATAAATTTTTATTATTTTTTTAGTTTTCTGCATATAGCAGTCGGACAGGGCATCGCTATTTTGCGCAACTATTTCTCTCAGCCGTGGACCACATGGGAGCTGATTCCCATTGATGTGCAGCAGGCCATGTTCGGCCATTGGTTGGTACGTACGTAAATAAATAATTTTTATTTTGAAAATTATTTCATTTCTAACTTGATATTTTGATTTATTTGTAGGGTTTATGGTATCCGATCGGGGATACCATGCGTGACGCCATCCACGAGGCATGGGAGGTGGCCATGCGTGATCGCCTTCGTCAGTTTTTGCACAATTTAAGAAAAGCTGCGATGAAGAAAGCAGGAGTGTCAGATTTTGAGGAGTCATGTAGAGCACACCGACCAGAGTATATTTCATCCCATGTATGGGATGGATTATGTGCGCACTGGTTGAGTGGTGCCTTTCAGAGGAGATCATCGGTGGGGAGGCAGAATCGGGGGAGACAGGAGGTGACTAATCGAGTTGGGAGTCGTTCTTTCAGTACTCATAGACAGCATCTGGTACGTACATTATTTATAAATATTTTATATAACTATAAATATTAACAGTTTATTTTTTATTCTTATAGGCTGTCGAGCACCCCGATATTACAGAGTACGATGTATATCAGAGGATGTATAGTGATCCTGCTACTGGGGAGCTCAGAGGTGATCGTCAGCATCACATCGTGGTCAGTATTATTTGTTTTCAAGTTTAAAAATTAACTGCATATAATATATTCACAATTTTAATTTTAAATTGCAACTATAGGAGTCATATGAGGCCGCAGCGTCACAGGCCCGGCCTGAGAGTCAGGACGAGTCATCAGATCAGACCACTGCCCGTCAGTTTGATGAGGCGGCATGGATGCAGGCCACCCAGTATGCCTTCGAGAAGGGTCGGGTAGTTGGTATCGGCTCTCGACTGACTCCCGGAGATTATTATGGCAGTGCTGCGATGTCGGCGTCCATCTCGAGAGGAGCTCGTGCATCTTTTTCTACTACACAGTATGAGGATCAGTTGCGATCTCAGACTGCACAGATAGAGAGTCTCCGACAGGAGCAGGAGCAGATGCGTCAGCAGCATGAGGAGGAGCATCGACGCCAGCAGCAGTTGTACGAGGAGCAGACGAGTCGGTGGCAGCAGCAGCATCAGGAGCAGATGGAGTACATGCGCCGACTCACTCATGCTTTAGGGATGGAGTTTCCTCCACCACCATCTGCAGATCCCCCACCTCCCCCCCTCCTTCAGATTAGAGTTTGTATTTATGTTATAAAATTTGGGAAATCAAAATATTTTTTTTTCTATTCTTAGTTTTTGTCTCACTATAAAATATTAATAATATTATATTTTTAAATAACAATATTAATATGAATAATAATATTATTTATATTTTATAATATTAAAATATATATATATATATATTAACATTTTATAATATTATAATTTAATTATATTTTTTGTAATACTTGAATTATTTTAATATTTGAATGTAAAATAATTCTATTATTTTTATATTAATTAAAATAACTTATTAATATTTTTTTTATTTATGAATTATAATTCTAATATTATTATATTAATTAAATCATTTATTAATATTCTACTATTTTTTATTTTTGAATTATAATTCTATTATTATTATATTAATTAAAATAATTTATTATTTTTATTTGTGAATTATAATTCTATTATTATATTAATTAAAATAATTTATTAATAATTTATTTTTTTTATTTTTTTTATAGTATTTGCGACGGGATACTATGCCCGTCGCAAAAGGTATTTGCGACGGGTCCCGTCGCAAATACTATTTTAAAAGTTTTTTACAAATATACAGAGTACTATTTGCGACGGGGAAAATAACCGTCACAAAAAAAGGATTTAGCGATGGGCCCGTCGCAAATAAGTGTTGTTGCGACGCCGTTTTCAGCAACGGGCCATTTGCGATGGGCCCCCGTCGCAAAAAGCCATTTGCGACGGGATCCCGTCGCAAATGACCCGTCGCAAATACCTGTTTTTCTAGTAGTGTTAGTAAATGACATAAAAATTCAAAATGTTATCTTCCCCAAAAAAGAAGAACATATGGTGTGTGTTCCTAAACTATATTTCATTAGAGCAGATTTCCTAAACTGGAAACCCCTATGAAAGTCCCAAAACCTCATCTAGATCCTGATTAAGCATATATTAACCAACTATTAGTCCTTTCCCATCATAATAGAGATAAAAAATTCAAATATGTAAAATTATCGGTATTTACCTCATAAAATTTAAAAAACATACTTATGTGTGGAATCTACTTAATATTAACATATTTCCATGATGTGTAACTATCACACGATGATCTACCACTTATCAAGCTTCATAGATGAACCTCCCTTCTACAATATATATCATAATATCTGCCTTACATTTTCAATATTGTTCACATTAGGGGAATTTCATAAGGAGAGAATGTGAGATAACAATATAAAGATATGTATTAAAATATGAAAAAGAAAAGCGTAAAAAAGGAAAGAAAATGAAATCAGTGCCCTAGCCTGGTCCCAATTCCCTACATGAGTTTATACCATGAATAAGAAAATCCCCATTCTAGACTCATCTATAGGGATATAATCTCAATATAATGCACTATTAAAAATATATATCAGAATGAACATGTGAAAATAAATAAATAAATAAATAAATAAATAAATAATAATTATTAATTATTCTATGAAAATTTGAATTACTTATATTTCCTCCAATCCCATGTCCTATGAAATACACCCTATTCTAGAACTAATACAGTGTTCATAAAAAATATCTGAGATCACCAACTAAGATAAAATGAACATTTTACCCCTCATGAAAATCTAAAATTAAAAAATTGAAATTTATACTAAATTCCATACTATAAAAAACACAGGTCATTATAGCCTCTCCTCTATAACACATCTCATCCCTAAAAATACTTGGTGGTCATACATCAGTTATAATCACATCTCACACATTTTCATAACCAATCTATCTTAATAGACCAATAAGTATTCTCAAAACTGTAACAATTATCCCTACATGAATGAAATCCAACCATGATCAATCTCATACTCCCCACCATAAGAGGACCCTTATCATCATCTCAAAACCATACTATATTCTCAAAGGACCACACTATATACATCACTAAATGAAATGATTTTATTGGGCATAACAAAAAATATGATATCACCAACATAGAATAAAAAAATCATATACCGTTCTCATTTCCCAAAAATGGTCTCAATATAAACCACTACATTTCAGCTCATAATGAGTATAACCATCCTCTATTGGAAAACGATGCAATCCCCAAGATATTTATGTCTATATACAGTTCCCTGTGTATAATATCTTAATAGTTAATTCATCTATCAGAAGATACTTTTAAATAGATCTAAATATAGCTCCCACTATCTCAACATACATGGGATAGTGTCAAGATATATATAATAGTCATATATAATCTTTGAGTAGATTATAATTCCATCGATATGCATATATCACTCTCCTTTATCCATGCTCTCATAAAACCATTCCATAATTTTCCATAAACAACTCTTGACATTATGTCTCCTCACAGTGTGTGTCTAGGTCCATACACTGGTCATCCGCCTCTGGGAACCCATTTTGTATGATAAATAGCCATATTTATTTGGTAACTACATTTAATGTCACCAAAAGATCTAGTTTTTTATTCGCAACATAATATCTTTAAGACAAATAGTCCTCAACTCGCACACAGAAACTGAATGATTAACAATTTAAATGGTACCATGTGTAACTAACATGTACCATTATTATCTGACTCGTGATCCTGTTAGATGTACATAACAATTTCAAAGATTAATCTACTACATGTAGTGGTAGTATCATTAATCCATATCTACCTTGTTACTCCTCATTAAATAGATCACCTCATGTTTTCCATGATAATTCCACAACCACCCATCCCCTGATGTCATTTTATAACATTAATAAATTAACCAATCTACCACTAGTCACTAATTCCAGACACATGAATAGTGATACCCATGAAATCCATTCTCAAAACCAAATTACCACATGTGATTCCTCATAAAACAAAGGCAGATTAATTCCTATATCATAAATCATTAGAACATTTTTTGCACCATTCAATACAAGGGACTATAATCAAGATCACTACCTTAGAATGAATCAATAAATCTGGTCTTACCCCCTCATTTATTTCCCTTTATCAAATTGTTCATCAAACTACAAGGCAGTGAGTCTCAAATAAGGGACTCTAGATCTCCAAACTATCCATACATGTTAATTCTCATAACATGGGTACTAGGTTCTACCACCATTCCCATAGGTTATGCAACCCCACAAGGTCATAACACACAGGGAGTCATGCACACACACACACACACACCTATACACAAATAATATAATTTATCTTCCATACCTCTATAAGGGATGTAAGGACGACATCTAACTACTCAAGTCAATACATGTTAACATGTGTATAATTATAATAGTTTTTCAACTACAAGTTACAGAGGAAAACACCAATAATTTTGTAATTGGAACCTTATTTAATTACCAGACAATAGTAACTAGTAATTTAAGGAAATAACTATAATGGAATCACCTACCAACCATCATCCGACGATGGCCTAATACTCTTTGAACATATTAAGAAGGTTCATACCATGTAGTATCTCTATATGAATGTAGAAAAGTTATGTAACTAATACTCACTAGGAATACTCATATGATAATTCCGTATTAATGTCCTAATCTTCTATAAATGGTTTGTTAACTATCAAAAACACACAAGAGGAACTATCAAAATAATTGTGAATAAAGGTTAGTTATGAAAAATATCATAGAAATCTAGATGATAAAACTGGATATAACTTGTTATGAATGTTTAGATAACTAAACATGAAATAAACAAAAATAATGGTTCAATCAAAAAGTTAACAACATCCAACATTGTCCTATGAGGTTCAGCGGTACAAACAGAACACCATCACAATGATTTTTATTGGACAACACACACAAGGTTTCACTAAGAATAAACCAATTCAAATCTATGTTGAAAAACACTATATCAATCATATAAAAATATTAAATACCTTAAGGTAGTTAAAAATCCCCTATAAGGGGTCTTAAAGATGAGCAACATGAGCCTTATTGACCCACTATGTTTATATCACATCCCATGATCAATGAAAGAGTTATAATCCTCACCATCCAAAGTTTCTCCATAGATACACGTAGTCATCCATCACAAGAGAACATATAAACATTTCAACCCAATTGAGTGGAATTCCACCAATAAACTATTGGGGAAAAAATATAGGTTGTTATTATGACATTAAATGATTAGCATCTATTGTTGTTAATAATCACACACCAGCAGGCATATAAATTTTTAACCCTATGACCAAATAAGTTGTGTGAAATGCTTCATGACTTTTCCATCCACGATTTAAAATCTATCAATGTCATCATTCCAATGGTCCAATAACTATAAATCCATAATAAATCATAAACTCCACAAAATGTTTTTGTCACTCAAATAAAAAGACCTATCATTCTCTAAAATTACATATTATGAACAACAATCCCATATAACTAAAACTAAAAATTCTGACAAAAACATGTGTTTTCAACACACTATCCTGATATTCGTCAATGTTGTTGTAACATTCCTAATACACATGTCTACCATATACCTGTTATTAAAGTAATTGGAAAGGAAAATCTATGATCCCACTTTGGAATTTCTTAACAATGATTCCACAAAATTGGCGCCTGGACCAATTTTACAAATGGCCTCAAGGGTGTCTCCAAATATACCAAAGGCTAGTGATGAGTATCAAGGGTCTAGGGTGTGTCTGTTGGGAGAATATCCCCTCATATAAATTTATTCAAAATGGAAAAATAACATGAAAATTTCATAGTAGTAAATAATCATAGTGTGGAAGAAATAAATATCAAAATATCTATAATAAATGAATAAATGAAATAAATCCCTAAAAGGCCATGTTATACTTAAAATAGGTGGTCCACTAGGCCGATACCATATAAAAGAGTAAATAAGATAACCTAAAATAAAACTACATGGATATACTACTATATCTGAATTTAACCTCATACCCGATCTCCATGAAACTGTTGAGTTTCTCCATCCTGATGAAAAGAATCCACATGAGCATCTTTTCTTGATCATTTAACCATTACCCTCTCTATATCCAAAGTAATACATAATGTATTCATTAAAAATGAGAAGAATTCATAGGGGGTGAGTAATAAATCTCAGTGGACCACCCATAACAATGAACCTAAAATATGATTCCATATGCACACACTCAATAAAATTCTCATCCTATCCAAGACACAACTGTAATAAATAAGTAAAGTAGATTCACTATGAATCACTAGTTCTGTGATCCCTATCAACAATACCATCATTATTTAGTGGAAAAAATTCACATAAAAAATCTTTTTTCATTAAAAACTCGGAACCTGAGGTTCATCACCAAGGAATATATGTAAAATCCTAAAAAATATATATAAATAAATACTTTATTTCTATGATTATATCCACAAAATTATTAAACAAGTAATTTAATTATCATACATGGAAATCCATAAAACCATTACCGTATGAGCCTACCCAAGGTATTCTGTATCTAAAATCCAAGTATTAGATAAATAACAATTTAAATCCATTAACCCTGTGATCTCATACAGGGTATTCTAGTTTACAAATCCATGTATCAGCCAAGGCATAATGTAATTTCCTCATAAATGTGTATCTTCTAGTCCATGGATGAATTCAATATCAAATAATCTCATTCATATGATTGAAAAAAGAAGTCCACTATGGAATCCCATGTCCATTAATGATGAACACCTTGTATAACAATCACAATCATATCTATGGAACTACATGTGCACTAATGAGGAATTATCCTTCCAATAACATTTTATAAAAAAATACAAAGTAGAATCCCATGATATATGTCTGGGAATCCCAATAAAGAAGTTGGAACAATAATTTGATCCTATAATTTTCCTCTGGTCATCCATGTTTTATAATGCATCACATCAAGGTCATCAACAAAGTACCAGAATGCACCTTTAGAAAACATAGTAGCATCAAGACTAACCATGTGAATCTATAAATAAAGCGTAAGGGTGGCCAGATGCATAAACTCATCACTACATCCCTATCCCCCTTGGATCACAAATATGGTATGGTTTTTAAGGTGACACCCACTAATATATTTTCATAAACCAATAACATGCTTGATTAGGGTTGATCAAACACCAGGGAACCCACTAGTTCTCTCGGGGTCAAATCATTGGAGTGGCATACCACCGAGGATCCACTACGTTAGCATGTAATAAAAATTCATCCCTTTTGGGATCCTTATATATTATAAGGTATAAGATAAATCCAACATAGTTTCATCATAATTAATAATTAAAAATGGAAATATTATATAGTATCCTCAAAAATAGTAAGCTACAAGATGCATCCTACATGGGATCCTTAGAAAGATTTATTTTACAATGGAATCCAACATGGGATCTTTAGAAACAATATGTTAGTGGAGGCCTACTAAAAACGATCCTAAAAAAAGAATAAGTAAATGGAGCCATCCTTCATGTGATCCTAAGAAAAATGAATCTACTTGAGGAATTCTACACATGATCCATATAAAGAATAATCTATGGGGGTATAGATTCTACAACCATTGTCTTTGAGATCACAAGGAATCCTATGCTGGAATGGAATATCACACAAATGCGACATCCTCAAGGGAAAAATCCATGCAATAATTGTTCAAGGATGATTACTCAAGGCCAATCTCAAATAAAGGTCTCAACCTAGGTTTTTCCAAACACCAAACAAAACAGTCTCATTAAGTGATGTGTCAGTCCTGATAATCAGGGACTATTCCAAGATACATCTGATAAGGTCCTAGGAGAACCCATTAAAAGTCCACAAAAAATTTACTATGACCCTAAACTTGTTATCATCCACTATATCACCATTATGAGATAATTTAAATCAATTGGTAGAGGAAATACCACTCCATTATAGATTTCAGAATCCAAAAAATACATTATGACTCCTTGAAAAACCTGATCATTCCACCAATAGGATTAACATGAATAATTTCTCAATTTAGACTACACATGTGTCTAGTTCTGATTATAGGGAATACTAACATGAATAACCATTAAATGTATTAAAATAATATATAAAAAATATGTTTACCGAAGAGCAGGGAGTTTACTCACAACGCCACACCTGGG
Source organism: Viscum album (assembly GCA_963277665.1). NCBI lineage: Eukaryota > Viridiplantae > Streptophyta > Magnoliopsida > Santalales > Viscaceae > Viscum > Viscum album. The sequence continues at coordinate 776,790,620 of OY728161.1, forward strand.
TGTGTACTACTACCAAACATGGTTAGTAAAACCCTGGTACAAGACATGTAAATCATGTACATAGTGTACACCTTACAAAATGTACGTTCTCATGTACCCCACAGAGAATTTCCATTTTTATCTTGTTTTTGTGTACATTTAAATAACATGTAACCAATATAATGTCTGGATGTGTACCTTTCATGGTTGAGATCTCATATATGAATGTTTGGTCATACACTTAGTGACATTGCTGAGTATGACTACATGACATATACCCCTTGTACACAATATTTAGTTATAAAAAACCATTTATCCATGTACCTGTCTGCAGGGAAAAGTAACTATACATGGAATTTAATCACCTTAAATGGTGTTCACATAAAAAAACTCATCTTCCCTGAATAAGAATACCACATAGTTTGTGAACATGAACTTCTCACTATGTGATAAGAGTTCCCAAATGAGAAACCCCTATAAACTACCTAAAACCCTATTTTCCCCTCGATTGAGCATCAATGGACCCACAAGGGGTCTGTAGAATTCATAATTGGGATAAAAATATGACTGTGGAAAATTCATATTTAATTATTCCAAGATCATAAATACTTACTACCTATGGATGTAATCCATTGATTTTTCCCTAAATTCAATGATCTGTAGATATCACACGATGATCTAGCTCCTCCTAAGATCCACAACAAATCCTCCCTTATTCCCTCTCTTAATTTATGTATCCATATACTACAAATTTCTAGTTAATTTCAGTGGGATACCATTGGGGATTTATATGATATTCTAGTTGGAGGATAATATTGAAAGGAGGAAAAATGAAAAAATGAAAATGTAAATGAAATGAAACTGATAATAACTAGAAAATGGGGCTCAGACCAGCCCCGATGCATGCCTTTAATTTATGCCATTAATAGGTAATACCACCATTATAGACACAAATATATAGACAAAATCTCAATTCATCATTCAATTCAAATGATATAGTGAAATTAAAATGTGTCAATAAATTAATATTAAATTAATTCAATATTAATTATTAGTCAATCCATGAGATTTTGAACGACTTATATTTCCACCAAACATTGGTACTAGGGTGAAAATACCCTATTTAGGGACCAATATATTGTTCATAAATATTAAATGATATCATATTCATATTATATTGTAAAATTATCATTTTAACACTAATGAGTATCCGTAATAAAAAATTTATTTTTCTTCTGAATTTCATATGCCGGAAAAACCTTGGTTGTTAAACATTTGAATAAGATATGAAAAGAATTATTTGTCTATTCATGGAATATTCAAGGTAATATTAATTATTAAATATGCATTATCTTAACTTTTAGAAAAAATAATAGAAACAAAATATTAAAAACTCACTAACATGCATAATAATTTGATAAAAAATTATAAAAAATTATAAATAATAATGTCGCCTCATAGATACCACTTAATGGTTAAATAGATTAATAGAATAAGATAAACCCGTTAAAAAAATATTTTCATTATTATATTCATATAAATATGATGATCACGAGGAATGCAACCTCAAATTATTTAGAGCGGGGAACTTTTCAAATTTATTTTATAATTAATTTATAATTATAATTTCACTAACTAGAAAATCCCTCTCGATGATCAATATAGATGTCTCCATTATGTTATTAATTCATTCTAGGAATAATAAAAAATATAATTCCAATAGATATATCAACACAAGATCCATGAATATTTAAAATCAACCCTTGGTGTTCTAGTTCCAGTAGAAAAATAACCAAACACCTTCTCTCATTCATCATTCATTAAAAACGTTTATCTTGTCCAGTCATACTTAAGGGGTACGGAGGAGGAATGTTCTTCTCTTGGGATTTAAATAATTTGAGGATATTTTATAATGAATTAGTTAATTCAATTGAGATATCATATTGTCCACAACACTCTGATTTCAAAAATTACATTAACTTTATTATTTACATATGTTTAATGATTGAAAATTATAAAATGGATCATTATCTAGTTTTTTATTGTATGTAAACTATATTTTAATTAATAACAATAAAGCTATTATTATATTAGAAAAAATACAGTATAACATGTAATTAATATATCTTTCATCAATATCTCAAACTGGGCTATTAATCCTCCTTAGTATGTAGTGCTCCTCGAATTACATATATTTATGTCAAATAAATAATTTTCAATAAATATAATAATAAATTACTAAAGAATAAATATTTATATAATATTAAAATAAATATATGTATATATAATTTAATTTAATAACATGTGGGTGAATAAATAAAAATTTATTTATTAACCAACCGAATAAAAAAAATTGAACTCATATTTTCTAAAATCAATTATATCGAGTTATTGAATTTATAAGTTTTACAAGCCATGAATAATTATAATCCATTATCTATAATTTAATTTTTATTCTAGATACACTTATTTTGTTACATTTTAGGCCTCCTTCTCAATTTCATTAGGTGAACAAACCTAAAATCAAAGATTAACATCTAAAAAATGTAACGGTACATTTAAATAAAGATGTTAATGTTGCAATGAAATAGATTATATGAATTCATGTATTTAATATAATATCATTGTCTCAATATGTAATCAAGAAAGGTGAATATAATATTTCATCAACCAATAATCTGGATTTACATTTCCTTGACTTTGAAATGAAATTATCGATGAAATACTATATACATGGATGTAATCAGATATTACTATTTAAATCAATGGTTCCCATTTCCCATTTTCCTTTAACATTAAAAGGAACTAATCATTTCTCAAATTATTCAATAAATATCATATCACTTATGATGTTCCCAACATATACTACTTCTATGTGATCATATATCATCGTGGTTTTTATCCATATATCTAATTACAAAATTCAATTGAAAAATTAATAAATATCTCATGTTTATGGACTAATACACATGTCAGAAAATTGTAATATATAGAGACACATGTAGAAATAAAGAGCTATATTGGACTTTCTATCCTCATTGCCTCCCTTATTAGAGATTTCAACGTGTTAAATTTATGAGAAAATTTCTCAACCATTATTGGGAATATGACAACTCATGGTAAAACATCATCTATCATAAATAAGAATTCTTAGCTACATGAAATATGTTTTATTAATATCTTCACACAACTTATTGGTTCTCATTATAGTGGATACCTACTATAACCTTTTAATGTGACAAGTACTCCATGTTCCTTATTACATTAATGTTACATTGAGGAAAAATCATCCAATGACAATACATTTAACAATATTTTGGAATCTGAAAGGTGTAAAATTATTTTTCTAAGGAATAAAATCCCAAAAATATTTATGATATATATCCTTTTAATTACATAACTTTTTATTACATTTTAGAAACAGAGGATCTTTAAATTCAAGTTTCTTATAAATAAGGAACATAATACATGAAAACAACATAAACAATTCATCTAAATGACATGTATGGATTCATCATAGGTTCATCATATGCGAAATTACTGAATATCATATCCTAGATACATACATCAATGTAAAGGGTGACCAGAAGGCCCATTAAGGGTAAACAAGGGAATCAATTTACTTGTGTTATTAATAAGAACTTGATAAAAACATAAAGACATGAGAAATTGAAGTATAGGAACATCATAATGAAAATAACTTGAAAAATAACTTAAATATTTGGCTACAACACTTAATTTAGACATTCATTAACATATCACAAATGTTCATCCCCAAGGTGTCATAAAAATAACCATGGTTATTCACCAAGGTATCATGAACCTTTTCATCCCTAGAGATTAAATTATTTACCCAATGCATTGGAGTGATATCAGGGTAAACCCGTAATATGTATTTATTTTCATGTGATCCACATATATCATAATCAAACATGTCAAAAATGACCCATAGAGAATAAAATAAATGGGTTCCATTTCAAAATCCTGATGTTTTAAAAGTTCATAAAAACATGATCGTTATGTCATTTATAACACATGGAAAAGGAGTGAGAGTTATATGTATGTCAATTATAGAATCAAATATATCAATTTTGTGTATTTATGAACACCCATTTAAACTAAATATGTATGGGTATTCACATAAATAAAACAAGAGAATTTCTTGAGAGAAATTTCAAGAAATTTCGAGATGACATTTCTACAGCATTACGACTATATAACATGGTTTTAGAAAGCATTGAGAAAATAGGGGACAAGTGTCAACCAATCATAAAAAAACATTATATAGTATGGGTAAATAATAAAAAGTAATAATACATTTGTTTGGATATTTAAATGAAATAGCATATGAAAATGAAACTATAAAACATAACATTAAGAAAGTTATGACTTAAAAGTGGACGGTGAAAGTTTCTGTTACCTTGAAGAGTATATTCGAAAGCTCAAAGGTATGGAACTTGGGGCTCTTGAGGGAACATTTTAAGGACTAATTGGGAGGTAAAAATACTAGAAATTCATTGATGAGGATTTTGGAATTAAATGAATGAGAGAATGGCTTGGTATTTATAGGAAAAGTGAGGGAATAAATTTTTAATTTCCAATGGACACCTCATCAGTGGTATTTGAAAAACCATTGGCTTTTCCATGGTATTTTCCCATGGTATTGTAAAATTGGGAAACCTAATATAATATCATACAATTCATAAGTCTACCAAAATGATTACATCATTATAACATCATTAATGATGTCATTAAACACTAAAAACTCAAAACTGTATTTTTATTATTCATCGAAAACTCACCTATTTTAGAAAAATCCCAAAAATTCACCCAAACATAAAATCTATGCTCTGATTTCAAAAATGAACTCTATTTTATGATAATAATTTTCTAAATATTTTTAATTTAATTTTTAAAAAAAATCATTATTTGTTAAAAAAACTCTAAAACTATTACTTTTGTAACACCTTAATAAAGTAATCAAGGTCCAATAAAATTATTTGATAACCATAATATAATAAAGTGAAAATTTATGGTTACATTTCATGAAAATACATTTACATTTTTAATTATTAAATTAATTATAAAATTGTCAAAAAAATATTTATGACTTAAAAACTAAACTTATACTATGATCGTTTTTTCAATTTTAAGATGTCTAAATTGTATTTATACATTAATGGGTGAAGATTCAATTTTTTTGGCTGATTAACTATTCATTATTGTTCATAACGTTATGTTACTATTCATACATTATTATTCACTAAAAACTAATTTGATCATATTAGACTCTAAATTTTTTACTGATCACAACTTTAGAAGACCATTTTTTGAAAGTAATTTCACATTATTAATTATTTAAAGATTACAAAAATATTTTAAAATACCCTTTTCCCAAAATTTATTAGTAATATGGGACAATAAATTCATCCAACATTTATCTAGGTATTTAAAATTCACAAACATTACAAATTTAAGAAATATCAATTTTATTTATACCAAAGGATTAAAAAAAGTATCAAAGGCCCCGTTACATAGAACCTTATAACAGCTGCATAGGACCTAAACGTAAGGTGTGCTATGGTGATAGAATTTTGTGGGGGGGGAGGGGGATTGGACAACATTTCCCGAGTGTTGATTTCTATAAGCTTGAACTTCTCCCTTAGGTGATTCTGTTCAAGCTTCACATGTTGAAGCTTAGATTGGTCTTGGTCCAGAGAAATGCTCAGAGATGCTACCTCTATCCCATGCTCTGACAGATGTGCTTCGTATGACCTGAGTCTACTGGATGAGGCCATCAACTCTACTTTCTGTATTTATTAACCAAGATCACTTGTATCTATAATCAATAATTGTAATATTAAGAGTTTAGTTTCAAACTGTCATATTGACCAACAATCATATTACAGTCGAAACCCAACTGTATCATTTAATTATACCAACCTCATTAACTAAAGGATATATTTTTGTTGAGTATAAAATAAAGTAACACACAAAATTAGGAAACAAATATTATTCAAAAGTTCGAGTCATTATATTATTCCCCCAATAAGAAATTTTTTCCGCAAATTTCTAAATCTGACCCTCATAAGAGAAAAGGTGTGGGTACTTCTGCCTCATAGACTGCTCTGGTTCCCATGTGCCTTCATCGCATTTGTAGTTCCTCCACAATAACTTAACAATGTGGCTAGTCATGTTGGGTAGAACCTTGTCTCTATAATCCATGTTCTCCACTGGCTGCTCCTCATTAGAGAGGTCATGTTCCAGTTGTACAACCTCTGGATTTAGTACATGTGAATTGTTAGGTAAGTACTTTCTAATGAGGGATATGTGGAAAACATCATGCACTTGTGAAAGATTTCGAGGAAGTTCAAGCCGATAGGACACTACTCCTATGTGATAAAGGACTTCATAGGGTCCAAGTACCTAGGTATAAGCTCTCTTTTCATCCCAAACCACATGAATATCTTCCAAGTTGAAATTATAAGAAAGACCTTATCACCAACACTAAAATCCAAGTCCCTTCGATGGTTGTTGGCATAGCTCTTTTGCCGACTCTGAGCAGCCTTAATGTGTTATTGGATAGTGTGGACTTTTTCTGTCATCTATTGCACAAGATCATACCCAAGGATCTTTCTCTCACTAGCTTCTTCCCAACAAGTATGAGTTCCACATCGTTTCCCATATAGATCTTCATAGGGTTCAATTTGAATGCTCGAGTGGAAGTTGTTGTTTCAAGAGAACTCAACTAAAGGGAGATGACGATCCCATCCACCTTTAAATTCCACTAAGAATGTTCTAAACATGTCCTTGAGTATATGAATAATCCTTTCAGATTGACCATTAGTTTAAGGGAAATAGGCTTTACTGAAATTCAATTCAGTGCGTAGAGCATGTTGAATACTTCTCCCGAATTTTGAGGTGAACCCTGGATCGTGATAAGATATTATAGAAAGTGGAACTCCATGCAGCCTTACCACTTCCTTCATGTAAATCCTTGTATGTTGATCAAGATAGAAAACTTCCCAAATGGAGATAAAATGGGACGTCTTGGTGAGATGGTCCATAATAACCCATATCACAATGTTTCCTTTGGAAGTTCTTGGGAGACCAGTGATGATGTCCATAGTGATATTATACCACTTACATGATGGTATGGGTAGTAGATGCAATACCCCTTTAGGAATTTCTCGCTCTGCCTTCACTTGCTAACATACTAGGAACCTTGATGTGTATTCATCCATCCCCATTTTCATATTATCCCACCAATAATGATCACAAAGGTCCCTATAAATATTTTTTCTTCCAATATGTATAGGGAAAGTAGATCTATGAGCATCATTCATCAGCACCTTCTTTTTTTCTAGAAATGATGGAACACATAGTCTTGAAAAAAAAATTCATTACACCTTCTTCATCAATATTGAAATCATGAAACTTTCCATCCTTCATTGCTTAAAACTTCTTCTGTAACAAAATATCTTCTTTCTGAGCTTTCTTGATCTTCTCTAGTAATGACGATTAAGAAATCATTTGGGTTAGGGTTGATGATGTCTCTTCCCTTATAATTCCCATCTCCATCTTTACTCAGTCATTGATTAAAGGAACTATTTGAATCCACATCATGGATATAACAACTGGGTCTTTCCTTCTTAATACCTCAGCAACATTGTTTTCTCTTTCGGGATGATAATGAATTGAACAATCGTAGTCTCTGAGATGTTCCAACCATATCCTCTGTCTCATGTTAAATTCCTTTTGTGTGAAAATATACTTCAAAATTTTATGGTATGTGTATATATCACATTTCTCCCCATAAAGATAGTGCCTCCATATCTCTAGAGCAAATATGACCTCTTCTAGCCCTAGATCATTCATAGGATAGTTCTGCTCATGATTCTTCAACTATCGATATTCATAAGCAATGAAATTTTCATCTTGCATGAGGACACATCCATTCCCTATCATAGATTCATTTCTAAAAACAACAAATACTTCTCCACATGAGGGAAGAGTTAACATAGGTGTAGTAACCAATCTCTTCTTTAGCTCTAGGAAAATTTCCTCACACTCCTTTTTCCAGATGAACTTGAACCCTTTTCAAGTTAACTTGGTTAATAGATTAGAATTTTGTGAAAAGTTTTTCAAAATCCTCCTATAATATCCTGCTAATCCAAGAAAACTATGAATATCAGTGATTATAGTTGGCTGAGACCACTCCTCTACAACTTTTGTCTTTTCCGGGTCAACTGTGATTCCTTCATTGGTTATAATGTGCCCCAAGAAACCAACATGTTGTAACTAGAATTCAAATTTTTTGAACATTCCAAAAAGCCTCTCTTTTCATAGAATTTGAAAAATAACCCATAGATAATCCTCATGCTCCTCACAACTTTTGGAATATATCAGAATATCATCAATGAAAACTACCACAATGTTATCAGAGTAGTCCTTAAAGACTATATTCATCAAATATATAAAAATAACAGTTTCATTATTCAGTTCAATGGGCATAACAACAAACTCATAATGACCATATCTTGATCGAAAGGCAGTTTTTTGGAATATCTACTTTCTTCACACTCAATTTTTGATAACCAGATCGAAGATCAATCTTAGAAAATATCTAGGCCCCACAATGTTGGTCAAATAAGTTATAAATTCATGGAAGAGGGTATTTTTTCTTTACTGTGATCCCATTCAATTCTCTATAATCGATGCATAGCCACATTGGTCCATAAATCTTCTTCACAAAGAGAACTGGTACTTCCAAGGAGACTCACTCGATCGAATAAACCCCTTCACCAAAAAGATGTTGGAGTTGTTTCTTTAATTCCTCTAGCTCTTTATTTTCCATCCTATAGTATTTCTTAGATATCAGATGGGATCCAAGTAAGAGTTCAATGGAGAACTCTACCTCTCTTTCTGGGAAAGGTCCGGGTAAGTCCTCAGGAAATACGTCAACATACTCTTGGATGATAGGGACATTTTCTATCCTCAATCTCTCATTTCCTTCTTATTCTTCACTGATCAACTCCATAAAGTAGGATATAGGAGGTTTTATAGACAAAGGTCAGGTTGAGATATCTCTCCTTGGAAGATAACTATAGGTTTTCCATTCAAGACAAATGAGATTTCCTTTCTTCTAAATTTGATCTTAGAATCATAATTTGAGAACCAGTCCATCCCTAGTATAAGGTCAAATTCCATCATGGGAATGACTACTATATTTGTGATAATATTGTGCTAAATAATGTAAATACTAGAGTTTCTAAACACTTTCAATGCTTGGATAATCCCACCAAGAGTCTTGACTGATAACTCTAATTTTAGAAAATAGGGTGTTGATTCTAAATTCTCTGAAAACGTGGAGGAAATAATGTAATGTATAGAACCGGAATCAAACAATGCACTTGATAGCTTTGTGAGAACAAAAAATGTACCTTCCACCACATCATTTGGCTCTTCAACCTCAGCCGTAATGATAGAAAAAACACGACCTTTCATTCTTGACTGTTGCTGAGGCTGATGGTGATTCCTCTTCACAACCCTCAGATTCGGAGAGTGATTGGAAAAGTGCAAAATATGTCCGCAATTATAGCATTAGACATCAGGTAGGGCTTGAACCATATTCCCCTAGTCGTTAGTGTTCGGATGTGGTGGCTTCACCTCACTATGATAATTCCGCATAATGTGGCCATCTCTACCACACTTGTAGAACTTCCTGCTCCCCAGCAGGTAGTTCCCCAAATGCTTCTTCCCACATTTATTACACGTGGGATGTTATACATGCCTACCTCCTCTTCCCTGATCTAAGCTCCTCCCTGAGGTTGGATTCATCGATCTTTTGTTGTCATTGGATTTATCAGACCATTGCATCTCACTAAACTCTTGTTTTACTTTCATCGAACTTCGCATGATCTCTTCATTGATATCATAATCTTGGCTGGCTAGATTATTCTGCAGATGAGGTCTCAGTCCACTGATGAATCTATGAGCCATAACATTTCGATCCATGAAAAAGCTAGAGGTGTAACGTGAAAGCCTTGTGAATATCATCTCATAGCTTCCCAAAGATTCATTCTCCATCTAATTCAGCTCGAGAAACTCCTTCTCCATTATTGTTCTCATCTATCGAGGGAAATAGTTGTAGAATAATATCCCTCTAAACTCTCCCCACTCCATAGCTTCAACTTCCACTCTTGGCGTTGTGTTTTTAATCAGTTACCACCATTGATCAGCTTCTACCTATAAGCGATAAACAACCAAGGTAACCTTCTCATGTTCAGAACAGTTGATCACATAAAAGATCTTCTTGAAAGAAATGATCCACTATTCAGCAATCAATGGGTTAGTAGATCCACTGAAGGTTGGTGGTCTTTGATGTATAAAAGACTCAACAGAACGTTATTCCCTTCACGGTGAGATCATTCTGTCAGCTTGATACAAGTTATTTCCCATACGTTGAGTCATTTGTTTCATCATTCGCATCAAAGTTTCCATTCTGGATTCAATCAGAGGGTCGTCAGCGCATGGTCCATTGTGGTCACCATTTTCACATTTCCTCCTATTTCCCTCCATTTTATAAAATAATAAAACCTTAATAAGATTATTATTTCATTTATGAATATTTTAACTATAAATGATTCTATTTCTTAAAACTTCATCCTTTATACAATTACATTTCTCTATAAATCCATCATAATGATTCATAAGAAGATTATGATTTACTAAAAATATCCCCTAGGAGTGTCGTAACCAAGAGTGCAGCAAGGACCACTATCATTCACGAGTTCCTGTTCAAGTCCTGGTCAAAGCGGTGTTTTCGAGTTTTACCCTGTTGTACATCTGTGCTAGAGTAGCCTCTACATGCTCGTATCTAGACATGAATGAATTTTCTTGATAAACCACATACTGAATACTCACCAGAATATCAAGAAGTTTTCCTATATTTAATATTTTATATAGGGTTCTTCCAAATGTTTTTGTATCCTAATTTTTATAAATAACTAAACTATCCATTGATACTAACTATGACATCCTTCCTTTTTATTAAATACATTTTTATTACATTTTACAAATAGAGGATCTTTATAGACTAGTGTCTAGGAAATCAAGAACATAATACATGAAAAAACATAGAGCATGAATGGTTGGGCAGAAGGCCCAGTAAGGGTAAACATGGGCATTAGTTTACTTGTGATATCAATAAGAACTTGATAAAAATAGAATTACATGACCAATGGAAGTATAGGCATATAATAATGAAAATAATGTGAAAAATAACTTGAATATGTGGCTAAAACACATAATTTAGACATTCATGAACATATCACCAAGGTTTGTCCCTAAGGTGTCATAATACTTACCACGGTTATTCACCAAGGTATCATGAAACTTGTCATATCTAGAGATTAAATTATTTACCCAATGCATGGGAGTGATATCAGGGTGAAACCTTAATATGACATCATTTTCATGTGAGCCACATATATTATAATAAAACATTTCATAACTAACCCTTGTAGAATAAAAGAAATGTTTTTCATTCCAAAATCATGACGTTTTTAAAGTTCTTAAAAACTTGATCGTTATGTCATTTATAACTCATGGAAAAGGACTGAGGGTTAGATGTTTTTCAATTATAGAATCAAATATATCACTTTTTTTGTATTTATGAACACCCATATAAACGAAATAGGTATGGGTATTCACATAAATAAAACAAGATAATATTATGAGAGAAAGAGAGAAAAATTTCGAGATGAAATATCTACAGCATAACGGCTATATAAAATGGTTTTAGAAAACATTGATAAGAGAGGGGACAGGAGTAAACCACTCATAAATAACTCATTATATATTAGGGGCACATAATATAAAGAAATAATTTCTTGGTAATGAAATTTTAAGGAAATACCATATGAAAACTATTTTCGAAGGAAAAGAGAAGGTGCAATTTCTTCTATGAAAATTCGGCAGCCTAACAACATCACTTAAAAATTTAGAAAATATGTTGAAGAGAGAGGAAAGGGTCTCTGATAAATTTTAAATTAAATGGAATGCGAGGATGATATAGAAAAACATTCCCCCACATAATAGAATGGAACTATAACACATAACAAAAAGAAAGTTCTGACTTTAAAGAGGAGGGTGAATGTTTCCTTTACCTTGAAGAGTATATTCGAATGCTCGAAGGATGGGACCTTGGGGGTATGAGGGCACCTTGGGAGGAGTACATGGGAGGTAAAAAGAATATAACTTCATTGAGGAGGATTTTGTAATGAAATAAATGAGGTAATTGATTAGTATTTATAGGAAAAGTGAGGGAATATATTATTAATTTCCAAGGGACACCTCATCAGTGGTATTTGAAAAACCATGGGCTTTCCCATGGTATTTGCCCATGGTATTGGCCACTTGGGACACCTAACAACATATATTACTATTCATAAGTCGACTAGAATTAATACATCATCATTACATCCTTAATGATGTAATCAAACACCAGAAACTCAAAACGGAATTTTAACTATTCACAAAAAATTGAACTTTTTCAGAAAAATCCCAAAAATTCATCCTAACCAAAAATTGATTATCTAAATTCTAAAAATGATCTAATTTTTATGAAAATAATTGTTGAATTATTTTTTATTTAATTTTTATATAAAATAATTATTTGTTCAAAAAAACAACTCTAAAACTATAACTCGTTTTGTAACACCTTACGAAAGTAATCAAGGTCCCATAAAATTATAGTATAACCATAATACAATAAACTAACAATTTATGATTACCTTTTATGAAAATAAATTTCTATTTTAATTTATTAAAATAATTATAAAATTATAAATAAAATATTTATGACATAAAAAAACCAAAACATAAACTATGATCATTTTTTCAATTTTAAGATGTCTAAATTTTATTTATACAATCATGGGTGATGTTCCTAATTTTTCAGCTGATTTACTATTCATCACTATTCATCACTATTCATAAGGGTATGTTACTATTCATACATTTCAATTCACTGAAAACTAATTTGATCTTCTTAGACTCTAAATTTCATACTGATCACAACTATAGAAGACGATTTTTTGATAATCATTTCACATTATTAACTATTTAATGTTTACATAAATAATTTAAACTACTTTTTTTCCAAAATTAATCAATAATATAGAACTATAAATTTATCATACATTTATCTGGACATTTTAAATTCACAAACATTACCAAAATAAGAAATAACAATTTTATTTATACTAAGGTATAACAATAATTATCTAAGGACTCGTTACATATCCCCTTTTAACACATGTATAAGACCTAAGTGTAAGGTGTTCTATGGTGATAAAATCTTGGGGTGGCTCATACAACATTTCCCAAGTGGTGATTTCTATCAGCATGAACTTCTCCCTTAGGGGATTCTGTTAAAGCTTCACATGTTGAAGCTCAGTTAGGGCTTGGTCCAGAGAAAAGCCCAAAGATGCTACCTCCTCCCAAGCTCTGACAGATGGACTTTGTACGACCCACGTCTACTGGATGATGCCATTTAATCTTCTTTCTATATTAATTAACCAAGATCACTTCTATCTATAATCAATAAATTTTATGTTAAGAGTTTAGTTTCCAAAAATCATATTGACCAACGGTCATATAGCAGTCGAAACCCAAGAATATCATTTAATTATACTCATTATATTAATTAATGGTAAACTTTTTGTTGAGTATAAAATAATGTAACAGTCAATTTTATGAAGAAAATATTATTCAGAAGTTCGGGGCGTTAAAATATTCCTATGGTATTTATATCCTATTATGTTTTTCAAGTTATTCATACTCTAATTCACATTCTAGATACATTCATACAATCCTTTTAAGGTCTCCCTTAACCAACATGCCTTACACTAGATAACTCGTAGGCACCCAACATTGGAATTTCCTAACCTGTCATTGTAAAATACATTAGTCTAATATGTGAACTCATTCATAATATAACATTCATATCTATGAATAAGTAAAACAATAATACTCAAAATAAAAATTTCATAAATTTAAACACGACATGAAAAATCAAAAATAATTCATAAATAATGAAATTATAAAAACATTAAAAATTAGTTGTACATTATGGACACGACATAATTAAATAACTATAAACACTTTATCTAACACATTAATATTTTAATATATTATACCATTAAAATATGTAAATGTTTTTGATATCTTTCCCTATATGCAACACTTAACTTAAACAATGCCATGACATAATTAACTAAGATGTAATTATTTAAGTTTGTTCATTAAATACTAGAAATTGAATTTATAGTAAAGAATATGAGTAAAAAATGTATAAAATATTTATTTAATGAAAATAAAGGATAATTTAAATATAAATTATAATTAATTGGTATATCTAAAAATACTAATAAGACCACTTTAATCTTGGAATTATAATTTTAGAAAAGATTCATTTTATTCACTATGATTTTTTGGAACAAGATAACTACGATTAATTGATGATAATATTAATTAATATGAATAATTGGTTACCACTAATTTAGTCTGTAAAATATAGAAAAAAAGATTTGTAATGGATAATATTCTAAAAACTAGTTTCTTATAAGAAATTTATTTCACTATATCTCATCATTTTATATAAAATTAAAATTTGTAAATATTATAATATTAATTTAAAAAAAATAAAATTATTTTTGTATTAATAATTTCAATATTCATTAAGGGTGAATTGCTTTGGTTTCATTCTAAAAACATTTATTTTTAGGTGAATAGTGAAATTTACCATTTTCTGAAATAACATGAGTTTTATGACATAGTTAGTATATAATAATGAATTATTAAATAATGAAACCTTTTTTTATAAGAATAAATAAATATGTTATCAGTGAATTTATTATTTTAAAAATGGAATATTTAATATAAAATCAAAAAAATTAAAATTTAGAGCATAATTTATATTATTCAAAAAAATTTCATTAATACACTATATATTTACTTTTAAATTTTATTATCATTTGTATAAATTAAGTCAATAATAATTTAAATAAAAAATTAATTATTTGGTGAAAATTATTTGAAAATATAAATTTTAATTTTAGGTTTAAGAAATAAATTACTTACGTAAAAACTAGTTGTCGTGATAGGAGTAAATTTTGGTTAAATGGGTTTAGCCTAGTGAAAATGGTGAAAAAATGTTAAAAATATGTTCTAAAGAATCTTGTGACCTTTTTGACATTATATCTTCCCAAATCCAATATTTCCAAATTTTCAATACTCATTATTTTAGTTTTATCTCCCATTATTTAATTTTTTTGGGTATTTACAAAAAACTCCACCCCATTTCACTTATAAAATGGGCACTGATCTCCTCACATTACCTAAAAAAACCCTTTTGGATCATCCCAAACACTAAAGAGAAATCTCAAATACAATTCTAAACACCTTCAAGAGGTTATTTTACTTTCAAAACACCATCCTCATTGTCATAAACCCCTTTTAAAAGAAGATACTCAACAAATTGAGGTATAAATTTTTAATTGTTTCTTCCTTATTTTAATTTCACTATGTTCACTTCCTCTTCTAAAAATTAAATTATATCACATTAAAAAGATAAAATAATTAGATATTGTATAATTCAATGTTATTATAATTATATTATACGAATTATCCAACACACAATTTAATGCTAATTAAAATGAAACAGTCATTTGGTCATTGGGTGTATTACCACCTCAATGACACAATGTAATTCGTTTTCCAAAACCTTTATACAATGATTCTCATAATATATAATTTAATATAATTATTTATATATAATTATTATATTTATATCATAATTATTATTCTTAAATGATAAAACATATTATACAATTCTAATGTTTTTTGGATAAGGAAATAATTATCCATGCATATGTGTGCACTACAACTACCATAGAACAATTGGTTTTTGTTTTTAATTTCATTACCTCAATTGATGGATGGTACTATGAACAGTTCTAATAGATAAATATTTTTTTAGAAAATCATTATGTTTGTGGTATTATAAATTGGAGATCCAAACAATGGTATGATAAACACATTATCGCATTTAATTCAATAATTTAAAACAAGTGTACAAATAGGGAAATATTTTTATTGATATTATGTAATATATTAAAATCCAAAACATCATAATTTAAATCCTTTAAATAATTATAAATAAAACTAATAAACACTAAATAATATTATAAATATTATTTTATAATGATATTAAAACTAAATCACCACATAATCATCCACAAATTACGATATGTTCATGTTTCAGTCGGTTAAAGAACATATATGAACAATGCTATGAATTTATATCATCGATGATTGTGAGAAATTAATTACTAGTATAATATGATAAAATATATAATATATTATTTTATATGGAATTGTAAAATTATTATTAAACTCATTATTTAATAAAATTCACTTCTTCATAAAGAATAACTGAAACATAGTCATAGTCATTGTTAATTTCATCCTCATCGGTTGTAATCAAAATAACCAAATAATGATATTATACCATTATGAATATCATTTAAATTCTAAAAATGTACCTTGATAATCATTAAATGATGAAATATTTATAAATAATGAATACCAACACAATTGTTTCATACTATATCAATAAAATCATGATTACTTACACCAAATCTTAAAAATAAGTAGTAAAAAACTAGAATTCCTATAAAAATTTAATTTATATGAAGTGTATAATTGAATATATATTTTATTAATGTAATTAATTGAGTGATTAATATTTCTATGTTATTTATACAATAAGATAATATATGTATGTGGATGTTTGGATAAAAGGTAAGGGTTTTCTTGGTCTCAATTCTCTTTCATGGATAGATGTTACATTTTATGCACCATGATTTCTTTGTCTCAATTTCAATTGATATAATATCCCTTGAATATTATATGACTTATCTACTTATAAATCACGAGATATACTAATATAAATCATGTTATTTTATTCAAATTTCATTTTAATCTAGTGTCTCCCCAGTCATAAATGTTTTTTGTAACTCAACTTTCAATCATTGAGTAATGTTATTTCAACGTAAATTATTTCATATATGTTGGGTACATTCTTCCCATTGATTATATTATTTGTTTATATAACATTTTTTACAATTTTACCACATAAAACTCTTGAAAAATATTTCTTGCTTAATTGAACATGTATTCTCTCAGGGATATCGAAAACTCAAATCTCATTTCCTTGGGTCATAATTTTTAATCATCATCATTGTTTTTCCATTATTGGGTTCTATGACCATATTATTTTATTATATGATATTTTATAATCCTCTTTGTAAAAAAAATTATATTATAAAAGATTTATTTATGAATATTTTTAAAGTTTTGGTTTTAAAATATGGTAATTTCAAAGTATTAAAAAGGTTCCTTTTATAATCAAATGTCTTATGTTTGGATAAAAAAGTTCCAATAGAAAACATTATTCCATTTCTGAGAACTATTGTATGTAATTATTTATAAATTTATATGTTTCAAAATATTTAACATAACCTTTAAAAAAATTCATTTTTAATGTGACATGTTATTTTTTAGTCTAAATAAAATTTGAAAAATTATTTAAAAAAAATACATTTTATGTTTTCATCTCAATTTTTCCATTTCCCATTCAAAATGATTTAAAATATTGTGATTTATGTTAGATGATTTATTCTCTAATATAAATATATATATATATATATATATGTATTTATATATATATATAATTATATAGATTGAACTCATGATATCAAATAATTTGATTATTTATCACACTTATGTCATACCATTTGATGATTTCATTTACATGGTTTTTTTTCATCTATATCAACAGTATTCTAAGTTTCATTTATTATAGCATGGATAAATTATTTTATAATCATCCACCACTTTTTTGGATGTCTTATGAAATATTTTTTTTATCAAAATAATGATACATCACTATGTTTTTCTGTTTTAACCCTCTACCTTCTTTCTCTAGATGGTATATGAGCACACTATGCCTATTATTGACATGGGAAAAAATATTAAAATCCCATATGTTATTATTCCAATAAGGAGGATTATTTGAAATATTATTCTATATTATTTAACTATCTAAATTACTTCTATAGATGATTTATGATCATGTTATACTTTTTATTAACATGGGGAAAAGTATTTTCACTAACTATATTTTTATTCCAATATGAATCATTAATATCATATTGACAATATATGGATTAACCATCCAAATATTTTATCTATATTGGTTTGATAATATAATACCTTTTATTAACACGATGAATTGTATTGGATTTAATTTTTCTTTTATTCCATTTTGATGATTATTATAATGTTAACCTTGCGTTATTTAACTACCTATATTCTTTCTTTGGATGGGTTATGATAAAATAAACTCTTTTATTGACTGAGGGAAAATTATTGACATTCTATATGTTTTTATTGCAATATATAAGATTATTAGAAAGAATAATATATTTTTTTTAACCATAGACATTCTTTTTTCAGATATGTTCTGATTATGTTATCCATATTATTGACATTGGGAAATTTAATGGTGTTATGTATGTTGTTATTCCAATACAAATGATTGTTGGATATTTTTGTTAATAACTTTTTATTCACTATATCATATGATGGATTAATTGGTCTTGGACAAAGGATGGGTGAGGATCGATATTATATATCCCCAAGATGCATTATTAGGTCTAATTATTACAACATCTTTGAGTATTTTGGTGTATTCCTACCGAGAATTAGATATTTATAGGATAGAATGTTGATGATATTTGAGAATGTAAGGCCTTATTTTATGATATTGAATAGGATATATGAAATTAAACACTTCATCTATCAGAAAACAATTATTTTTATTCATATGATCTTTTTCATTTCTATTGGTATACATGAATATATTATTATTTCAGTGTAATTAAATTATGGAATTATTTTTAATTATCTATTCCTATAATATTATTTATACTCATCTTATTCTCACTTATGATCTGTTATTGTTATCACTTATGTTTACCATTAATGATAATTTGAACATAACCCTTCTTATGTTTATATTTCCCTAGATTATGGGAAAAAGTATTCATATGATTTGAATAGAATAATAACATGTGTATGGTATTTTTCTATGATATTGACAACATATTATGGAATAATTAGTTTCTTATATAGTGAAAAAATTAACATTAGTTGTGAATATACTGGAATTTATAAGTTTATTATTTTTAATATTTGTTTAATTATCTAATCCTAAAAGGTATTATGAATGTGTATAATGAAATATTTTACTTAATTCATGTTATTATTAGATAATTAGTTACGAAGATCTGTGATTGGTATCAGATCCATTATGTAAATTATATGTTTTTTGCACAAGATCTGAGAGTAATGGTCATGGAATTAAAAGTTGTATCATAGAAGGGTTTATATAACCATGATGATTAGGAATATACCAGCTGATAATTTATTTAGACTTATAATTTCATTAATGGTTGATGATTTAAGGTTGATTATAATTTCAGAGGAATATATGAACATTTATGTTAGATGAGGTATTATTCCAATGACTAAAATTAGAGAACATTAGTAAAATTTCTAGGTATAAGTCGAATGAATAAGTCTATGTATATGATAGCATCCTAATATTTTTTTTAATGTATATATTTTTTAGTTCAACTACTAATTATATCCCATTATGTATACTATGATTAGTTTTAGGATCATGAAAAAAACTACTAAGGGGTAATTACCCTAAGAAGGGTAGACGGGGTATTAACTCGATCATCACTGATTGCACAAAAAAGAGGTCTAGCAGCACACGAGGTTTGAAAATCCATTGGGACATTTTTTTTGTTAATCATACTCCCATTACAAGATATTACGAAGTATTTATTTCCGAATTGCTTAGGTTAAGAATCATGAGAAATCAAAACATAAAGTAAACTAGGTGGAACTAAGACAGTTATTGGATGAACCAAGTATGATATGTTTAAAATTATAGAATCATTTGTTTAAATTAATTTGTTTTTATCGAATACATATTTTTATTGATCTTTAATATTAATATGATCATTTCTTCTTATTTTATTAATGACCATTTTGGGTTTTAATATTTATTTGAAACAAGATAATATAAATAATACATAAAAATGTATGTATATGGAATCAAGTATGGGTTATAAATAAATAAAGAAGAATAATTACATCATTTATATTCTTGATATATTATTTTTAGGATTGTAATGAAGAGTTTCCTAGTCTTACATATACTAGTGTTGTTGATATCCTAATAAAAATTAAATCATGATACCTGTATCTATTTTCCATAGTGATTTACATTTATCGATTATATTATGATATATTCAAAATGTTATGGGGATTATATGAGACATATAAGTATTATTATAGTGTATTAATTTTTTCATGGTGTGGAAAAATATATTGAATGGAATCAATAACCATTAAACCTTATTTTACAAAAAGGTTATATTTTTGGGGATAACTATAGAAGAAAACATGATTGAGTGATGAATACATATTATGTTTAAAAGGCTACTTGATTTTGATATAAGAGAGTTAGATAGTATTGGAAACCATGTAATTTATTTTTTTAATGAGAAAGTCATCCATAATATTTTTTTACGAAATTTATCTCAATTTTTTTGGATTTTGAAAGATTTAGACTAATTTGTGACTTTGTGAACAAATGGTGTTAATTTCAGGAAGAATATATGGTCTCACTGTGATTTAACAAATTTGTGATTTAGATAATTTAGTGAAAGTAATATTATAGAGAATGTATAATTAGGGTGTGAAAATAACGGATTGTATGATTTTTATTAAGGACCAATGTTTTTTAGGAAATATAGGTAACTTATTATAACCTAATAGAGTAGGGTATATTTCATATTTATTGTTATATCAAAAATGATAAATATATTAAGGATGCCACACCTAGTTTTATTATTATGTGATATTTAAAATTGAAAGGATGTAGTCTATTTAGGGAGGGGGATAATGTAACAATAAAATATATTAATATATTATACATTTAAATTGATCAATGTTTTTGAAAACTTTTACTATACACAACATTGATGGAAAATGAAACAACTATATTATATGATAAAATATAAATATTTAAGCATGACCATTAAAACATAGCTGCTGAATTAGAGAGAATGAATTTTTTAACCAATATATGAAATATTTATAGAATGATAAAATAAATTTCATTTAAAACGAATGAAATTTATTAAGTTTATTTAAAATGAATAATAATATCATTTTAACAGAACTGTTTTTTATTAAAAATCCATATTATGAACTAGGATTTTTTATCACATTAAACAGATGATTAATTTTTATTAAATAACAAATATATTACTAAATTGTTAATACTAATTTAATTAGTAAATGATAATATATGTGAATTACAATAGTAAATAAAAATAACTATTTTCATATAGAAAATGTTTTTAATTATATATCATTTTTTATTTAATGTTTAACTTTATAAATTTATAAATATTATTTTAAAAAATTAATATTATATGGACTCATCATACTAATATTTTCATAATATTAATTTTGGATTTTTAATAGTTTTTTAATTGAATAGTGAAAATATCATTTTTAAAAATAATATAAATTTTATGAAATTATTTGTATATACATATAAATTAAAAAGTAACAAAACCATTTTATAAAAATGGATATATATTTTTATATATAAATTTATATTTCAAAAAATGTTGGTTTTAATTTAAAGACCCATATTTTTTATTTAATAACTACTGTTAAATTTTTCAAAAACTAAATTAACACATTATACATTTAATATTTTTAATATAAAATGTTATCACATTTAGAAATTTAATAAAGAATTTATTAGAAATTAGAAATTAGTAGTTCCATGTAATGTAAAAAATATCTTATTTTTAATAAAAATGGATAAATTACATAGGTAATAAATATTTTTCTTAGGAAGGGTAAATTTGGGTTAAAAGTTTTTAAAATAATGAAACATGATAAAAATGTTTAAAAAATATGTTATAATGTTTGATTAAAGAATATATTGAAATTAAAACTTACCTATTCCACTAATACTCAATTTCTTATCCATATTCCTTGTGAGTAACTTCCCATTATTGAAATTTTTTGGGTATTTAGAAAATGACGTTCCATTTAACGTATAAAGTGGATGAACTCTTCTCATCACGCCCCCTTACAATAAAATCAATGTATGTTAGAATAATATCTTCCTAAAAATCTCATAAAAATTACTATTATCTTCCAAGGTGTTTTGGTCTTCTCAATAGATTATCCCTGAAAGGCATAACTCCCTTTGTAGAGTAGATAATCAGTAATGTATGATATGAATTTCTAACAGATTATTTCTTACTTATATTTCATTATGATCACTTATTATTCCAAACATCCATTAAACCATATTAAAATTATTAAATTAAATTAATTATTATACTATTATTTTATTAATATAATTTTACATGCATTAACCATAATTTCCATTTATATTAAGTAAAATAAAAATATCATTCGTGTGTTGTAGGGAACAGAACCTCTATGAATTAATGCATTTTATATTCCTTCACATCCATATAATTAATTTTATAATATTGAATTTAATATAGAATTATGATATTTAAAACATATTTTATATTCTTATGTGATAAAAAATATTTTAAAATTCTCCCAATCTATGGAAGAAATCATCATCCAGGTGTCGCATGGACTACCATCTCCATGGAATGATTGATTTCTATTTTTTATTTTCTTCACCATCATTGATGGATATACCTAAAAATGGGTATAATGGTTAAATATTATTTTTATTATAATATTATGTTTCTATAATGATAAATTATTGAACATGTTAATGATATGATCAAACAATATCATCATTATTTTAATTCTTTAAATTCATCGTACTAAGAGTAAAATATGATTCTTCATAATTTGTAATGTTTTTAATGTACATTAATTTTATTAATTCCTTAAAATTTGGATATATTATACTATTAAAAACTATATATGATCATTATGGTTATGTTATAATGACATTACCACTAAGTCACAACATATTCATCCATTAATCACGGTATGTTCATGTTTGGTTTGGTTTAAAAACGTAATTGATCAATGATAAGACTATATATCATAGATGATATGGGAACTTAATTAAAATTTTAATATGCTATAAATTAGTAAATAATAGTATGTTTTTTCTTTAATTTTAGTATTTTTATTATTCTCATTAATTAAGAAAATTCATTTTATTTGTTAAGAATCATTGAAACATGCTCATTGCCAATGTCATCTTCATGGTAAGCATCAAAAAACAACATAGAAAAAAATTGTCACATTATAATTATCATGGAAAACCTATCATAGTAGCTTTAATTATTTTGGAATAATGAAATTTTTCAGTAGGATTTAATACCAAATCCTCTATTATTAAAATAGTTTAAATGAATCTAGACTACATACAACTGATATTGAAAAAACGTAATAACAAACTAGAATTTACATATAAAATTTATATATATGAATAGAATAAATAAAAATGGATATGATAAGGGTTTTGAATTATGTTATTATGATATCTATGTGTGTGATATTTGAGGTTAAATTTGTTATGTGGAAATTAAGATAGTAGGTGTGAGTTTTTTTGTCTCAATTCTTATTCAACAATACATATTATATACTATGCATCATGTTTCCTTAATATGATTTTCTATTGAATTACTATCTAATGAATTTTTTATACTTTAATTCCTTGTATCTCATGGGATATTGTAACAAAAATCAATTTGATTTCATCAAATGTGTTTTGAATCAACTGTTACCTCAATTGTAAGAGTTTTTAGTAACTCAATTTTAATTTATTGGGTTATGATAATTCATGGTAATTTATTTCAAATAAGTTGTTTAAAATATACCCTATAATGTTTCTATAGGTTATTATCTCATTGTTTACATTTATACAAAATTTCCACCTATTAACCTTTTTCATTCTTTTTGGATAATGTTTCCCATTTGTGATAATAATAACTCAAATATAATTTCACTTAATTTAAATGTTTCATCTTGAGTACTTCCTCGCTTTTTTAGGTTATCCCATTCTAATATTTTATTATATTTTATTTTATAATAATTCTAACAAAAACTATGTTTTAATACTAAGAATGTTTTTTTACTCCTTTTACAATGTGGGTTTTCATCAAAGGAAATTTCAATGTATTAAAAAGGTTACTTTCAAAATAAAATTTTTATCATTAGATCTACATTTCCTATAGAAATCCTTATTTAATTTTCAGGTATTAGTTAATAGAAATCCTAAATAAAAGTAAATATTCTCAAAATCACTCACTTCACCTTTTCAAAAGATACTATTGAATGTGACATATATGTTTTTATTTTAAATCAATATTAAATTTTTTTTATAAATACTATTTTATGTTATCAATTCCACTTTTCATTTTCTTATTTAATAGGATTTACACGCATGTGATCTATGTTACAAGACTTATTATATATATATATATATATATATATATTTAGTGTGATTGAACTCATATTATCAAACGGTTCGATTCATGATCAATTTTTGTTTGATATAGTTATAATAATTAGTTTTCAATTGTTTCTATCATATATGAAAAATATTTAAAATATTACATTATTAGACTATGGATATGTTCTTTTATGACATTACTCATCCATTAAATAGATGGAATATGAAATGATACTTATTATCAAAAGAATTATCTATCACAGCCTTTTCCTTTTTTATCCATCTTTTTTCTTTCTCTACATAGGTTATAAGAACATTGTAACTTTTATTTAAAAGGAGTGAATTTTTGGAATTCAATTTTTTGTTATTAAAATTCAGATAATTATTGGTGGGTTTATTATGTATAGTTTTAACAATCCGTATTCTTTCTCTAGATGGGATATGATAATGTTATCCCCTTTATCAACATGGGGAAATGTATTAGCATTTCTTATATTGTAAATCGAATATGGGTGATGGAATGATGACTATATATTGCTTACAACTAAAAATTATTTTTTGGATTGATTATGATCCAGTTATAAATTTTATTACAATATAGAAATTTATTGGAATTATGTATGTTTTTATTCCAATGTAGATTTTTTTCAAGTTGATTATGCATTGTTTAACCATCTGAATTATTTCATTGGATGGGTGATGATCATATTATTCATTTCATATACATGTGTGAAATTACTGGAATTCTTTATTTTTTTTTTAATATAGATGAATATTTGTATGTAGAATATTTATTATTTGAATATCCATCTTTATCCTCTGTGTGGGTTATGATTATTTCATTCATATTGTTGATTTGGGGAAAAGTGTTGGCATTACCTATATCATTATTAAAATATGGATTATTATTTAAAATTTTTATTATAAATTGTTTATTAATTTTCACATATGATTAATTCCTTGGAATTAAACAAGTTAAGGGTGAGAATTGTCATCATATATCCCCTTGATGCATGAATATGTCTCATGTGATAAACATGTTTTGGTAATTTTCATTAGGTATACTTGGCCAAATAACCTGAGAGGGGGGGGGGTGAATCAGTGTATGTAAGATTAAAAATGCATCACCTTTATCCATTGTTTCACCATTAAACAAAAAAAATTCTCAATTTCTAACGTTATATTGTATGAATAGAAATTACATCATGCACGGGACACTGTGGGTTTACTTGGTTCACCATCACTAGGCCACATCCAAGGGGCATACAATGACGATGTGCTGATTTACCAAATCCGCTAAGTCTCACTAAATATTTCATGGTTTGGTCTAGATCACTTCTATGCATAGGGTCACTTCCTTTACAAGATTTAGGGTCTACTCACTGCTTTCCCAAGGGTCACTCCCTATGTCTCTTTCTATGACTCACTAGATGTGGAACGGAAAACTATCTTCTTCTTCCTTTTCTCACTCCTCTCATATGGGATCCACTCATAGTCTATGTATTTGAAGGTCCCTTCATTTTTAGGAATTTACACATCCTAAACTATAGGTTGACGGTATTTCAAAGTATCATTTTCACCTATAGATGAAATCCACCATTTTTATGTGCTTTCTGGTTATAGAAATTACTTTTGTGAACTGTTTTAGAACATTACAAGATTTCTTGAGTCCTCTCTGAAATGACTTTCTTCATATGTGAACTATGTAGTGTGTATGACTCACGGATCACCTCTCTTTATCAAGCTACCTCTGCCTATGTGGACTATCCTCTGTCCGTATACAGACTACACTTCTATGAACTGCTTCCCCCATCTGTGCACTACCACCGCTTCTGTGAACCATACTCTATCCGTAGACTAGTTTTTCTTCCAATTACACATACCTCTTCATCTATTATGGGAAATATATCCTTCAAAGTCCTCTTTTCATTATAGGAAGCAGTTCCATGAAAATCCTTTAACAAATTTTTTTTGCAAACTGATTCACCCTTTGTAGAATTTCTTCCTTGAAAACCACTTTGATCTTAGCCTAATTCTTCCATGAGAAATGTTGTACTCAAATGAAAATATATCTACATATAATAATGGTCTTGATGCTTCTTATATAGGAATATAGATTTTAAAATTCTATAATATGATATTTCTTAATCATTGATGTCGTAGAACCATCACCGCATACTGTGCTCTTGTGAACCGTTCTTCCCAATGATGTCCATGTACCACCATTCTTCCTATAAAAATCCAAAAATCGCCATCTGCAATCCAAAAATGAAATCCTTTGTATCTACATAAATCAACCCCTCGTTTCCACTGATGACAATCTATCCCATGAACTATTTTTCTTCTACGAACTATGTTCCTTCCTTATACCTTTTTTTGTTCTATGAACTATTGTCATCCTGCGAACAGTTTCCCATACATGTTTCATGTTTCATTATTTTTGGTCCAAGTACCATCATTTGTGCTCCACAAATAGCGCTATACATTTCCAAATCCTTCCATTTCAAAAATAAAATTCCTAAATTTAAGGCCCAAAAAGTTGGAAAATATCTAGAAATCAACCCACCATAAAAATCCGCTTTCGGTAAACGCCAACCATACTCATTCACAATCATCTGTCTTTGCATGAAAACACAATCACACCCAAAAACACTAAGAGGGAACATTGAGGTATTTTTTCCAAAAAAAATCTATATGGATTAGTAGAATAATATCTTTCATTAATGGTAAGATCATGATTTTTTAGGAAATAGTACATAATTAGTTTTTCATCATTATTAATTACATCCCTAATGAATAAGATATTGTTTTCCATGTAAGATTTTCATTTTTATTGTTATCCATGGATATATAATGATTTAATTTTCATTATATTATGGAATTATTTTGGATTATCTATTCCTACTATATGATTTCTCCTCATCTTATGATGACTTATGAGGGAAAACTAAATTTTTATTTTCCAAAAACTTTTAAGGAAAAAGTGAGAAACCATGGGTTCAGCCACAGAAAGGGATTACAGAATCATTAAAGTACAATTTTAGACTACCAGAGTTAATCTCCCTAAATAATTTCCAGGAGATATTGTTCACCTGAGTGTTAGGTTCCTCCATAAGAAGATCTTCAACCTGACAAGTCAGCTTATCCCAAGACTGGATGTACTCCTCAAGGTTGATCTTCCCATTATTGAAACCCCCAACTAATATTAGGTCCTGCTTGTCAATCCAGGCATATTTCTCCTCATTGAGAGTCACCCTTAAGGATCTCCCCATCATTTTAGCAGCTTCTTCTTCAGTGACATTGAGAGTCAAAACATGTTCAACCGCTTCTTCACCCGAGCTCATGAGTACCTCCAAGGATTTCTCAAATGCATCATCTGACTTACACCGATTGTCCTTCTTCTTGCCTTTTAATTTCTTTTCTGACTGTGTCTCCATTAGAGGAGGAAAATTAGAAGAATCATTCCTCTCTTTGCAGATGCCCTTCCCCCCAACCGTTTCTGAATCCTGAATCGGATAGTCTATCACTGTAGCAAGTTGTACATCTTGGTTGATGCTACTATCTTGTAGCTTAGGTTCACCATCAACATATTCAGTATGAATCTCATTAATCAAAACAGCAGTTTCCCGAGCCCTGTCCCCCTCCTTTCTTGGGTCATCAACTTCAAGGCACTCAAAACAATTACAGACTGTTACCTTTGAACTGATTCTTTCCTGTCTCACCCCACTTGCTGCCTTCACCCAGCCATCATAATCAGCATTGTGTGGAAGTGTCATTGCACCTACATCCTGCCTCTTAGTACCACCCTTTGAAACCACAACATTATGATCCGTATTCTTTTTAGATTGAACTACATCTTCAGAAAATCCAGGCCTGTCTTCAGAGAGACTACCCAAGATCACAGAACTCTCATGAGGTACCATCGCCGCCTCTAGAGTTTCTCCACTCAAATCGCATTTCAATATGCTAAAAGTCTCTTGGACTTTAAGATCAGGCGGCAGAGATGGAGGTTGTTTCGGCCTCACTGAATTATTTCCAACATCCTGTTCAACTGGAATCAGATTAATAGGAGCCTTCACAGCCGACATCCTGCGTCTGCAAACCACACTCATATGCCCCAACTGATTTCACTTGGAGCAAAAATCAGACCAAGACTCAAAACAACTTGTTGTTTGTATCTAAACTCTTCGCCTACCGTCACCCATAAATACTCGACCGACGGCTTCGAAACATCAACCTCAACACAGAGTCTAGGAGAAATGGGATGGCATACAAATTTCGTTCGGCTTTCCGAACAAAGATATCTACCTACTAGGTTCCCTAACAAGCGTAAGATAGATGGGTTTCTAAAAGTAAGTGGAATATTAGGAAGCCTTACCCATATTGCAATAGATGGCGAATCACGCTGCATATGAAAGTTGTAGGACCACTTGAAGAGATGAAAACGAAATCCACCACAAACGCATGGAGCACTCGACCAAGCCAGTATCATATCGTCCTCTGAGGTGAATCTGATCATTATATACTTCGAATCAAGAAGACCGACAGACACCCACTCATGCAAACCCCAGGCGCTAAAGACGAATCGGTCGAAGAAGTCCACCGAAGGCCTATGAAGCTTGAATCTTGCAATCAAAGTCAGACCTAAGAGGGAGGAGGCTTCAGTGAATTCCAAAGTCGAAATCGGAAGCTGCGGGAGTCCATCGAACAAGTCTGGCTCCTTCGGGCTGAGAGAAATCGGAGGAAAGGGAGTGATGAAATCCGGGTTTGAGAAGGGGGAGAAAGCTCATGGTCGACAACCAGGTAAAGGTGATGAAGGTCACTCCCCCACCGTGGGGGGAGGGCCCGGCTCGAAGGCCATCAACACTAGGTCATCGTTTCGACCATGCGGGAGCTCCCCTTCTTTTACGCCCAAAATATAAGTTATGTTGACTTATGATCTTCAATTGTTATTGATTATTTTTACCATTACTGAGTGTTTGAGATCACCCCTTCACATGCATAAATTTCACCAAGTTATGAAAAAATGTATTACACATGGAATGACTTGATTAATATCATGTGTAGGGGATTTCTATGATCCATAGAATAATTTTTATAAATTAACATATTTATTATATTGAAGAAAAATTTTCCATTAGTTTAGAATGAGAGGGGGTTTATAATTTTATGATTTGTCATATTTTTCTAAAGATATTAACTAAAATTGTTTTTGGAATTTATGTAATATAATATTTACTATAAGTTAGGTAATTATTGGATTCTTATTTAAAATTATCTTCATTTTGAATTAAATCCAATATGTAAAGTATGCGTTTTAGTAACAATATCTAAGAGTGTGAGTTCATGGAATCACAAATTATAGTATTAAAAACATAATTTAAATTATATTTCTATTAAGAATGAAAAGAATAGGACTTGAAATGATTATTTCATAAATTGATACATGAGGTAATAAATTATAGATAATTTATGAGTAATTAAACATAAAATAATTTAGAAAATATTCGTGTTTCAATGAAATAACATATTCAAAAAAGATTTAAACACATTATATTTGTTTAGAATATTAACACCTTCATAATTTACATTATATGAATATTTTAAATAAATGATGTTTAATTGAAATATAAAAATTTATTATCTCATTAGAACAATTCATAAATTATGAAAATTTCATTAGAAATGGTTAAAATATCTTCTCAAATAATCATTCCAACATGAATATTTAAAATTTACTATTTTGAGGGATTAATAACTATAAATAGTTCCTTTATTTTTTTATTTAATTATTTATAAACACTTTAGAAATGGCCTTATAACTTTCATATAAACATTTATATTAAAATTAAATGTCATTCAATCAAAATAAATGTTATCGAATTCATATTGTTAATATTATTAATATTTATTTATAAAAGTTTTGATAAAGATTTAGTAATCCATTATAAATTAATTTTAATAAATTATTTTATACAAACTATATGTTAAATATATATTCCAAAATACATATTTCTATTAATCATAAACATCTTTATAATTATATAATTAAATTTATAATTGAAAAATTATGAAAATTATATTTTTTTAAATACCATATTTAATGATATAATTTATATCATAATATTTTATTCAGTTGAAAAATAAGATAGTTTTTTGTTATAAACACTATGGGAAATTATATGTAAAATAGGTTCTATCAATTATATATTCTCATAAAACATATCCCAATCCATGCTATAATTCGAAACAAATAATATTACATACAACATGCAGAGGGGATTTATAAAATAACCCCCCGAAATATGGGATTTGTATATTACAACATTCATGATATGATCTCTCTAGTTTAAGTATGTATTTTTAAGTATGTAAAAAATGTATTTATTTGTGATCATACATTAAAATTCACCATATCATCTGGTATAATTTGATGAAAACCAATGAAATAACACTGTATTTATTGATATGGTATCATACGTCACATGGAATGATCATATCACATATTTTAATTTCCTATATCCCAAACTTTTACATGAAAAAATATACAATTTTAATATATTGAACACAAAATTAATTATGATAAAAAATTCCATCATTTTAAACATGTTTTCACGAATAAAAAAGAATGAAACTTCTCTAATACCACTTCAAGATTTTTTATGGTTGAATAAAAGATAGTGAAGATGTATAAGACATAAAATACACTAAACTAAAGATAACTATGAAATGAAATAGAACCATAAAAACTATATAATATAAAAAATGTGTACCTTATATTAGATTTTAAACAAAACTCAGGAATATAACTGATAATTTGATAAAGATACCAAGAATTATCCAATGGAATCTTTAATCATTGATATATTGATGGGATAAATAATCACCCAAAATTTCTGAAGGGTCCTCCTATAACATATATTTGATAGTACCTTTCATGTAAATGGAAGAACTAGATTAGATATTCGGTATATAGAATAAATAGATATAATATTAATTGCACACACCATTATCTTAACATTACTATTTATAAATATTTCATAGATAAAATTTTTGGGATATCATTTAATTTAATCAAAATTTATGAAACATTTGAGTAATTCTCTCATTAAAAACAATTTATTGCCTCTAAGTCAAATGTATTCATCATCACAAATTTTATATAAATTCATTTAACCAATTAAACCATAATTTAAAATCAAGAAAAATATTTTGAATTATTAAATTTTTTATTTTGGATGATTGTGGAAATTGGACCAAAATATAAGTTAAAATATATATATTAAACAAAAAGTAAAACAATAGAAAACATCAAGACTCATATAGACATTACATAGTCAAAGCTTGATTATATTTCCATAATAAATTCTCAAGATCATGTTTGATATTTTTGTAGAGGTTATATTGAAAAATTGTGGTAATGATGTTGAAGAATACCATGTATAAATCATAAAAGAATATATAATATTTAAATTAATCAAAATTTTAGTCATGTTTAATTTTAAACCTACTCTAAATATCATCATTTTTCCATCACATCCACCTATCCCTATCTACCCTAGCTTGATCCTTAGATCATTGGATGCATGTAATATTCTAAAACTCAATTATAGTATTAATTTAAAGATTTACCAAATTTATCAATGATATTATTGACTATTTCATATAATCGTGAAGGGGTAAGAGACATTGCTTTTATCTATGTCAACTAGGGAATTTGTGCCATCATAATTAAGTTGGATATACTTTTAATGTTCTATAACAAGATTTTTGGCCGGATTAGGTTTATTAGATGACCTAGTTTCCATCAACTTAAAAAGATTAGATTTATAATTATAATGTATCCTTTTTTACCCATACCCAGAGAGAATCCCCTTATTTATATATGGTTGATTTTTCTATTTCCCATAATTTTAAAAAACTGTGATACTACTGTAGTCACATAGACTGTATATGATGAAGTTAGTGATTCTTCATAGAAATATTTTTAATTTTTAGAGGTACAATAATTTTTCACATAATTGTAACTCATTATATAGGTTTCATACATATAATCTGTAGTTTATAACAAATAATTTATCAGTGAAGTGTAGGAATTCCCAGAAATACAAGTGTATTATTTTCTGAAATTTTCTAGATATTTCTATATTCCATAAACCATTATCTTAATGATCTATTACATTGTTATATATGGTAATTAATTGAATTCTAGACTCACTAATAGTTTGGAGGCAATGATAAATCTTCAAAGAATTTGATGGATCCTTTTGGAACTATAAAATTTTTAAAATCAAAGACCTTTTAAAATGGGGTTCTTTAGTAACCATAAAAATAGAATCCAACAGAGAAATAACATCATTCAATGTGGTTCTGGAAGGTCCATACCCATGATATTTTATTTATTCCCCCATTTATCTAGGGTGGATCTCAAATGCGTTTTTATGATGATTATCCTAACATTTTCTCCCTCATATATAAACCATGATTCAACTAAATAGCTTGAAGATGCTGGGATTCACTCATATGATTCATTATATAAATTATTGTTAATTAATAATTACATAAATAGAATAGTTTCACATTCATTCTTAATGTTTTCTACCAAAATGAATCATAGGACTTCCATATTAATCATACAATATAATTCGTTAAATTATAACACTATTGATGTTTCCTCCTAATATAGATATTTAATGAAAAATTAGAATATTATGTAGTGAAATGATATCAATATATAATGACTCAGTATAATATCTCACTAAGGAATATTATAAATATTTTTTTCATATATTTCAACCAATATATATATATACATATAATCCTAATGAAATCCTATTAAGCATTTAACATTTATATCTGCTTATGGGGATATCATCAAAGATTCCTTAGGAATATATCAATATCAATTTTTTCATGACCTCAGATGTATCATTGAAAAATCATTATTATAAATTTTGAGGGTTTTTTTATTTTAATTTCAATTCATTTTCATCACATGACACACCTTTTAAATGAATGATTCATTCTGGTGATCAATATTCATTATGGTTATGACCACGGAAATGAGTTATATTAAATCATTATAGTTTTACATTTAAAGAAAATTATTTTATGACACATATGGGAATTAGTTGTAGGTACAATGAGGTGGTGGGGTGAATAAGGTTATTGATCTTAATGAAATTTAATAGTTTTCCTTAAAGTCTCAATTCCCAAATGGATGTTGACTTTATAATTGTTTTGGTAACTCTTTTTATATTTTTTATATTGATTTTGTTATTGTAATTATCATAATTGGACCTTAAATAATTCATATTGTTATTTATTTTTCTAACCATATATGATTTTTATGAAGAAATATAATCATATATGCATAAAAATAGGGGTACTTTTAGTTGATTATCATACACTTCACTACTCTATGAAGCATTCTATCATTATTGTTCCAAAGCACCAAACACCACTAACCTCAATAATTATAAGTAGGGTGACACCTTAGGTTTATCCCCATAATATTGTTAGTGATGATTCAATTTCAGCATGAGATAAAATCCCTCACTTTCCCTCCAATTATAACTTCTCTAAATGTAAAATAAATTTATTATATAGAAAACAACAATTTTCCAATGTTACATTGCACTAGATATATTGTTTTTATCTTTGATTTATTCAAGATGATCCTTCGTTTGAATAATCAAAGATTCTTCAAGAATAATTTCTTCATTACCATTCCATGAGATGTCATGGAAAACACCTTCATCTTTGCCTTGGTCTTCAAGAAGATCCAAATTTCTTTCTATTATAATTTTAGATCATAACTGTTCAGTTCTAAGACGTGAATGATCTTCTTCTTTTTTACAATAAAACTATTGGGGGATTTTTTTTTTCTTTTCCTGAGTATTAGCAAATTATTCAAATGTTCTTATTTATGGTTTAAAAAATTATATTATAAATTTATTCATTTATCAAATATATGAATTAGTTTTTGAAACATTAAAGATTGAAAATTAGTATTATAATAAAATAAATAATGAAACAAAATTAGTGGAGAAAACTAGATTTAATTTTATTCAGATTATAATGATCCTATATGCATGAAGAGAACACCACCAATGGTTTTATGTTTTATTACTAAGAACAAATTGGAATGAAATTACATACTCGTATACAAAGAGAGTCAAACCACAAAAAAACCAAACATGCCAACAATATTAAACCTGGTGTAATAGATGATGTATATCATGAGGAGTAAATGATTCCCATTTTAAGGTAGACACATACATACAATAGAAAATGATACAAAATCGAGCATTACTAGAAAAAAATGAAAAATCTCTATGTGCTAGTTCTCTTCCCCAAAAGATGGAAATATAGAATTTTATCAATGGTTAAAGCTCATTTTTGGTGTGTGGTCCTCTTAAACCTAATATCCAACTTTTATATAGAAATTATTAATCAGAATTTGGATCTTGATATAGATATTATAACATACAAGATTAATAGGAGTGTATATTTTTGGAAAGCCTTAGTTCCTCCTTTATTCCCTGAGTTCATTCCCTCAAATCATATGACCAACCTTTTCTGTTTCTCAGGAGAAATTGAAAAAAACCATTTGAATGAGATTGAAAGAAAATGTGATAGGGACAATTCCATATGGAGCCATGATATAATGTCAATGGTGAGTTATGTTCTATATGTGAGATTCGTGGGATGCACACCACATTGATGGTCAAGATCAAAGATCATTTCAACAAAATGAAGGAATCCTAGTGAAACAATTCATGTGAAGACAAATGCATGCCTCCATGACTCAACAAAAGAAAACAAACCAAATCCCATTCCAGTACATTATGGTGAAAAGATCAATGGTAATATTTAAAAATCGTAAAATAAGGGAAATGAATAATCCCAGACAAATAAATCCAAGGAAAATGAGAAATCTACAACATCTAATAGTAGGGATGCACAAAATTTTCACGATCATAAAAAATATACATCAATATATAATCCTGGAATCAAAATGATACATGAATTAAAATACAACATATATGATACACCATTTTTTTAAAAATATCCACCTTATCATTAAATTACTTAAGGTGGAGTCCATATAAGCTACATTATAAAACTGGGACCAAAATTTTCATCTTTTAAAAAAGTTGAATATAGATAGTGGAATTCCCTTTTCTAAAATATCTCCCAATTTGTCTATAGTGTTTCTATTTGTGACACACACTATCCCAAATTTTATAATTGTAATGATACAATGTTTGATAAATGATATTCTTTTTTCAAATGCATTAATTCCATATTATATAGTTATGTTATATAAAACATATGCAAAACTTTGGTTTTTTTATACTATTTTTAGTTATATCTTTTCATATTTAAAATAACATTAATAATCATAACAATTATTTAAATAGAAATTTTTTAATGACCATTATGATTATAATATACTAATGGTTATGATTATGTCTAATTTACAAAGACAGAAGGAGAGTTTTTCTCAATTAGTAGGATCATACCATATAAATCTAAAATATCGGATATTCCTTGGGAGATTGCATGAGAATGATTTTTTCTTGACCAATACCAATTTGAGATTAAGAAAATTCATAAAAATCCATTTACACTATTAGTTGAATCATATCAAGATCCCAACCCAAACCATGTTCATTGAACCACCCTAAGGAACTGTCAAAATCACACACCTTCCCCGTAAGGCAAACATTGGTCTATCAATGGGTTACTTATCTGGACCCTAATATTTTTAAATTTTATAAATTAATTTAAAATAAAATAATAATTACATATATTAATTTTAATATTACTTCATTAATGATTGAAATATTAGTTTTTCCAAAATTAGATTTTTATATGATGAAAAATATTATATTTTTGGGGAATATAGTGCATCAATCAAGAAACTCTTTTGCATTAATTCATGAATTTTTGATTTAAATATAATTTTATTAAAATATTATTATTTATTTATATTTTTTTATAAATTATGATATAATTTTGTGAAGTCTATTTTTATTTTTACAAGATTTGGAAACGTTTATCATGGTAAAAATTTCTATTTTTGGATAAATGGGAATTTTTTTATTTAAGAAATTTAATTTTTATAAATATTGAATTATTTTGATAAAATATATTTTTTTTTGAAATAGTAATGAAAAAATTATCTAATGAAAAATATGTTAAATTTTTTGAGACATTCAATTTTTTTTGTGATAAAATTAAATACATTATAAATATACAAGATGTATCATGACCTCATAAAATACAAAAAGTGAGTAATAAATACATTACAGAGTATCTATTTTCAAAAATATGTTTTCAATTTCAATTTTTTTTTCTTGAAGTACTTTTATTAATTTCATAAACTATTAATGAGTCCCCCAAAACCAATATTTTATTTTTTTTGGTTTTAAAATTAATTCTATATAAACATGACTCGCTAACAAATCACCAAGGGTATTATCACAATGATTTTGGTTCAGTAAATTAAAAAAATATAAAAATAAACACCTATTTAGAAGAAATAATGTGGAAAAACCATGGCAAGGCTTATTGCCTGATTAATTTTTCATATAGTGTCCAACAAAAATATTTAGAAATTAATGAGGATTTCCCCTTTTTTTCTATAAAATGCCACCAGACTCCCATTACTATTAAATTAAACCACATATATTATGATTTTACTCTTCCTTTTCATCTATATAGAACTATTATGGTTCCCATATAATCTTAATATTCTCCTCCCAAGATTATAAAAGTTCTCGTTCAAGAGATTGAATCATATCCCTCTCATCCTCATTCAAGAACCTTCTTTATATTAGGACCTTTTGATTTTTAATTTTTCATAATAGGATACGTTTTTAAAATCTATATTACCATCCTTTTTATTTTTATGTGAGGATATACCCCCATAACTATCGTTAAAACCTTCAATGAATATTTATACTCCTCTATTATAAAGATAAAATTATCCTATGAGTATTTAAGACAAAAATTTATATATCGAGTCTAGAGAACCAAGATTTACCTATATAGAAATTACATTTTTTTTATAGAATATGTAATACATGACATAAACAAAACCCCAAATAACATATTATTTTAGTGTATTTGGAAACTCAAAACACATTCTTCTATCTTGGTGTAAGATGTTCAACATATCCCATAAAGATATTCCCCATTATTTTTCCTACCTAAATCATTTATTTATATCATGGGGAAAAGAAAACAAAAAAATGGTGAGCTCAAATTCTTCGTAAGGGTAAACATATAGAACATAAAACAAACCATAAATTTTTGAACATACAGAAATATATATGAATATAATGTTTAAACATTAAAATCATGAGCAATGACATAAATCATGGCAGTATGTAAGGCATAGATTATAGAAGAACATTAACCATGATTGAATTGCATTGACATAAAATATGTAATTGTAGAAAACTAATAAGAATATAATATGATTTACATTTTATCTAAGGAATTGTTTCCAAAACCATCATTGTGGAAAATGTCCATCACTGAACCGGGTATACTAGCTGTTCCAGCCATATATTATTGAACTGGATTTACTTGTCATTCCAGTCATGTCTATCTCATAATATATAAATATTTTCCCAATGAATTGGAGGGTGATATAGGTCCCACCCCTATCATAATTAAATCATTTTAACTTGTGCCACAACACAAAAATCATTCATCATAACATAACCGAAGAAATAAAATGGGTTTTCTTAAACATCATTCCATCAGAACATAATATATATAAAATAACATTACATAATTAACACAATCAAATCATAGTAATAATAGGGATATAAACATAACCCTATTTAAAGAATATCATATTATATGGAAACTAATTTTTGATAAACCACATGAACTTAGTTCTTGAGTAAAATATCTTTTTTCATTAAAAAACTTAATCTTTCCACAAAATGATATAGAATTTTAATAGAAAATAATTTATTTGAAAATAAACATGAAATTATGTAGAGGATTATTTTTCTAAACAATGTGTCATTAAACTGTAAAAATCCATTCATGCCTTATAAGATAAAAAAACATTCTCCTCATACTTTTTCCGAAAAAGTCAAAAAGTACCTCATCTGGTAAACAAAAGAAATATTCTTTCCAAAAAATGTAGTAAAAAAATGGGAAAAAATGAATTTAAAAATACATAGATGAATTGTAAAAATTTTATGAAAACTTTTTTATAAAAAATTGGCACGGATGATATATATATCACGAGTAAATACTTACATATAAACAATGGTGGATAATGATGAGATTGAAAAATTATCCCTTACTGTAAGTTTGATTTCTTCCATATGTGTCAGCAAATAATATAAAGTGAGTTTCAAAATATTATTAAATATTAACATAACTATAATAATATTTATGATATCATATATTAATTACAAATAACTTAATATTACCCAATAATTTGTCAATTCCATGTGAAAGCAATTTTTTGTGTAGTAATAATTTTATTTATCGTACGTGTTGGGACTTGTTATTATTGAAATTAGTACATAGATCAGTATTTAATTACTTAAATAATATAAAACATGATTTATATATCATAATTATTCAGTATATATATATATATATAATATATAGATAAATGAAATGAAATACACCGTTCATGGAGACGGTAGGCCGTATGTACGGATGAACGCTGTTTTTGTTTCCTTATTGAATTGAATGGATGTAATTAAATGAAATATATATACCTAAATAAATCTAGTATAATTATTATTTCCTTTATTTCATGATTATTTATTATATATAAGTTATAATAATCCTTGAATGGTTAACATGGAGAATGAATATCATCGCGTCGTGGAGACGGTAAGCCGTACGTACGCACGAGTGATGATATTGTTCCATTAATTGTTGAATGGTATTGAATTTTATGGTTTATAAATTCTCAAAATTAGTATCATGTTATAATAATTATATATAGTTATTATTTCAACCATTATACCCATCCAACTATGGTGGTGGTGAAAAATAGATTATACTACGACGTGGAGAAGGTAATCCTAACATACGCACGCACAATGATTTCTTTTTTTTAGGATGGATATAAGGTTAAATAGGGTTGTTTCATATTTTTAATAACATATTATTATATTAGTTATAATTATGTTATTAATTTATAATTAAACAACAAATGAAGTTTAATTAGAAGAATAATTTCTTTTGAAGGAATCAGTATAAGAGATTACCTCTTCCTCGATGTGCCTCCTTTAAATTTCCTCTTAAAAAACTGGAGGTTGTATTTTGAGAAGATAGAATACTCTAGATTGTAACTATGTATGTTTAAAAGATAAATTGGAAGTTTTTGGATAAGATTTAAAGATCAAAATGGACTGAAGAGGAGAGGGAAGAGGTTCACTTTTATAAGAGATGAAAGGGTCATTTTAGGAATGTCTTGAAATATTAATTTATTATAAATTATATTTCAATTTAAAATAGTCCAAAACTTATTTAATTAAAATATATGGTGATTTTGGTTTGAATATCAATAATTCAATAATTTTTAGACAAGTTTTGAATAATTTTATTATTCTTATTGCTTTGGTTTAACACTTATTTTACCATTTTTAATCTTACTGTGATATCATGTTATTTACATATTGAGGATTAATGTAATTACCATATCATGTAAAACGACCCAAAAATTGTTATTTATGAAAAAATTAGACTTATATTAATCATTTTTCCAAATATTATATTTTTAATAATTTAACATCATTTAATAAACTCTTTTATGTTTTAAGTTATGAATTATATCAATTTTGGATACTATTCATACTTAACTTATTTAAAATTCAATACAACATTATTACTTCAAACCAAAGGCATTATATTATAACTAATATGTCAGTTTCATCGATAAAATTCATTAATGGAATCAAAATTTTGAAATTAAATTTACTTTAATATTTATAAATTCATTTATTTGAATCTTTCATTGATGAGGTAATCAATACATAATAATTGTGTCATAAAGAAATATATTTATCTGATGTCAAAATATTATAAATAAAATAAAAAGATGTAGGAAATATTATTAACCATATAATTACTATTTATATACATAGATATCAAGTTATATAACCCTATATTAAAACTGATTTAGTAAAAGATATGTGTTTACATTATAATTATCTTTACTTTAAAATTATTTTTATAAAATGTCATTTTCACATCCATGTGAATCCATGGGGTCCCAAAATCAACCCAAGTATTCAAAAGGTCTGAAATATGTCAATAAATAAGATTATTACATGTGTTACGGTAGTTTAATATTATTATAATATTATTTTTAACCCTTATTTACCAGATTTACCCTTTACCATGATAAATAAAATAATTACTAAAGTTACTCTTCATAATGTATAAAAATAAAAAGATATTATTTAAACAATTTGAAGCTCATGATTCCAAATATAATCCATTTTCCCAAATTCAAAACACAGAAGTTTCTATAATTTATTTAAAATTAATTCCCTTTGTCAAAACCAACAAGTGGGTTTTAAGAAGTAATAACTATCAAAAGATTGACATCCGTTTATATCTAATTTGAATGTGATGTTACATAAAATGAAAAAAATTGTATTAAATGATATATATATAATCCAATTATACTTTATAACCAATTAAAAAAATAAAACTATAAAATTCATTTAGATTAAATGAATGTTTTAAATTAAAATAAGGTATTTTTCACTATTCAAAAATATGAATTTTATCAGGAAAATACCAAAATTTCATCCAAAGTAAAATTTGATGTTAAAAATATAATGAAGAAATTTATCTTGTGAAATTGAACATATAAATGTGATAAAAAAAGATTTAAAATTGGTGTGCCATCCAAAGGCATTAAAACTTTATTTTTTAAAAAAAATACTTCTTTTATTTGAAAAATTAATTTTTTTTCTCATATCATGTTCTAGAAAATTTATAATATGAGTGATAATTTTATATAAAATCCAATATTTGGTTAATATTATTCATAACGGCTAGATTATATCTCATTAAATAATAATATTTTAATAATATATCGTTGTTTAGTGAAACTCGGTATCGCGTACAATGCAAGATATCGAGGAAGGTTGATATTGCGTGTAACGCAAGCCAAGTCAATGTTGCATGTAGTGAAATATTCCTTTGTTGTTTCTTATAATTTAATCCAAACACAGTTCTTTTATAGATCGAACAAAATCTATACTCAATGTTACATGAAATGAATTATATCCAAAGAACATGAAATTATGTCCATCCCAAGCCAATAATAGTGTTTAGTATACTGTAAGAAAATATGGTGTTTCATATAGAGAAATATAATATGGGTGTATCATACAACACCAGATAACAATGAAATTAAAAAATAATCTATCTCATAAAATCTCAGGGTGTTACATTCCACCACCCTTCAAATTAATTTCGCCCTCTAAATTCATCGGGGTTATAAATTTTTTACTACATGAATGTTTCTTTTATAGTATCCCACATCGTAAAAAGAAATACTAAGACATTATTTTTAAAAGGAATGTTTGAAACATAACGGTTTCCGAAATTAACTCATCCATGGGTTTTCACATAGGAGAACATAGGTGGGAAGTGAATTCCTTGATATGGAAGAGAAAAATAACCATAATGTTCTGATGGATAGTGATAGAGAACAAGGTTGGAGAAAGTAAACTACTAGAAAT
This sequence comes from Viscum album, assembly GCA_963277665.1. Taxonomy (NCBI): domain Eukaryota; kingdom Viridiplantae; phylum Streptophyta; class Magnoliopsida; order Santalales; family Viscaceae; genus Viscum; species Viscum album. Next base: position 776,832,983 of record OY728161.1, read on the forward strand.
CCATAAATAAGAAATGATTTAAGGGACCATCTGATTCATTAGATAAGAATGTACTAGGATAATATTTTTTGTTTTAAATATCATTTTTCTAAATTTGATGAATTTTTCATGAGAATAAATACTTACTTTATTTTGGTACAATCTCACCATTGTTCACACCTTGAAAAATTTACACTTTATCTGTTATTTAACGAAATGAACTTCAATTTTTTATTCTTAAAGTGTTAGAATATTATACGATAGAATGATATGTCATTACATATGTATCAATAAAAAGGTTGGCACATGTAATCAATATGCATAAGTCCACCTATAGTGAGATTATACATTAATCTAACAAACAAAACATCTAAAATAACTTATACTATCCTTAAATAGATGACATTAAAATCCAAAAAAAAAACATTAGAATTATTTGATTTAAATCGACATAAAATTTTTCTCCCATATCTCATAAGGTAGTACTTTTTTGATACATTCCAAACATGTGAATACCTTAATCATGTATTCTCTGGAAACATAACATGAATTAATGTATAACCTTATTGAAAACATAAATTTTGTCAAAATTAACTCTTTCCACACACCAAAAATACAAAATATATATATACTCAAACTATGATATCACTTTATCCTTAAATCAGCCGTGAAATTATTAATACTATCGGACATCTCATTATCTCCTTATCCCTTCATTATGCGCATATCATTTGATTTTCAAAAATATTTCAATCACTTTTCATAGTTATCAGTACCATATAATTTTGGAAAGCTATAGTAGAACAATACATAAGTGTTCCAATAATCCATAATATTGTAAATGAGATTTCACAACACTAAGTGGTTGCTAACGTCGATCATCAATAACCGTTGTATTAGGGAATTTTTTAGCAAATTGTCCCATTTCCTTGCACTTGCTACATTAATGTGTTGGTGGTGTTCTCTCCGTAGTCTTTTATCTATTCACACCATTATCGACCTTTTCCCATTACATCATCAATCAGATGATCTAATACCTTATTTTCCATAATATAATCTTTTTCTAGTCCCTTTAAGACAATCTCTACCATGCTTCTTTATACACTTTGAGCATAAGGAAACATTCATCTTATTTTCACCATTTTTTGAGATTTTTCATTGAAATCCATCTTTTGTTTCTTTTTAAAACCATGAGATGTATATGTAACACCAAAATCATGTTCTACATTTATAGAGCAACGCAAAATATCTTCATTGCTACTGAAGTCTCTAATAGATAATTCCCTTTAATGACTCTTTTTAAGCCACTAAAGAATTGATCAACATTACTTTTTGGTTGGATGATAAAGATAGAAGCATACCTTGCATGTCTTGTAAAATTCGCCTCGTATGTTACAATTGATTCATCAAACTTTTTCTTAAGCTCATGGAACTCATTTTCCATGTTTGTTCAAGGAATACGAGGGAATTACATATTTTAATATAATTTCTTGAACTCATCCCATTCCACGGATTCAGTTTTATTTTACTACCTTGTATTCTTAATTTGATTCCACCACTGGTCTGCTTAACCTTCCAAACGATAGACCACCAAAATGAACTTTTCATGTTTCGAACACCGAAGGAGGGAAAATATCATTTCATTGGTACTGATCCATTGTTCAATAACAAGTTCCTCAGAATACCCCTTGAAAGAAGGTGGGAGTTTCCTCATGAAGGACTCAGAAGAATGTTGGTCCCTTATCTTCTCATTCGGAATCTAGAATGATTTATAGCTTGAGTAAGTAGAGAAATAAGATTTTTCGCTGCATCCCCCATAAAATTTGGTTCTTCAGTTGGAAAATAATTTCATTTCCTAGTGCATTGATCATTAACACTGTTCCTTTGAGTTCCAACCATTGTCTAAAAATCAAAAATAAGAGTGTGAGAGGCATAAATCAAACTAGGAAATCAAAATTATCACAGGGGATTACATTAAATACCTATAATCTTATGTTTTATCAAAGGTTATTCATGATTATTACCTTAATTCTTGGAATTTAATCTATAGTTAGACATACCCATAGGGACATCCCTAGACATACCTTATAAATATCTCAAAGGATCTCAGTAATGTTTTCACAACCTTTTTTCCAAAGGATGACTAAACCTTCACTCTGATACCAACAGTAGAGACCCAATATAGACATACATAGAAATTACATATCTTTCTCAGAATACTTAATAAATGGCACAAACTAATTCCCAATGATCGTATTAGTTTAGTGACTATGGAAACTCAGAACACATTTTTCTATCTTGGTGAAAGACCTTCAATATCTCAGATAAAGATCTTCCACTTTATTTTTACTACCTAAAACCTTTGTTATATCCTAGGGAAAATAAAAATAAAAAGGGTGAGATAAAATTCTTATTAAGGGTAAACATTGAAAACATAAAACAAACTATAAACAGTTGAATGTAAAAACATATGAATATAATGTTTAAATATCAAAATCATGAGCAATGACTCAAATCTTGGTAGTACGTAAGGTACAGATTATAATAGAACATTAACAATGATATAATCGCATTGAAATAAAAAATTTAATTGTGGAAAGATAATAAGAACATAATATGATTTCTATAGTATCCAAGGCATTTCTTCCAAGACCATCATAGTGGAAAATGTCCATTACTGAACAAGGTTTACCTACCATTCGGGCCATGTATTTCAGAACTAGATTTATGTTCCATTCCAGTAATGTCTATCTAATGAGATATAAACCATTACCCAATGAATTAGAGGGAGATATAGGCCCCATACATCTTATAATTAAATGATTATTACATGTTCCACAAATCCTAAAATATTTAACATAGCATAACCCGAGAAACAAAATGGGTTTTCTTAAACATCATTCTGATATAACATAATCCATATAAAATTCTATTACATCATTAACACAATAAAATAATATTAATAATAGGGATAGAAACATAACCTTATTTAAATAGTATTATGTATGACGAAAAATAGTTTTGAAAAACTACTTGAACAATGTTCTTGAGGAAAATATATTTTTTTATTTAAAAACATTTTCATTTATCCAAATGTTGTGAATTTTTTTTTAAAAAATAATTCAGTTGAAAATAAACATGAAATAATGTAGAGAGAGATTCATGGAAATAATGATTCATGAAAACATAAAAATACATTCATTACATATGAGTTAAAAAACATTCTCCCCATACTTTTTTTTTCGAAAAGTCAAAAAGTACCTCATCTGGTAAACGAAAGAAATATTCCTTCCATACCATGTAGTAAAATTGAAAAATGGGTAAAAATGACTTTAAACATACATATAATAATATTAAACATTTTATTATTTTTTTAGAAAACATTATAATGGATGATAAATGTACCCCTATTAAATACATACGTATAAACAATTTCAAATAAAAATGAGTTTGAAAATTTATCCCTTGCCTTGGGTCTGATTTCTTCTATATGTGTTCAAAATTTATATAAAGTGGGTTTAAACATATTATTAACTTGTAACATAACCATAATAATATTTATGATATCATATATTATATACATAAGTCTTTATATTACCCGTTTATTTGTCAATCACAGGTTAAAGCAATGTTTTGGGTAGTAATCATTTTATTTATTGTATGTGTTTAAACTTGTTATTATTGATATTAATACATAGATATTGATTTAATTACTTAAAAAATTAAAAAAATGATTTATATATCATATGTATTCAGTATATATATATAATATATATATAAATTAAATGGAATACATCATTCATGGAGACGGTTGTCCATACAGATGCAAAAACATTGTTTCCGTTTCCTTATTGAATTGAATGGAAGTATGAAAGTGACACACACACACACACATATTTATACATAAATACAGTTTCATTATTATTTCATGTATTTCCTGATTTTTTATTATATATTCTTTATAATCATTCTTGAATGGTTAACATGGAGAATGAATCTCATCGAGTCTTGGAGATGATAAGTCGTATGTACATGTGAGGGATGATATTGTAACCATAATTGTTGAATGGTATTGAATTAAATGGTGTATAATATAAAAGAATTAGTATCATGTTATAATAATCATATATAGTTATTATTTCCACCATTATACCCATCCTGGTTAGGTGGTGGCAAAAAACAGATTATACCACAGCGTGTTGACGGTAATCCGTACGTACACAGGTGTGGTGATTTTCTTTTTTGTAGGATGGATAGAATGTGAGATAGGATTGATTAGTATTTATAATAACATATCATAATATTATTGGTGCTGATGTTATTACTTTATAATGAAACAAATAAATAAGAGGATGTAGACAAAGAATGAAATTTGAATGAATCTGTAGAAGAGATTTCCTCTTCCTCAACGTTCCTCATTACAATTTCCTCTTAGGCCATTAGATTTGGAATTTTGAGAAGAACAGAACCACTAGATTGAAACTAGAGAAGTTGATAAAATAAATGGTCAGGGGTTTTCTGAGCTTGAACTCTCAAAATGGAGTGAAGAAGAGAGGGAGGAGGTACCCTTTTATAAGAGAGGAGAGGGGCACATTAGGAAAGTCCTAAAATATTAATTTATTATGAATTATATTTTTATTAAAAATGGTCCAAAACATATTTAATTTGAAGATAATATGATTTTGGTTCTAATAACTATCATCCAATAATTTTGAGATATGTTTTGAATATTTTTTATCTTTATTGTTTTGGTTTAGCCGTTATTTTATCCTTTTTAATCTTATCGTGATATTATGTTATTTACACATTGTGGGTTAGTGTAATTACCATATCATGTCAGAAGAACCAAAAAATGTTTTTTATGAAATTTTTGGACTTATAGTAACCATTTGTAAGTATCTTATATTTTTAGTGATTTAATATCATTTAATATACTATTTTATGTTTTATGTTATGAATTATGTCAAATTTGGATACTATTCATACATGACTATTTTAACATTCATTAAAACTATATTCCTTCAAAACAAATGCATTAAATATTCCATAATATGTTAATTTAATCCATAAAATTAGTGAATGAGATCATAATTTTAAACTTAAATTTATTTTAATATATATAAATTTATTTATTTGAATCTTTCAATAATGAGGTAATCGCTATATCCTAATTGTGTCATATATAAATATATTTATATAATGTCTAAAAATTATAAATAAAATACCATGATGTAGTAAATATTGATATATTTATAATGAATATTTATAGACATAGATATTAGTTATATAACATTATATTAAAATTGATTTAGTAAAAGATTTATGTTTAGGTTATAATTATATTTACATTATATTTATTCTTATAAAATGTTATTTTCACATCCATGTGAATCCATGGGGACCCAAAATACACCCAAGGTCAAAAATGGTCATACATATCTCATCTAATAAAAGTAGGACATGTCTTAGGGTAGTTCAATATTATTATAATATTATTTTTTATCCTTATTTACCAGATTTACCCTTTAACCCTCGTAAATAAAACAATTACTGAAGTTATTATTCATAATGTCTGAAAATAAGAGGTACGTATTTACAAAACATTAATATCATGATTCCAAATATGGAATCCATTTTTACAAATTCAAAAGACAGATGTTGTAGTAATTTATTTAAAATTATTTGACATTGTCAAAACCAACGAGCATGTTTTTATGAAGTAATAACTATCAAATGATTGGCATCTGTTTATGTCCAATTTGAAAGTGAAATTACTTATAATTAAAAACATTGTATTAAATGATAAAACAATAATCCATTTATACTTAAAATCAATTAAAATTACAATATAGCTATATAAATAAATTACATTAATGGGATGTTTTGAATTAAAATACAGTATTTTTCAGAAATCATACAAATAATAATTTAATTAGGAAAATACCAAAATTTCATCCAAAGTTAATTTTGATGTTCCAATTATAAAAAATAAATTTATTTTTTGAAATTGAACATATAAATGTGACAAAAACAAGATATAAAAATAGTGCCACATCAAAAGGCAGTAAAAATGAATTTTTTGAAAAATACTTCTTTTATCTGAAAAATTGATTTTGTTTTCATATCATGATATAGATAATGTGTAAGATGAATTCTAATTTTATATAAAATTAAAAATTTGGTTAATAATATTCATAAATACTAGTTTATATCCCACTAAATAATAATATTTTAATAATTTATTGTTGTTTAGTGAAACTTGGTATTGTGTACAACATAAGGAATCGAGGAAGGTTTCTCTTCTGTGTAAAGGAAGCCACGTTAGTGTTTCATGAAGTGAAAGATTCTTTTGGTTTTGTGTATAACATAGTACAAACACATTTATTTTATAGATTTAATAGAATCTATACTCAATGCTGAGTGAAAAGGATTATATCAAAAGAACATGAAATTATATGCAAAACAAGATAAGAATAGTGTTTTGTATACTGCAAGCAAATACAGTGTTGTGTATAGAGAATGTTAATCTTGATGTAGCGTACAAAATAAGAAATCAATGAAATAGGAAAATAATCTATCTCATAAAATATCAGGGTGTTACATTGAGTACCATACCCATGTCCACTCAAGTGTATTTACTTAGAAGTTCCTATAATTCATTGAATGTGTACTTCCATGAATATAACATATACTCCGTATTAGTGGGATTAAATGTGATGAATGACATCCATAGGTTGTATGATCTATGTGGAAAACTTATTTATGTACATGATATGAATTTGATGAGTGGGATTGATTTTTATAGACCTCTAATACATTGGGTAATGTTATTATCTCATTAGATACAATGTATAGTGAATGTTAGGTTACCCTAATCACATGATGTTATAATATCTCAATTGTTATCTTTGACTAATTCTTAGGATGTCATATTTTATGTTGTTTCCACATTCTTATGTTCCTTTTATGTTATCATTTTATATCATGCTTCAATGTTCATGGTTATGATTCACACCCCTCTTATGTAACTTTTATATGGATCTTGACTCACATGTACTTGTTTGCATTATTAAATGCTTTGATTATTCACATACTAGGATTTATGCCTCAACCTTTTATTATGTTTGTCCCCAGGTTATCTCATGCGGTTTTATAAGAGAAATGTAATTTCATGGGAATGGTATGGAGTTATTAAAACAAGTTTTTATACCCATGTTTCAAGTTGTTGTGATATGTACCTAATTTAGAAAATACACCAGGAATCCCAATCTTCTACGATTGTATTATGTGTAACATTATTTAATAATTTATAACTTAACATGTATTAATATATGGATCATCATACTTGGTTTTATGTGATTGTTTATTTATTTTTTAATTAATATTTATAAACCTTAGTATAATTCTTTTGAATAATACTAAAAATAGGAAAAAATTTCTATATTTTAATTAAAGTATTCAGTATGTGGTTTCAATGAAAATAAATCCCTTAATTATTACTATTAGTTGATGTGGATCTGGTAAAATTATACCAAGGGGTAATAACCCTGAAAAGGTATCTATGGTCTTGACTTTTTCCTCACCTCGTTCATGAAAAAACTTGTCATACTACACACTTGGTTTGAAACTCTCATGGGATATTCTTTATTAAATTCACAACATCCTTATGATCCATTAATAATTGAACAAACATTGAAATAAGACTTTATGTTAGAAAATAGATTATGAACTACCTATATTTTAACCTAGAAATTCATAGGTTATGGAATATATGTCATTTATGGGTTATTATTTAATTTTCATGGTTTTCCAATTATGTGTTTAATAGATCAAAAAATAGAATCCTTAATTTTGTCCTTTATTTTTAGACAATGGATAGGATAAGAGGAATTGAGTCAATAAACAATGTGATGAGAAATGTAATGGATTCCAAAATTAAATTCCCAACCTAATTAGATAATAAATTGAGAACTTCATAAAAATAACTTCTAAATTAACTCAAGTTTTTAATAGAAACATGAAGTAGGGTGAAATCCGACAACCCCCTTGATATATCAAGTTTCAATTGATGCCATTATATTAAAAAGGACATTGGATTTAAATGGATCTTTTGATCCCTTATTCATGGAACAAAAAATCAAATCCATTGAAATTATGTTCTCCATAAATCAATGCTTTGATACATAGATGTTTGTGATTGATGTTTATCATATGGATGGAAAAGTTGATCAATGGTGGATGTTAATAAAACATATGAATCCCAATGAAGAGGTTGAATCAATGGAGTTTAAATAATTCAAAAGATGTTTTTTTATAAATATTCTCCCCTCACTCTCTGATATAAAATATAGAGGGAATAACATAACCTCATGAAAATGGATGATGATTCTATAAGGGAATATAATTTGAACATAATTGGACTTTCTTAATACACCATTTCCTTTGTCAGCCCCCAACTAGAAAATTTAAACTAATATTATGTGGGCTAAAGATGAGACTATGAGATAAATTTGTGATTATTGACATTGAGATCTACAAAGAAAATTTAATGTGCCTCCTCAAACTCAAAATGGAGATCATAAATTCTCAAGGTTTTCATTGATCTGGAGACAAGAAGTGTATATTTAATTTTATTTTTTGAGGTATGATGGAGAAATATCATGGATGAATGAAATTATAACATACCACATTTCCAAACCATGGGATGAAAAATCCTATAAATTTCTTAAATGTGATAAGAAAAAATCTTTAGGTGTGGGAAGGAAGGGAACCTAGATAACGAGTGATGATAGGAGAAACAAACCAATATGATAGAAGAAAAGAATACTCCATTCAAACCTAAACCAATTGTCCAATGTTTCAATTACAAGGAATAAAGACCCCTTATGAATCAATAGACTAAGCCCAGGGTTGTCAATGGAAATTTATGATAATGAATACCAGGGCCTAGTGATAATGGGTGATCTTATAACATCAAAACTACTAAAGTGGATCCCAAAAATAGAGTGGTGATAGAAACAATTTATTTTCATTCAATTATAGTAATGCTACTATTTGAATATGGTTTTATTCATTCTTTCATATGACACATGTTTAATATAACTATTCAAAAACCACCTCAAAACATGGAATTTGGGTTATTAGTATAGATGGTGAATGGGTCAATTATTGCAATAAAAACATATAATTCATCCCCTATCAAAATTTATGGGATGAATTTTATAGAAAACATTTTGTTAGTCTTTATAGTGTAATTTGATGCCATTCTGGTAATGGATTTACATTCCATGTATTGATCAAACATAAATTACCGAGGTAATGAAATCACCCTCTAATTCTATAAAGGTTAAAGGACAAGGATGTATCTCCTTTAGTATCACCATATCAATAGTGGATTTTATTGCATTGTGAACAATCCTATATATCAAGAATTATTGAGACTAAGGAAAATATCATGATTGATTACATACTAATTTTATCAGAATTTAATTTCGGGTATCCAAAATAATTTCCTATTATTCCTCCTAAAAAATAGGTTGAGTTACCAACCAAACATATACATGGAGTTTTATTGATAACTAACACTAAATATAGAATAAAAAATATTTAACTCCAAAAAATGAATCATAAACTAAATGATAATCTGTATGACGATTTAATATGATCATGTTATTCACCATGGGTTTTATTGGACCTTTTCATTAGAATAATGATTGGTCAATGTGGCTCTACATTGAATATTGTGACCTAAACAAAATCACGAGAAATAAAAAGTATTCCATTACTCATATTTATGACTTCTTTGATTAGCTATATGGGTAAAAATACATCTATAAGGTGGATTTTCTATTTGTATATCATCATGTAAAGGGGAATAAGGGTGATATCCCCACGATTACTTTTCTTATATTAAACAGGCACTACGATTTTATCGTTATGCCATTTTGACTCTCTAATTCTATATTTATCTTTATGGACATAAGGAATAATTTTCTTAAGGATACCATCAAAAAATATTTGGTTTTAGATATTGATGATTTTCTTTTCTACTCTAAAAGTATGTGGGAACTTGAGGAGAATTTGAATGTTGTGCTAATGACCTTGAATAAATAATAATTAATGTGATGTATAGTAAATAAGATTTTGGGATGTGTAATGTATCATTCCTAGTGCATGTTATCACCATAAAAGTGATATCTAGGGATCCTTTAAAATAGGTAATTGAACGATTCCCCAGACCAACATATATGATTAGAATCCATATTTTCCTTGGTTTGGATGGGTATTTCCCTTAATTTTTGAGAAACCTATCAGGATTATCAACCCCAGAAAATAAGTTAACATGGAAAAGAGTCATGTTTTATAGGATTTATGAATTAGTGAATATCTTAAAAGAGTTTAAAAAGAAGCTACAATATGTATGTGTGCTCACATTACCCATGAGTGGGGATGTATTTATGACCTACACTAAAGTGTATAATATGGAATTGGGTTTTTAACTTGTGAAATTTAAAAACATGATAGCCTATTCCTACCCCAATTAAATATTCAGGAATAGAATTACCCAACACATGATCTAAAATTGGCTTTAGAGATATTTGAATTTATGATTTGGTGACATTATATCTACATGGTTAATTTTCACTTATATACGAATAATAAAATGCTAAAGAATATATTCAAAACAAAAGGAACTCAATATTCACCAATGAAGTTGGTTAGAGATGATAATGGATTATGATTTATCAATCCATTTCCATCATTGGAAGGTAAAATATGTGGTAGATGTTGTGGGTAGAATATATCCCACAGCCATATCTATGATGAGGATTGTAAGGGATATAATAATATTTGACATAAATCAGTTGTACATGTGAATAATAAATGGAACTTCATATTACCTTGATTAAAAAACTTATAAAACACCAATATTTCATAGTAACTTATCTATTTAATGTAATTTAATAGATTATTGCATGAAACACCGACTTGGCTTGGGTTATACGCACGATTGAGTTTCTGTGAAACAACATATTAGTATTACAATTATTTAACACTACAACAAATTCCGGTCCTAGCGGCGGTTTTTTTCCGGTTTAGCGGCGGTTTAAACCGCCGCTATATTGTGTGGCGGCGGTTTACAAAAACCGCCGCTAAGTTTGGCGTCGGCAATCTATTAGCGGCGGTTTTTTCGATTCCGCGGTGGTTTTAGAAATGTGTCGTAGGCCCGTCATTTAGCGGCGGTTTCTCTTCATTTAGCGGCGGTTATATGGTTATCTTATTCGCGGCGGTTAAAACTGCCGTGAAATTCAGGCGTTTGATGCGCCTATTCTGCGGCGGTGAATACTGCTGCTAAATATCAACATAATATATTTAGCGGCGGTTTTAACCGCCGCTAAATTCTGCCCAGTTCATCATTTAGCGGCGGTTTTAACCGCCGCTAAATGTTGAACTGGAAAAAAAAATATGTTGGATCTGCTCCACCACTGCCCTAAATTTTCCAAAACCACAGCCACATCTCACCCATCAGCCCCACATAATATCACATCCACACATATTTGTAATGTACAACAGCTTACAACATTATTACATAATTACCATTTCATATTCCATAACTAAAAGAATACTACCACAAACCACTACACACAAAAACCAACATCCTCATAATAGTGACCATAACATCTCTTACCATAATAAAAACCAACATTAAAAATGGACACAGGTCACACATGAGTGGTAGCTGTCACACCATGCCTCGGATTGAGGCGGGGTTGACTCGTACACGTCACCAAGGACCCGTGGATCCTTCTCCTAAAGGATGAAGGCAATCCGGATGCGTCTGGTCAGATTTACATAGGTCAGTTGTTGTTTCCAATTAAAGTGGTGTCCATTTTAAACAAGAGAGCGACTCTTTGGGTGGTAGCGGTCACACCGTGCCTCAGATTGAGGCAGGGTTGACTCGTACATGTCACCAAGGACCTGTGGATCATTCTCCTAAAGAATGAAGGCAATCCGGATGCGTCCGATCGGATTTCCGTAGTTCAGTTGTTGTTTCCAATTAAAGTGGTGTCCATTTTAAACAAGAGAGCGACCCTTTGGGTGGTAGCGGTCACACCGTGCCTCGGATTGAGGCGGAGTTGACTCGTACATGTCACCAACATCCTCATAATAGTGACCATAACATCTCGTATGTCAGTTGTTGATTTCACTTAAAATTAAGTCCATTTTTAACAAAACAGTGACACTGTGAGTGGTGTCGGCCACACCGGGCCTCAGATTGATGCGGTGTTGAATCCTACACGTCACACATGAGTCATTGATAGTTGTGAAAAAGTATCAACGCAATCAGAAGCCGTTAGATCGGTTTGGCGTATGTACGTAAAATATTGTCCATTTTAAACTAAATACATACACTTGGAGTGATACCGGTCACACCGCGCCTCTGATTGAGGCGGGGTTGAATCTTACACGTCACATTTGACCCATGGATAGTTGTCCTTAAGTTTCAATAGAATCCCAATGTGTTTGGTCGGTTTGCCGTATGTCAGTTGTTGATTTCACTTAAAATTAAGTCCATTTTTAATAAAACAGTGACACTGTGAGTGGTGTCGGCCACACCGGGCCTCGGATTGATGCGGTGTTGAATCGTACACGTCACACATGAGTCATTGATCATTGTGAAAAAGTATCAATGCAATCAGAAGCCGTTAGATCAGTTTGGCGTATGTACGTAAAATATTGTCCATTTTAAACTAAATACATACACTTGGAGTGATACCGGTCACACCGCGTCTCGGATTGAGGCGGGGTTGAGTCGTACACGTCACATATAACCCATGAATCGTTTTCCTAAAGTGTCAACACAATCCGAAGGCGTTTGGTCGGTTTCCCGTATGTCAGTTGTTGATTTCTCACTTAAAAATAAGTCCATTTTGAACAAAACAGAGGCACTTGGAGTTGTGTCAGCCACAACAGGCCTCAGATTGAGGCGGGGTTGACTCGTACACGTCACATTTGAAGGTGAGTATGCATACACGATATGTCGAAGGGTGATTTTGTGTGTGAATATGTTGGAGAAATGTTAACTCCCGCAGTTCTGAAAAGAGTCACTATTTAAAAGAAAGTCACAAGTTTAGATACATCTCAAGATGGTCAGTTTAAAGACATTTTGAGGGACACTACTAAAGACATGCTCAGATATGCACACATCCCCCACTTTTAGATCGTTGTCTACTACAATGATATTTCAAACAAGATATGCATTAGAACGCTCATGATACATAGAGAAATTCACTGGCCACCTTCGAGAATGATCTGAAGCACAAACCATGACAGCATTATGTTTTTAACTTCAGCACCTCAATTGAGAATGTGACACCTTTCAGGACTTGGCGCCATTGTATGTCATTTCGTCCACTGAATGGTTCTATCCTTTTATTTAATTTTTTTTAACTTCAGTCAAATATTCTAGAAAGATGTCGCGGCAGATCCTTCACCATTTTGTTTTGCTGAACATCTCATTACATTGTTAAAAAAGAGCAGGGTGTCTTGCATGGGCAATACGTTCCTGTATTGAAGATGATGCACTCCCATTTATTCGAACCCACAAAACCACCCCGCATGAGAAAACAGGGACTCATATTTTTCTGGAAGGCGGGGAGGAACCCAGGCACCTGCCGATGACCGCCGCGCCGTGGGGTGGTTTTGTGGGTTCGAATAAATGGGAGTGCATCATCTTCAATACAGGAACGTATTGCCCATGCAAGACACCCTACTTTTTTTTAACAATGTAATGAGATGTTCAGAAAAACAAAATGGTGAAGGATCTGCCGCGAAATCTTTCTAGAATATTTGAATGAAGTTAAAAAAATTAAATAAAAGGATAGACCCATTCAGTGGACGAAACGACATACAATGGCGCCAAGTCCTGAAAGGTGTCACATTCTCAATTGAGGTGCTGAAGTTAAAAACATAATGCTGTCATGGTTTGTGCTTCAGATCATTCTCGAAGGTGGCCAATGAATTGCTCTATGTATCATGAGCGTTCTAATGCATATCTTGTTTGGAAGATCATTGTAGTAGACAACGATCTAAAAGTGGGGGATGTGTGCATATCTGAGAATGTCTTTAGTAGTGTCCCTCAAAATGTCTTTAAACTGACCATCTCGAGATGTATCTAAATTTGTGACTTTCTTTTAAATAGTGACTCTTTTCAGAACTGCGTGATATGAAGGTATTTTGGAGATTTTACTGGTTCATGCATGATATGAAGGTATTTTGGAGATTTTACTAGTTTTTTTTGTCCAAAGGACAAAGAAATGTGGTCCCTCATTCTTGCATGTTACTCGTACATGTCACCAAGGACCCGTGGATCCTTCTCCTAAAGGATGAAGGCAATCCGGATGCGTCTGGTCAGATTTACGTAGGTCAGTTGTTGTTTCCAATTAAAGTGGTGTCCATTTTAAACAAGAGAGTGACCCTTTGGGTGGTAGCGGTCACACCGTGCCTCAGATTGAGGCGGGGTTGACTCGTACACGTCACCAAGGACCCGTGGATCGTTCTCCTAAAGGATGAAGGCAATCCGGATGCGTCTAGTTGGAATCTATGTATCCCTTCAGCGACAATGAGTTTGTGTCACCATTATAATTTTGGTAACTAGGTGAGGTGGTGCTAAGAATTTTGGGCCATGAGTTGTGGAGAGGATTGGAACAAAGGTGTTCCGATTGGCTCTCCACAGGGTAGTGTAGTGCCTTATCGATATCCTCTTGTGCGGTGGTATAGTAACATTACCTAAACCTTTAATTTTCATTTGATGTTGATAATAAATAGTTGAGAGATGAACTAGGGTATTAACTAGACCAGAAACCAACATTAAAGATACAATCAATTTGACGTGTCATGACAATGTGGTCAGTTCCTATTGGAAAAACCAAGGGGATCGACACTACAATGTAGATTAGGAAACCCTAAGAGTGGGAGAATCCACAATGGGAGATTTCAGAACCATCCTCACAATAAAATACACAAATCAATCACCATTTTCCATGATTAAAATTTCATTTATTCACTTAAAATAGGGAGTTAAATTACCTATATGTTGTTGTCGGTGCTTCCCATCATTAAATATCTTAATCACTATTCGATGATAGAAAGTTGACTCAATTTATTTACTTTATTCTATTTTTAGATTAATTATTTGGGAAATACACCTCACCCTATTCATTTGAATGGTCATGGAATAAAATCCCAACCATGAAAACTATAAAAAATACCCCATTAAATCATCATATAATCATTCTATAATCACTGATTAATCATAACACCACTTGTTCACACCAGGCTTCCCCACACTACTGAAATTCTATCACATCAATGTCTGTACTTGTACCCACCAAAATGAAGTGTGAGCTGATCACTAGATGAATTTACCCCCACCCTCTTACATGTTTCTCCATAATTTCTAGATCTCCCACAATATCTCACCCTAGTGGATTTTTATAGACCACTTTACATGGTCAAGATGAAATTTCCCTTGATTTCAACCCCAGATGAACACTCTTACCACATTGATATTTTATTATTATCCCATTATATTATGATATACATATGAATTAAGATCCAAATCAACCAACCTTATCACCTATTTACAAAATCACCACCTTAAATCATTAGTACGAGTGTATCCATTTCCTAGAATTCTTTCCTTACACCCCATCTGTGAATCACCTTGAAAAGGATTCCTTTTCCCAAAACCCCATTAATATTGAATGTATTTATATTTTTTACTCATATCTTAGTGTATAATTTAGTTATCAAGACTTCCATGCATTCCAACCATGCTTCTAAAAACTTACAATCATCCTAATTTCCTTATGAGTAGAATAATTATGCTAACAAGAAATCCCTATCTCAAATGAATGATAAGTATCTTATCAAAGGTCACTTTTTCCTAGATTAACTAACCTTTATAAGGATTATTATTGATAACTATCCAATTATTATTTCACCTGGATGAATCATTTTTCCACATTATCCAAATCATCCCAAGACTAGGCTGAATATGATATTACCTTGCAAACCCAAATCAATATCCCTATTTTTCAACATCTGAGAATAAATACATATTGAATCAAACCCAAGTCAAGTACCAAATCCCTTAAAAATCCTGTAAAAATAAAAAACACAAATCATCCTAGACATATCATAAGTCCTCACCCCTATCATAGAACTAACCTTCAGTGATAATAACACCCTCACCATAGGTTTCACCAGATGGCCGGGTCTATGGGTACGATTCATGGATCATAAACTTGGTCATTATATCTAGTAAAACCTATAATACAACTTGAAATACATTTAACTTTTATATAAAAATCACAATCAGTCACCCCCATCAATATAAAATAATACCACAAGGATAGTCACACTTATATACATCGTATATCTAGTATATTATGAAGTAAAACTCTTAGATCTTGGCCAACTAAGATATCAATGATCAACCTCTTAATTCATTATCAAGTGATCATTGGTGATGTTTAATCCAACTAACATAACCCTAATCTATAATTTACCCTAGTCTATTAATTAACTTTACACCAATTAATCATTTAATTCCAAATTAATTACTAACCAATAACTTTTAATTAATCCAAGACTGTTCTCATTTTCATTTAAAAACACTATCATATCATCATAAAAATAATGCATCAACATTGTATCCACACAAATAATTTTCTCATTATGAAATTTTATATGGTTCATGAATAATCACGAGTATGTCAAGCAGTAGACATAGAGAAAACTCACTTTGGGGCCGAGGTCGAAGCGAGAAAGGTCGTCGGGAGAAGGGGGTCGCGGGTTGCCGGTCGCAGGCACCGCCAGAGGAGGTCGCGGGGTCGCCGGAGGAAATCGCGGGGTCGCCGGAGAAGGTCGCGGGATCGCCGGGGGGTCGCGGGGGGCTGCGGTCGAGGGTTGCAGGGAAGGGTCGCGGGGGGCTGCGGGCGAGGGTTGCAGGGAAAGGGGTTGGGGTAGGAGACAGCATCAACACCTCATTGAGGAGAAATAAGAATATCGGGATACACACTTATCATAACACCATCGATCACACATTTATGTTGCCTCAAACAACACCCCTTTGATGTGTGATCGAAACTGATCATAATGCATTTTAAATCAAGTTAACTACATTCACTGAAACCATTTTCACAATGGGTAATGTTTGTTTTATTGTTCTAGGGAAATCTAAATGGCCACATTTAAGTTTTGGGGTTCATCTTGTGATGGAAGCATGAGACATGGTGTTTGAATTTCTTGAATAAATTAGTGATAATGACCCTCCTAAGGTGGATAGAATTATGTTAGTCATGGAAATATGGAGAAAACTGTAGAGTGGATGTCCAAATAGAAACCTATAAGGGACATGTTTGGGGGTTCTTAGGGAAGGCCAGGTGGAACTTCGATATGGTGTGTGAGGTAAATTAAGTAGGCCACCACTAATGGTTTCTAATGCATAATCTAGTCCATGAATATAAAACAAACAATAGTTGTTGTACCCCTCTCTCTTGGATTTTAATGATCACAATTACTCTATTTGTGTTCTAACATGTTTTCAAGTGTTTTTGATGTTAGGAAAAAGATTTCCTAGGAGCTCGCCCAAGAAAGCTGAAAATGGATTGACTGAGTATACCGGCCAACCGGTATGGGCACCGGCCCGCCGGTTCCTACCCACCAGCCAGCCGGAGGAGCCAGGCAGTAGGCTTTCCCACTGCCTGGTGTCACCGGCCAGCCGGTGGATGACCACCGGCCAGCTGGTGAGACACCACCGGCCAGCCGGTGTGCCCAGTCCATCCTTCTGGTGGATCCTAAACTGCGGAAAGTACTAATTATGGGTGCCATTTTTCATTGCTATGATCCTGTGCTTACCACTGTGGTCGGACGTAGCGTCATGGATACTTTAGTTCTTCCTCAAGATAAAAAGCGCTTTAGCTGTAATGGTAAAATCTAGATTTTCTGCAAAGGATTACAGTGATCGTTTGGCACTTCATCTGATTTATGAGAGATGGAATGAAGCTGAAAAGAAAGGATCAGTGTATGAGTATTGCTGGGAAAAAGTTCATCATATGGAAACTTTAAATACAATTCATGCTATTCAAAAGTAATATTTTAGAAATGATGGACTGTTGGATAGAAATGCGGGCAAGTCACATGATCTTCGATAAAGCCTGTATGGTTTGTTAAGTCATGCTATAACCATGAGGAATGGGTTATCCATTTCCACTTGGTTTATTCTCCCCCTTTCCTTATTTTTTCATTGAATTTACCCCACCTATTGTAAATCATGGTTAGGGAACACAATAACTACTAACTGGGCTCTGATCGTATTACTTGAGCTGGATAGGCACTTTTTCAACCTTTTGTGTCCTAAAAACCCTGGACACCCCAAAAACTGTTCATACATCCAGTAAACATTTTGATATCCCAAAATTATCTATTTAAAGTAAAATTGAAATGAGAAAGTACCTGAAAAAATCATAGAATATCATACCCTCCCTAACATGAAATGTCTTAGCTTTGAGCCACATTTCAAAGTATCACTAAGCTTTGTCAGAAAAGAGATTGAACCACTATGCCTACATATTCATCTCCCCTCCCATGTCTCTTCTTTAATGGTACTATATAGTAATAAAAGCTTTGTTAAAAAAGATATTGGACCACTATGCCTACATATTCATCTCCCCTCCCATGTCTCTTCTCTAATGGTACTATGTAGTAATAAAAGTAGAACAAAAGGTACAATACTACCTTGCAAAACCATCCCATTGTGATCCATAAAATGAACTAGATTCTCTTAAAGGATGATTCGGCCTCCAACAAAAATTCAGCCACATGGACTCTATAGAGAAGTCTAGGAAACATCACCTAAAATGAAACATAAAGAAATAATTCACATAAAGTCATACCGTCATGGAATATCCAATATATTCCCCATTGGCCCGATCCTCTTCACAACACATTACTCAAAACGCTTGACACCATCTTACCATTTTTTCAAAACATTATCTCTAAAAAAAATCACACGATAGAAAACTCACTTTGAAATCATGCTTTACACCTTAAAACACATTTTAAATGTTTATGATAATTTCTATCAACCACATTGGGAGATACATTCCGAGAAATAAAACCAATAATATATATAAAAAGATATACAATATTCAATTGATAAAATAATGAATAATAGATTAAAAAACATCCATGCTATCATGGAATTCAAATAATGGTAACATGAATATGGAAACTACCTAAAACTCAAGCCATGCTAAAATAGATGATGGAATCTCAAATTTTAATATTTTCAAATGCACACATATTCACCTTAACTTATATGTAATGATACCTAGTCCATATATACATATTAAGGTGTACAAATATTTATAAGGGATCTATACATATTTGACTATACTTTCATATACCCCTTTTCAATGATACACATATTCATTTTCATATACACATATAAGCACATATAGACCCATGATATATATTAATACTTTCAAGGTTGAATATATATAAATGGAGAACTTATATATAGATTCTTAATTATGAATACACATGTAATCCTTTGATGATGACAGCTCAAACCTGCCAAAATGAAGACCAAAACACACTACAACGATATTTGGAATATAAAAATCACAATATCCCTAATTAAAATGTGGAAAAAATAAAATTTATATATAAATAAACCTGAAAATTATGGTGGGAGGACTGAAATTATGGTGCGGGGGTTGCCGGAGGCCGCGGGGGGTGTGGCGGTCGCCGGAGGGCTCGGGGGGCGCGAGGGGCGCGGGGGCGCGGGGGTCACCGGCGGTCGAGGGGGGGGGGTGAAGGGTTCGCCGGGGGGCTCGGGGGCCGCGGGGGTCGCCGGAGGGCACGGGCGTCGTCGGAGGGCGCGGGTGTCGCCGGAGGGCGCGGGTGTCGCCGGAGGTAGCGGGAGGGGGATCGGGGAAGAGGGGAGGGTTTGTGAGGGGGATTGGGGAAGAGGGGTACGCGATAGGGTCGGGGAAAGCGTCGCGGCTTTTCAAAATAGATTGGGTTTCGCGGCGGTTTTTAACAAACCGCCGCGAAATCTTTCACTGATAACGTTTAGCGGCGGTTTTGTGAACCGCCGCCACAAAACCGCCGCTAAACACTGTTTATGTTGTAGTGTAAATGGTATATTTATTTATCAATGAAAGATTTTTAAATGAATAGTAACATAAAAATTTTATATTTTAATTATAATGATTTCATATATATAAAATATATTTATAATGAAATGTATACGTTTTGTTAAAACATTTATATATTTAGAAAAGCTATTTTCTTAAAAGATCTTCTTTTTTGTCCTTTTGTGAAAAATTATAATGTTAATTTTATACACTCCTAAAAAATTGAATTTGGTAAAATGGACTTCATTTTTGAATTCAGAGTATCAAAATTATCTTAGGGTGAAGTTTTGGTATTTATATGAAAACATTCAATTTTTGATGAATAGTTAAAAATACTGCATTGTATATAAAAATCACCTTTTTCATTTAGATAATTTTTTAGTTAATAGTTTATCTTAATGTAAAAAAAAGAAACATAATACATTTATTAGTACAATTTAAGTCATTAGAGTCATTTTATAATATTATTAGATATATAAAATTTTACTAAAACATTTTAATGTATTTTTACCTACCTTCTAGGCACATTTGCAAATTTTCATAAAATGAAATTTTACCAATTCAATGAATTGAATTTAAAAAATCGAAGAGTCATGGTTCACAGAAGTAAGTAAAATGTGGTTCAATAGGATGAAAGCAATTTTGGTGAATAGTAACTTATGAATTTTATTTACCACGATTATAATTAAATAAGGCAATTAAAGGTAAAAAAATATTTAAAGTAATCCAAAACATGTCCTAATTATATTGTATAAGTGTATTTATACCAAAATCGACTTTATGATAAGAATAAGTTTCTTTCAATCCATTTGGGTCAGATTAAGACATTTATTATATTTTATTTAAAGAAGAGATACAAGTGTTAAATTCAAAGTTTAATAACTAAAATATTTTTAATACAAGGATTAAAATAAGATAAATTAGACTATAAATATTAATTAGAAGGATAAAAAGATATCCTACATCATGGTATTTTATTTATAATTTTTAGACATTAAATAATTAAATTTATATATTACACAACGATGATGAAATAATTAGATTATTAATGAAAGACTAAAATAATTGATATTATAAATATTACAGTAAATGTAAATTGAAAATTTAGATTCCATCCGTGAAATTACTATATTAGTATGAAATTATAGGGTTTATTAAATGTATTTTTTTCTATGTAATAATGTTTTTATTACTTTAAAAAAATCAATTACAAAATAGTTCTAAAATTTTCATAAATGAGTTTTTAAAACAAATACTGTCTTATTAAATGATAAAATATTCCTAAAAATATAATATTCACCCAAAGAACTTATAAATGGTTATATATTTCATTAATGAACCACTTTATGTTCTCTTGTCTTTTTATATTATGTTTATTAACCATGTAATATAAAAATACAAGAAATCATGGTAAATTTTAAACTATTTATCTAAGAGTTAAATATAAAAGATAAGGTTAATATGGTTACATAAACTTTTCTAAAACCTATTGGTTGAAAGGATATATACCCATACACACCTTATAATCTAAATAAATAAATTTATAGCTATTAGAAACATAAAATGATTTTATAATAAATTAATATTTCAATAATTTCCTAAAGTTACCCTCACCTCTCTTATAAAAGTGTACTACCCCTTCTCTTAAATTCACACCTCCAAAGAGGTTTTTCTCTAAAAAACCTTGCTCAAATATCCTCCAAAATACCCTCACTTCATCCTAGAGGCCTTAATTAGATCAGAAAGCCAACAAAGAGATCCATTTTGATCAAATCAAAAGGAAGCGCCTGAAGAAGAGGTAATTATTCCATCACCCCTTTCAAAGTTCTTATCTTCTTCTACTTATTCTTTAATTGCGGCTTCAATAAGAAAATAATAACTCCAGAAACATATAAATTCTGAGATGTTGTTATAAATATGGTACAACCATATTAATTATTCTATCCATCTTATGAATGAAAATCTTACTATACGTGTGTACGTACGGATTACGGTTTCCAAGTCATGGTGTAGTTTCTTATTCGACACTTCATTATTTGGATTGGGGTATTACTAAGTATAATTGATGTAAATAATAAATATAAAATTTTAATTATTCTGTATATATAATATACCATCAAATTACATACTATTTCACTATCAATAGAATGATATCGTTGCTCGTGCGTATGTACGACGTACCGTCTCTACGACGTGATGGGTTTCATTTCCATATTCACCTTTCAATGATGATTATAAAAATATATAATTAATATGTAAGTAATATATGAAATAATAATACTACTGGAAATATAATATATATATATATACATATATCTCATTCACTTACTTCAATTCAATATGATATGAAAATGGTAACATCGTTTATGCATATATACGACCTACCGTCTCCATAAACATTGTTTTCCATTACATATAACTATCTATTATACATATTTATATTCTGAATATATATGGTACATAAATAATATTTTATATTTTAGAAGCAATTAAATCATGATATAAGTGATAGGATCAAGAATAACAAGTTAAAACACGTACGATAATGAAAGTGATTATTACTGAAAATGTTATTATAACATGTAAATTATAATTAAATGGGTATTATAAAGCCATAAGTGAATCAAGTATGATATCATAAATATGAATAAACTTTTGGTATAACTTAATATCATATTATGTTCATTATACATGAGGTTGAATGTACCCTCGACCAAAGGAATGTACAAGGTAAGAGTTAATTCCTCAATCTCAATATTATCTAAGATTGTTTATGTGTAAGTATTTAATGGGAAAAATTTATCATCCATGTCCATGTTTCATAATTTTTTTTAAAAAAGGAATATTTTATGGTTTTATGGAAGGGACTCTTTAGAAATATCATCATTTTAAATGTTTTAATGATTTATTTTTCTAAATATTATAAATTAATGTCCATGTTTTCAAAATGATTTTATGAATTTCTTTATATGGGCATGATTGTTTTTAATGTTAATTCCTTTAAAAAGATTCAACGTGGAATGGGAAACTTTGATTCCAAAAATATCTTTTAAATTAATTTCTTTATAAATGTGTGACTTTTAAATCATTTCACAAAAAATAATATTTCTCGGAAAGAGTTTTACTAATAATTTTCAAGAATGTCAACATACTTTACTACATATTATTCCTTATTGAGGTTGATTTATTATAATAAAATATTCCATTTTGTATTGAATGAGTTATGATATGTTTGACTGTGGATGTGTTATTTTTATACCATTCATGGTTTATAGTTAAAGTATATATATTTCGTATGATAGTTTTAATAGGAATTTTTATGTTATTTTTCAATATTTTCATATGAGGAATGCATTGGACATAGTAACTGACAAGTGGGGCCCACTATAGCCCATCGATTCATTGGTAGTTCTCATTAGACAAACTTGTTTCCTGGCCCAAGGCCTTGACAAAATTTATATTTAGGGTCCTAGTACGAGTCCTTGACTTGGTTGTTATGATGTCTGGCACTTTTCATTCCATAATTATGATATTAGTTAATAATGTTATATGTAATTATTCGACTTGTAGAATATACATGTGAATAAGTAAATTGAATTATTTGATTTAACTTTTCCATATTATGCTGAAGTTTATGTTTAAAGATATTATGTTTCAATTTTATGCCTTTCCATTAAAGTTTATGACTATTTATGATAGATTATGCTATATTTTTAATCCTTACTAAGCATATGATCTCACCCATTTCTTTTTTTTTATTTTCCCCAGATACTAAGAAGTGTATTATGATTTATATTTTGGTTTATGCTAAGGGAATAATGTCATTCTTAATGGATTGTTTATGATGTTTTTTATGTTATAAATTGTAATGTAATGCTCATGTATGTAATCTATTTTCCAAGAGTGCTAAACTTATCAGTCCTTTGGGGCTTGATTCCTTGTAATCATTCCAAAGTATTAAAATATTGCACTAACTCTGGGCTTTTGGGGTCGGGGCAATATAGTTGGTATCAGATAAAGTTCAGTAACAACTTTGGAAATAGATTTAGATAAACTCAGATTAAGAAACATTACCCTAAGATATACATTTAGGATTATTAAAGAAGCACATCCAAAAATATTGGTAATGTAGATATTATGTGGGTTTTACAAGAAATACATCCATATCTGGATACTATAAGTGGATGTGGTTCTGGCACAATTTTACCTATGAGTGAAAAATTAGAAAAGGAGTTTTGGGATTGACATGGGGTATCCTTCAACACCACAACAAGACTTACTACACACCTGGTTTGAAAATCCATGGGGATATTCCAAGGATAAATCACATTTTTATTACAAACCATTATGAAGGATTTATGAGTAAATATGTTAGTAAAGAAACCAATTGTATGATTTTGATACTAGATGTGTGAAAATATTAGATTAATGTTGATAATTTTTCTTGTTTTTGGATTATAAATTATGATATGATCTTACCTAGTGTATGCCGTCATTTAGAAATGACACCCAGTAGAAGGAATGATAACTCTAGAAATACACATGTTCTAATGAGTAAAAAGAAGCATACCATTCATGGACTTAAGAAAACATTTATAAGGGAATTAGTCTATCATGTATTCTCATCATTTTAAGAAAAAATATCATTTGTTAATAAGATAAGTAAATAATTATATGAGTCATATGGATTTGAAGGGAAGCCAGAGAATAAGAGGATGGAAGATAGAGAAATGGATAAATTGAAAAAGGGGAAGAGGGATTTTCCCATATGTGATAACTGTGGAAAGAATCACCCTGGGTGGTGCTTGAATGGAGTGAGAGTTTGTTATATGGGTGGAGAAATAGGACTCCATCATCGCGATGGCATGTGTATGAAAAGGGTTTCAAATGCACAATGCTTCATCTACAAGGTGTTGGGACACTACACGAATCAATGTCCCAATTATCAGAGTTACCCCAAATGATGCAATCAGATGATAATAATGTTATGATAATACAATATATGAACAAGAATTATTTGTGTTCTTATGTTGTTATTAATTAATTTTTTCATTTGAGTATTGTATTAATTATTTACAAGTTATAAAAATTATAGAGTATATAATTATTGTATTGCAGTATTGTTTCATTAAGTATTTGATATTGTATGGTACCATGGAAATTGAAACACTTTCAAGAAAAACAATTTTGAAAATATAGGGTTGGGGGAAATATAACCCTTAATATATTTCTAAAACTGAGATAATGATTTCCGAATAATATATAATTTATTTGGATAAATTATATTGGGAATTGTTGACTACCTTGGAACTAATTAATTGTTTTTTATTCCATCATTTTTGGAGATTTTTTTGATTTATGGAGTATATCCAGTATTCTATGTTTTACAGAACAAATAAGGGAGTACATACCTATTAAAATAAGGTTTTATGGTAATTGATGTTGTTACCATGTTTTAATACAATAAATTATGAAGGTATATCACATGTTGTTATGTGATAAATGATATCTTCATTATGTTATGTTGACAGTCCTTATAATTTTTTGGGTTGTGAGTTTGGACGTAAGTATTTTGGATAATTTAAAAAGTTGGATTAGATTAAGTTAGTCATTGGATAAAATTTTTTAAGTTTAAAGCATTTATAATGATTATTTTATATTTTTTTATAAAAAGAACAACATGGAGGTCTAAGGATAACCCATCACGTCTGGAAAGGCCATCACACTTGAACCATAAACCGAATGGAGACAAGGCTGAATCACTGACCATTGGCCTACGTGATTTCCTAGTTTGTATAATGTAGTTCTTTTTAAATGGTCTGACAGTTGAATCATAAATCCATTTTTTTAACTTTATATGATTAGGTTAAATAGAATATTTTTTAGTTCTGTTATCTTTTGGAGTGAAAGATGAGTTTGCGGTAGAAGTTAGTTAAAGGATGGAACACTACATGCCAAGTGTTCCTTTTTTTTTATTATTATATTAATTATTATACTTTAAGAAAAGGTTCTTAAAACAAAAAATGTGTTATCCTAATACCTTATGTTTTGTTAAACCAATGATATTTTAAATCATCATATACTTATGGCATTGCGGTCCTCAATATTCCATTAATTGTTTTCTTGTGTATGATTGATGACCTCAATCACTCCCTAAAAATATTTATGTTTTACCTCCAATTATATGTCTTTAATTGCCACCAATGTTATCCTATTCGAATTCTTAATTTGTCAGAGACTTTTAATTTCTATTTTCCTCTTATGAAGACAAAATTTTTTAACCCTATTTCCGACGTGGTTTTCCCACAACGGTATTTTCTATTTTCATCCTTTTATTTTCTAAGAACAATTTCAAAATGTAAGGATGAAATTTCTAGAATGAGGGGAGAATGTAAAACCCTGAAATTTCATAGTAATTTATCTATTTAAAGTAATTTAATATCTTATATTGCACGCAACACTGACTTGGCTTGTGTTATATGAAAGATTGAGTTTCTGTGAATCAACACATTAGTGTTATAATTATTTATATGATATATTTATTTATCAATGAAATATTGTAATATGAATAGTAACATATAAATTTCAAGTTATATTTATAAATATTTCACATATATAAAATATATTTATAAGGAAATGTATAAGTTTTTCTAAAATATTTATATATTTAGTAAATCTATTTTCTTAAAAGAACTACTTTTTATGTCCTTTTGTGAACAATAATAAAATTAATTTCATACACACCTAAAAATTGAATTTGAAAAAATGGACTTCATTTTTAAATTCATAATATCAAAATTATCTTAGAGTGAGTTTTTTGTATTTTTCTGAAAACATTGAATTTTTTATGAATAGTGAAATATACTACATAGTACATAAAAACTGACGTTTTCATTTTAATTATTATTTTTAATAAAAAATTTATATTAACATAAAAATAGAAAAATTATAAATGTATTAGTACAATGTTAGTAATTGGATTAATTTTATAATAATATTATATATATAAAATTTTATTGAACCCTATTAACATCTTTTTACCAACCTTATAGTCACATTTGCAAATTTGCATAAAATGTTATTTTACCACTTCTATGAATTTTATTTCAAAAATCCAAGATACACGGTGGAAATCAGTAAGTAAAATGTTGTTCAATAGGATGAAAACATGTTTTTGGGGAATAATATCTTTTGAATTTTATTTATCATTTTTAAAAGTAAATAAGGTAATTAAAGGAAAAAATAATATTAAAATTACCCCACAGTATGCCTTTATTATATTTTATAAGTTTATTTTTACGAAAATCAACCTTTGGATAAAAATAAAATCCTTTTGATCCTTTTAGGTCATATTAGAACATTTATTATATTTTATTTAATGAAGTGTTGAAAGTGTTAAATTAATGATTAAGAACTAAACCATTTTTAATATAAGGTTAAAAATAATTTAAATTAGACTATAAATATTCATTATAAATATAAATTGGTTTCCTAAAGAATGGTATTTTAGTTATAATTTTTGGAAGTTAAATAATTAAATTTATATATGACACAACAATGATGCAGTAATTACCTTATTAATGAAAGATTAAAATAATTGATATTATAAATATTAAAATAATTGTAAATTGAAACATTTGATTCCATAAATGAATTTTCTAGGGTAATATGACTTGTTAGGGGTGATTAAATGTATTTTTTTCTATGTAACCAAGTTGTTATGACATTAAAAAAAACAATTACTAAATAGTGTTAAAATTGACATAAAATAGTTTATAAAACAAATTCTAATTTATTGAATGATATAATATTCTTAAAAATCTATTATTAATCAAAAGTACTTATATAAGGTAATATATTTCATTAATGTACCCATTTTGGTTATCCTGGCTTTTTATAGTATGTTTATTAACCATGTAATATAAAAAAACAAGAAGACATGGAAAATGTTAAACTATTTAACTTGGAGTTAAATCTAAGAGAGAAGGTTAAGATGGTGATCTAAACTTGTCTAAAATCTATTAGTTGAGATAATTTAGACCTTTACCCACCTTATACTCTAAATAAATTCATTTGGAACTATTATAAAACGAAAATTATTTCATAATACATTAATATTTCGAGCATTTATTAAAGTGCCTCTCACATCTCTTATAAAAGGGTACTTCCACTTCTCTTAAATTCACACCTCCAAAGCCATATCGATTAGATGAAACCTAATCTAATCTCCTACCAACTACCATACCTTCAATATAGAGGACTTAATTTGATCATAAATCCCTCCTAAGGATCCCTTTTGTTCAAATCAAAAGGAAGAACCTGAAGAAGTGGTAATTACTCAATCATAATTTTAAATTTACGCATAAAGGATAAAATCCATTAATTATATATATTAAGTTGGTATATAATTCCACTACTTTAGTTAAAATAAAACCATAGTTAAAAGTTCTTGGCCAACCAAATTTGGGGTGATTTTAATTATTGTGGAATTCTGACTTGAATTTATCAGTTGACTTAACATAGTTCACATCAATGGCTGACTGCCAAAGTAGGACTTGGTGTAACTGAGATTCAAAGTTTGAGGAAATATAATTTAATGATTATAGGATTAGGGAGTCCACTCAACAGATCAAGGAACTATGAGTTAATTCATTTCAAATCTGGAATGCCTACCGAAAACCATTCACATTGATTGAACAACCAATGTTGGGGTAATGAGAAAGGGAATATGGATCCATTCCAATTGAATTCCCAAGAAAATGGATATTTCAAATCTAATGGTTAGGGATATTAGGTTTCAATAATATTGTGGGAGATTAATAAATATAATATTTATTTATTTGTGTAAATTTTATAATATAAAGTACTAAAATTTTTCTTATATTATTTTTTAGAAAAAAGAATTAAAATGAATTCAAACACATCACTATGATCCATACTAGTGAAGTATAAACTTCTCACCAGAACAAATTTTCACGAGTGTCAAAGGATCTTACGTGTTATCCTTCACCATGAAAGGAAATTGCACATTCTGGAAGAAGCTATTCCTGATGCACTTGGTAATAGGGAAAGTGATGAAGAGTTGTTACTCTATGAGAAACACTAGATCGATTCCACTAATGTTCAGTTTTTCATGGTATAATCCATGTAGAATGATATTTTGAAACAACATGAGGACATAGATGTGTATAGAATGATGTCTTACCTTTAGTATCTCTATCATGTGATGGAGATACAAGATATGTACTATATCTCCAATGCTTTGTTTACAACTATGATTGGAGATTTTTCACCAGCTGGAGCTCATATAGTCAAGATTATTGGCTATGTTGAACACTTATAAATCATATAGATTAAATTCATGGATTAGTTTCATAAATATCTCATACTTTCAACACTTCTCGAGATGTTCTCTAGTTGTATTATTAAAAACAATATGAGAATTAATGAGAAGAGTCGTTCATAACTTCTTACTTTGATTCTCCAAGTGGATAAGGACATGGGGAATGATAATCCCATGATCCTTATGGTGAATAAGAAAAGGAAGATCAAGGAAAAGGGACCCAATACCTATAAATAGTCTAAAGCTCTTGATTTCTATCCTTACTAGAAGTAGAATATCTAAAGGTAGGGTTAGGAAAAAGAGGTAGTATTTTTTGTATGTGGAAACCTAGTCCATTTGAAGAGGAACTGGACCCAACGGTGGCATGGTGGTATCTTCTCGACTTCAGCTTTCAGCAGTGGTGTCATGAGATGAAGCTGTCACATATATGGATGAACACCGATGCTTCTATATTTGATGTCGACATCCTCGAAGAAGACTGAAGAAACCAAATCGGAGCTTCATTTAGATCTGTTGTGGTTTGTGTAGGGTTACTACCTCGTTGATCAGTGTCAGAGGAGAATGGTTGGGGTGGATCATAGTGGACTCAACGTGCGGTCTTCATGGCGATGAAAGGTTATGAAGATCTGGATTGGTGTGGATTCCCCTCTATTTCTTCACCTTTTCATGGAGGACTGATGATGGCTTTGGGGCATCGAGTTTTCTGGTGTGGCTCTGCACCTGGTCCTCTCGGCTTCCCCTCTTTTCCTCTTCCCATGAGTTTTCTTGTTTTGGATTTCTATGTGAGTTCTTCCTCAAATTGATCTGCTTGGAATCATTCCTAGAGTACAACTTCTTTTCTATAACTTCTTAGTCCCCCTCATCAATGATGTTCCTTCTGTGTGGTTTTTGGGTCATCCATCCCTATGTTGCGGTGGATTGGCCTCTCGCATCTTGGAGCATCTGGTTTCTTCGACTTTATCTTCTATGGATATAGTGTCAGATGGAGCCTAGTGGGTTCATTATTGTAGGGTTATATTTTGGAGACGGTTCTAGCATCTGGGATGCAGGAAATATTTGCAATGGTTTTTTGATTTCTGAAATTTTTGAATTTGTGAATGATATTCAGGGTGGTTTTTCTTCTATGATCTGTGGTACTATGATAAGTGGTTCACATTTCAAGGGGCTATCCAAAAAAACCTTCTTTGTGGGGATTATCTAGACAAGTCTTTGAGTAGGGGGGTTTCCCAGACTACTGCAATATGGATTTGGAAGTTTCATAGGGTATGGAAATTTCCATTGGTACTAGGCCCATGCAGCTCTACACGGGACAACTAGATGAACAACAATGAGAAGGTGGAAGCTGGTCTTCACCTTTTTATGCTAGGGAGGAGCTTTTCTTTTTTGTATTTATCTTGGTTATTAATGGATTTTGGACCAGTGGGGAATAGTTTTTGTGTTTATTTCCTTGATTTCATGTTGGGTTTCCCGTTTTCCTTTAAAATGGGTTTTATGCTAATAAAAAAAATTAATTTTTAGTCCGTATCCAAATATAAGAACTAAGTATATTAAAAAATAATTCCATAGGATAGGTGTATTTTAGAGCTGATAGTGGTTCAAGTATGGCTTCTATAGCCATTGGGGACTACCACCTTTCATTTCCAACATGAATGATTTTGGTTTTAAAATATTGGAATTATGTACCTATGGTTACCAAGAACATAATTTCTATATCATGCCTAGCTATAGATGGGTTTATTTTCATGTTTGGAAATTAAAGTTCTTTATTTTATAAGGAAAACAAATGTTATGGTATGGAACATTAAAATAATAGTATTTATGTATTATATTATGAAAACCATGTTATGGAAATTGATAATGAATCATGTTCACACAACTCATTTAACACCCTACCATGGAATCACTATCTTTCTCATGAAAACGAGAATCATTTGAAAAAGATATATCAAGATGGTTATTTAGACACTTCTAAGCTAAAACCACTTATAAAATGGCATGATTGTTTACAAAGAAAACTGGCCAAACCACCATTTTGTGGATAGGGAGAAAGGGCCACAAAGCTTCTAGGATTGTTACACACTAAAGTGTGTGGACCATTTCCAGTAGAGTCTTGAGGTTGATATTCTTACTTCATAACTTTTTGTGATTAATTGAGTAGATATGGGTATGTATACTTAATGAGATATAAGTCTGAGTCCTTTAAGAAATTAAAGGAATTCAAGAATGAAGTAGAGAATCAAATTTGAAAGAAGATAATGAATCTTAGATCAGATCGAGGCTGTAAATATCTTAACAAAGAGTTTATCAACTTCTTACAAGAGTTTTGGATTATATCTCAACTCACTCCACATTATACACCATAGTGGAATGATGTTAGTTAAATGAGGAATCATACCTTATTAGACATGGTAAGGTCGATAATGAGTCATGTAGATATTCCATTATCCATTTTGGTATATGCATTACAAACCATGGAATAGACTTTAAACTCAGTACCAACTAAGGTGGAAAATGTAATTCCCTTCGAGTTATGGCATGGAAAGAAAAAATTTTTCCGAATACACTTGTATGGGGTTGTGAGGAGACTGTTATGGACTTTTTGGGAAAAAATAGCACCCCAGGGCACAATGTATATCTTTATAGGGTGTACTAAGGAAACAAAGGGATACTACCTATACAAACCCTTAGATAAGAAAGTGATTGTCTCCAGAAAATCTGTATTTATTGAGAGGGATCATATCCTCCAAAAGGATAGTGGGATCAAGATTGAATTCTATTCATTGGATGCTCAAGATACATAATAGTTGGTACAGGAAGAGATTCCACAAGTCCCAATGGAAGAAGTAGTTCCTAAAACACAAGTACAGCATCAGAGCTCAAGAGAAGTAACAGAACTAGAGAGATATGGTTTTCTAGTCATCGAATATGGTGACTCATTATTGGTTGACAATGATGAACCTATCTCCTATAAAGTGGTAGTATAGAGCTCATAATATACAAGATGGAAAGGGAACATGAATTTTGAAATGGATTCCATGTATCAAAACCAAGTTTGGGTTCTGGTCATTTTACTAGTTGATGTAATGACTGTTGGTTGAAAATAGTTATTCAAGAGAAAACTGGTCATGGAAGGTAATGTGAATAACTGTAAAGAAAGGCTAGTTGCTAAAGGGTTTAAACAATTTCAATGAATTTACTATATAGAAAACATTTCACCAGTTTCCATGTTAACATCCATTAGAATTCTACTTGCTATAACAACTTACCATGACTATGAGATTTGGATGATGGATATCAAGACTATATTCCAAAATGATAACCTTTAGAAAGAGGTCTACATTATAAACAGAAGGGTTGTTGACTCTATGTGATGCTAAAAGGATTTTCAAGTTGCATAGATCCATTTGTGGATTGAAGTAAGAGTCTAGGTTATACATGATTTGATTCAATAAATCCATAAAAGAATCTAGTTTCATTAATAATGAATGCGATCCATGTGTTTACAAGAGTTTTAGTGGGAATTAAATCATTATACTAGTAGTATATGTTGATTAAATACTACATTTTGGAAATGATATACCAGTCTCACAGTCTTTTAAGGACTGGTTAAACAAATGTTTCTCCATGAAGGACTTAGGTGAAGTAGACTATATTATAGGGATCAATATCTTTTTTGATAGATCCAATAGGCTTCTTGGACTAATTAAAAGTACATATTTCGACCAGATAAAATATATATTTATTATGGAACAATCCAAGAGGGGATTGGTTTCAGTGTCACATGGTTTACAACTTTCTAGGAAAATGTTCCCTCAGACACAACAAGAGAAAGAGATAATGAGTAAGATCCCATACTCTTCAGCAATAGGATCAATCATGTATTACATGTTATATACTAAAATTTATGTTTCCTACACATTGAGAATGGTAGGTAGATATCAAGATGATTGAGGAGAACAAAATTGGTCTTCTGTTAAGGCTATCCTTAAACATCTAATAAGAAATAAGGATATGCTCCTAGTGTATAGAGGAGATGAGGAGCTGGTAGTCAAGGGTTATACTGATGCTAGTTTTTAGATAGATCAAAATGATCTCATGTCATCGTATAGATATTTTTTTGTATCTCAACAGTGGAGTTGTGAGATGGAAGTGTTCAAAGTAGCTAGTTTTCACTGATTCTACTGTGGAGTCTGAGTAAATAGAGGCTTCTGATGTATCCAAGGAATCCATTTGGATGTGGAATTTTTTCCAAGATCTTTATGTAGAATATTTATTTAAAGACCCTATCACATTGTATTGTAGTAATAGTATAGCAGTGGCTATTGCAAAAGAGCCAAGTTCACAATAATAGATAAAGCATATACTCTAGATTTATCTCCTCTTGAAGGTATTTTTATCAGATGGCTGAAGTTGAAGTAATAATATTACCCATAAGAGGAGAATGGAGGACCCCTTTACTAAATTCAACTCTTATTAGAAGAACGAGTATCATGTGAGAGCTAAAAGACTGAAGGTTGTTAGCAACCGGCTCTAGTGAAAGTGAAATTCTGTTGGAGTCGGTTCCCTAAAAACAGCTTCTATGTACTTTATGATAACTTTTATTAATGATTTTCAATATTAATAAAATATTTATCACATCAATATTGTTCTTACTCATATCACAGTATGTGATAATTTCCTAATATTATCTTTCCCATTAAAAGGTCAAAATAGTTCCCCGCTATGATGAGAACTCAGAAATGCTGTGACACTATTCATGAATAAATGCTATACAGTTGGATGATATAATTTGAGGGACAAAAATGATATAGTCTATTAAGGGTGGTGACTTATAGAACATTGAGGAACCTTCTCATGGTGTACTCGCTTGGTAATATCCTGTAAGATATTGTGAGAACGAGACCCTCTAGTAGAAACCACATTTACCTGTGTCATTGGATACTCGTATCTTTGGATATATGTACTGGTCCTTAGACTTCAATATTATTATTAATGAGTATTATGAGTCATTTACTTTGATGTATTGATGAAAACTGTGATGAGAGATGTTCACGGTGAGGTAGGATACATTGGGTGCATCATGAGTAATATTGCATTAATGGACAATGCAAGAAAGGATTTGTACTTTTTTTCTTTAAAAAATGATAACATCTCAGTCCCTTTGATGGAAATGATATAGCCTAAATAAATCCATGGAAATGGTGTTCTATAGGAATGTTAAATTTTTGGGAAGTCAAGGAAAGGGACATCGAGCACATAGGTTGATGGCACTAACATGAAACCTGTATGATTAGAGATATCTTGATAAATAGATTTTATTACACAGTAAGAAATTGTAAGAGGTATTATGTCATTGCGGTATTAACTTATTTCCCTATGAGTGCATTGTCATATTTCTAGATGTTGACCTTAGATTCTAGGCTGCTTCGCCTAATGCCACAGAGAAAGAGGCCTAGATAGTAACACACTAAGTATGTCTAGAACCTCAGTTAAATAAAATATTATCATTTATTATTTAATATTATGAATAAATATTATTCCCACACATAGTTTAATAATTATTAATGTTTTATTGATTGCATTTATTCCCTCACTAGTTATTCAAGCGAATATAATGTGAGAAGAATATTTAATAAATATTTATTTTCTATTAAGTTAATATAATATTTATTTATTTATTAGTGAATAATAAAGTGATATTTATTTAATAAATAGATATTTATTATTCAAGGCCTGATAAATATTATGGTAGAATGGAAGTTCAAGTTTAATGGTCCCGTTAGAAATAATAAATATTTAATATTCGTTTATTTAATATTATTTAATTTAATTCACAAGTTAAACTCATATTGATAAATAATAATAATAATATTTTATGTGGGGTTATACCTGGGATAAATAAATAATAAAGGTCTATTTTTCAATTATTGTATTTTTTTACCCTAGTAGTATATAAACCCAATTCCATTATTTTCTAAGAGAGACAATCCATTTGTGTTGGTTATGTACAACAGAGTTAGAGAATCTCTCAAGCCATGGAGAGATCCCTTCTCAAAGAACGCTCCCTATAATAGAGAGCGATCTTCCTCTACCTCCCACTCTAATGTCAACAGAGATCTAGGAGAACTCTTTGGAAGCGTTTATTGAGGAAATCAACAGAGGTCGATGAAAGTGATAGGATCTTACATCCTAGAACCTGGAGATTCCTATAGTGACATTCAGAGATTTTGGAACACAAGTGGATCACCACTAGAGGGAATCTGATTTGATTCCTACAATGCAATGATGGTACAACACATATCTATTTTCAGATTTATCAATGAAGAAATAATTACATCTAGGCAATTAATTATTTAATTAAATTTCTTATAAATAATATGTGATAATCCTATCTTGGTTCTGGTGTTCTATCCATTGTCTATATTCTTTGATTTAATTCCATATATCACGAAATTTATCATTGTGGTAATGTCGGATTGATCATTGATCATGAAAAAAAGAAAAGTTGGGCACTACCCATCGCACACTTCCGCTGTGACCAGACCCTTCAATATTTCCAAAAAATACAACATGGAAAACCCCTTGACTAAAGCCTCAACTCATCAAAAACATTATTTTCATGTGAGATCCATCACACTAAAATTTGTGTGCAGTTGGCTCTAGTCCATGTGGAAGTTTTTTGAAGTTGGTGTCCTAGGACTAACTGATTTTACTTTGACTTCATGTATATATAATGTATTAAATATTAATTAAACATCTCATTACATATTGTTCATTTTTTCTACATGACATTGATGTAATAATCTTCTATATTATTTGTAGGATTGATAAGGTCATAGCAGTTCCCTGTTGTAATGAGAACCGTGAAGTGCTATGAAAATATTCTTAATATAGTTCAATAGTTTGATAACATACTATGATGGGACACCTATTATATAGACTGTTAGGTGAAATTTCTTATTATTAGATGAGGCTTCTTCTCATGATGTTCACACTTGGTAATCTTTAATATTGGGGATTATGAGAACATACCCATCACTAGGAATTCCCCACATTTTGGGGTTATCAAATATTGCTTTCTGTAAGTGTGTGTAATGGTCCATAGACATTAAGATTATAAATGACGCATGTCATGAATCACACACTTAGATATGATCTCAAAAAATGTCACGCCATATATAGGAGGGAAATAGGGTATGTTGGGTGTGTTAGGATCAACATGTCATTAATGGATAATTAGAGGAAGGATTTTTCCTTCCCATATTTAAAAGAGTTGATATCTTGACCCTTTGATAGGAATATAAATGTCGCTAATTTCAATGGATATGGTGTATCGACATGTTCATTTTAGATAGTTAATGAAATAAATATCAATCATATAGGTTGATGACACCATTGTGAAACCCTCTTGATGAGATATTGTGACAAAGGGATTATATTACACATTGATCATTCATTTGTGGATGTCAATGCTTTGACATTATGTTCTTTCTCTTGGGTTCCTTGAACTATTTCTAGATATTAATATTTAACTTTAGTCAATCATACTTAATTCCAATAAGAAAGAAAACTAGAGGGTCACACACTAAGTGGTTTCATTAATCTCAATTAAATTAATTTTAATTTGATTAATGGAATAAATATTATTCTCAGGACTGAGGAATAATTTTATTCAAGTTATATTGATCATATAAATTAAATAAATTTTTATTCACCAGTGTGTGAATATATATATATATATATATATTATTAAATATTTAATAAATATTTTTTCACCAGTATGTGAATGAAATATTTATTTATGAATAAAAAATTTTATTCCGGAATTCAATAAATACCAAGGAGTTAGTACGAACCAAGACTGCATCTGGTGATAAATAATTATTTGTAAGATAATAAATATTTTTTTTATCATTTTCACAATATGGTTCACACCAAAAAACATTAATAATAATATTATTTTGTGGCCTGGTATTTATTAATTTTTTTAAAAATATTTAAGCTACTTAATGAATTTAAATAATACTCAAACCTAAACACTACCTCTATAAATAGCTCGTTATGGAAATTGTGTAGGTAATCAAAAAGAGAAAATTATTATGAACAAAGAATTCACTTTAGACTCCTCCATCTCTCTTCCTCTAAAGGATGGGAATGCAATAGAGATTTTATCATGAGCAAAGAATGAGCCATCACAAATGAAGAACACAAGAAATTTGATTCACCATAATAGATCCCAGAGAGAAAGTGGCTTTTCTAATAGATCATTGGAGCATGTGTGGATCACCATTAGAGGGATTCTACCCTTTTATCCTCACAAGTGAAATGAAGGAAATCCAAAATAATCTTTTTAGATGATCAACATCATTGACATAGAAATAAACCTAATATTGGGTAATTTATTTCTTCTAATATAAATAAATTAATTATAAACATAACATGTAAGATACTCTTTTGGATTTTTGGGCAATTGAAATCAAAAGAAATTTTAATTATCACATCTCCCACAATGAGATTCCACTATTCCTAAACCAACATGATATGAAGGTTGTGGTTTTCAAATGTTGATCTCATGTTCTCATACCATTATGATCATTTTATGTTTATGTGATTATTGTTATATCCCATATATATCATTAATATTAATCTGAGATCACTCATTATTATGTTTCCTTTCCCCAGGTTATGAAGAATGGTTTTAAGTATGATATGTCTAATAAGGTTTCTAGTTTTGAAGAACATAGTGGGAGATTCTGTAGATCTCGTATGAATATGTTGTTTAATTTTCCAAGTTTTTAAAGAAACTAAACCTATTAATTATGGAATGGATCATAATGTTAGGTATTGAATATTCATCTAATATGATGTAATATTTATATATTAAAAGTATCGGTTGCTATAGTCTATGGGAAGTATTGATGCAAAGGGAGAAAGTATTAGCTTATGAGTTTTGTTAGATGTGACCCCATGAGAAGAACTATTCTACAAAAGACTTAGATTTGGAGTATATGGTCTATATTTTGAAGTGTTGGAGACACTATCTCTTTGAAGATAGGTTTATTATCTTGATGGACCATAAGATCCTCTACTATATCTTCTCACAATGATATATGAAATTGAGGTAGAGGAACTATGTGGAGTACCTACAGGTGCTTGAATTTGATATGGGAAATTTACCAAGTGATGGTATTATAATTACAGATGATCTTAGTCATATAATTTAGGTAGCTTAAGAGAATGGTGAATGTTATTTAGGGGAACATTGGCACCTGATGATATTATTGGATGAGTAGAGGATGGATGCTTATGAGGACTAGGGATTGATGGAATTTTCCCCATTAGTGATCACAACTTCTTTAGTAGACTCTTTGA
This sequence comes from Viscum album, assembly GCA_963277665.1. Lineage (NCBI taxonomy): Eukaryota > Viridiplantae > Streptophyta > Magnoliopsida > Santalales > Viscaceae > Viscum > Viscum album. The sequence continues at coordinate 776,871,887 of OY728161.1, forward strand.
AGGCTAATCAAGAATTCAATACTACATGTGTTGTAATGCTAGAACAACTAGAAGGTGGTGACCTAATACTTGAGTGGTCATTGGATGGCAATGACGTGATCCCAATACATGGTATATTTGCAGTCCCAAATTCCACCAGGGGAAATATGATTAGACACTTCCATACCTCTAGGTGGGTGGTGAATCTTTGAGTAAAAAATATTTACCATGAATTTAGTCAAAAGTTCTGGTGTCCAAGGATGAAGAGGGACATTATTGGATATATTTCCAAATGCCTTACCAACTAGAGGTTAAAGGACAAGAACCAACATTCTGGTGCTTTACTCCAACAAATTCCTAGTCCCATATGGAATTGGTAGGATGTCATGATGGTCTTTGTGGTGGGGTTACTCATGACACTAAGGATACATATGATTATTGGGTGATTATTTACCAACTAATGATAGATGCTCATTTCTTACTAACCTTTGTGACTCACTCAATGGATCAGATAAGAAATTTAAATGTCCACGAGATAGCATAGTTATATAGAGTTATCTTAATAACTTTATATGAAATATAATCATTTTTTATATAATGGGTTTGATAGTGATTGTTGAAGGCCTTATGTAATCATATAAGATTGATCACAACATACCATCCCTATACAGATGAATAGTTGATGCAGATGATTCATATATTGAAGGATATTCTTTGGGATTGTTCCCTAAACTTTGGTGGAATGTGGGATCATCACCTTGACTTGGTTGATTTGACATGAAAAAATAGTTATGACATCAATTCACATATCACATTATGAGGATCTTAATGGTAGGCCATGTCATTCACCACTTTATTGGAATGAGGCTAGTGATGCTATAGTTGTGGGGCCCAATACGGTATAAGATACCATTGAGAGAGTGCATATAATTCATAAGAGGATGATCATAGATTAGATTAGAAAAAAGTATTATGTTAACAGCAGGAGAATAACATTGGAGTTTACTATTGGCGACCATGTTTTTTGGTAGTGACTCCGCAGTTAGGTCACTAATGTTTGCGGTAGCAGGGGAAGCCAACTCTACATTATAGTAGACCCATTAAGATCACTAAGTGAATTGGAATAGTGGTGTACCATTTGGATCTTTCTTCTCTATACTGAGGTATACATGATAAATTTCATGTGTGTCTACTCTAGAGGTATATGCTTGATCTTTCACATGATATCAACTATGAGGATGTTGATCTAGATCTTGACACGTCATTTGAGGAATGTCCAGTGTAAATTGTAGTTTAGAGTGAGAAAGTACTATGGGGAAAGATAATATCTCTTCACTGGATACTATGATAACATGGAAGGATTCAAGGAAATACTTGAGAGAAGGAGGCATATGTTTGGGTTAAGTGAACAGAGTTATTCAAGAAAAATTCATAGAGACGCCTCTAAAAGATGAGAAGTCTTTAGAGGGGTGACTTTAATTAACTTATATTTTTTAGGTGAGTTGTGATTTAAGTTCATCTTTGAACCAAATGTTTTTTATCTATGAATTTATTAGGATGAGTTCTTGGAGTTTTTAGTGGGTTTTAGAAAGTTTTAGAGGCATTTTTCAAGGTTCATGGTTTGAGCACGATTTGTGATTTTAATTAACTAAGGGCAGTGGATGGTTATGGAACATGATTTGGAAAACCATGTAGAATCATTGAAAAACCGCATGATATTCTTTAGAGTAGTGAATGATTAAGGTGTAATATTTGAAAACCCATGTGGCCCCCTTTAAAAATCTGTGACACCCTCTAATTACAAAAACACAGTTGGAAAAAAATTTGAAAAACTATGTGCCTAAACCTTGTGGCTTCCTAGATGAGGTGAAATTCCTCACATGGTTGGTACACGATTTTCCAAACCATTGACCCAAAACATATATGAATGAATTTAATGATCCAAAAACCAACATTAATGACTATTTGATATCTTTTTTTACCATTTATTCATCTTATAGGAATCCCTATTAAACCTTGAGAATCATATAGCTTTAATAAATGAATTTTTATCATCCAAAGCTTGATTTTGGTGGATCCTAGTTGGTTTATGATCATGAAATAAGGTATGTGATACAAAAAAACTATGTTATTCTGGTTTCCTCTAGATCAACACATATTACCTTAAGGTGAATAATAGATTTAACATGTAGTTTCCCGATCTATGAATTAGAATTCCATATGACATTGAATCATTGCATCATTTCTGTAATAGTGGTGGTTTTAGACATCTCAACAACATCCCCTTTGAATGGAGCTAGATCCCTTGAAAATAATGGATGTTTTTTAGTAAGTTTCCATAGATCGACTATCTTGAGACTCTCTTATTATCAAATATCATATTTGGTCTATTTTCCGATGACGGTTTGATATCATATCAATGTTTATTGATTAAACCGAAGGTTCTCTTCTAGATTTGATGAGATATTCATGATCCATTCTTGAATCGACAACAAATCTAGTGAATTGGTGTCCTATTCTTTGACATACCTTGAAACTAGTTTCATTGATGGACTCCATGAGGTATGTATTTCTAGAAACACCCTTCTTATCATGGAATATCCTCATGTTTCTTTTCAAAACCACTTATTGGTGAACCATAACATGACATATAAATCCTTAGAACGTGAGATAGTTTTACATGGGTGTGCTAACTGTGTTTAGCTTTGATCCATTGATGTATATTGTATTAATTATTCAACAAGATTAAGGTTGGATTTCCTTACCATTTGGGGCCCTTATATACATTTTTTACTTGGTATGATTCTTGTGTTGGAATACCTTATTTGAAAGTGCCTGATAGATATCACATATGGGTGTTCATGTGGCCCGTGAGACCAGTTTACAATGCTCTATGCCATGAGTATGATTATGTAGCTTGTTACTATATTTCAAATTGATCACATGTTTATGTATATTGTTACTGATTTCTCATGATGAAATGATTTCTACTACCATTATATGATCTTCCCTTTTGTATATATTATCATACCTTTGGGGACATTGCTTTGGTACTTGGAAAAGGTGGATCATCATGATATGAATATCCATTAGAGGTGGAGCGCAGACGACTTGTGATGATATTGAAATTGGTCATGTACATAGGTATAGGTATGATGGTCTAGTGGTATTACCTGAGACATAATTTCAGATATGATGGCCTTATGGCCCATCCTGAGGTAGTGTTGAGATATGATGTCCTTGTGGCAGAAACCATGATAGTGACATGTTCACTTGATACCTTGTGGATACTGAGTGACATGTTTATTAGCCTTGTTTCTAGATCTTGATCACTTTATAAATTGATTATGACAATCCTTCTAATATAGATTTGAAGTAGGTATAGACGGGACTCACAACGTCTCGGTTAGCACACGAGTGCCCATTATATGATTTTTATGCTTGATTTAACATTTATTATATCATGGAATACACCTATTATACATGTAAAAACATGACAATGATACATTGGTGGTTTTCTATAAGGTTTATCACTCACACCACACACAAGAATCTCAATTCGTAGGTAGAATTAATGTATAGGGATCTAGGTAAGGGTAAGGGGCCCATAACAGATAGTCGAACAACGGAGAATAGATCTTATATCTACATTGGGTTAGACTACAGAGGATTCCCCAATGTTTCATTTTTATTTTCTCGCACCTTATACTCTATTCTTGCTTTCTACATTGGGAGCCTGGTTATTTATTTGTATAACAGGCATACCATTTGTTATTTTATTATGATGCATTACATTCCACCTTGATTAATATTATTTTTTAGTTTTTATTTATATTTTTGGTGTATAGATATGATATTGAGGGTATAGTATCACCGTTGATGATGTTCATACCCTTTTCCTAGCCACTAAGCTCTTTTATATGGGGAGATACACATGTGGTCTTATGGATCTTTGGCTCAGACCGAGTGGTTTGGGTTGGGGACTTACACTATACATAATATTTACCTACATTAATTTAATGAACATTACTTATTATCCATGAAATTGTTAAAGACTAGTTTTTCTAGATATCATCAACCATGGAATGTTATATACTCAATGAAAAATCCATGGTATGACATGCCACTAGATTATTTTATGGTGGATTAACCCCTATTTTTATATTTGAGAATTATTAATTCAATTTATAAGAAGTGTTCTTGTTATAGTGTGTCTTTTTGTCAAGGTTTTGTTAATTTTATATTGAAAAAAAGTTTTTTTGTAGATTTTATTTCCATAATTATTTTGAAAAAAAAATATAAGTGTTTTTTGTTTGAATTTTTTTTGTTACTTGTTTGAGATAAATGAATTTATTTCAATAGGGTAATTTTGTTATTTTATTTTTAATGGTATTTATTTTATAAAGGAAAAGATAATATTGATGGTTTTGGTAAAACCCATGATATTGATTCCATTTATATAAGATTATTTAAATAGGGTTATTGGGGAAATATAGGTTAGTTGTTTTATAAAACTAGTTAAAAATATTTATGTTTTGATAACTATTGTTCTAATGTTTTAATGAATATAAGGCTTTCAAATTTCTAAAGCAAGAGACAATATTTTTATCTATTAAATAATAACTGTGTCATACTTTCGAATTAATTAATATCTAGGATAATAGATTAATTAGTATGTATATGACTTGTTATAAACATGAATGGGTTGTAATGTTTTTATTTACAATAAAATTGTTTACTAATTTTTTTTAATTCTTATTAGAATGGTAAGAAGTTATATGTACAATGTTGATCGGATCACCGATGAGTTTTAGATGGAGTTGGAATATTTTTTAGATTTTTCATTCAATAATGGTTCTCATGGTGGTTTGATTTGATGTCCATGTTTTGATTACATTTTAAGATCATGGTAAATATGTGAGGATGCTATTTACCATATAAATAAAAAATGGTTTTAAAATTAATATTTAATTTTATATCACAATGGATAAAAAGTTCCAGGGTGGAATGACATTGATTTTTCAACAATAATCAGAATAGAAAACATAATTTTTGATTGGTTTCCATTTGTTTCTCAATCCAACACTTCATATATATTATTTCTAGAGGAAATGAATATGGGAACACAATTTTCATGTGATGATGTTGAGCACGTTAGGAAGTTCATTGAAGATGAAAGTACCTCAGTCCATGATATCCCTGTAGGCATTGTTCATTCCTATAGGGTTACTGAATTTATAAATTTAGAATACAAAACAAAAAAAACTAAACTACATGGTAGTATAGGAATTATAAGTCTGAGGTTAGACACACATAGATAGGGATGTAAAAAATATTAATTTAATAAAATAAACCAAAACTATTTTATGAACAAGACTTACACTAATTTATTGAGAGAAGAGATGATGAATGATTTTGATTTTATGAAAATAGAAAAACATGATTGGAAATTGTAAATATGGGATTATGATTGATTATGGTATAGAAAAATGGTACTTAAATCATAGGTGTCAGAATTGAGTTAGTTAAATCTAATGGTCATGGAAGACAACCATAAAATCACTAACATCCCCTTTTCATAATGGCCATGTTACTTTGGGTTTTCATTGACTTGTTAACTCGAAACCATTTTTAAACATATAAAATAATCCATCCAATGATCATGGTGTGAATATTCTCTAGTAAATTCATTGAAATTATCACTCCCTCACTGATCACACAATGGTCATGAATGATAGAGTGAATAATACATTTGATAAATTAAGGTTGTGTAAAAATACCCAAATTAATTGAATTAAAAAATAAAATACCTTAATACAATCAATCCTCAATCATTATAATCAATTTTCAAAAGGTTTATCCCCTCATTCTAGCCAAGGGGAGAGTAGAAAAATAAAGATCTTATTTGAAACATCACAGTAGCACCGGTCCTTGATCCCAGTGGTGGAGACTCTATGAATTATTTTATTGAGTTGAGACTTGGCCTCTATTTATATATATCCTTGGTGATTAGGTAATAATGAAGGACATTACAGATTGGTCCATAGGTGGTCCTGGGTGGGTCTCGATTGTTAAATTGTGTAACAAATCATTAATATGCTGAATATGGTTTTAAAATTACCATCCCAACCATTTACATGATGTGTAAAAATTAGACATCATGTAATCTTTTTATATTACAGAATCATTAATTTCAGTATATCTCTTCCAAAAACTCATCTCAAAATAACTCACGTTGTGTAAATGGAATACACAACATGTAAATTACCTACTCCAATTTTCCAGCTCTGCTGTATCCTTAAAAATCTGATGTCATACCGCTTCTATTCGCTCATGGTGTGAAGTTTATTTTAGCTACAATATTTTCCTATTTTCTCTCGTTTTCTAGAGAGAGGTTGTATCCTTCCATAAAACAGAAAACAAGTCAATTTGTTCCAAAAATTTTCAAGATTAATCATTTATATATATATTTTAATTAATTAAAACAATCTAAAATGTATACATGAAATAAAAATATTAGTACGCCAGTCATGTTGGAAAATGACCAAACATGAGTATTTAATGCCATTGAATATTGAGAAAACAATATATAGATTTAGTTATACAACAATTGACTAACTCCTTACTTTTTGAGGACTTACTACCCGATGATGCAAGTATTCCTAAAAATAATTATATATCGTCAATGTTGGTTGACATATTTTTATTTTCAAGTACTATGATCCATGGATACACTAAATATTTCTTTTCAATTATAGAAGGAAAATGATAAAATAAATGAGTGCCCAAAATGTGGAAAATCAAGATAGAAAACTAATAAATATAGAAATCAATCTCATGTACTGGTGAAAGTTATGTGGGACTGATAAAATACTATTTTTTTGAATATTTTATTTATAATAAATGACATAATTTCCTCACATTGTTATAAATATGTCCATTTATGAAATATTTGGGATTAGATCATTCATTTGAAAATTTGATGAAAATTCCAGTTTTTCCCTTTTAAAATGAGCTGTAGTATTTAGCACATAAATATTTTAATATGAATTATATGAACTTAAAATTTTGTAACGGTGTTCCACACTTAATTTTATACAACTATTTTTCAAGATACTAGAGCTAAAAAGTGCATTTGGATGGAGTTAATTGGCCATTAAATCAATGGTGGGATGGAATCTCTAGAATGAACATGGGTTCTGTATTTGGGCCACAACGTCTTAATCTATTCTTGGATTAGGCCCACATTTTGAGAGGATCTTGGGGATTCGTTTTCTCACAAATAATTCTTCTATAAAGAGAGATTATTCATGCGTTTTGGTGGTAAAATGGGCAGTTAATGTTGGAATAAAATATTTGGCCGAGATTCCCCATTCACACTTGAAACCACATTGAACCTAGCCACCCCACCACTCTATAAATTGGTGTTTTTATAATTTGGTGGGGTTGAGACATGAATTTGGAGATTTTATAAAGAGGAGAATTGGTTTCACCCAAATTATCCAACCATTGTAAGATGGGTAACTCTTGAAGCAAGGATACCCTCATCGAAGCCTTCTTCTCTTCTTCATGTTGTAATGTTTTTATTTCTGTAATAAAATTCTTTGTTCTTATTTTATTTCTGCTCTTTTATTATGTTTTGTAAAAATTTATTCTTCTCTTAATCTTTCTAATTGGTTTGGAATCAAGAGTAGAAACGTGATTGGGTTCTACTCTTTCTAAACCTTTTCAAATGCAAGATGTTTCTACGATGACTACTCCGCCCATGGAAGTGTAGTTCTTTTTAGTAATCGATCTACCTCTATCATTCTTCATTAATTTATTTTAAATCAATGATATACTATAATTCACATAATATGATCAATTAATTGAGTTTTTAATTTAATTTAAACTAATCAAGCATATGAACAATTAACACGAAAACACGTGAGAATGAGATTCTGTGTAAATTGTGAGAGTGTGAACTTAATTGGTAATACAAAACCACATGGGATAAATTTAGAGTGTTCAAATATAATCCCTAAACTCAATTAATTATAATTTCCATAGAGTAAATGTGCCTTAATTTACCACTGACCATAATCTAACCTTATAACATCAATCAAATTAGGGTGCTACGATTGCATTTTCCGAAGTTAGCCTATGGTTAAAATCACCTCATATTTGCGGTAAAGTTAATTCTCGCAGGGTTTGGGATTTAAAACATTAAGGGATCATAACTAAGTTGATGTTAATTTAAATGATAATGATAAATAATTTAATTAATAGGTAGAGTTATATCAATTACTCATTTTAAAATATTTCTAAAAAAACATCTCCTTATTGTGTCATTTTAATCGAACTTCATTTAAAATCTAAAAATAAAGAAATGAAATATTCTTCCAGCAAACTTCTTCTATATTTATAAAAAATAAACAACCCCATACTTTTAATTAGTATTCTTATTTAATTTTATTCTATTTTCAAAAATACCTTTAATATGTTGTTAAATTTACTTCCTCCTTTGAGAGATGACCTTGATCAGCCACTATGCTACACCTAAGTAACCCAAAACCAAACATCATTTGAAAGCACCCATGACAGCACCTTTTAGGAACTCTCCTTTAATTCCTATAATTCATATACTTTTTTATGTTGTAAAAAAGGAAATGAATTTTATTTGATATAAAGATAAAATAAATAAGATAATTACAATACAGTTCACTCTTCAGATGGCTTATCATGGTAAAAATTTGATATATCATATCAAAATTTTGTAGCTGACCAATGAAATGTTAGATTGAAATTATCATGTGGTGATTTTAACTCATTTCATCAGATGCATATTGTACATAGTTCTTGGTCTTTGTTGTTAATATTTATAATTTTCTATTATGGATGTGTATGAAAAAGCCATATACTATCATGAGTATATTGATTTCTGGAGTTAATGATCCAGAAAATAATATTGAAATATACTTGAAACCATTAATAGATGAGTTAAAGTTGATTTGGACCATTGGGGTGATGACATATGATGTAGTTACAAAGGATAACATTATGTGTCATGCAACATTGTTGTGGATGGAAAATAATTTCTATATTATAGAATGATGTCTAGTTGCCTTACAAAGGGGATATTATCCTTCCATTATTGTAAAAAAATACACATTCCATGTGATTAAATTTTTGACAACTTTCAACTTCATAGGGAATCAATGATTTATACAAATGGACAATCTATATAGGAAAAATTGAATACATTTTGATAATTCCATATAGACAAATGAATTACCTCAATGAATGTTGAGGCGTGATATCCTTAAATAACATGATGATTTGAATTATGTTATTTGAATGGTTTAGTAAAATTATTGAAAGTTATATAATCTTCATTCAAATTCCAAAAATAATATGAGAATGAAAAGTATATTATTTGAGTTACATTATTGATCATCAAATTTATTGCATCACTTCTTAGACATAATGCATATTGAGAAAAATGTGTGTGAAATGAAACTCGTAAAAATTTTAAATGTAAAGTAAAAAATAAAAGATGATTTATGATCACACCCTGATTTAATTGATTAAGGTATAAAACTAATACTTCATCCTCAGTTAATTATTCAAAATTAATGGAAAATACCCTTTTAATGTCTTCTGATGAAAAATGTAAAGAAAAAATAATTTCTTTAAGTCTGGGAATGTTTAAAGGTCCCAAATGGTTATTCAAGTAACATTTTAAAATGGGTGAATATGAAAGATGTGAAAATAAAATCCCTTAAATACCATAACTAACATATATTGTTGCATGAGAGTATTCCTATTTCCATTTGAAAATTAATTTTCACCTAATAATGGGTTATTGTGATTATATTTTTCACTTTTATAGAGATATTTATGATAAAATTATAAAACAAATTATTGTTAATAAACTATAGAAATATCTACAATAATTATTTATAACTTGGAAAAAATTCCCTCCATCATTTTTCACATTTATGTAACATCAATATGTGCATATTCAAACATAATTTTTGTTTCTTGGTCTTATTTCTAGCCACTCTATGTATTCAATAAAAAGAAAGATATTCACATTGAAATCTTATGTGAGAAATAAGAATACTCTTGAATGATATATTGTGAAAGGTTATTTAGTGTAAGAGAGAATGGATTTTTATTCATTGTACTTGGATAATTTCACTATGAGATATAATAGGAAAATGAGAAATCAATATGACCAATATGATCCCATTGAGCCTATATTTATTTCAATACCCAAAATAGAGGGGTATCTAAGTCACACATGCCCTATACATTGAATAAGGATGAGTGGGAAATTGATCATTGTAAAGTGTTATTCAACTATGATGTGGTTGATGATTACATCAAGTATGTAAAATTATAAATATACTTTTTATTTTGTATTTTTTATATCTCATAACATCATAAAATTATCATTTTTACAGATAACATAACTAAATTATAAAAATGAGACTTCATTATTTATCTATTAAGAGGAGGGAACAATTATATAGTAATTAGTTTCTTAATTGGTTGATATAAAAGGTAACCAATTTTTTTTTACATGATCAAATCATAGTTTCTTGTTTAATATTCAATTTTGATATATTTCATGTTCAAATTTTACAAATGGATGGTATATTTATTCAAGTAAGGGCATTGTTATTTAGTCTGTACAATCTGTCAACTAATTGTAATGTGATTATTATCAATGGATTTAAATTCATTATAAATAGTTGTTCAATAGAAATGACAACACAATATGATGTTTTCATGACAATCATAATAATTGATTATTATTATAGTGCATTAGACACATTACCTCGATCAGAAAACATTCCATATTATGTGGTTGTTGAGAGATTATTTTTTTCATATTATTATGCATATGGTTGTGTCACAATGATGAAATAAAATTGGGTTGATTTAATTAAATGAAAAGGCATGTATATATATATATATATTTATTTAGAGTGATTTATATGAAACACCAACTTCATATAAACAAGCCTTATATTTTGTATCACAATCTAAATATGTTTTTTATTTAAATAACCCTTTAAATCCACATTTGTTTGTTATTATAAAGGTTATTCCAAGACAAAGTTTTGATGAAGGAATATATGATAATTATGTTTAGGATGAACTTTTCACTATTCACTCAAATTTTTCATTCAATGACATAAATGATTCAATTTTCAAAATGAATTGTGGACTAAAAATTAAAGCATAAAATGAATAACATTTGAATGTTTGGAAGTATTTATTTTATATAATTATAACATGGTACTTTTTCTAAACATTTATACATGGAAAATAATTATTAATTTTAAGTATATTATAATAATTATTAGGTTTCATGTTGTTTCTTTGTTTTATTTATGGATGTGAAATATTTTAATTCATGAACTATATGTTAGAAGATATTTATTATAATGTCACATTCCAAATATTTCTAATACAGGTCTCTATTATTTGGTCCTTTGTACTTAAATATTGTTAATATTGTTGAAATGGATTTAATAATTGATAATAAAGATTAACTCCAAGGTAGATGATATTATATTTATTGATAAAATCAACTTTTTAAAAAAAAATTATTGTCACATGCCTTACATATCCTAAAAATGTATACTAAATATGAAATTATATGTAACAAATTGAAATATAATACCATGTAGTTGTTTTTGATCTAAGAATAGATTTCATGCATAAAGCTAAATGTTTTAATTGAATAACTTCATGAATTCACAGATTTTTAAAGTGAGGAATATAAACATTCATGAAATATACACTTGAAAAAAAAAATTAATTAAATAAACATCATCTTATGAAGGCTTTAATCATATTGATTGTAGGGGTCACATTATCCCTGAAGAATTTAAAATTTATAAAATCTGTGAAAAAAGTAATGAAATAGAAACGGTAAATGATTATTTAGCTCAATTTAGAATTTAAAGTAGTAAGTTATTTTTTTCTGATGCTTTAATTTTGCGAGTAAAAAAATTAATGAAAATAAAATTAATGGAAGAGGTAATGTTTTGAAAAATAATATTAATTTTATTGGATTTTTTTATAGACATTTAATTTTTTGTTAAATCTTAAAAATTTTCACATCACTTCAATAATTTTTAGGTTATTATGTCTTATAAAGAGGATTTTAGAAAAAAAATGGAGAAAAAATTTTCGATTTAGAGAAGCAGTGCTGAAAAATATGATTTTTCCTCTAAGTACCTTATTTATTGTATATGTACGAACTTTTAAAAATAATGTTTATTATCAATAAGAATAATCGATGATTCAAATTTCATTCATCGAGGATAGGTCAGGAAGTATAGAGTATAGGACTACCCCGACATGTAGTGCCCCTACTTCTCTAGTTCCTTCACAGCCCAGGGCACTATAGTCACCAAGAAATTTTCCTCCCATCATGAATTCTTTTTATGTGGATTACCCATACATTAGAGTTCATCCGTTTTATCTATTACCTCTTACTATCATACAGGTTAGTCCAACTCCTTCCAACCCTTAGCCTTTTTCCCTTATCCAAATTTATCTATATAGGTTATTTCACCACTCTTTATACCTATTGTATGCCCATACCCTCCTACCCAACTTTAGTATCCATAGTCTACTACATAGGGAAACCTTCTAGTTCTTCCCCCCAATATAGTGTACAAGATAAAACATCAACAAACAACGCTTCTAGTAATTTTTTTAAAAGTAATGGAGTAAATAATTATTTATTAAAATTTAGTTAGATAAGTGTACTAAATATTCATTTCTATCTCTAGGTATATAATTTAGTAAAATATGTGGCTATAAAAAATGCATATAGTGTGGAATAGACGCATGAAAATCATGTTTGATTATAACAAGGACTTGAAAATAATTGGAAAAATTGGTAAATAATTGTGAAGTTTCATGCGGAAACTCACTAAACACAGTAATGTTATCCTAGTTCAATAAATAAAATAGATATAAGTTAGAAAATAAATAAAAGAAAAGTATTTGGCTGAAATAAGGGTAATATATTTTTGTAAATTAATTTTCAATTTCTTTATAAATTATTATTGAGAATTTTGTTCTAATATGTAGCTATGGTATACCTTCTCCAATGGACTAAAATAAAATAAAGATAGGTTGGTAGATCTAGGAGAGATTTGGGAAGTCTAAAAGAATAACCTTTACATAAAATTAAAAAATATAAGAGGTACTAATATTGACAATATAAAAATATTTAATGAATATACACTCACACAATACAGAGACCAAATTTCAGGTTGGAGCAGTTATTCATTTATGACAATTTACTGAATTTTACATTTTATTTATTTATTTTTCAATCAGTATTCATTAACTTTTTATAAACTATAAGGTGTTGTTTTTATTGAAAATATAGTTTTCATATAACCAATCATTGGTATTTTAATTCTTTTATCTAATAAAATATATATATGTTTTTTCTTAACTAGAATAGACACAAATCAATGAAAAGATACATGAATGTTGTGTTTCTAGATAGAAAAATATATGTATATTGTGATCCTCAATTGTTAAATATAGTAATCTATAACAAAGCTTCATAACCCACTTTTAGTTCTCATGCAATATTTATCTCGTGACATTAAGGGTTTAATAGGTCTCATTTCTCAAGTTTGTAAATATTAAATTTGGGATGAATCTATAAATAATATTCTCTTAGATCCTTTCCCATCATAATACATGTATGATGTTCAAATTTATAGGTAATTACATTAATAAAAAGAAATATATATTTTTACTCAAAATTCCATTTCAGACTGCCTTCTAAACCCATATGTCCTCATTTGGCTCAAATTTATATTCATTGATTATTTTTCTGTAAACCCCCCGAATATTGTCAAATAAATATAGTAATTTTCCCTTAATAGAGATATCCATATCTAGAATTCCAAGCCAAGACACTTGCATAAAATTCATATAATATTATTTATCCTCATTATCTTTACTAAAATTTATATGACATTTTTTATAGATAATAAACCTTGACTGCCTAATTATAGAATCATAAGATTCTTTCTAAGTAGGCCACACAGAAGAGTTATTGATGATCAATTCCTATTTTCAATCTTATTAAAAACATATCTTCAGGGAAGGTGTTAGATCCATCATTACAATAATTGTACTATCTGATTGTGATGAGCCTATTTTATAAGGTGTTTCTAGTCTAGAAAAAGTGTCAAATAAAAAAATTAATCTTCTTAATTAGAATAAATGGACATTTATATGTCATTGAGGAGTATAAATGTTTAGATACAATAAAAAAATTTCACATGAACACCCCTACATCCATGGAAAGGTACATTCCCTTCTAGCATTAGAGTTATTGGTTAACTATAACTATAATCATTTAGAGGATGTTTGCCTTGGGATTTCACGAAAATTTGGGAACTCTAAGTGTAATAAAGTAAGTACTCCTTATTTATGAAGAGTTAAAAAATATTAGTCTTTCTTCATGGAGAGAATATCTTTACAATATAAATATTATTTTTAAAAAGTTTATTTTTTATCTAAACAACTTACCATATTATTCCTAGAAATCCATGATATTTTTAATATTCCTTTTACTTACCTTGGAAAAAATATTATATCATCAATATAAAGTGAATGGAATGGGTAAACCAACCCTATTACTATAACACCCCAACCCAAACCACTGGTTCTAGTATGTAGTACCGCAAGCCATCATACACCTGTCCCAGTATGGAAGAGGTTGTTGACTAGTAGAGATGTTATAAGAGTGCAGTGGGGATACTATATACTCAGTAATCATATCCATACAACATAAACATAAATATAATATAAACCTCTGAATATCAAGTGGGAGATAAAGTAAACATAATGTTAAAAAAATTGTACCCACATCACAAAAAATATCCCAGGCACCCAATATTGAAATCCCAATGAGTATACAACGTATAAGAAGGTAAATAAAGAAACATCATAGAATCTTCCAGATTCCATCCCAGTATCGCTACCAGATCCATGATCCAAAACTCATCTATCTATCTAGGCCCCTTTTCCTTAAATGGATCCCTATTCCTAAATTATACACATGCATAAGAATTATCATTCATGGTGTGACTAATATAACCTATTAGGACACCACTAATGCATCCTTAACATATGTTCATATGTATAACAAGTTTATAACATGATAAAAATTAATGTTCAAACAATCCTAAACAAACAAATGTTAATATTTCATGTGCTAACCAATCCACTTTGATCCTCGAACATACCTTCCTCTTCTCCATTCTAGAAGGATAACTCAAAGTATTTTGGGAGTGATCAAGAGAAATCCACAAGGTTGGTAAACATGTCATGTCATGAGTGATCAAGAGAAATCCATTAGGATGGTAAACATGTCATGTTAGGAGTGATCAAGAGAAATTCACAAGGCTAGTAAAATTTACACTCGATAGTCTAAAGGCATCAATTTGGATCATGACACAAGGACATCATATCCCAGATCCATCATGGTTCCAGACTCAATATCATTAAACACACTCTTGGTCACAGCTCAGGCCTCATGGTTTTTATATCCCGTCTATGCCTTGGGTGAGGGAACAAGGCCGCTGCACCACCGCTACTGCTCCCAAGGGTCTGGCCTCAAGGACATCATGCACCACCCTATTCCCAGGACCATCATCACCATCATCACCATCATCACAAGAGTTTCACACTCCCACTATAAGGGATAACTATATCATGGAGGTCCACATATTCCGAGCACCACTGTAATGCATTTAAGGAATAATAACAAAACATAACAGGGTTTATCATGAAAGGTAGAACATAGCTTGTAGTCAGGAGGATTGATAGTAACATACAATAACATGAGATCAATATAAAGAATATTCTATCAAGCTACAATAGAATTCTCATGGAATCATTAATTATAAATGGGTCTATAGGCTACACATGCACACACACACATGCGATTGAAATCAAGTGTGGTCAAATAACTTATGACAACACGAGTATCACATTATGGAAACAAGAGTATATAGGGGCCCCAAATGGTAAGTAACATGCTACCTCAATACCATAGATTTCAAATCCAAAGTTTTTCCAAGGAAGCATAATTTTAATCACATATGTATGTTAATCAGTTTAATCCCTCACTAAATATTCTTATAACTAATTATAAATATTTTATTTCCAAAAATAAATAAAACCTCCACAATCTATAAAAAATTATATCTATAGAAAAATCCTAATAAGTTCATGATAATTATTTATAATTTTTTTTAAAATTATGGGATATTATTATTTAATGGATTTCTTATCATTTTTTCAAAAATATCATGAAAAATTATTTAAAAAACAAATTTAAATATAGAATCCCTCCTAGAATTATCCCTTAAAAAAACATTATACACAAGAGAGAGAAAGTGGGTTATTCCATGAATATAAACTAGAAAAATAACTTGAAATAATCTATGAAAAATTCATATATATTAGGAAAGGGACTTTTTAATTTCTCTAACTAAAGAGGATACAAAAACCCAAAGGCAACAGAAGTGTCGGTATTTTTAAGAAAGAAAAAGGTGCTCAGATTGGAAACATTAAAAACCCAAAATTAAAATCACAAATTTATTTTATTTTGAAGCGATTCATAAATGAAGAATGATTAAAATAGTATTTATAAAATTAAATGTGTCATAGGAATGAAATTCCAACAATTTAAAACTTTTAAAATCATCAAGAAATGTTACTGGTTCGTGCTAGAAAGAAGAAAATGAAAAACGGGGTTAAAATTCACCTTTACTCTAAAAAGGACTCTATATAAGGGTAACATGTTTTCAAACTTATGTAGCTCATTCTATCACATGATGGTACCAATTTTCCCTAACAAAACCATTGAAAAAAAGGATATACCCTTACGCAACTCAGTCCTACCATTACACATCCTTAGAAAACATATAGTTAGTATTACGTGCAGGCTAGGGTACCCTTACATAACCTTTGAAGAAAACAACTTAACCAAATGCAACTTGGAGTTACCTTAATTTTATTAGATGGTTTCTAATCTAAAACTTACACATCATGGGTTTAACCTTCCATAACCCATGAAAATTATGTGTTACCTTTACATAACTTCAAAAAACCAGTCTACATATAGGTAGAAAGAATTTACCAATACGTAGACCCTATGATCTATTTAAGGGTAAAATAAAATTGAAAAAATATTATTTTTTCACTAAAATGACTTATAAATTGTAACCAAATGGGGATCTTAGGAATATTTACAAAATTTAGAACATTTCAGCAATCATTAACCAACCCTATAGGGCCCAAAACACGACTTCCCCAATCCTGCCTTCAATAGGTCAGGGGATGGTGACCAGTGCTGAGTAGGCACATCACACACCAGGGACGCATTAGTTTAATATACCTATACACACACAAATATCCAATCCCATATAATGGTGAAATGTAAAACAACTAAAACCAATGCATTTATACATCTACAATCTCACAATTAGAGTATGACAATAAGGTAATAAAAGTAAGGGCCAAATACATGACCACCAAAAGAAAATGAAAACAATTCTAACCAATAAATTAGAATATTACTACTATAAATAAAACCACTAGAACACACCTTGGTATGTCTGGATCATTAAGCTTTACCTGGTCCTGGTTACTCTAGTACTCTCTCAAATTGTCAATCATATACATAAGACATGGAATGTGCAGAAAAAACCATATAGTGGTAAGTATACAAATTCCATGTAGGACACCATAAAATCACTAAAAAAAGAATCATGAATATTCATCTCATAAAAAGGATATAAAAATAAATGTATTAAAAACATAGATAAACTCTGGAAGGGCACTACACCCCTATGTAGTCCTAACCAAATTACCTGCCACAGGATTCTACATGAAGCTTCTCGGAAATTATCATTCCAGGGGAACCCAATCCATGAGCCATGATATCATTAGAGACACTCATATAAGTGGTTATGACCATTGGAACAATTCTAAAAAAATAAATGGTCCCTGAATATATCAATACTCAAATAGGGGATCACACTGAGGACTGCTAGGGGACCCCACAAACGTAATATGGATCAAACCGCTATATATGGTATTATATACATGGTATTTTTCGAACCACAAGCCAAAGAAATTTCTCGTGATGATCACAAAAATAAATGGGGGATAAATCCATAATGTATAAAATTTTAGGAATGAACCTCACTCTTTGTTCATTTAATCCTCGATACATTGTTGTATAATTAGACAAATGAAGAGGAAAATAAATAACTAACAAATAAATCCATCGCAAACAAATATACTTTCAATGCATGAAATAATTATTATTTATGGAATTGACCCATTCTTGATTGGGATAAAATAAAATGATGGAATTACAAAAATAAAACACGACATCTAGATTTTTGATTGATCATTAATGAAGAATAGTTTTGTGTTTTCGTCATTGGAGAGATCCTCAAACTCTATTAGCACACGATCCTTGATTTGATCTCGATTCGATGTCATATACCAATGATCCTCCAACATTTCCTCTCAAAAAGATCCTATAAAAAAATATATTATGTGGATAAATCTAGGTATTGAGGCATATCCATGTAATTATAGATGATTTTAGTTCATTATAAATTAATAGAATAAATTAATTTCATTTAATTAATTTATTTAAAAATTCACCAATGACTGAACCAAAACTGATTGTCTGATGTGCTCTAATGTTATGATACTCCTAGGTTAGAAACAACAATCTGGACTCAAGAAAGACCTCCTATTTCAGATATAAGACTCCATTTAAGATTTATTTCAATTTATCAGGAAATATATGCTTATGTGATATTAATATTTTTAATATTTCTAAAATATTAATTCTGGGTTCACTGTGCCTTGGATTCTCACACTGTCTCAACATCTGGCTCCAAAATTAATCCATATAATATTTTGAAGTAATACATGGAAAAATTAGAGTTATTACATTCTCCCCACCTTGGGGATTTTCAACCCAAAAAGAAAAAACCCTACTAAAAAAGATGAGGGTAGTGGTCTTGTATTTGGGTCTCATGCTCCTAGGTTATCTACAGAAGAATATTATGCGGCCACCTGAAACACACTAGGGGAATTGATCACCCATAAAATATACTCTCTGGATGATCCTTGATCTCCACTATGTAGTCCTCTAAGGTAGCCCTATCCTTGATGTCTAGCTCTCCCTAGTCAATAACATGTGATTAGTCATGCACATACCTCCTCATATATGACATGTTAAAGGTGTTATGTACCCGACCTAACTATGGCGGTAGATCCAAATGGTGTGCCACCTTTCAAACTCTACTTAGTGTCTATAATGGGATAATGAATCTTAGAGATAGATTGTTTCCTATCCAATTCTCCATAATCCATACCAAGGTTAGACCCTCATGAACACATGGTCTCCCTCAACGAACTCCATAGGTCTCCATCATTGGCCTAAATAAGACTTCTATAATATATTCATAGTTATCATATCCTCCTGAATGATCTAAACCTTCTCTATAATATATCACATGAACTATGAGTCTATGAGTGCTGACTCACTTGAATTAGTCCAACAAAGTGTTGTCCTACAAGGTATCCCATTCAAGGTCTCAAATGTCACCATACCGATGGTGGATGGAAATATATTATTGAAAGAAAAATCCACCAAGGTTAGGTGATTATTCCAAATATGAAAAAATACAATATTTAACCCCAAAACATGTCTTGTATGTCCTGAATGGTTTTCCCAATATAACCTTCATTTTGGGGGTGAAACACCGTGTTCAAAAAAAAACTAGTCCAAAATGAATCCTATAAACCTCTCCATAATCGTGAAGTGAATTGAGAATCATGGTATAAAATGATCATTGAAGGAACTCCATGGAGTCAGAATATATCCTACCTGTACAAGTGTCCCATGTTCTCTACTGAACTCTACTCTCAGATGGCTAGGAAGTGGGCTAACATGGTGAGTCAGTCTACGATCACCCAGATGGCATCGTGTCCTATAGATGTATGTGGTAACCCCATCATGAAGTACATGGATATACCATAACAATTAAACTCTCAAAATTAAATGGGTTGAGCTAAACCCACTGGAAGCTGATGCTCAACCTTCACTTACTGAAAATAGAGTCATTAAGAGATTAAACTCTACTACAAATATCTTCATCCTTGGCCACCAGAACTTCCACCAAAGGTATTGGTACACATTTTCAACACTTAGATGTACTGAAAAGGGTGAATTATGAAAATACATTATAAAAACCTATATCAATGCTACTAGAACCATCATCCATACTTTGAAAATAATGACATGCTTCCCACCTTCCAAAAATCCATTAGAAGCATGTACATTGGATATCAGCTTACATAGGGTCTCACAATCGATGTCCCAAAGTCGTGGATCCATAAATCACTGTAAAATTATAGGGGTAAAAACTATCACCTATATGTAAGATTATACATCTCCATCCAACATTGGAAAATTCAAAGAGGACAACTAATCTGATTCCTCACTCAGAAACTATTAACAAGATCTCATCATGAGTGCATCTGCCACCACATTCCCCTTCCCATGAGTATAGAAAATCTCAAATTCATATTAGAAGATTAACTCTAGCCATCACCTATGTCTCAAGTTACAATCCATATGAGATAAGATATAATTGAGACTCTTGTGTTTAGAGTATATGATAAACCGATCTCCTATCAGGTAGCATCACCACATCTTCAGGGTGAAGACTACCATGGCTAGCTCAAGATCTTGGGCCTCGTAGTTCTACTCACATAGTCCCAAATACATGGACCCATAAGAAATAACTTCCATCCTTTACATCTAGACTGAACCATGTCTAGTCCCTAAGTCATTAAAGAACACTACATACTTGACACCCTCATCTAGAAATATCAATACTAGGGTTCTCATCAACCACTTCCTTAACTCCTTAAAACACTGCTAGAACCTTTCCATTCACATGAAAGGATACCCCTTTCGGGGTAAATTTGTAAAGGGTGTTTCCACTATAGAGAAATCATGTACAAATCTATGCTATTAACCTACATACCCAAGGAAACTCCACACCCTAATAATAATCTTGGGTGTCTCCCAATATAGAATTGCCTCAACGTTCACTGGTCCACCACAACTCCAGCCCTTGAGATTACGTGTCTCGAGAAGTGTACCTATTGAATCCAGAACCGAAACTTCAAGATATGACCACAAATATGGTGCTCTCATAGTATGTCCAGGACCATCCTCAATTGTCTCATGTTCCCATACTAGGACACTTAGTACACTAGGATATCATCAATGAAGAATTCCACAAACTGGTCTATGAATGGTTGAATGATTTAGTTCACTAATCCCATGAACACTCATAGGGAATTATCCACAACAAAAGTAATCAACAAGTAATCATAGTGACTGTAGGGTAATATGAATTCCATCTTTAGTATATTGTCATCTTGTACTCATATTTGGTGATAGATTTATCCGAGGTCAATATTTGAGAACCATCTCACCCCCATCAACTGATCAAATAGGTTGTCGATCATTGGTAGCGGATACTTATTCTTCACGGTTACATGGATCAAGTACTAGTAATCCACACATAACATTTTATAATATCCTCATTCATGGAAAAAAACACTAGGGTTGCCCAAGGGAAACACTGGGTGTCACAAATCCCTTCTCTTGTAAGTCGTCTAACTACACACTTAACTCACAAATCTCTACGAGAGCTATCAAATATACTGGTGTAGATATTGAGGTTATACTAGGGTGAACATCAATGTATAATTCTATATATTTTCAAGGAGGTAAGCCAAAAATATCCTCAGAAAAGGCATACCCATACTCTGCCACCAACACAGAGAACGATAATCCCATATTTGCTACAAATAGATACCATACAAATATCCTGCCTCCAAGCATTAGATCACACTATCGGAAGAAGTGTGCAATCACCAATTCACCTCACATCAGAGTCTCCAAGCACTAGGGTCAAGCCAAAGGCTCAACTAGAATCTATAATTCCTGAATAAGAGAATTGGATATAAAGGAATGAATCACACCTATATCTATCAGTACTATATCTAAGGTAGAGAAGACATAGACCATAAATCGTATCATCCTTGGAACCTTGGGGTCATAGTCCCTCATATATTGCATCTATACACATCCCTGACCATCAGCTCCCTGAACCTGGTGTGGACCACCTGGGGTGGGGGTGGAGACAATAGGTTACACCTACTGCCACCTCCTACTTATCTATCCACACCTATACCATGTCATATTCCCTAAAAAACTTCATTATTCTACCTCCATATATGGATTGGTAGTTGATTCATGCCTATCACAGGGGATAGAAAAAACAACATTATATTTTCCCTAATATAGCACGACAACTGATCAAGGTCATCTCACCTGAGGAGCCTTTTAATTTGTTCAATTTATTCTTCTAAATCACCTAATCTATCCCTTTTTAAGTATTTAATGATGAAAATGATAAGATTTTTTTCTTTTTCATTTATGTCATGAAAAATGGAAATTCTAATTCATAATACCATTAAAATAAAAAAATAATGAGTAAGGAAAGAAAGCACTTGGTATTTGATTTATTTTTGGATTCCATCATTATTTTACATTATATTTTTTATTTCATTATGATAATCCAAATATGAAATATCATGTTTGAACTACTATTATTTATTTAGAAATTATGGAAGATCATCGAATTATTAACCCTCTAAATTCTACATCCTCATTTAATCAAGGTTGAATACCTCCTTGGTATTGGAGGTTCCATCTTCTAGGACCCAACTCTATCAATTTTGTTTCATCCATTGATTAGCTCAACTCCAACGTGTGAAGAACTGACCAATGGAGAGAGGGAAGAGTGATTAAATACAAGAATAAAGATATATTGAGTTGCATGTCATCGGAGGTGGTCACCACATCAAGGACATTAACCTCACCCATGAACGCTACTCAATTCTATCTACAAACCTAAAATTAAACTTTAATGAAAATTCATGAAAACCTTAACCTCCCCCTAGGACAAGACTTGGGGCCAACCTATAATTTCTGAGAGTAAGAGATCATTCAGTGGAGTGGGAAGAAGAGAAGAAGTAGAAGTAGAATAAAATAAAAGAAAGAAAATTTTAAAATAATGGTGATGTGAAAACAAAATATTAAAGTAAAATAGAATTGGGATAAGGGAGAGAAAAAATAATAAAATAAATGAAATAAAAAATAATTAATAAATTTACATAATTTAAAATGAATGTTAAAATAATAATAATAATATTATTATTATTATTAATTTTTAATATTATAATAATTAAGTGAATAATTTATTTTTGAATAAGAAGAGATAGAAGAAAATTTGAAAAGAAAAATAAATTTTATAATAAAAATGATAAAATAAATATATTAATAATATTATTATTATTATTTTTATGACTAATGATATTAATTATAAAAATTCTAATAAAAATAAAAATAAAGAATATTTATAGAAAAAAATGTAAAATATAGATTACACCTTATAAAAGTTCATGTTATTTATTTAACTAAATGGAATTTAATTTACAATTTAAAATGAAAATTCAAAATTAAAAATAAAATAAAGAAAATAAAATAAATAAAAATCTGAACAAAGGGATAAGTTGAAGTAGCCTCCTCCTCCATCGAGGATCCTCATCCCGAGGTCTATTTAATGATTTTAGAAGGGGACTTGACCCCCCTTTTATAGGCAAGGGTGAATGTTCGGTTCCAGAATTTTCTTCCAAAAGATTCCACATGTTAGCCCCATTAAATCGACGAATTGGGAATATTTTTCTGCATAATAGTTTTTCACCAATTTCATTCTTAGTTCCACTACAAATTTAAACTTCATAAACCATTTATATAGAGAATTATGTCTATTTTACATTAAGAATTTACTATTCCCGCATAGACTCTTCATAATCCACATCTCTGGTTTAACATGCATTAATGACCTTGGAAATGGATGATTAATGAATAAACGCCTTCATTAATGTTTTTATTAATTTCTTCACGTTTCCCATCAAAATTTCAGGTTATTTGGTTCTTCCATTTAGGATATATGGTCCAAACATAAAAAATATCCAGGTTTTTGAGCAGTTTTCAAGGCCCAATGTGTGAGTTTCTTTTGGGATTCTAAATGGTAGATTTAGATTTGGGGTCCAAAAGAATGAAAAGAAGACCATAGAACATAAAAACCTATTAAATAATGTATTTTTTCAATTTTTAATATTAATGAAAATGTTATGGCCGAAATACAATAATAATTTAAAATAATTAAAATCCAAAATAGGCTATTTTTTCCAATTAAGCTCAAAATACCACTAAAACCATAAAATGTTTCAATTTACCTTAAAATAATAATTTTTTAGGATTAATAACATTGAAATTCAAAGTAAAATTATTGAAAATATTTTCCCATTCAATTCACCCACACATAAACCATGATTTTCCACAAGAATAAAATATCAACATTGAAAATTAGAGGGCACCAATGTTACCAATATTCAAATTTAAAATAAATAAAATAAAATAAAATAATTTTCAATGTCAAATAAAATTTTCATTAATACACATTAAATATAAATTTAATTTCTCAATTTTAAAAGACCCAATCAATTCAAGTATTTTACTTTTCCCCTTTGAGAAATGATGGAACTTATTATTTCATTCATTTATGTTCCTCAATTCATTATTATTAAATAGGCCAAATCATGATCTACCTCACAATGAATTATTTTCTATCATCACTCATGATACAATTTAAGTAGTGTTATTTTCATATCATGAATACACGATCCTTAACCACAAGCTTGTAAAGGAAATACTTTACCCAATTTGTAAAGACAAAAGGAACATAAAATAACGAGGACTTTTAATAAAGGTTTAAATGAATCTGAGGATTAGGGTTGTTAGGATTTGATGGTTTCATAAAATTAAGGCATAAGGAGGTGGTTTAACTCTCAATGAATAAATAATAATATTCAAAGTAAAGAGGTTTAATGGAATTATACTATTCTAATTGTAACAACTCCCAAATTCCTCAAAAATCAAAGAAAAGACCATGATATGTTTAAGAATATTGATTGATTTTCCCTCTCTTGATTTTATTTTTATTTTTATACACTCTCTATTTTATTTTGTAAATAAAATTTTCATTTTTTTATTTTTTTAAAGTTATGTTTTAGAATAAACCTCACGTCCACCACATAAATAAATATGATATAAATCATAGTTCTAGTAATGGAGTTTTTTGGGTTTCCCAGATCACAATCATTTTTATCAATTTTGGGTTCTTTTGTCATTTTAATTTCTTAATATTCAAGAGGGGAAAACAATAGAGTGTAATGAATGATTCCAAAACCTTATACAATTCCCACAATAAACACACCACACTTCTTCCTTATAATTAAAATCATCCCATTTACCATGGTTCCCTTCACCCCCACACTTCAATATTAAAATATCATGAAAATACTAAGAGGAGGGTAGTAATGGATAGAAATAGCTTGAAATATGGATTATTACTCTAAAGGTCAGTCATGGACTCTATGGGATAAATGAGGATTTATTTAAAGTTTTTATTTTTTGGATAAATGTTTATAAAAATATGCCTTCATCATTTTAAATGTGTTTTCACATTTTCATATCTTTGACAAGTTCAAATGCATGTTCTTGCAGGTGGAATGTCCTAATATCACCCAAGAAATATGCTCATGATAAAATAGGAAGTACTTGGTCTGTAAATCCTCTCGGGAATGGACATATGATACAAGAAAATCACTCATGGAATGATTAATAATAATAAATCAATTCACATGAATTAAAAAAAAATTCAAAGCCTAAAAAATTGTTGGGAAATTTCATTTACATGAATAAATTAATTTCCTTAAATCATGAGTCCTTAGTTTAATATCCATGAGTCACTTTAATCATCCAGTTATATATTTTAATCAATTAATCACATTAACATTTAAATCTAAAACATGGAATCATAGGATTCCTAAAAAAATTCATGTCTCCTAGATTATTCAAGTAAAGCATACTTCAAGTATGATCATGTGATTTTCACTATAAATCTAAAAACATGATCTAGAGAAAAAATAAAGAGAGTTTATAAGATAAAACAATAAAATTAAACTCCCTTTAACATGAAACATAGTCCTTATCCTTCACTATTCATGGATAAGTTTTTCCATTATGATCCTATAAAAGATAATTACACAATTAAGTACAAGGATCATGTCATTAAATCTCATAAAGATAGGAGGGAGTGTGCTGTATGATGGAATACTTCCTAAGAAATGAAATTTAAAATCTAATCTCCTAGAAATAAATTGAAAGGGGTAAGTCTTTATATGATCCCCTAAGTGGGCCCTGAATTTTTACTTCCTCCAGAGGGTAGTATGAGTTTTTATCCAAAATTAGTTGGTGGATAAAGATTCATTAATTTGGACCACCATATGTGGATTTTCCTATATAGTGCTTCGTCCATGTTATTTGGAAATGATAAATGGATAGAGTACACCATATACCTACACTCAAAATTAGGTATAGCTTGCATTGTGGTGTAGAATGAATTTTGAGTCACCCTCCTTCTTGGTTTCTAATTATAAAAACTCATTATATTATAGTGTTGAATTCATATAGGGTTCAATAAGAGAAACTTATTTTATGATTTCATTAGGTTCAGCTACATAGATCTCTTTATCGGACTCCTATAATTCATGTTCATTGAAATTAGGGAGCTTCATGTGTTCCTTAATAGGTGTAGGTCTAGTTTCTTCATCCTCTTCTAAGGCATAACAATTATTTTCTGAATATGAAATTTTAAAACAATAGGGAGTGATACACAATTCAGTTTGACTAAAATTAAATGAAGAGATAGAGTATGAGAAAAGTTAAATTCACTAGATTGGATCAGATTCAATCAATTACTCAGTGGTAAGTGCCTCTTGGAGTATATTCTTAGAGGTTGGAGGCAGGTAGTCGGGCGCTTCCATTTTTACATCAAATTCCACCACATGGTTGGTATATTCATTTAATGATGTTGGCTCATCTTCTTTCCAGGGTTTGGGGAGATCAAGAAGTTCCTAATATTCATTACATAATTAATCAAATTCTTTTTTATCTCATACTTGTGGCTCAGTAGGCAATTATTCCTCCTTCTCTTCCTCTAGTAAGACAAGTGCCTAATCTTTTGGTTTGGTTCAATTTCAATTTCAATTTCTTCTAATGATGCTTGGAAATATGCAGTTATCCAATCCATTTGGACATGGAGAACCCACACCTTTTCATAAATCTCTTTAATATCATACTCGAGTTTGTGTTTTTCAACTTTATCCTGGAAAAAATCTAGTGGAACTTCTTAAAAAATGTATAGAGTGAATGAGGATCATTGTTCCTATGTCTTGTACACTTATTGATTGAATTCTGGGATGTATTCAAAAAATTAACTTAGCTACCTAGCCAATCCTTCAACCAATGGTTGCTTAAGGGTCTCCTTGATATCCTAGATGAGGTCCTTGAATTCATCCTTTTTGAAAATTTGGCTCCAGCCTTCCCTGATCTATCTATCCCATAATACAAAACCATCTTCTACAGATCAGGGAGCTTCAGCTTCTGGTTCTTTCACATGGGAGTAATTGTTCCATGAATTAATGAAATTATTGTTGGAAAACATCACGGATATATATTTTTAGTTTTTTATAAAATAAATTAAATCTATATAAAATGTGAAGTAGAAAAATATAAGAAAACTTATTATTGGTTCCCCCAAAAACAATGTCAGTTTTAACACACACCTGTCATGGGGTATGAAAAAATAAATATTATGTTTTTCCTAATACATCATAATAGCTGACTAGGGTCCTCAAACTTGAGGATCATTTTATTTTGTTCACTTTATTCCTCTAAACCACCTAAAATATATATTTTTTGTGGTATTAGGCATTTAATAAAAACAATGACAATATTTTTGGTTTTTTGATTTATGACATCCAAAATGGAAATTATAATTTATACTACCATGAAAACAAAAATAGAACGAGTTAAGGAAAGAAATTACATGGTCTGTGGTTTGGTTTTGGATTAAATCACTATTTTCCTTTATATGTTCGATTTCGGTTTGATAATCCAGACATGAAATCTCATGTTTGAACTGTATGATCAAAATATAGATGTAGATTCTCAAATACAAGAGGGGATGGGGGGTGTGAATTGTAAGTTTAAAAGATTTCATTTTTATACTTAATAAAATCTATGTTTAACAATGGATTCGATAAGGAAACTTAAGAAAAGTTTAATTAGGAAAATATTCTACCTTAAAGCGTGTAGAAATATTATTTATATCAGAGTATACAAGTATAAGAAATTATAATAAAGTTATACTTTCTTTCTTTAACAAAATATGTACCTGAAATAAAACTTGTAACAAAAATAAGTAAATAGGTATATGAAATATTTTAATCCAAAGAGAAGGGTATCCAATAACCTTGGATAAAGGTCCCTTGATTTATACATTCAAAAAAGTTTGTATTACCCACACTAGGGTAATCCCTCGATAAGAATATCGGAATCTATCTTGCTATCCTCGCAAGCCCTCAAACTTTAAGGTAGTCAGAACCTCTATATTCCTATCCTTGAAGGTCCTCAATTGATCAGCCAATCAGAATTATTCTAGAAATGATGAACACGTTGTTCATGGATGAACAAGATGTTCACTGATCGCACAATCCATGAAAGTACCTCTCTTTAGAAATCACTACACCCCATGACATCATGTAATCTCTAGATGTTTTTTATCTTAAAATGGTTGGGGTATTCATAGGTGAGAAATCCCAATGGTCAGCTCCTCCTCCAATAGTCATATTTTGACTTAAATTTCATAGGGACCAGGATAGGTTCCACTCAGCCAACAGTTAGTTAGAAACATATTGTACGACATAATTTTATTGTAACATAATAATGTGTAAGGAATTATAACATTTAAGAAAAAAATTATTAAATTTAAGAATGTTAAGTAAACTAGGATCTGATAAAGTTGGAATAATAACTTATGAATGAAAAGTAACTTTAACAAATATGAATAATCAGATTCTAAATATAGTGGGTAACAGAATCTAAATATTTATAAAAATGATGTTTAGTTTTGAATAGAAACTATGTCTGAATTTATGAAGAACCCGAATCTGAATTTCTGATAATTCAAAGTTTAAATTTATAAGAATTCAGCATCTGGATTTCTGAGAATTCAGAGTTTGAATTTATAAGGATTGAGAGTCTGAATTTATGAGCATTTAGAGTCTGAATTTCTGAGAATTCAGAGTCAAAATTCTTGATGAAATATAGTATGAAAATAGATGGAAACGAAGTCTAAAAATAGTGAGACTCGGTATCTAAGAACCTGTAAGGTTATGAGGTTTTGATAAGGATCTGATTATTCTTAAGATAAATCGGCCATAGAAAATATGGTTAATCTTAGATAAGGAACATTAAACATTAGATAGAAAATCGTGTTAAGGTTTAAGAAAATATATTTCCATAGAGAAAGAAAATAATATTTATGGAAAAAGTGTTTGTGATTTTAAAAACATTAAGAAAGGGAGAAGTCATAAGATAGGTTTTTGACCTAACATGAACTAATATTATTTATTTAGAAATTGCGGAATATAATTGAATGCCTAAACACACTCAATTCTACCTCCTCCTTTAATCAAGGTTGATGACACTCCTTGGTCATGGAGATTCCATCATCTAGTACATAGCTCTATCAATGATTTTTCATCCACTGATTAGCTTAACTCCAACAAGTGAAGAACTAACCAATGGAGAGAGGGAAAAGGGATTAAATAAAAGAATAGAGATGGATTTAGTTGCTTGTCATTGGGGGTAGTCACCACAATGAAGATATTCACCTCACCCATACCTGATACTCAATTATATCTATATACATAAAGTTAAACATTAAAGAAAATTCACGAGCACCTTGACCTCCCCCCAGGCAAGCCTCAGGGCCAACATCTCATTTTCGAGAGTAAGAGATCACTTGGAGGAGTGGGTGGAAGAGAAGAACAATTAATTTAATAATGTAAAAGAAAGAAAACTTGAAAATAACGGTGATGAGAAAAAAAAGATTGAAGTAAAATAGAATTGGGATGAGAGAGAAATAGAGATGAAATAAAATAAAAGAAAGAAATAAAATAGAATGCTGAAATTTATATAATTTATAAAGAATGTTTAAAAACAATAATAATAATAATATTAATCAGTATTATTACTGTTATAATAATTAAGAGAATAATTTATTTCTAAAGAAGAATAAGAGAATGATGAAAATTATAAAAGAAAAATAAAATTTAAAAGAATAATGTAAAAATGAATTTAATAATGATAATAATATTGTTATTATTAATAGTAATAATGATATTAATTATAATAATACTAATAAAAATTAAAAATAATAAGAATTAGTGAATAATAAGAAAAATATTGATGACTCTTTATAAAAATGCATGTAATTTATTTAGCTAAATGGAATTTTAATTAGAATTAATTATAAAAATATTAAACTAAAAATAAAATAAAGAAAATAAAATAAATAAAAAGAAGAACATATGGAGATGTTATATTAGCCTCCTCCTTGGTCGAGGATCCTCATTCAGGGGTCACAATGATGATTTTGGAAGGGAGTATGTCCCTCCTTTTAAAGGCAAGGGTGAAAGTTTGGTTCCAGAATTTTCCTTCGAACGGTTCCACGTGTTAACCCCATTAAGTGGCCAAATTGGTAGAATGTTTATTCAAAAAGGTGTTCATTACTGTCTTTCTCGTTCCCCCTTCAAATTTAAGTTTCATCCTCCATGTGTAGAGATAGTTATGTCTGTTTTACTCTGAGAATTTATTCTTCCCACACAGACTCTAAATATTCCACATCTCCAGGTTCTCATGCATTAATGACCTTGAAAATGGATGATTCATGCATAGACACCTTCATGAAAGTTGTTCACTAATGTCGGGCACGTTTTTACTCCAAATGTACGTTTATATTGTCCATCCATTTAGGAGACCTGGTCTAAACATAAAAAATCTCTAGATCTATGCCCAGTTTTCATAACTGAACTTGTTACTTGGTTTTGGGTTTCTAAATGGTGAAATTTTCTTTTGGTCAAGAAGAATGAAATGAATAACATAGAACATAGAAACCTATAAAAGAATAATCTTTCAATTTGGATGAGTGAAATAAATGTTTTGGCCAAAATAAAAAAAATAAATTAAAACAGTAAAAATCCAAAATAGGCCATTTTGTCTAATTAAGCTCAAAATACCTTAAAACCATAAAATGTGAAAATTGACCTTAAAAAAACCTTTATAGGATTAAAAACATTGAAATTAAAAGTAATATTATTGAAAATATTTTCTTTGCTAGCGGTCCCTCGAATATCTCTCGATCATCTGTGCGATGGGTTAGACAATCACGTGCAATATGTCCCCGACCATCATACACTATGAAAAAATGTATATTTGCAACAGGTTATTTGTGACGGGAAGGGGTCTTGTCGCAAATAGTCTTTCGGGAGAAAATATTTGCAATGAGACCCATTACCCGTCCCAAATGGTTTGGCGCGAGATGCATGCCAAACTGCGGGAAGGGTATTTGCAACATGTTTTTATTCCCATCGCAAATACACGATGATTGTTTTTAGTATTTGTGATGTAATTTAACTCCCGTCACAAATACATTGTTGGTAGGTGGGTATTTTTGACGTTTCTCATCGTAAATACCTTGTTTTTCCACCACACCTAATTAATAGGGGTTGGTATTTGTGACGGTAAGCTCATCACAAATACTTCTATCGCAACTAATCTATCCAAAATATACCTCCATATGATTTTCCCCATTCTACTCATTTCTCTACTTCTCTCTCCCTCTCTACTTATATTTTCCCTCAATTTTTTTCAATATTTAAAATTCTACATTAGATCAATATTAAAGCCTTACAACCAACAAATGATTCAATTTTAAGATATTTATCTATTTCATTTATTTTTTAGTTAATTCATTTTATTTTATATTAGTTATAATTATTGTTAAATAGCTATAATCAAATTAATTTAGAATTAGATTGTTTTATTTTGAATTATTTATTTTTACAAATAATTATGTGTGATTAGTATTAATTAGTATTAATTAATAGTTAGTATATTAATAATTATTAATTAGTAGTCATTAGTGTTAATTAGAAAAATATTAATAATTAGTAATAATGAGCGAGAATTAGTAAAAAGAAGTGGAAATAATTAGTAAATTGAAATAAATATTTATAAATAGTAATAACTAGTAATAATTAGAAATAATTAATAACAATAAGCGGTAACTATTAAAAATTTGTAATAATTAGTATTAATTAACAGTAATAACTAATAATTAGCAGTAATTAGTAATAAATTGTAATAATTGGTATAAATTGAAATAATTAGTAATAATTAGTAATAAATATGAATAATTAGTAATAAATATGAATAATTAGTATTAAATATGAATAATTCGTAAAAAAATATGATTAATTAGTAATAATTAGTAATAAATATGAATAATTAGTAATAATTAGTAATAAATATGAATAATTAATATTAATTTGCAATAATTAGGAATAATTAAAAATAATTAGTAATAATTGGGAATAATTAGGAATAATTAGCAATAATTAGTAATAATTATGAATAATTAGAAATAATTAGTAATAATTTTTGAAGAAATATGAATAATTAGGAATAAATATGAATAATTAGTAATGATTTGTAATAATTAGTAATAATTTGTAATAGTTAGTAACAAATTTAATAATTTGTAACAAATTTAATAATTAGTAACAAATATTAACAATTAGTAATTATTAGTGATAAATATGAATAATTAGCAATTATTAGTAATAAATGGTAATAAATAGTAAAAAATAGTAAAAAATATGAATAATTAGTAATAAATAGTAGTAAATATGAATAATTATTAATAAATAGTAATAAATATGAATAATTAGTAATAATAAGTAGTAAATATGAATAATTAGTAATAATCAGTAATAAATTATAATAATTTGAAATAAATAGTAATAATGAGTAATAATTTCAAATAATTAAGAATAATTATAAATAATTAGTAATAATTATGAATAATTATGAATAATTAGTATTAATTTGTAATAATTACTAATAATTAGTAATAATTAGTAATAAATAGTAATAAATAGTAATAAATAGTAATAAATATTAATAATTAGTATTAATTAGTAATAATTAGTAAGAATTAGTAATAATTTGTAATAATTAGTAATAATTAGTAATAATTAGTAATATTTAGTAATAATTAGAAATAATTACTAAAAATAGTAATAATTAGTAATAATTACTAATAATTAGTAATAAATAATAATAATTAGTAATAATTAGTAATAATTAGTAATAAATAGTAATAATCAGTATTAATTAGTAGTAAATAGTAATAAAGAGTAATAAAGATTAATAATTAATAATAATTATTAGTAAATAGTAATAATTAGTAATAATTAGTAATAAATATTAATAATTAGTAATAATTAGTAATAATTTGTAATAGTTAGTAATAGTTAGTAATAATTTGTAATAATTAGTAATAATGTGTAATAATTAGCAATAAATATGATTAATTAGTAATAAATAATATTAATTAGTTATAAATAGTATTAATTAGTAATAATTAGTAATAAATAGTAATAAATAGTAATAAATAGGAATATAAAGAAATAAATAGTAATAAATAGTAATAAATAATAATAATTAGTAATAAATAGTTAAAATTGGTAATAATTAGTAATAAATAGTATTAATTAGTAAAAATTTATAAAAATTAGTACAAATTAGTAAAAATTAATAATAATTAGTAATAATTAGTAATAATTATTAATAATAAGTAATGATAAGTAATGATAAGTAATAATTAGTATTAATTAGTATTAATTGGTTATATTTATTAATAATTTGTAATAATTAGTAATAATTAGTAATAATTAGTAATAATTTGTAATAATTAGGAATAATTAGAAATAATTAGTAATAATATGTAATAATTAGAAATAATTAGTAATAATTATGAATAATTAACAATAATTAGAAATAATTAGCAATAATTAGGAATAATTAGTAATAATAACAAGTAATTAGTAATAATTACCATTAATTACTAATAATTACCAATAAATAGAAATATATATCAATAAACATGATGTCCCAAAATTCCATGTATTTTTTTATTGGGGATTATTTCGAGAAGATTTACTAAGACTACATGCGATTCTGAGGCCTAGTGTGCCCAGAATGGTCTGGTGAAAAATGTTATGTTTTAAATAGTACGCGTGAGCAGTTTTCCTGATATAGTGTAATAACTCTTAAACAGGGTCCCAAATCAGAAATCTGAGGGAAAAATTACGTTCATGATGGTAGGATTACCCTAGGCGCGACTTATGTTTAGTCGGCACATGCATCTAGTGAGAAAACATGAAAATGTCATAACCATAGATAAAATAATTAAATAAAATTACTTTATTTTTCAAATCCTTATAACTAATAAATGGTGACTCGGATTAGAAATCTGAGAG
This sequence comes from Viscum album, assembly GCA_963277665.1. Taxonomy (NCBI): domain Eukaryota; kingdom Viridiplantae; phylum Streptophyta; class Magnoliopsida; order Santalales; family Viscaceae; genus Viscum; species Viscum album. The sequence continues at coordinate 776,906,609 of OY728161.1, forward strand.
TACCATTGAGTCCGTGAGGGTGTGATTACCTTAGGTGGAGCCTAACATCAGTTGGCATGGGCCAACTATGAAATATTGTTTTTGGGATGTAACCGTAAATAAAATAATTTAAATAAAAATTATTTTATATTTGATTCCTCATAACTCACAAATGGTAACTCAGATTAAAAATCAGATACCATTGTTGAGTTCATAATGAGATGTTCTCTATAAGCGGGGCATAACGTCGACTGGCATGGGTCAACAGAAAAAGTAAATTTTTGATCATTTTAAGGATAAAATAAAATAATCTTAAAAAAGTTTATTTTATTTGAAATCGTTTCTCTAGAATGAAGTGATGACCTGACTGTTTATTTCCATAATGGAAGCTTCATAACGATGTTGTAATGAAAAATAACAGAATAAAATAGTGTAACAATAGCGACCCAATGTAACAAAATGCTGCAAAACGTTTTCTCCATTTAATGTGATAATATGAATTGGAGATCAGGGCTAGATTTTTCAAATCACTATGAATCTCTATAGGATCACCATTTACAAATGATGAATGATGAATGATGATCACCGAAAACTTTGAGCACTTCCCCTCATCTTAGATAGATATCACCCTCGATGATAGATCGAGGAATTTCGTAGTCGGATTGCCTTCAGTGACAAAGCCTTCCTCCAATTGAACATATTCTCCTAGTAGGGGTTTAATCTTTGTGATTTTAATTCCCGTTAGTTCTTTATAAAACAAAAAATGCGGTCCAACCGACTAACAGGTTGACCCATAGGTCGTTTGTTCTTGAGTGAATGGGTATTTCATGTGGGGAGATATGAGAAATTTTATCCATGTAGGATTATTAAACCTCATCCAAACCTATTTATGAATTCTAACGTAGAGGGATCTGACCGACACGAACAAGGCCCAACTCCCGCCATTGTAGGAGTTCTGGTGTTCTTCGTGACCGAACCCCCATATCGATGGTGAGGGTAATTTGAACCCGTATTAGTGACAATGATGATCCTAGGATCCCATAGGTGCTCATAGGTTGGAAAATGATCCACAGGAGCAAGTCCGGTGGCCTACGAAAGGAACCACTGGCATGCTGACGCACCCCAACAGTGTGTCGTGGCGACAAAGTCTGCGACCAATGGGGGCCATGGAGATGAAGGGGGGAGGCACCGTGTCAGGAACTACGTCAAAGGAAGTGGCCTGTGGGGCAGGAAACGGTGTGCGCCAGTATGAGGTCCACAGTGGACCGCGTGAGGGGTGATATGGCCGGCCTCAGCTGGCCACGTTACTACACGAACCGGACGCCTGCGCGACATCCGGGTTGGAGCCAAACCGTCCCACTGATGTGGGCCAAGCTGACAAAATAAATCGGTCCATAGAGAGGCCTGGGCTGGAGATGAACTAGCCAGGCGATGCGGGTTGGTCCAGATGGAGAACCGGGTCGCTGGCTGACCAGACGGGCTGGACCCACGGCCAAACCGAGCTAGGTCCAGCTATGCACAATGGGCCTGGCCCTGGGCCAGGCCAGACTAGGTTGGATCTAATCCAACTGAGTTATGTTCGGTTGGCTGAAATGGGTTGGGTCATGCGGTACCCCTAGGCTGGGTTCGTTGGGTCGGCCCGAGCCAGGGCACAACCGAACCCTTTTTATTAAAACACACACATCTTTCAGACTGAGCATCTGATTGATGCACTTTCTGCATCGTTTGGACCCTTGCGATGATATGGTCCTTTGCGTATACTCTAGGTGAGTTTTTTTTGGCAGTCAAGATATGATTTATGAATTTAGGAGTAGATTCTGTCGGAATCAAGTACACAGGAGATCGGGAATCCTACAGCTGGTGGAGAAACGAAGGATATGATGAGTGGGACCTCGGTGGTCAAGTAGACGTGTATACCTCGGAGGTCCAGTAGCCGAGCAGACCTCCTTGGTATACTAGCCAAGCGGACCTCAGTGGTCCAGTATTCGAGCAGACCTTAGTGGTCCAGTAGTTGAGTGGACCTCAGTGGTCCAGTAGCAGAGCGGACCTGAGTGGTCTAGTAGCCGAGTGGACATTATTGGTCTAGTAGTCGAGAGGAACTGAGTTTTCTAGTAGCTGAGTGGACCTCATTGGTCCAGTTGCCCACTAGAGCTTAGTGGCCCAATAGTGGAACACACCTCAATGGTCCAATACCCCATAAAACCTCAGTGACTCATTAGGGATGAGTCCCTTAGCAGTACAATATGATTCATCTTTAGGATTTATAGTCTTACTTTATATACTTTGAGTTATACCTTGTCTGAGTTGTATTATCTTTTTGGGCTTTCTTTGTGGTGTTTCCTTTGTGGTTTGGGGACCAAAATAAGTATTGTGTTACTCACCCCTTCACAGGATTCTCCCACACGTGCTGTGTCTCGTGAAGGTGATTGATGCTTCGAAGGAGACCTTGGTGGTCTAGGACCAAGTGGTGCTTAGTGAGATGACATGGATGGGGGTACTTCTATAGCTACATGCAGCTACCCCTCACCTACCCTTCATGTAGAGTCTCACACAAATAGACTGTGGTCATTGTACTTTCCTTTGTGGGTTTGGGATTGTATTATGGACCCTTTGTACTTCCATTTTGTACTATACTCTCAATATTTGTCTCGGTGAAAATTGTAATTTACTTTGTGTTTACATTTTTTAGTTTGATATTTTTACATATTTACAAGTTTAAAGGCAATGCATTATGTTTTTGTGATATGCCTACTTGGTTCTAGTCACCATCTCCTGGCCGATGGAAGGTGGGATTGGGGTAGTCATGCTACGAGCCCTGGGGGATGGGTCGTGATAGAGTGGTATCATAGGAGGTCAATTCCACCTTAAGAACCCATAGTCTATGAGTTTTTTTTGGGAAATATAGTTAAGTTTTTTGAGTTTGGCTTTAAGGCCATTGGATCCAGTGTTGGTGCAGCGGCCAACGTATCCATACACCATGACCCAGAATTCTTCTTTTCGACTCGGCACATGAAAGCACTAGTTGTAGGGAAAAACGATGATAAATACATCGTAGAGGAATGGGTTGAGTATTCCATGTCCTTATTGAGTCATCTCAACAGGTATACTCTATTTATCATGGTACATATTGTTTTGTTTAAGATGCTTCCACATAGACAACCATCCATGATTCCACCATGTGATCACGAGGAAGATATTTGAGGTGAAAAGATGGGAATAAGAGTTTATACTAGAGACAGCACCACCGGGTGGTGTATCAGCTATACTACCACCAGCGGAGTAGCACACGGTACTCGTAGTACCAGTATATGAGAAGCGTGGGCTGAGTTCCTTTCATGATTTTTAGTGACAAAGACCCCTCATGTTCTAAGGCAATCCCGACTCATAGGCCGCTAATGGCTGTCTTGAGTTGGTGATTGAGTTTTCCATCTAGTCAGGGAACCATTATATCAAATGGAAGTCTTGGCAGTGAGCCTTTTACATGGATTAGTAGGGATATGATGAGTTTTAGATTACCCGATCTTACGATGAGGTGACTTTTCCATGGATAGAGCTTGAGAACCATTCTCAGAGAAGGGGATCTTTTGATAAATGCAAAGGGATATGCGTTACCAAGATCTTTGAAAATATTGGTAGGACAACATGTCAGATGGTGATTATTCATCGAGGTGTACCGACCTTTACAGGTACTCGATAAATACAATACAACTAGTGTTTCATGGATTGGGCCTCTAAGCAAGATGTGTTTAGGGACATCCTAGCAATAACTATTCCTCTGTGCATTCCAACTTATAATAGGGTTCTAGAGAGAACCTTTGTGGTTGAAATTACTTTGGATGAGTAGATACAACCAATGGGTCACACCCCAAGCTTCCATGTTAAGCTTCTCTTTGAATAATACAATAGCGTGTGTTGTACGCAACTTCGAGTTCTAACACATCACAACCAATCAAACTATACATTATGAATAGTAATACACACTTTTTGAAATTTTATAAATTTTATTTTTCAAAATGGACTTCATTTTTAGATTTGGAATATCGAAATTAGCCTAAGGTGAATTTTTTATATTTTTCTGAAAACTTTCAATTTTTGATGAAAAGTGAAAACACTGAGTTATTAGTTAAAACCGAATTTTTATTTAAATAATTATTTATTTTATTTAAATTTATTTTAGGTCAAAATAGATACATAATACCTATATAAGATAAATTTAATTCATTGGAGTCAATTTATATTAATTTTAGATATATAAAAATTTTATAGAACTTTTTACCGTCTTTTACCCACCTCCTAGGAGATTTTGCAAATTTGCATAAAACGTAATTTTAACGCTTCTGTGAATTGAATTTAAAAAATCTGAGAGACACAGTTGATATCAGTAAGTAAAATTTGGTTCAATTAGATGAACATAATTTTTGGTGAATAGTAACTTTTTACTTTTATCTACCACGGTTAAAAGTAAATAGGTTAATTAAAGGTAGAAATGATATTATTTTTACCCAAAAACATGTCATAATTCTATTGGATAAGTGTAATTCGACCAAAAACAACCTTAGTAATAAAATATTATCATTTAGGTCCAATTTGATTAGATTAGGATATTTATTATTATTTAATTTAAAGAAGAGTTAAAAGTGTTAAATTCAAGTTTTCATAACTAAAACATTTTTAATATAGGGTTAAACATAAGATAAATTCGACTACAAATATTCATTAAAATTATAAAAATATTTCCTACATAATTTTATTTTATTTATAATTTTTAGACATTAAATAATTTAATTTATTTATGACACAATGATGATGCAATAATTACCTTATTAATGAAATATTAAAATAATTGATATTTAAAATACCCAAAAAAATGCATTTTTTGAATTTTTATGAATTAAACTAATTTTATAGGTTAATATGATATATTAGTATTGATTTAATTAACGTTTTCCTAATTAATCACGCTTTTATGATTTTCAAAAAAATCAATTACCAAATAGTGTCAAAATTGACATAAAAGATTTTTTTAAACCAATATTATATTATTAATTGATATAATATTCCTAAAAATCTTAGGTTTGGAAACATGACTTAGATAAGGTTATATATATTAATAATGAACCACTTGGGGTTCTCTTGGCTTATTATAGTATGTTTATTAACCATATAATATAAAAATACAAAGAGACATGGTAAATGTTAAATTATTTAACTAAGAGGTAAATCTAAATGATAAGGTTAATATGATGACATAAACCGATCAAAAACCTATTGGTTGAAAGGATTTAAACCCATAACCACCTTATCCTCTAAATAATTCACTTTAGATCCATTATAAACCGAATATGAATTTATTATAAAATAATATTTTAAGTTTTTTCTAAGGTTCCCCTCACCCCTCTTATAAAAGGGCACTCTCCCTTCTCTCAAATTAACACCTTCAAAGCCTTTTGGCTCGACCAAAACCTACCCAAATATCCTCCCAACTTCCCTAAATTCATCTTATATGCCTTCCTTTAGTTAGAAATCCAACCTATGGAGCCCTTTTGGTTACATCAAAAAGAATAACCCGAAGAAGAGGTAAATATTTTATCAACTCTTTCAAGTTCTTTTTTTCTTCCACTTCATCTTTATGTGTTGTTTAAATTTTAAAATAATAACCCCAGTATCTTCTATATACTGTGATGATATTATAAAAATTTTACAACCATATTCGTTATTTTATCCCTCCTATGAATGAAAAAGTCACCACACGTGCGTACGTACGGCTTACCGTCTCCACGTCGCGGTGTAGTTTGTTATTCAAACATTTCATCATTTGGATGGGTATAATAATTAGTATAAATTATGTAAATAATAAATATAACATTATAATGATTCTTTATATATGATATACTATCCAATTATATATGATTTTAGTATCAAAAAAATGATATTGTCACTCGTGCGTACGTACGGAATACCGTCTCCACGACCACGATAAGATTCATTTCCCCATCGTAACCATTCAAGACTAATTTTCATTTGATGATTAAAAAAATGTTTAAGGACTTGATATCATTCTGGATATGAATAATATACAAACTACCCATAACAAACATGACTTATGTAACATATAAAAGAAAGCGAGTAAGCTAACACCCGAAACGATGATAATACTAAAATATTATTAACAAAGCAATGTTAAAAGATCATATATGATATCATATTAATGTATATGATTCTTGTATAATTTAACAACAATTATTTCACCATTATATAGGAATTTAACCTACCCTATACCAAGGAAAAGTATAAGGTAAGGGTTAATTTCACAATCTCTTTATTATCTGAGGTGGTTTTTACGTAAGTATCTAATGGGACCTCTTTATAATCCACATACATGTTTCTTAAAAATGTATTTCAAAACATTATAAAAATTTTATAGACTGTGGGTTAAAGTCATTTATACCCTTGTTTGAATTTTATAAGATTTTTATAAAGTAATCTTTCCCTCATTTTCCAAACGAGGTCCTTTATAACCTTTTTGACAAAATTAAGGTTAGAATGTCTTTTTTAACTTATACGGAGGGTGTGGATATTTTCCGCCATTATAACATCGTCGAAGCTTCCCTTACAATATTATAAGAATATTTTCAAAATAAAGGTTTTCTTTTATAATTATGTTACTATTAAATTATTTAAAAAAAATAGATATTTCTCTCAAATAATTTTGATTTCATCTATGTCAACATACTTTGATGGATTTTAAGCTTATTTGAAGTTGATTTGTTATGATACAAAACTTCCATATTTTATTGAAGGTTTTGTGATATGTTTGACTGTATATGTGTTATTTTTTTACCATTCATGGTTTATAGATAACATATTGACATTTCTTATGCTAGTTTTAATACGAATGTTTATGTTATGTTTAAACCTTTTCATATGATGAATGCATTGGACTTAGTAAGTGACGAAAGGAGGCTACTATAGCTCCTCGATGCATCGGTAGGTCTCATGAGACAAACTATTATCTTGTCACAAGGCCTTGACAAAATCTTATTTGTATTCTTGGCACAAGGCCTTGAATATGTGGTTATGAAAGTCTCACATTATGCATTCCATTATTATGAAAGTGGTTATTGATATTGCATGTGATTATTCGAATAGTAGGATATCCATGTGAATAAGTAAATGACATTATTTTATTTTATCTTTTCCATATATTTCTAAAGTTCAAGTTTAAAAGGCTTTTGTTTTAGTTATACATTACCTTAAATGTTTATGCATATTTATGAAAGTTTCCGCTATATTGTTATCCTTACTGAGCATCTAAGCTCACCCCTTTCTAAGTTTTATTTTTCCCTAGATGTGAAGAAGTATTTTATGACTGACCTGCATGGATAGTCTGAGGGGATATGAGTGTGGTGTATAGAGACTATGTTGTTGTTGTTTTTCATATTATGATGCAATGTAAGACTTATGAATGTATCTAGTTTTTCCAAGGCTACTAAACTAATCGGTCTATCGAGACATGATCTTCTTTGATCATGCCAATTTTATGTAATAATGCACAAACTCTGGGTAACTGTGGTCGGGGCATTACAGTTGGTATCAGAGGAAGTTTAGTACAAACCTTGGAAACTAGATTTTGATAAACTCTTATTAGAGAACATTACCCTAAGATATACGTTGAGGATTAGTATATAAGAACTTCCTAGAATCTTGGTATTGTAGAGATTTTTTGAGTTTTATGAGAAATACATCCCTATCTAGATACGAATAGGTAGAGGCAACTCTGGCACAGATGTACCTAGGGGTAAAACCCAAAAACACCGCTTTGAGCTAGACTTTAATGGGAACTAGTGCACAACAACAGGCCTTTCTGCACTCTTGGTTACGACACTCCCAGGGGACATTCTTAGGATAATTCTTATTTTATTTAAAAACCCTTATGAAGGGTTTATGAGTTTATACTTCCTCAAAGAAAACATTTTTATGTTTATGGATTATATCCATAAACTGTTCAATTTATGTTGAGTGTTTTACAAGTTTGGATTTATGTATTGTGATTCATAAACTAATCTAGTGTATGCCCTTGTTTAGAAATAGCACCTAGTGGAAGGAATGGAAACCATATCAATGCATGCACTCCATGTATGGATTTCCCTCATGCTCAAGATAATTATAGTGGAGCTGGTGATACAACTGGTGCTGATCAGCTTATCACTACACTGGGACAACTCACTTAGGTTACGAATAATAACCTTACCCGTATAGAGAACCCTGATCCATAATGTGGAGGGTCAATGTTAAATCTATTTATGAGGAAACAACCACCAACATTAAATGGGAGTAAAAATCCATTGTTATCTGAGCAATGGATAAGTTCACTAGAGAAAATATTTCAGGCTTTGGGGAGTAGTGAAAGGGAAAAAGTTGTCATGGTAGTTTATCGCCTCACTAGAGATGCTAATCAATAGTGGTCATTGATTCAAAATAAAAAGGATGATGAAAAAGTATAAAGTATGGAATGAATGGAGATTAAAGAAATTTTCATAGAAAAATACTTTCCTCATGACCATCGAGCATATTTGGAAAGACAATTTCTAAGTCTGAGGAAAAAAGAGGATGAGAATGTCGCAAAGTATGAAGCTAACTCTACAGGGTTAGAAAGGCATGCTGGAGATTATATACATAACCTAATAAGTAATATTGATCATTTATTTGATGGGTTAAGACCATTTCTCCATCGATCATTAGTCTCACAATCCTTCTCATTGTATGAAGATATTGTCTCATGTGCTATCAAGACAGAAAAAGAATTCTCTAAGTCTTACGACTTTAAAGTAAAGCAAGTGAAGAAGTGATCTGCTGATAACTCTGGAAATGGAAATAAGGGGAAGAAGGGAAAAGTTGAATATCCATACTATAGTAAATGTGGTAAGAAACACCCCAGTACATGCTTGAAGGTAATGGGAGTCTATTACAAGTGTGGTGAAAAAGGACACCAAGCTTGTGATTGCAAGGGGAACAAAGAAGCTACCGATGTTCAATGCTACAATTGCTGGGAGATGGGACATTATGCAAACGAATGTCCTAAACATCATAGAAACTTACCTCAGAAAAGTCCAAGGGATCATGGCCAAGCTTATGCTATCACTACTACTGAGGTTAAAGCTCCTAAAGACGTAGTGGAAGGTAATTTAATGGTTTCCTCAAGTTTATAAAATGCTTTATTTATGTCTGGATCATTGCATTGTTTCATATATTTCCAGTTTGCTAAGAAAATTAGATATTTCCAATTTGATTTAACAAGGGATTTTTCAGTCAAAAATCTTAAGGGAAGTATCATTGCAAACAAAGTTTTGCGAATCAGTTCCCATTAAGGCATATAAACGTTATTTATCTTCTGATCTCGTCGTGATACCCATGATGAAATTTGATATAATCTTAGGTATGGATTAGCTTTTGGACCATGATGTGAAAATTTATTTTAAGAAGAAGGAGGTTACACTTTTTGATGATGATAAAGAGTACATTTTTTTAGAGCAGAAACTTCACCACCTAATTCTTATCTAGATCCACCCCCAGTAGGTCAACTAAATTCAATTATTAGGGAGGAACAGAGTGAAATAACTGTGGGTGAGGAAAGGAATGTTCAAATAGAGTATATACCTATTATGCAAGAATATGTTTATGTGTTTCCAGAGGATTTACCTGGACATCATCCAGAATGAGAAATTGAGTTTTCCATTGAGTTAATTCCTGGTTCATGGCCCATATCGAAGACCCCTTATAGAATGGACACTGTGGAATTAGTGGAACTAAAGAAACTACTAGATGAATTGAGTAATAAGAGATTCATTCGCCCTATTGTTTCTCCATGGGGAGCCCATGTTCTTTTTGTTAAAAAGAAATATGGATCTATGAGGTTGTGCATTGACTATAGGGAGATCAATGCTATAAAAATAAAGAACAAGTATCCCCTACCTCTCATTGATGATTTATTCAACCAACTTCATGGAGCAAAATACTTTTCAAAGATTAACCTTCAATCTGGATATCATTAGTTGTGTGTGAAGAAGGAAGACATTCCGAAAACAGCATTTCGAACCAGGTACGAGCATTACGAGTTTACAGTAATGCCTTTCGGGCTGACTAATGCACCCTCTGTTTTCATGGATCTAATGAAAAAAGTTTTCAAGTAATATCTTGATGAATTTGTAGTGGTATTTATTGATGATATATTGGTATAATCTAAAATCTATGAAGATCGTGAAAATCACTTGTGCACCATTCTGAAAACCCTCAGAAGAAATGAATTATATGGGAAGTTTAGCAAGTGTGAATTATGGCCTAAAGAGATTTCTTTTCTTGGCCATATTGTCTCTAAGGATGGAATCTCTGTTGATCCTTCTAAGACAAGAGAAATCCAAGAATGGTCAGCACCAATGAGTATAACTGAGGTACAAAATTTTATTGGTTTAGTAGGTTATTATCGATGTTTCTTCAAGAATTTTGCCCGATTGGATAACACATTAACGAGCTCACATGTAAAGGGGTTAAATTTGTTTGGACAAAAGAGTGTGAAGAATGTTTTGAAGAACTGAAGAGAATATTAGTCACTGCTTCTATCTTGACTCTACCATTGGGGAATGATGGGTTTGTTATTTATAGTGATGCTTCAAAGAATTGACATGGTTGTGTCCTTATGTAGAATGATAAGGTTATTGCCTATGCATAACAAAAGCTAAAAATTCATGAGAAAAACTATCCCACTCATGATCTTGAGTTAGAAGTTGTAATATTTGATATGATGATATAGAGACACTATCTCTATGGTGAAAATGTGATATATATATCGATTACAAGAGTTTGAAGTATATTTTCTCACATAAAGAACTCAACATGAGGCAAAAGTGATGGCTCGAGTTACTCAAGGATAATTATTGCACTATACACTACCACCTGGGGAAGGCAAATAAAGTGGCAGATGCTTTGAGAAGAAAGGATCATGGAGTTTTGAACAAGATGAGAGTTGAAAAGGATCCTAGATACAAGGATCTAGTAATGTTGGATATGGGAATTACCATGGAAGGTGAAACATCAATGTTTTCTCAAATGGTTTCCAAACAATATTTACTAGAAAGGATAAAGAGTTCCCAGACCGATGATGAAGAGTTTCAAAAGAAGATTAATGCTATGAATGATGGGAGATTGAGTGACTTTGTGTATGAAGATGGAATTTCAAAATTTGGGAAGAGACTTTGTGTTCCCGATATACCTAATCTAAAAAGATAATTGTTGTATGATGCTCATTGTTCCAATTTCTCTATACACCATGGTAGCACTAAGATGTATTGAAGTTTGAAGGAACATTTTTGGTGGGACAACATGAAGAGGGAGATTGCTGATTTTTGGTCAAGATGTATGGTTTGTCAACAAGTGAATGCTGGAAGGAAACATCCTGGAGGAGTCATGCAAACTCTTCCCATACCTGAGTGGAAATGGGATAATATTATGATGGAATTTTTCATATTACTACCAAATACTCCTTTAAGGAACGATGAAATATGGGTCATTGTTGATCGTCTTACCAAGTCATCACATTTTCTTTCTATAAGAGAAGATCTACCACTTGAACGTTTAGCAAGACTATATATTAAGGAAGTTGTGAGACTTCATGGAGTACCCTGATCGATTGTTTCGGATCATGATCCACGTTTTACATCAAGATTCTGGAAAAGTCTTCAGAAGTCATTGGATACTGAACTTCGTTTGAGCACTGCCTACCACCCTCAAACAGATGAACAATCAAAATGAACTATTCAAACCTTAGAATACATGTTGAGATCCTACTCACTTGACTTTCAGGGTATGTGGGATGAATATTTACCTATGGTAGAATTTTCTTATAACAATTTCTTCAATTCAAGTTTTCTGATGGCACCATATGAAGCGTTTTATGGAAAGAACAGTTTCACATGAACCTGTTGGGATGATGTTGGTGAAAGAAAACTTGTAGGCCCAAAACTTGTGGAGGAAATGATGGAAAAGGAGAAGGTAATCCAAACCCACATCAAAGTAGTTCAAAGTAGGCAGAAGAGCTATGTCAATAATCAAAGGGAGGATTTGGAATTTCAAGTCGATTCTCATGTTTTCATGAAGGTATATCCATGGAAGGGAGTCATACGTTTCAGTAGGAAAGGTAAATTGAGTCCCAGGTACATCGAACCTTTAAAAATTCTAGAATGAATTGGGGCTATAGCTTACCGTTTGGAAATGCCACCAAGTCTCTCCAAATATCATGATGTATTCCACGTATCACTGTTAAGAAAATGCATGCCTGACCCAACGCATGTACTCACCTCAAAGGAATTAGAACTCGAACACGATCTGTCTTATTGCGAAGAGCTCATCAGGATTCTTGATACAAGAGAACAAGTATTGAGAAACCGGATGACTCATCTAGTAAAAGTTCTATGGAGAAATCATAAGATGGAAGAGGCGACATGGGAACCCAAGGAACTTATGATGAAAAACCACATGAGTCTTTTTACGCAGTAATACTCTACAAATTTCAAGGATGAAATTATTTGAAGGAGGGGATAATGTAACACCCCAAGCTTCAATGGTACGCTTCTCTTTGAATAATACAATAACGTGTGTTGTACGCAACTTCGAGTTCTAACACACCACAACCAATCAAACTAGTTGTTATGAATAGTAATACCCACTTTTTGAAATTTTATAAATTTTATTTTTCAAAATGGACTTCATTTTTGGATTTGGAATATCCAAATTATCCTAAGATGAGTTTTTGGTATTTTTCTGAAAACATTCAATTTTTGATGAATAGTGAAAAACACTAAGTTATTAGTTAAAACCGACTTTTTATTTAAATAATTATTTATTTTATTTAAATTTATTTTATGTAAAAATAGATACATAATACCAATATAAGATCAATTTAATTCATTGGAGTCAATTTATATTAATTGTAGATATATAATAATTTTATTGAACTTTTTACCGTCTTTTACCTACCTCCTAGGAGCTTTTGCAAATTTGCATAAAACTTAACTTTACCTCTTCTGTGAATTGAATTTCAAATATCTAAGAGACACGGTTGATATCAGTAAGTAAAATGTGGTTCAATGAGATGAAAACAATCTTTGGTGAATAATAACTTTTTACTTTTTTCTACCACGGTTAAAAGTAAATAGAGTAATTAAAGGTAAAAATGATATTAATTTTACCCTAAAACATGTCCTAATTATATTGGATAAGTTTAATTCGACCAAAAACAACCTTAGGAAAAAAATATTATCATTTATGTCCACATGGATTAGATTAGGACATTTATTATTATTTAATTTAAAGAAGAGTTAAAAGTGTTAAATTCAAGTTTTCATAACTAAAACATTTTTAATATAGGGTTACACATAAGATAAATTCGACTATAAATATTAATTAGAAAGATAAAATGATTTTCTACATAATTTATTTTATTTATAATTTTTAGACGTTAAATAATTTAATTTATTTATTACACAATGATGATGCAGTAATTACCTTATTAATGAAATATTAAAATAATTGATATTTTAAATACCCAAATAAATGTAATTTAAGACTTTTTATGAATTCAACTAATTTTATAGGTTAATATGACATATTAGGATTGATTTAATTAACTTTTTTCTAAGTAATAATTCTGTTATGATTTTCACAAAAATCAATTACTAAATAGTGTCAAAATTGACATAAAAGAGTTTTTAAAACAAATATTATATTATTAATTGATATAATATTATTAAAATATAAGGTTCAGAAAAATGACTTCGATAATGTTATATATATTAATTATGAACCACTTGGTGTTCACTTGTCTTGTTATAGTACGTTTATTAACCATATAATATAAAAATACAAAGAGACATGATAAATGTCAAATTATTTAACTAAGCGGTAAAATCTAAATGATAAGGTTAATATGATGACCTAAACCTGTCAAAAACCTATTGGATGAAAGGATTTAGACCCATAACCACCTTAGCCTCGAAATAAGTCACTTTGGAGACATTATAAACCGAATATAAATTTATTATAAAATAATATTTTACGTTTTTCCTAAGATGCCCCTCACCCCTCTTATAAAAGGGCACTCCCCCTTCTCTCAAATTAACACCTTAAAAGCCTTTTGAATCGGCCAAACCCAGCCCAAATATCCTCAAAACTTCCCTAAATTCATCCTAGAGGCCTTCCTTTGGTATGAAAGCCAACCTAAGGAGCACTTTTGATCAAATCAAAAAGAAGAACCCGAAAAAGAGGTAAATATTTCATCACCTCTTTCAAGTTCTTTTCATATTCCACTTCCTCTTTCCTTGTTGTTTCAACTCTAAAATAATAAATCTAGTATCTTATATATAATTTTATGTTATTATAAAAATCTTACAACCATATTCGTTATTTTATCCCTCCTATGAATGAAAAAGTCACCACACGTGCGTACGTACGGCTTACCGTCTCCATGTCATGGTGTAGTTTGTTATTCAAACATTTAATCATTTGGATGGTTATAATAAGGAGTATAAATGATATGAAGAATAAATATAACATTATAATGATTCTTTATATATGATATACCTTCCAATTATATACTATTTTAATATCAAAAGAATGATATTGTCGCTCGTGCGTACGTACGGAATATTGTCTCCACGATCGCGATAAGATTCATTTCCCCATCGTAACCATTCAAGACTAATTTTCATTTGATGATTAAAAACAATGTTTAAGGACTTTATATCATTCTGTATATGAATAATATACAACCTACCCATAAAAAACATGGGTTATGTAACATATAAAAGAAATCGAGTAAGTTAACACCCGAAACAACGATAATTCTAAAATATTATTAACAAACCATTGTTAAAAGATCATATATGATATCATATTAATGTATATGATTATTGTATAATTTAATAAAACTTATTTCACTATTATACGGGAGGTTAAACTACCCTCAACCAATGAAAAGTACAAGGTAAGGGTTAATTTCACAATCTCTTTATTGTCTGAGTTTGTTTTTATGTAAGTATAGACTAGGACCTCTTTATCATCCACATCCATGTTTCTTAAAAATGTATTTCAAAACATTCTTACAATTTTATAGACTATGGGTTAAAGTAATTTATACCCTTTTTTTATTTTCATAATATGTTTATAAAGGAATCTTTTTTTCATTTTTCAAACGAGGTCCTTTATAACCTTTTCGACAAAATTAAGGTAAGAATGTCTCTTTTTTAGCTTATACGGCGGGTGCGGCTATTTTCCACCGTTATAACATCATCTAAGCTTCCCTTATAATCTTATAAGAATATTTTCAAAATAAATGTTTTCTTTTATAATTATGTGACTTTCAAATGATTTCAAAAAATAGATATTTCTCTCAAATAGTTTTGATTTCATCTATGTCGACATACTTTGATGGGTTTTAAGCTTATATGAAGTTGATTTATTATCATACAAAACATACATATTGTATTGAAGGTTTTTGTGATATGTTTGACTGTGGATGTTTTATTTTTATACCATTCATGGTTTATGGATAAAGTATTGACATTTCGTATGCTAGTTTTAATACGAATGTTTACATTATGATTAAACCCTTTCATATGATGAATGCATTGGAATTAGTAAGTGATGGGTGGAGCCCGCTATATCTCCTCAATGCATCGGTACATATCATGAGACAAACTAGTGTCTTGGCACAAGGCCTTGACAAAATATTATTTGTAGTCTTGAAACAAGGCCTTGACTACGTGGTTATGAAATTCTGGAATTATGAATTCCATTATTATGAAAGTGGTTATTGATATTGCATGTGATTATTCAACTAGTAGAATATCTATGTGAATAAGTAAATGGAATTATTTGATTTCATGTTTTCCATATATTACTGAAGTTAAATTTTAAAAGGCTTTTGTTTTAGTTATACATTGCCTTAAATTTTTATGCTTATTTATGAAAGTTTCTGCTATATTGTTATCCTTACTGAGAATCTGAGCTCACCCCTTTATATATTTTATTTTTTCCAGGATGTGAAGAAGTATTTTATGACTGACCTACATGGATAATCTAAGGGGATATGAGTGTGGTATATGGATACTTTGTTGTTGTATTTTTTCACTTTATGATGTAATGTAAGACCTATGAATGTATCTAGTGTTTCCAAGTCTACTAAACTAATCTGTCTTTCGAGACTTGATCTTTTATGATCATGCCAATGTTATGTAATAATGTAATGACTCTTGGTAACTGGGGTCGGGGTGTTAAACAATGAATGTTAACATTGGGAAAATTGGAAGCCAATGTCATTCTCAGAGACTTTGATGTGTGAGATGTTCCAAGAAGAGGTCCCAAGATAGAGGATCTACAGATCAAGGCTCATTGGATTAGTCTATTCAGCCTAGAAAGACGTGATACATTTCAAAAGATTATAGGGGACATCTTGCTAGAGATTGTATGGTCTATCGTGCGGAATGTGAAATAGTGTATGGGCCATAGGGGTAGAGACAATGATGGGAACATATTAATCTATAGGAAGGAAAACATGGAAAAATATCTAGGAGTGCAGGAGGAGGTGGTATACATTTAAACATGTTACAACCACAACCCCAATCTTTTCCACACTAGGATTAGGGATCTGGAGGACTGGGGAAGGAGACTTGATAATCACACTTATGATGATAGTGTGATCTAACCATTGAGGGGAGAGTTTTGGTTGGAACCACTTTCTGGAATCGTCTAGGCCTTACGACGTTTGTTTGGGTATGGACCAGTCATACATAGTTCATGCTCAGATTGAATGTTTTAGGAAAAAAGATGTGTTATGTCTGTAGTGTTGAAATGGGTTATTCCTTGGTGAGAAAAAAAGGAAACCCAAGTATCATGGAATATAATTCATGCATAGAAGGGTGCAGCTAATCACACTTGAGTCAACCGTCCTTACCCACATGGAAGTGGATGTTTTGAGTTTTTAGTTACCAGAAGTTGTGGTGGAGTACAATGACATCTTTCCGGATGATGATCCAAGACTACCTCCTTGTAGAGAGGTAGAATTTTGCATTGATCTGTATCCTGTGAAGAAATCGACATCTACACCTACATATTGGATGGCTCCCTTAGAGATTTATTAATTGAGTTTAAACTTGGAGGAATTATAGATGAAGGGGTACGTAAGGACCAACATTTCAACATGAGAATCACTAGTGTTTCTTTCCAAGAAGGAAGACAAAAGATTGAGGTTATGCATAGACTTCCAGTTCCTGAACCAAGTGACCATGAAGAACAAGTATCTTGTACTGAGGATTGATTAAATAATCAATTAGGTGAATGGAGTGGGATGGTTCTCAAATATAGAACTCAGATCAAGCTATCACTATATTTGAGTATGAGATGAAGAATTCTCGAAGGCATCTTCAGATGTCTCTATGACCACTATGAATACTTAGTCATGATGTGTGGCATGATGAACTCCTCATTAGTGTTCATGGGAATCATGAATATAATCTTCTAGATGTACTTAGACCGGTTTTTAGTGGTCATCATTGATGACATATTAGTGTATTCAGTGTCCCAGGAGGAGCACACAATACAACTGAGGATGGTTGAGGACACACTCTGAGAGAAACAACTTTATGGAAATCTCTCAAACTATGAGTTATGGATACAAAAGGTCCCCTTCCTGGGACATGTCATCTGAGAGGCTAGAGATGTTGTAGATCTAGCAAAGATCAAGTTGGTGCTTTCTTGGTTGCCACCCAAGAGATTGCTGAGGTGCAGAGTTTCCTTAGGTTGGCTGGGTACTATCTAAGGGTTGTACCCAACTTCTCTAGAGTGACAGCACCCATAAAGACATTGATGAAGAAGGGAAAAACCCTTCATGTGGATGGAAATATTCCATAAGAGATTTCAACAACTGAGTCAGATCTTGACAAGTGCAACTATGTTGAGGATTTTAGAGGGAACAGACTACGTGGTGTTCTATGATGCATTAGTAACCAGACATGGTTGTGTCCTGATGTAGGGGAAAGTAGTGATTTCTTATTGCACATGACAATTGAGAACACATTAGTAGAACTATGAGACTCATGACCTTGAGTTGGTCGTAGTAGTATTCACACTAAATATATGGAGACACTACCTTATGGGCGAATGATTCATTGTCTACTCTGACCACAAGGGTCTCAATTATATCTTATCTCTGAAGGATCTGAATATGAGAAGTAAACTTGGCTTGAGTTCCTCCAAGACTATGAATTTGATATAGTATATAATCCTAATAAGGGTAACGTGGTGGATGATTCTATCAGTAGGAGATCAAGTCACAACTACTGAATGAGGCCTCATGGCAGTAGGAATCCCTTTAGATATCCTTTGTGAATAGAGAGAAGACAACTTTTCTTTACTCGATGGTAGTTTCCCATCCACTCTTACATCGAGTCAGGGAGATGAAACTTGGAGATTCCATCTGTGAGAATAGACATTCCCATATGTCCATAGGGTATTCCCCTAATGGATATTGGAAAGGTGGGTAGAACCTTATCCTTTTCAAAGGATGTACTATAGTATAAGTTTCCTTGAAGGGGGAGGTGTTGAGGGAGTTCCATATATCCCATTTGGTAGTACATGCAGGTGTGAAAAAGATGTACCAGGACCTCTGACGTTAGTACTGGTGGCCAGGGATGAAGAAGGAAATGGAAGAGTTGGTCTCAAGATGCCTCACTTGTTAGCAAGTGAAGGCTGAGAACCAGGTTTCAGAAGGTTTGACATAAACCCTTGAGGTATTGGAGTGGAAGTTGGATGGGATATCGATGGAATTAGTGATAGTTTTACCATTTACATCCACGAGACACGATACCATCTGGGTGATCGTCGACCAACTCGCCAAGTGGACCCACTTCCTAACTACCCAAGAGCATAGTTTAGTAGAGGGATCGATATGCCTCTATGTGTTAGAGATTAGATGATAGGGTGAATTTTTTGGATTTTCTAGTAGATATCTTGGATCAAAAGGAGAGGACCCTCTGTTAGTTATTGATTTGTCTAGTACACATTTGGTGGGAGCACATGAATTTCTAACAGATTACATGGGTGAGGGAGGCTCATATCAATGCTCAGTACCCCCATTTGTTTTTTAACCCTTTGATTCAGATTATGAGGATGTAAATCCCTAAATGTGAAGGTAATGTAATGTCCCGAAATTACATGATTTTTTTATTATTGGGGATTATTCCAAAACCAAGTGCTGAGACGACATGCGATTATGAGGCCTGGTGTGCTCAGAATGGTCTGTCAAAAAAATGTTATGTTTTAAAGAGATCGTGTGAGTAGTTTTCCTAAAAAGATGGAATAACTCTTAAACAAGTGCTAGAATGTAAAATATAAGGGAAACATTTCATTCTAGATGGCGGTTTTACCCCAGGAACAACTTAAGTAAATTTAGAGCGGGCCACCTGTGAGAAAAACTGAAAATGGAATAACCATAAAAAATTAATTAAATAAAATTTATTTATTTTTCAGATCATTGTAACTCATAAACAGTTAATTGGATTGGAAATCCTAGAATACTATTGAGATCATTTAGGTTTACTTCCTTTATACAAATCATAACATTGACCAGCACATGCCGACTATGATAGTTGGTTTTTGGGATGTAATTGTAAATAAAATTATTTAAATAAAAATTATTTAATTTTTGAATCCTTATAACTCACAAACGGAAACTCAGATTAAAATTATGATACCACCATTGATTTCATAATGATATGTTCTCCTTAAGTGGGGCTTAACCTCAGCTGGTTCTGGTTGAGGGAAAAATTTAATTTTCAAATGTCTCAAGGAAAAAATAAAATAAACTTAAAAGGTTTATTTCTTCTCAAAATTGTTTTTCTATAATGCAGTGATGAGCAGACTGTTTCTTTCCATAAATAAAGCTGTGTAATGAATATGCAAAACAAAAAAACAGGAATGTTGTTTCATAAATGAAATAGAGTAACATCAGTGACTCAAAATAATAGACATGTTGCAAAGAAGTTTCTCCATTTAATGGGATAGAAGGAATTAAAGATTAGGGATGGATTTTTCAAATCACTATGAATATATAGAATATCACCATTGAAAATTATGAATGATGATCACAAAAAAATGGATCCCTCCCACTCCTCTTTGAGAGATATCACCCTCAATGATGGATTGAGGACTTTCACAGATGGATCATCTCCAATGATGAATACTTCCTCCGATGGAACCTATTTTATTGGTATGGGTTTATTATTTGTGACTTTTATTCATGTTACTTCTTTCTAAAACAATGAACGCAGACCAACCCACTAACAGGTTGATCTGTGGGTCATTTTTTTTAAAGGAATGGGTTTTTCAAGTGGGGATGGATGGGAAATTTGATCCATGTTAGATTATTAAACCTCCTTCAAACATATTTATGAATTCTAACACGGAGGGATCATGCCGACATGAATAAGGCCTGGTTCCCTCAGTTGTGGGTGTTCTTGTGTTCTTCATGAATGAACCCCAGGATTGATGGAAAGGAAAATTTAAAACCATAGTAGTGATAATGATGATCCCAGGATCCCGAAGGATCTCACATGTCAGAAAACGGATTACCAAAGCATTTTCTCTGGCCCAAAAAAGTAACCACTGGCACATAGGTACTACCGACAGTCAGTGGTGGCCCGTGAAGATATCCATGGGCAGGAGGCATCACACTAAGGAAGTGGAGGTCAAGGTTAGCGGGTGTCGTGATGGTGCAGGTGGGAAACACCCAATCAAAGGCAGCGGCCTATGGGGCAGGCCGCAGTGTGCACTGGCACGAGGTCCACACTCAACTGTGTGCAGAGGGATTCAGTAAGTCTTAGCCAAAAGCCTTGCTGCATAAACAGAATGACCGCCTGATGTTCGAGATTAACCCGAACTAGCCCACTGATGCGAGCTAGGCTAGATGGAGAATTGGCTCACTAGGTGACGCAATGAGCTGGACCCAAAACTAAACCAGGCTGAGTCCAGCTGTGCCCAATGGTCCTGGACACCGGTCCAAGATGGACTGGGTCGGCTCTGACCCAACTAGGTCAGGTTGGGTCGAGTCATGTAGGACCCCTAAGCCAGGTTGTTTAGGTCAGTCCAACCAAGTCATACTAGGCCCAGGCACAACTGATCCCTTTTTACTAAAACGTAAATTTCTATCCGACCGAACGTCTATTTGACATGAATTGGGACCCTTATGATGATACGTTCCTTTGGGTATAGTCTAAGGGAGTTTTGGTGTCTGTTCAGATATGATCAATTGCTTGAGGAATAGATTCTCCCAAAATCAAGCACACATTAGAGAGGGAATCCTACGACTGGCGGTGTCATGAATGATATGATGAGCAGGACCTCAGTGGTCCAGTAGCCGAGCAGACCTCAGTTGTTCATTAGATGAGCAGAACTCAGTGTTCTAGGAGCCGAGCGGGCCTCAGTGCTCCAATAGCCGAGTGGACCTTAGTGGTCCAATAGCTGGGAAGATCTCAGTGGTCCAGTACTTGAGCGAACCTCAGTGGTCTAATAGAACAGTGGACCTTAGTGGTCTATTAGCAGAGCGGACCTCAGTATTCTAGTAGATGAGAGAACCTTAGTGACTCATTAGGGATGAGTCCCTCGGTAGTACAAGATGATCCAGCTTTACGATTGATAATCTTAATTTCAATAATTTGATTTATTCTTGGTGTGAGCTATCTTTTCTTTGTGGTAATTCTTTGTGGTCATGAATTGTGGTATTTACTTTGTGGTTTGGGGTTCCAAATGAGTATTGTGTTACTCACCCCTACACAGGATTCACCAACACATGTTGTGTCTCATGTAAGAGATCGATGCTTCAATGAAGACCTTGGTGGTCTTGGACTAGGTGGTGCTCATTGAGACAGGACGGACGAGCATACTTCTATGGATACATGCAACTACCCTTCACCTACCCTTCAGGTAGGGTCTTTAGTGGACGAAACAATGTAGTTTTAATTTCATTTGTGGTTTTGGGTTTGTGTTGTGGCACCTTTGTACTTCCAATTTGTATTGTACTCTCAGTAGTTGTCTCAGTGAAAATTTTGATTTACTTTGTGTTTACTTTCTTTAGGTTGAGTTTTGTGAATGTGCATAGTTTTAAAGGAAATGTCTTCCCTTTTGGGGATATTCCTTCTCAGTGCTATTCTCCATCCCCTGGCCTATGGAAGGAGGGATTAGGGTAGTCACGACACGGGCCCTGGGGGACGGGTCGTGATAATAAATAGCAATAAATAGAAATAAATTTTAATAAATAACAATAAATATAAATAAATAGAAATTAATATAAATAAATAACAAAAAATAGAAATAAATGAAAATAAATATCAATAAATACCAATAAATAGAAATAAATAGCATTAATTAGGAATAAATGTAAATAATTAACAATAATTAGGAATAATTAGAAATAATTAGAAATAATTAGCAATAAATCGACACAATCTCTAATGGAGTAATAATTAATAATAAATCATCACAATTTATAGAATATTAGAGGCATCTCATTTTACCAATGGTCCATCTCTTTGCAAGTTTCTCCCACTGAAATCATAATGAAAAATCCACTCCAATGTACGGATATCCATTTTTTTATGCACAAGAAAGGAGAGAAGCACAGTAAGGCCTACCAAATATCTATTCTCCCAAATATGAAAATGAATACGTGTACATAAGTGATGAATTTTCATAGTGATTTTGGTGGAGAATGTTGTAAGGAGATGAACCATCGGGCAGAAGAGTCTATTTTTCTCGAAAGCTCATCGCCTTGAAGCATTCTCCTTTTGAAATCACTATGAAAAATATACTTTGAATTATGTATATCCATTTTCTTATGTATAATAATTGATATAATTGCGATGAGGCCCCCCTAATCTCTATTCTTGTGCATAAAAAATTGATATTCATACGTCAGAGCAGATTTTTCATAGTGATTTCTATCAGAGAATGTTGTAAGGAGACGAGCCATTGGGAAAAAGAGGCAGTTCCAATCGACAAGAAATTATTTCTCCCATAATTAGCCATAATTATTATGTTGTAATTACTAATAATTAGTTTTAATTAGTATAAATTATTTTATATTAGTATAAATTTTTAAAAATTACTATAAATAACTATTAAATAATATAAATTATTATGAATTGATAATAAAGTGAATTTATTTTTCTTCTATTTTTTGATCATGTTTTTATTATATAAAATTAATCATAAAAAACTAATTTGTTTGATATTTTTTAGAGAAAATATAGAATGGAAGTCAACAACAATCTTTATTACATGATCACAATTTGATAAATCCTCATAAGAATCCAAACAGTTCTACAATAAATCTTGTATATATTGATTGTGTTGAAGATTTTTAATCCTTTGACTCATCAAAACTAAATTTTTTTTCATAAGGGATAATTAAGTTTCCATGTAAGAAATGTGATTTGAGGAGGTTTGATACATTTTAAAAAGTTGGGTCTCATCTATTCCAATTTGGTTTTAGAAAGGATTATGCATTTTGGTATCAACATGGAGAATGAAATTCTAGAGAAGATACTAATAATTTGTTTCCTAATCAATTAAAGATTAAAAATTTAGTACATGGTATTGTTGTTCTATCTTTTCAACAAACTGAAACTCATAATCATATTGATTTAACTCAATAGTTGTAACCATACCACTTTTATGAGTTGTTGAAGTCTTTTGAGGAAGCCTCATATCCTAGTTACAGAATAAGAAAATTTTGAAGAGGTTGAAAAATTTATGGCTATTATATTAGATAAAAAAATGTCAAATAACTGTTTTGATCAAATATTATCTTTGGTTAAAATATTATTACCTGAAGGAAATTTGTTGCCTACAAATTTCTATGAGAGAAAGAGGCTAGTTCTTAATAAGATTATTGTATATCAAAAGATTCATGCATGTTAAAATGATTGTATCTTGTATTATAGTGAAAATGAGTCACTAGTTAGTTGTGCCACAAGTGGATAATAATGGTATAAAGAGGCTCAACTAGGGATGTCTGGATTGATTCTTGTAAAATAGTGGATATATTTCTCTTACACAGAGATTATCATGTTTATTTATGTCTCAGAACACCGCGACTTTGATGTAATTGTAGAAAACCAATATTTCATTTATTGAAATATTAAATCAACCCTCTGATAGTGATTCATGAAATTTTTTTGACCAAGTGCATCCTTATTTTTCTTCAGATTCTCGAAATGTGTGATTGGGTCTTTCTACTAATGATTTCTGTCCATTTGGTTCTAACGATAGTTGGTATTCATGTTGGCATGTCTTTATAACTCTGTACAATTTACCTCCTTAGATGTTGAAGAAGGATCCATATATCTTTCTGACCTTATTAATTCTAGGACATCTAAAAAGAATATTGATGTTTATTTGAAACCATTGATTGATGAGTTAAATTAATTATAGAGTAATGGTTTTAGTACATATGATGTTGTTGTGAAACAAAATTTCTACTAAAATCTCCATTGATGTAAAAAATTATTGACTTCCCAGCATATGGAATGTTATCTGGCTGGAGTACACATGGTCCAAAATCATGTATGTACTATATGAGAGATTAAAAAGTGTTTATGATCACTAATTAAAAACACCTTGTTTTTTTTACTGTCATCGCAGATTCCCTCAAGACGATCACCATTTTCAGAGGAACAAATATCATTTCAGAAAAGGAAAAATTGAAAGAGATGGACCTCTAAAAATGATTTTTGTATGGAGTTAAAATCAATTTCCTCCTCATTACCTCCCATTACATTTGGACCAACAATAACATAATAGAAAATTGATGGCTTCAGGAAAGAATACAATTGGATAAAATTGAGTATTTTATGGGATCTTCCATATTATTATGATTTGTTGGTCCATCACATGTTGGATGTCATGAATATTTAGGATAATTGTTTTGATAATTTATTTCATATAAATTTGGATACACCAGGTAAGATGAAGGATAATTTAAAGACACGATTAGATCTTGCCCAAATTTGTAGGCGGCCAAAAATTATACTTTTTGAAAATTTCATATCATAGAAGTTAATGAATCCAAAATCAATATATACACTTTCCAATGAAAATAATTTATTATTTTGTTAGTGGATTACAGATTTGAGACTTCGAGATGGTTATGTTTCCAATTTGGGAAGATGTGCCAGAAATTGTCATATTATTGGATTAAAAATTCACAAATATCATGTTAAAATGGAAAGACTTTTTCTGATTGGATTAATAGGTTTGTATAATTATATTATTTTTGATGTGATAATAGATATATCATATTCTTTCTGAGACATTTGTGTGGAAAAAAACAAACAATGATGCACTATGTAGACTGCAATAATATTTTGTTTGAATTTTATGTAAACTGGAAAAAATCTTCCCACTAGATTTCTTTGACTCAATGGAACATTTGATATTACATTTACCACATAGAGAAAAATGTGAAGGTCTAGTACAATTCTTATGGATTTACCCATCCAAAATATTCATGATGAAATTGAAGAAAAATGTATGTAACAAAGCATCGGTTAAAGGCTCAATTGAAGAAGATTATTTGTAGGATGAATTTTTTTTTTCTGCTGAAATTATTTTCAATAATAATATTAAAAAAAATTCATGGTCCATAATGATGGAAATGTTGATGGTGAAAATAGAAATCAATTATCAGTTTTCAATCAGCACAAACCTTGCTTTGATGGAGTTCATGAAAGATGGATTTCAGATGATAAACATCACAAATATCATACATATGTTCTACTCAACTGTGAAGAAATGAAACCATTTATACTATGAGTTCTCATATAACTTATTCTATAATATCTAATATAGTAATTTAATATTATTTATTTCTAGATTATATGATAATCATATCAAGAAATAAACTACAAAAACTACATCAATTGCTCTTAAAGAACATTGGAAGAATAATTTTTCCTAATGGTTTCAAAAACTGGTAAAATAAATTATTTATTGTTTAACATATAAAATAAATTTTTTACTTTTTATATTGATAATTGTTTTAAAAAAATTTAGGTATCTCAACATGCTGATAAAATTTATAATCAATTGTGTGCATTGAGTAACCAACCATCCAAAATGTTAAAATCTTATAATTCATATGTGGTGAATGGTTTTCGATTCCATAAACATGCATACGAATAATAAAAAAATGAATAGTGGTGTTTTATTGAGAGGATCTCATCCTAGAGAAATTGAATTTGACTTTTTACGACTTGTTGGGAGAAATTATTGAAGTGTGTTATTCGGGATATAATTACATAATGATGTTTAAATGTCAATGGTTGGATACTAAGAGAGGATTTCATTTTCATCTGAGACATAAAATCATTGATATTAAATATAAAATCCTTCTTATAGTAAATGAACAATTTTTATTGTCTCATAAAGAACATAAAATATATTATGAAAATTTCGGTGCTACTTCAATAGAGTAGTGTGATTGGTGGAGTTTAAAAAAATGAAATATCGGGAAAATTAGTTTAGTCAAAGTGAATGTGGTTCTACTGAAGTGCAATGAATTAAAGATTTTCAATAGACTACTCCAAATCCATCTTCTTGAAGAAGATACAAAAATATCAATGATGACACCCCACAATTAAGGGTAAATGGTGGCTATGATGTTAATGATGTAACAAATGAATTTGAAATGACAAGATACGGTGAAACTAAAACTCATATGGAAATTAATAATGCTGAGGAGGAATATGAAGATATTGAATCCTTCAGATATGAAGATGAGGATGCAGATTAAAATTGATATAGTTAAATGTAGATGATAATCATATAATATATATTCGTTTTTTTCAACTATTTTCTAACAATAGTCATTTCATGTTTCAGATGGACTCAGATCTGTTTATTCAGTTGTAGGAGGATGATCTACCTGATGACGAGCAGGATGTTGGATAATCTGACCCTTAGACTACTAGCAGTTCAGAGAGGACTCGAAGGGGGAGTGGTCTTTCACTATTGATGATTCATAAAACTATCCCCAAGTGATGTCCATGTCTTGGATTTGATCCATGCATTCATAGGTATGTTTACTTATGTATCTTAGTTAGATTTCATTAATTATAATGAATTTATTTATATAATATTTTTTTATTATATGTTTTTTATCACAGATTTACGATATATCTATTGGATAGGGGAGTGATATATTGCAAAATTACTTTTCTGAGGCATGGGTTACATGGTATATTATTCCCATATATGTTCAACACCACCTGTTCAATCATTGGTTGGTATGTAAATAAATAATATTTATTTTGAAATTTATTGAATTAATAACTTGATATTATTAATTGTTTTTAGGGTTTATTTTATCACATAGAGGAGAACATGCACAAATCTATCTAGAAGGAATTGGAGGGATGTATGCATGAATGTTGTGCTTAGTTTTGAACAAATTTTGGAGGACAATAATTAGGAAGGCATGAGTCATAGAGTTTGATCAGTCTTGATGTGCCCATAAACCTGATTACATTTCATCTTTTGTTTGGGATGGATTATGTTCACACTAGATTAGTGGTCATTTTCAGAGGAGATCATCGGTAGGTTGACAGAACTGGGAGAGATAGGAGGTGACACATCGAGCTGGTAGTTGTACATTCAATACACATAAGGAACATATGGTAAGTATATTTATTATATTAATTTATATAACATTAAATGTAAACTATTTATTTATATTCATATAGGTAGTCGAAAAGCTCAATATTACGAAGTTCAATGTTTATAGGATGATTTACATCGATCCTATCATTGAATAGATTAGAGGTGATCGCCCGCATTAGATTATCTTCAATATAATTTATTTTTTAGTTTTCAAATTAACTACAAATATTATTTAACTATTTTAATTATAAATTCTAATTGAAGGATTAAAATGAGGCCATGATGTCCCAGAAGCATATTGAGATTCAGGCCCAAACCAACGATCAGACCAGTGCAACAAGATATGATGAGTTAGAATGGATGCAGGAAGCCCGATATGCCTTTGAGAATGGCCAAGTTATTGGTATGAACTCTTGATTCACACCTGGGAGTTATTATGGTACCACTGCGATGTCGGCGTCTAGATCAAGAGAATCTCATGGAGATTCATCATCATCTTCTTTACATTATCAGGGGAAGCTCCAAGCTTAGGGTGATCTTATTGAGAGTATGCATAGGGAGAATGAGGAGATGTGTCTATGGAAATAGCAGTAGGAGGAGGAAATGCATTGATGGAAGCAGAAGCAACAACAACAAGAGCAGATGATGAATTACATGCAAAGTCTGACTCGTAGTTGAGGGATGGAGTTCCATCCACCATCTCCTCCACCTCCTTCTGATGAGCCTCCCCCTGAGTGACGTATATATTTTTATAACAAAAAATTTGAATGCATTTTTTTATAATATTATATTTTTACATTTCTAAATATTGTGTTTTTTATATTGTTTCAAATAATTCATTTTTTATTATTTTTTTATTTAGTTAATTTTTTATTACCTTTTCGAATATTGGGGTTTTGATTATATTATAATTTCATTATTAATATTGTTAATATCAATTTTATTATTATTATTTTATTAATATTATTTTAATAATAATAATAATAATATTTAATTATTATTATTCATATTATTTAAATATTTTTTTTATAATTATTATTATTTTTAATATTATTTTATTAATTTTATTTATATTATTTTATTAAAATTTATTTATATTTATATTTTCTATTTATATGTTATTTGTGACGGGATCGTCGTAATTGATTTTGTCAAAAAAACTCAGAGAAACTATTTACGTTGCCATTTTTTGCAATGGGCTATTTACAGCGGCTCCCCATCGCAAATATCCTATTGCAAATATCTCAATTTCTAGCAGTGACATGAGAAACACCACAAATCCCTCGGTTTATTCGAGCCATATTGAGATCCCTACAACACTGATACATTATCATAGAATTATCTCTTGTAGCATCTGATATGATCAGATCCCTACGATTTGCATCAGCTACCTACTACTGAGGTATCAGCTCCTAGGTGCCCACTACTAGCACCCACCATCTGTGCCTACTCTACCAGGAAGCTCTCCACCAGTAAGGACCTCTTAAGAACACCAATATTAGTGGGAATGTAAATATATATCACTGAAGCCTTGATATCTCTGTATAATCCCTTCATAAAGGTATGTTCCCTAAAGAATAGATCCCGCACCATATCTATGGAGTACCTGAACAGATTAGTAAACAATGCCAAATATTCCTCCACAACCATACTGACATGATGTAGATGAAAAATCTCTTACATACACAATTATTTCAACATGTCCATATAAAACTCCTCTTTGAAGAGATTCTCAAAGTCAGACTAGGAGAGAGCTATCAAATTGTGTGAATGAGTCACTAGACTGCACCATCGCCCAACAGAGCTCTAAAGAAGACTCACCATGAGGACTTTCATCTGATTTGTAGGAATCATCACAAGGTGGGAAACTCAAGTGACTAGCTTTAAGTAGTCCCCAGACACCTGGGGGTTTAGATCACCTTGAAACATGGGAGGTCACTACCTATGGAACTCATGCAGGACACTCACTATACGTACATCTTTTATTGGCACTGCCTATGCCAACTGTTGAAAGTGGGTGCCCTAGACCCAACTTGTTTTGTACTTTGATTATTGTTACATGTATTCAGGTTGTAGTATACATATGTTTATCTTGCCATGATAGTGTAGATACTTCTACATCAACTTTATTAATGGCAGTGTCCTTAGATTACTTGTCGCATCAAATGGTTATAGCAGGTCCTGGTCTATAATGAGAACCTTGAGATGCCATGACAGTAATCTTAAAGTAACGTCCTATGGTCCAGTTACATCATTCTGAAAGGACACATATGATGTGTGACCATCAGGTGCTGGGGGCTCATAAGTGTTGAGACTTCATCTCATGAAGTTCGCACTTGATGATCTCTAGATATTGAGATCATGAGGACAAACTCGCTTAATAGGAACACCACATGTTTCTGGTGTCATTGGTCGTTCCTATATACAGACATGTGTAATGGTCTCCTGACTTGAGATCATTATCAATGAATTTCATTTAATTACGTACATTTGATATAAGGAAAAAACCATGGCGACAAGTCATGGTGAGGTAGTTTATATCGGGTACGTCATTAATG
The DNA here is from genome assembly GCA_963277665.1 of Viscum album. NCBI lineage: Eukaryota > Viridiplantae > Streptophyta > Magnoliopsida > Santalales > Viscaceae > Viscum > Viscum album. The sequence goes on from OY728161.1 coordinate 776,936,905, forward strand.
GCATGTCATTTGTTGAATGACCAAGAAAGGATTTGTCGCTTCTGAGTTTAGGAAGAGATATCTCGGGCCTGGTTGATTATGATGGTTGCACCTTCATTAAATCCATGGCCATGGTAGTAGAAGGTATGACCGTCTGGACAAATCAGCAAACAAAATAAAGCAAATGAAGAATGATGACACTGATTATGCATTCTTCTTTATTGAGATATCGATGACGAAGAGAATAGATTACATAGACCATGTTTGTAGGAAGGCAGTCGTTGCTTTGACTTTGCCTTGTCTCTATAGGGGCATCGATGGGTTGCTAGACCCCGCTCTAGGTTGGTGATATTATTCACTGCTATTGAGATAAGGGCCTAGAGGGTCACACACAATAGTGCTTTGACAATCTGCCTTATTCTGATGAATAGGTTTATAGGACTTGGTGGGCCCCACCGCGAGGTCCGGGTATTATCCAAGTCCTATGAATTACCAAGTAATAAATAAATTATTTTATTATTCAAGTTTGGAATAATTCACTGAATTTATTTATAACATGTATTTACAAGTGATTAAGTAAATACATAGATAAATATTAATCGGACAGATATTTATATCTTGGGTTCGATTAATATTATCAGGAGATACGGATCGAGTTAGACTCATGTTTATCACGTAATATATATAATTATATATATTGCAGTTCAGTGATAAATAATAAATATTATTTATGGAATAATTTAATTTGTCATAAATAATTATTTATAATATATATATATATTGAATGTTTAATACACGGGGGCCGGGAACCCTTACCGCATATTTTACATATTCCATATATATAGTAAGAGAGAGGCTCTCCCATGTACACTATTCATCCGTTGGAATTGAGAGACTCTCTCTCCTCCTGAGTTCTAGAGAGAGACTCTCTCAAACTAACAGGTTCTTCAAGTTCCGCCTTCCCAGATCGAAGACGCTAGTTTGTGGTGATCATCGCTTCATCGAAATGTGTGTCGAAGATCCACGCTAGCACCCAGATCTTGATGAACGACGCGCGAGTAGATTTGCGAGGCGCGTGTGGATGATCTAGAGGGCTTCGACGTCGGAGTTTTCGAGCAACGATTTCTGGCGCCCTGCACGTCAATTCTAAACAAGCTAAATGTTCAAGTTTATTTTTGTGCTCCTAAAGAACCTTGAGAGATCCTCAGACCAAGCCGGGACAAGATCACCATAGTTGATAGGGTTATGTCACTCCGGTGAAGTAGAAAAAATTTAAAATCCCGGCCCATCGGCTTCCGCCGCGCAGTCTTGGTACCCAACAGTGTTATCAGAGGGATTCAAGGTTTTTTTGTGTCAAAAACATTAAAATTCATTAAATTTAATTGTGGGGTGTTAAAATGGTTCATTCGGATTCGAAAGCGCATTGTTTCGATTTCGAATGATCAAGATACGATCATTTGAAAAAATTTATCGGATTGACGTCGCAAGTTTTCGGTCCATTTGATGTTTATCTCAAATTGAGAATTAACATCAAAAAATATTTTTTAATTATAAAATTTTATAATAAATATTTTATTATGTTTATAATAAAATATTTTATTATAATTTTATAATAATAAAATATATATAAGGAAAAAGACCAAGACCCCAAAATGGGGGTCTTCCTCCTTTTAATTAAAAAAAGGGGAGTGGAAAAGACCCCAAAATGGGGTCTTCTCCTTTTGTTTATAAAAAAGGAGAGTGGAAAAGACCCCAAAATGGGGTCTTCTCCTTTTTTTAAAAAAAATATAGTGTCTGGACATTTTTGTTTGAAGGAAAAAAATAATAAAAAAAGGGGAGGAAGACCCTTACGGGTCTTCTCTCCTGCAGCGCACCAAGGGAGGTCGAAACCCTAGGCCTCCCTCTTCCCCCTCCACCGGTCCAGCACCACGGTGTGCTGCTGCTGGCCAGCCTTCGCCGGACTGCCCTTTGCGCCGGCCTCCTCGCCTCCTCCCCGTGTGCGCCGGCCGACCCCACCCCAAGCAGAGCCACCTCTGGTCGGGCGCCGGCCCCCCCTTCGTCGGACCGCCCTCGCGGCGGCCTCTCCTTCGCTAGACCGCCCTCCCACTGACCTCCCCTTTACTGGACGCGGTCCAAGTCGCACCGTCTCATGCCGAAAGCCGCCAGCCACGCCGGTGATCCCCTGCCGGACCTCTTCGAACAACCCACTCCCCGAGCCCTCACCGAACTTTTTCCAGGTTGCGCCGGACCGGCTTCGTCTAGCCGCCCTAGACATTCACTGGAGCAGTGGGCTACCGGGAGATGCAGACATCGTAGGAATCGTCAGATGTTGCGGTCACGCCGCGGTCACGGCGCGGTCATGCCGCAGTCACGCCGCGGTCACACCGCGGTTCTAGGATGACATCCAGCGGCGGTACACAGTCCCACCAGACTCCTCTCCGGCTAGAGGTAACCCTGCACTGAATTAATTTTAATTAATTTAGTTTTTAAATTAAATTAATTGGAATTAATTTAGGGGTTTAAATTATTTTAATCTAAAAATATTAATTTATTTTAATTTTAAAATTAAATTAATGGTTTTATTTAATTTAATTTTTGGAATAAAAATTAAATTAAACAAATGGAATCGATAAAAATAAATTATTTGAATTTAATCAAATTCATTTAATTTATTAGAACGCCCTCGCCTAATTTAAATTTATTTCCATTTAATTTTATTACGCTTTTACCCTAACTGGTCTTGATCTATTGACTGACCTGTGTATTTCTAGCATGTATTTATTTATTTAATTATTTATTCAATGCATGCAATGATTGTAATATTTAATTAGATAAATGAAGGTCTGCGAATCGTCTTTTAATTCAAATATGTATAAGGGAATGCGTGTCCATTAAACCACTTGTATTTTGTACCCCATACCCCCTCGCATGCGTGCAAGTATATTTTTATTTATTCGATTATGATCCGAGAGGCAGACCCCGCCAAGATGAGGCGGTAGTCCAGACAGGAGTTGGACGCTTTGCACTGGGGCCAGAAGCAACATGAGTCATGTATCGAATCTGGTATAGATGCCCCTAGGTGATGATTGATCAGTTATCGATCAATCATTATAGAATTCTCAAGACCAGTCGGAATGCATGATTTACTTTATGCACAGTTTATTATTTTATGCGACTGCATGATTATTGCATGATCGCATAGGATAGTAAACAAGAGAAAATGCATAAAGTTGTGATGAATAAATATTCTATTGCATGTTCAGTTGTGAGCGCGGCAACCCTATTTGAACATAATAAATAGAAAAAGATTATATTAGTCAATTAATATTAAAAATCCCTCAAAGATATATTAAGTCCAAAATGCCTTCTATTTCTCACATCTTAACAAAACCGGCTGTTTGGGTGCTCATCAGCCTCAGTTGAGAGTGCCTCCTACTACCGGGGCATTTCCATGTGAGGAATGGGTCGACTTAACTAAAGCGAGTAGTCAAGGATTCTCCTTAGCTGACTTGCTATCACTTTAGAGGTAAGAGGTTTAGGGAATCATGTTCAGATTCCAAAATATGGGAATTTACTCAACTACACAAGGAACCACAAGAACAAGTGGTTGGCCAGCATAACGCCTACCTTGAAACCCTCCAAGTAGTGTCGTAGCCCTAGCTTGTAGACTACGAGAGAGGTTTCAAGGATCCTTTCCATTAGAATGGTCAAGTGATAGAGTATTCCGAATCTAATGGTGAGGGCTATTAAGGTTCGTTAAAATAGTGGGAGACATTAAATGATATAATAATTTATTAATCATAAAAATTTGAAAAGGTAATCAAGACAAAGTACTAACTGCTAAATGTTTATCTGATGTAGATTCAAAATGGCAATCACCAACACCACAAGTACTTTATCCATGTGATCGATCTTGGATAAAGAAAATATTCGGATCGATAATAACTTCCAGGAGTGGTACAGGTTCTTGCGCATAGTACTACGCCAAGAAAAGATTTTATATGTGCTGGAATCCCCAATTCCTGCTAAGCCTCCTCAGGGAGCAAGCAAGATGGAAAAATATAAGTGGAAAAAGCATGTAGAAGATGTGATTGATGTACAATGCATCATGTTGTCATCCATGTCCAGCCAATTGAAAAAAATGCATGAGGAAGAGGACACCTACAAGATTCTTTAACATCTCTAAGAACTATATGAGGAGAGGGCTAGGCAAGAAAGGTATGAGATCTCAAGTGCGCATTATAAGTTTAGGCTGAAAGAAGGCCACCAAGCTGGTCCTCACATTCTCATGATGATTGGGTATATTGGGAGGCTTGAAGCCCTTGGGTTCAAACTGAACCAAGAACTAGTAGTGGATCTCATTCTTGCCTCTTTACTGTCAAGCTTATCAACTTTCATTGTCAATTATAATATGAATGATATGACAAAGTTGCTCCCAGATCTTTTGGCTTTAGTTCGCCAAGATGATAAGGACATGAAAAACACCAATACATCTATCCTTATGGGGAACAATAAAAATAAGTTCAAGGAAAAGGGTCATAAGTCCAAGTCAAGGCCAAAAACACTAATGCATCGTCCTACCAAGAAGCCAAAAAATCAGAGGCAAAGTAATGAGTAGGAAGCTGTCTGCTTTGGATGTGGCAAAAAAGGCCACTGGAAGAAGAATTGCAGATATGGGAAGAAGAAGCAAGCTAATGCTTCTACTTTAGGTAATTTTGTCATTGAATGAAATCTATCACTATCTACAAGTTGGATATTGGATACGGCATGTGGCTCACACATTTGTATTCATATACAGGAACCAAGTAGGTTTAAGAAGATTGAAAAAGTTCAAGTGGATCTCCAAGATTCAAATGGTGCACGTCTGGCGGCCTTTGCAGTGGGAGACTATCAATTGACTTTACCAACTGGTTTGGTTCTTGTTTTAAAAAATTGCTATTATGTACTGTCTGTTACTAGAAACATTATCTTTGTGTCATGTTTAGACACTATGGGTTTTTATTTCAAGTTTGGAAATAAATGTTGTCTCTTTTATAGGGATAACATATGTTATGGTATGGAACATCTTAAAAATGGTTTATATATACTAGAACTAGAAAACTCAGTAATGGATATCAATGACAAAAACAACCGACATGACTCAAATAACACCCGCCTAAGGCACTTCAGGCTTGGTCACGTAAACGAAAAGCGATTACAAAGATTACATCAAGAAGGGTATCTAAACTCGGTACAGTTAGAACCCTTAGATGTATGTCAATCTTTTTTACAAGGAAAAATGACCAAAGCACCTTTCTCACGAAAGGAAGAAAGGGACAATGAAGTGCTGGAATTAATACATACTGATGTATGTTGTCCATTTCCAGTAGAGGAAAGGGGTGGTTTTCTATACTTCATTACTTTTACCGATGATTATAGTAGGTATGGCTATATCTACTTAATGCGGTATAAGCCAGATTCCTTTTCGTTTCTTTAAGGAATACCAAAATGAAGTAGAAAACCAACTTGGTAAGAAGATAAAAGCACTTCACTCAGACTGAGGTAGAGAATATCTTAACCAAGCTTTCATTGATCACTTGAAGGAGTGTGGGATAGTATCCTAACTCACTCCTCCTTATACACCAAAATGGAATGGTGTTAGTGAAAGTAGGAATAAGACCTTTCTTGACATGGTCATATCAATGATGAGTCATAAAACTCTTCCATTATCCTTTTGGGGATACGCTTTACAGACATCAGCATATACCATTAACCGAGTACCAAATAAAGCTACATATGGGATTCCATATCAGTTATGGTATGGAAAGAAACCCAATCTGACACACATGCGTGTGTGGGGGTGTGAGGCATTTGTCAAGACTTTACCAAGTGACAAATTAGCATCCAGAAGCACTAAGTGCATCTTTATAGGTTATCCTAAGGAAACTAGATGATACTACATATATAACCATTTAGATAGAAAAGTCATTGTGGAAAGATACGCCACATTTCTAGAAAGGGATCACATTTCTACTGGAAATAGTGGGAGCAAGATTGACTTTGATGAAGTTAATGCTCCAGATGCACAAGATTTGGTAGAGGAACAATCTCCACAAGAGCAATTGGAAGAAGAAATTGTTCCTGAGACACAGATACTGTGTAGGTCTACGCGAGAGGTTAGAGAACTAGAGCGTTATGGTTTTCTTGTCACCGAGTCAGGTGACATAATAATCCTTGAGGATGATGAACCTCTAACCTACAAGGAAGTAGTATAAGGCAAAGAAGCTGCAACATGGCAAGAAGCCATGAATTCTGAGATGGAGTCCATGTACCAAAATCAAGTTTGAATTTTGGTAGATCCTCCAGCTGATGTAAAGCCCATTGGTTGAAAATGGGTATTCAAGAAAAAGCTGGACATGGATGGTAAGGTTAATACCTTTAAAGAAAGATTGGTTGAAAAGGGTTTCAGACAACGTCAAGGCATTGACTATGATGAAACCTTCTCACCAGTGGCAATGCTTAAATCCATCAGAATATTGCTTGCAATAACAGCCTTTCATGATTATGAAATTTGGCAAATGTATGTCAAAACTGCTTTTCTAAATTGGAAGTTGGTTGAAGATGTCTATATGACTCAACCCGAAGGGTTTTCTAAGTCAAAAAATTCCAATAAAGTATGAAAGTTGTAGAGATCCATTTATGGATTGAAGCAGGCATCAAGATCATGGAATGTATGCTTTGATGAGGCCATAATAGATTTTGGTTTTGTCAAAAATGAAAGCGAGCCTTGTGTCTATAAAAGGGTTGAAGGGAATTCTATTGTTTTCCTAATTTTATATGTTGACGGCATATTAATAATGGGAAATGAGGTGCAAGTCTTACAGTCAGTTAAGACTTCGTTAAATGAATGCTTCTCTATGAAAGACTTAGGTGAAGTAGCCTACATACTAGGGATCAAGATCTATCGAGATAGATCTCATAGGATTCTTGGCCTAAGTCAAAGTACATATATTGACAAGGTACTCAAAAGGAACAATATGGAACAATCCAAAAGAGGATTGTTACCTAAGTCACATGGTGTAAATATCTCCAAGAAAATGTGTCCACAAACACAGGAGGAGATTGATAGAATGAGTAGAGTCCCTTATTCTTAGACAGTGGGTTCTATCATGTATGCCATGCTATATACTAGGTTTTATGTTTCCTTTTCTTTAAGAATGGTAGGTAGATATCAAGCCAATCCAGGAGAGATGCACTAGACAGCTGTTAAAACTATCCTTAAGTACTTGAGGCGTACTAAGGATATGTTCCTGGTGTATGGAGGAGATGAGAAACTAGTTGTGAGGGGATACACTAATGCTAGTTTCCAGACAGGTCATGATGATATGAAATCGCAGTCAGGCTACATATTTTGCCTGAATGGTGGTGCAATGAGTTGGAGAAGCTCAAAGCAAGTTGTGGTTGCTGATTCTACAGCAGAGTCCGAATATATTGCAGCTTCTGATGAAGCAAAGGAAGCAGTCTGGATACATAGCTTTATCTCAGACATTGGTGTTGTACCTAGCAGTGAAGACCCTGTTCTAGTATATTGTGATAATACTACTGTAGTGGTGCTTTCCAAGGAGCCCAGGTCTCACTAGAGGAAAAAGCATATTCTTTAGAAGTTTCATCTATTGAGGGATTTTACTCAAAGAGGTGAAGTGACAGTTAGCAGAGTAGACACATAAGAAAACGTGGCAGACCACCTGACTAAAGCCATTTCTCAGCAAAAGCATGATTCACATGTGAGAGCTAGCGGATTGAAGCCTATTAGCAGTTATCTCTAGTGAAAGTGGGAGTGTTAAAAGTGGGTGCCATAGGCCCAACTGGTTTTGTACTTTGATTACTATTACATGTATTCAGGTTGTATTATACATGTGTTTATCTTGCCATGACAATGTTGATACTTCTGCATCCACTTTATTAATGGCAGTGTCCTTAGATTACCTGTCACATCAAATGGTTATAGTAGGTCCCAGACTATAATGAGATCCTTGATATTCCATGAAAGTAATCTTAAAGTAATGTCCTATGGTCCAGTTACATCATTCTAAAAGGACACAGATGATGTGTGACCATCACGTGTTGGGGGCTCATAAGCATTGAGACTTTATCTCATGAAGTTCGCACTTGATGATCTCTAGATATTGAGATCATGAGGACAGACCTGCATAATAGGAACGCCACATGTTTCTGGTGTCATTGGTCGTTCCTATCTACAAACATGTGTAATAGTCTCTTGACTTGAGATCATTATCAATGAATGTCATTTAATTATGTACATTTGATATATGGAGAAAACCATGGGGACAAGTCGTGGTGAGGTAGTTTATATAGGGTATGTCATTAATGGAATGTCATTGATTGAATGATAAAGAAAGGATTGGTCGCTTCTGAGTTTAGGAAGAGATATCTCGGGCCTGGTTGATTAGGATGGTTGCACCTTCATTAAATCCATGGCCATGGTAGTAGAAGGTAATACTGTCCGGACAAATCAACAAAAAAAATAAAGCAAATGAAGAATGATGACACTAAGTATGCATTCTGCTTTATTGAGATATCGATGATGAAGATATTAGATTACACAGACCATGTTTGTAGGAAGGCAGTCATTGATTTGACTTTTCCTTGTCTCTATAGGGGCCTCTATGGGTTTCTAGACCCCGCTCTAGGTTGGTGATATTATTCACTACTATTGAGATAAGGGCCTAGAGGGTCACACACAGCAGCGCTTTGAAAATCTTCCCTATTCTGATGAATAGGATTATAGGACTTGGTGGGCCCCACCACGGGGTTCGGGTATTATCCAAGTCCTATGGATCACTAAGTAATAAATAAATTCTTTTATTATTCAAGTTTGGAATAATTCGCTGAATTTATTTATAACATGTGTTTATGAGTGATTAAGCAAATAAATAGATAAATATTAATCGGACAGATATTTATATATTGGGTTCGATTAATATTATCAGGAGGTTCGGGTCGAGTTAGACTCATGTTTATCACATAATATATATAATTATATATATTGCAGTTCAGTGATAAATAATAAATATTATTTATGTCATAATTTAATTTGTCATAAATAATTATTTATAATATATACATATTGAATTTTTAATACACGGGGGTCGGGAACCCTTACCTCATATTTTAGATATTCCCTATATATAGTAAGAGAGAGGCTCTCCCCTGTAAACTATTCATCCATTGGAATTGAGAGCCTCTCTCTCCTCCTGAGTTCTAGAGAGAGACTCTCTCAAACTAGAAAGTTCTTAAAGTTCCGTCTTCACAGATCGAAGACGCTAGTTTGTGGTGATCATCGCTGCGTCGAAATGTGTGTCGATGATCCGTGCTAGCACCCGGATCTTGAAGAACGGTGCACGAGCAGATTTGCGAGGCGTGTGTGGAAGATCTAGAGGGATTCGACGTCGGAGTCTTCGAGCAACGATCGCTGGTGCCCTGCACATCAATTCTGAATAAGGTAAATGTTCAAGTTTATTTTTGTGCTCCTAAAGAACCTTGCGAGATCCTCAGACCAAGCCGGGACAAGATCACCGTAGTTGACAAGGTTATGTCACTCCGGTGAAGCAGAAAAAAATTTAAAATCCCGGCCCACCGGCTTCCACCACGCAGTCCCGGTACCCAACACCAACTTCTATTCAACAAGTGGAGGTATAGCTGGTAAGCCTCCCAGTGGTACTATCTTCAGTACAAGCCCCTATACTGAAGCCTCAATACCCAAAAGATCATTATCATGACCACATGGTGGAATCTGTGCTAGCTATCTTCATCGAGGCATATTAAAATAAGAATTATATACCATGGTAAAAAATTATATTTGAGGACTTATCTCAAGAAGTACATGGAAACAAAAACCTATTCCCATATGATGCATGTACCAATGTTTTCCCTACAACCAATTTCTATATATACCGAGTCAAAAGGTAGGTGATCAAAGTCCTAGTGTATGGATACATCGGTCACCAGTCAAACATTGGAGTCCTAGCTTGAAAGGTGAACTAAAAACACTAACACAATTTCCATAAAACCCAAACCAATATCACATAATCTAGTCCTAAGGCATAACCATATACTATAATACCACTCTATCATGACCCAGCCCGATAGTTCCCGAACTAAAACTACCCCAAGCCCATGTCCAAAGGACATGGTATGAAGACAAGCACTGAGTAGACGTATCATAGACCTGGGAGGCATTATCCTAATGTACCTTTACACAATGACACACACATCTCCAAGGCCATACATTTCTAACAAGTAAAAAAATGGAAAAAATGCATGAATACATATATAATCTCACAATTAGAGTATAAAAAAAGTTTCTAGAATAAAGGGCCAAATACAAGACCACCAAAATAATCTAAAAAAAGTCCAACCTATAATGTATAAGTAGACTACTATCAATGAAACCACCAGAACAGACCTTGGTATATCTATCTCATTGTGATATTCTTTGTTTTGATCTATCTAGGACTCTTTCAAATGGTCGATCGTCTACATAACACATGACATGTGTGGGAAAATCCCATGAAAATTTAGTATAAAAACACTTAATAGGACACCTCAAAAATACTAAACATAAGGAATCATGAATATTCATTTTCTAAAAATGATATAACAATCAATGTATAAAAAAACCCATACATACTCATGAAGAACACCACACATCCAAGTGGTCACAACCAAACCGCTAGCCATAGGATTCTTCTCGAAGCATCCATCCAATCCTTATTCTTGGAGAACCCACTCCACTATCAATTTTATCATTAGAGACACTCATCAATGAGGTTATGATCATTGGTCTAGACCATGAAAAATCAATGGCCTCTGAAGACCTCGATACTCAGATAGGGGATCACACCCAATAATACTAGGGGGCACCACAAAAAAAATCTCAATCAACCTAATATATAGGGGATCGTATACCAATGATACCTCGAACCCTATTGGAACGACCTCCTAGTTGATCAGAACCCCATGTCTGGAGATCATGATGATTATAAAAACCCCACCTTGGGTATAAGAAGAAATGTTACAGGATCATAATCTGGTCTAATATAGGGGCACCACAACCTCTATATGAGACTCATCCTATAAAGGGGATCACAATCCAAAGATGTGGCCTTCATGGCACACTATACCCTTGAGGGGATGGACTAATGGAATATGATCAATAGATATCATTCATTAAATGATGAAATGAAAGGATCCAAAACCTCTAAAGGGGTGTGCGTGATGTTTACTAGGGGTACATGATGTGTCCATCCAATCTCTATTCTTCCCATGTGGTGATTCCTTACACAACATGTAAAGCTTAGAATACATACTGTGTAAGTAAGTATAAATGGAATGTAGAGGTTGGATGAAAACTAGACTATGTCATGTGGCCATGCTTTTGTACTTCTAGAAATGACCATTTACCATCTCTTGTATGCTCGACCTTTCCCATGTACACCTATCCATGTCTGAGTACACGGCTCTACCCATGTACTCTAGTCATGTTAGTGTATCATGGCCTACCCATTTCCGTATTTCCTATGAGATACATGCTAAACATCTTGAAATGGTCACATGATGTGTGACATATTTCACATAGTGTGTGATCTTTTTCTTCTCCATGGAAACCATGACACAACAAGACGGGTCCCACATGGTGTGTATCTCCAGATTACACACCATTTAAAGAAAAAATTTCCAGAACCTATGGATCTTATTCATTTCACCGCCATCACTGCCACCATAATGATTTCATCTAGGGAATCAGAGATCAGGGGTTGTCTGACTGTTTCCATTTCCGATCACTAGGATCCCAGCTTCGAGACTGCTAGGGAAACACCAACATGTGCCGCCCTTAGTTGTTTCATCAAAACCAGGAAGAACATAATCCATCGATACATTCGATCTACCTTTGATCTTACTCTATTTTCATCACACTTAGATCACATCATCAATCACAACCAACTTCTTCAGTATTTATCTATTGAACCCAAGAGTGGTCATTTAAAAACTAAATATTGGGTATTCATTGAAACAAAGGCCAATGAAATTTTCCATGATGATCATGCGAAGAAATGAGGTAGAAATCCATATAACATAAAAAGTGAGGAAATAACCTCAACCATTTTTCATTTCATCCCCGATCTATTGTCTAAGAATTAGACAAATGAAGAGGAAGATACAAAACAAAAAAATAAATCCATCACAAATAAATCTAACTTCGACGCATAAATCAATTATTTTTCATGAAATCAACCCACGTTCATTCAGGATAAAATAACATGATGAAATTATAAAAAAGCATCATAACTAGAGTTTTTATCGATCATTAATGAACAAAATTCATGAATTTTCATCATTGGAGAGATCCTAGAACTTTATTAGCACACAATCCTTGATCTAATCTCGATCTCTTGTCATATTCCAGTGATCCTCCAATGGCTCCACTCGAATGGATTATCTCAATATCTAGGCTATTTGGCTAACACTAGGGATTGATGAATAGATGTGTATTTAGAGATTATTTTAGTTAATTAAAAATTAATAAAAAAAATTAATTAATTAATTTAATTTATTTAAAAATTCTCCCACGATTGAGCCCAACCTGAGCCCCCGATGCTCTCCAATGTTATATCGAGCCTAGGGTGAAACTCATGCTAAGAACTCAAAATAAGTCTCTAATTTCTATTTTGAGCATCCATTTAAGAGTTATTCCATTTTTTCAGTAAAAATTACTACGTGGGATATTAATTTTATTAATATTTTTCAAATATTAATTTTGGGCTCATTGGGCCATAGATTCCCATTCCGTCTTAGTTCCATGATCCAAAATTATTAGATTTAATATTATAAAGTAATGAATGTAAAATCATAGTCTTTGCATCAATGTCCCCCCTCTAATGACTTCTCATCCCTGAGAAGTATCTCTTACAGTATTTCTCAAATAGCTCATTCCATTGATCTCGTAGATCAGGTTCTCACTCCCAAGCCTCTTCCGAGACCTATTTTTAACTCTATAAGATCTAAACAAGTGGAACCATCTTTCCCCGAAACAAATGCTAAATATTTTATATGATTCACAAAAATCCCTCTACAAAAGACATTTCAGGTTCTAACTCAACATCTTCATAGTCGATAACATGCTTAGGATCTGGCATGTACCTAGGAAGATGTGACACCTGAAACATATCATGCATATCTCGATGGTGGGAAAGAATATCTAGATGGTACACCACTATTAAAACATTCTTGGTGATATCTAAGGGTCTAAAAAATTATGGTTCCAACTTCTCATTATTTTAAATCGGTGGTGGCCTAACCAAGGAGTCACCCTCAGAAAAACTAGATCACCTAGAGTAAACTTCAATGGTCTCTTCATGCAGTTATCATAAGATAAATACCTATTATGATATGTGATAAACCTATTATAAATTAGTTATACTCCCTAAAAGTTATCCTATACCACAATAGGCCCCAAAACTACTACCTCACTAGACTCATGTCAACAAATTGGTGAATTTCATGGCATACCATAGAGATCCTCATAAGGTGCTATCTAAATTGAAGCCTAGAAACTATTGTTGAATGGGAACTGAAACAATGCGAGTTGACCATACCAAGATCCTCTAAAATCTAAAATTAAATCCCATATAATATCCTAAAATGTATAAATTATCCTCATTGAATATCCATCTTTCTGTGGATGGTATGTTGGGATCAATCTTAGCTAATCCCCTAAGTCCTTCTACAAACCCTTCCAAATACATGATGTAAAATACATGTATTTTCCTGATACGATGATCAAGGGAACTCCATGTAAGTAACTAATCTCATAGAGAAAAAAATTTATCAAGTAATCCGTGGAAAAGGTCTCTATGATCAGCAAGAAATAGACCACCATTGTGAAATGATACCCAATTACCCAAAAAACATCATTACTCCTCAGGGTCCTAGGAAACCTCATCAAAAAGTCCATTGTGGAGTCCTCCCACTTCCAAATGGGAACAATAAGTGGCTAGAGAAAACCCCCATGATGCTAGTGATTAGTTTTTATCCTCTGAAAGGTAAGGAATCAGGAAATGAATCAAAAAATGTCCCACTTTATCCTTAGCAACCAAAACTGCTGTACATATTCATGGTATATCTTTTTCACTCAAGGATGCATTACCCATTTTGAGGAATCAAAATCAATCAAAATATATTACCTAATAGAAGAAGAGAATACAACTATCCAAAGTACTAGGATCACATCATCTTTATCCAACAACCACCCTGGTATCAGGTTACCACATGTTAGCTATTCCCATGTCACATCACACTCTAAGTTAGATTACTGATTAGAATTCAACCAGTATACCAAGGAATATTTGATCAATAATGGGGAACACATCATCAATACTTGGTCCTTGAAATAATCCATCCTACAATTGACCAATATGTTCATTAGGTTCCATTATTCCTTCAAAGTCCACTCACCAAGATCCTTAGCTACCCATGCATTATGTATAAGAGCATCTACAACAATATTTCCTTTACATGGTGTACATGCAATTTCAAATTCTATCGATAACTTCTCTTCATAGTGCTTATACATAAAATTCATATCCTTATATGAGAATATATAGTGGAGGCTCTTATGGTTTGTATATGAAATAAAAATCTTCCAAAATAGATAGTGTTTCCAACACATCAATGAGTGGAATAAAACATACAAATTTATGTGGGAAGTATAGTTCCACTCATTGGGTTGAAACTGATGTAACCCATAAGATACCACCTGAACCCTTTGCTTCAAAACTTCCCCCAAACCAACTCTTAATGCATTAAAATATTATACATACCCAATCCCAAGATTAGGAATAATAGACAATGTATTTATATCCAAAATCTACTTTAGATTCAAAAGACCCTCCTCACACTGGTCTAACCATTAGATCTTCATTGTTTTATTTATAAGTGTAGTCATGGTTGTTGATAACTAGGATAAGTCTTGGATAAAATGCTGATAGTATCCCGCTAATCCTAGAAATATACTGATCCGAAACAAATTCTATGGACATGTCTGGGGAATCACTGCCTCTACTTTTTCTATGTGAACTTATATTATGGTCTCAGAAACTACATGCCCCAATAATTATACCTCATGAATCAAAAAGTGATACTTTGACTACTTTTCATAAACTGATGTGCTCAAAGTGAAGTCATGAATATCATAATATTCCATGAATTATGATATAGGTTTTGTGAGTAAATGAGGATATCATCAAAAAACACCATGAAGAACAAGTCAAGGTATGGATGAAATATTTTTCTCATGATATCTAAGAACACTACCGAAACATTCATTAGACCAAACATCATCACCAAGTAATCTAATAGATCGTACCTCCTTCTAAGAACCATCTCTGGAATGTCCTCCTCTCTATCCCATAAATGATAATAGCATGATCAGAGATCATTCTTAGAGAACCATCGAGCTCTGCACAACTGATCAAAGAGATCATTGATTCTAGGAAAAGGGTAAATAATTTTCACAGTCACCTAATTTGTCTTTCAGTAATCTAAAGAGATACAAATAACACCATATTCCTTCATATTAAAAAAATAGGTTCACCCCATGAAAATTCTCTTAGATAGATAAAACACTTCCATTTCAAGTTCTCAGTCTATAATTTTGGCTCCTTCAACTTAGTTGGTTCCATTAAATAAAGGGGTATAAAAACAGTCCATGCACCTAGAATGAGTATTATCTCACACTTTAACCTTACATTAGGTGTAATACTAGGTAAGTAATCTAAAATTATGTCTTAAAAGAGATCCAAAATTGGAGGAAAGGATGATGGGGCTACCACTGATCCTATTAAAAAAATCCAAGCCAACAATATGCACTGTAATCATCCTAAACAGGATCATGTCTAGACCCACTCTTCCTATTAAAAACTCCTACTCACCAGTCACCATGAAATTCTATCCCTTGTGAAATGAAAACGAAACTCATCTCTTATAAAAATTGATATGAACTCTATATATTGTTAACTAGTCCATTATAAGAATAACATTGAAGCTCATCATATATTGAATCATGAATCCCCATAGATGTATATAACCAAAAATTACTATAGGACACTCTGGGAATTTCTGATTATGCTCTACTATATTTCCCAATGGTGTATCAATGGAAATAAAATTATAAGGTTACTTGACTGGTAATTCATGTCCAAAAACAACCTATAAAAATATAAACAAATTTGATGTAATAATATCAAAAAAGTATGATAAAACATAGAAGTGATCAATATTGTAAATCAAATAGAAGGTGGTACTTCACTACAATCTACTAGAGCCTGAACCACTATATACAATCAACCTACCTCAAATCCAAAATTATGACCCCGAGGTGCATGACTCTCCAGATTCATCACCATTTGAGCTAACTGCTGAGGACCTTAATAGGATCCCTATTTTATAGTTCACTTATTTAATGCACCCTATGAAAACCTAACCTCAAAGATCTGGATTAGTACTGCCAGAGATGCCTCATATCCCCACACTAATAACACTTTCTCTGAGGTGTTGGATTGAACCTGTTGAAATATCCAACCTTTCCACAATTAAATCACTGTATAACTCCTCCTCAGTGTGATGAAGAGTCCATTCCCTGATCAACCTACTTAATGCTACCCCACTGCACATCCTTGGTCTTCCTCTTCCTACTACCAAATGTGACACTACATATAGTAGTTAGTGGTATATCCTTTAGAGTACTGATGGATGTCAGAAGAATATAGATCCATAGGTTGGATTAACCATTGAGAGGGGGGGTTAGTGGTTTACTTTTATGAATTCAACCCCTTAAACATGGCAAGGTTCTTGATCCACTAAGTAATATCTCATATTATTACCTCATATATAGAAATGAAATGAGAGAGTATAACACACGGTATTTACAAGGTTCAGTATAAATTCATATTCCTTTTCATGTTGGTTATAGTCCCAACCTGGATTCTCCTCTATAATTCTATTATAAATTATATTGGTTTAGGTAGAAACTCATTATACACTCCAATAGTCAATCCTACATCTGATCCTAGTTATACCCCCATCAATCCAACTCTGATTCCTCAGTTGGTTATACCCATATCCTTCTTCTCCCAGTCCATATCCCCACTAGAGTCTTCTCCTCTTATTGAATAGTTATACCTCCCATCCTTGATCCTCTTCAGTAACTAATAATACCCCTAGTCACAAGATCCTACTTCTTTTTAGAATATATAATCCACTATAGAATGTTTATTTTTATGATCCTCCTCTATGATATCACTGGGTCAGAATTTCTCATGTACACTTCAAGAAGCTTGGTAGATTTTTGGTATTACTAAAATAGTTCAAATCGCCTATGTATGGTCTATTTCCTAATTGTAACAATGATCAAGAATATATTTATTCTATTGATTAAGACCCAATATTAATTTTATGTGTCCAATTGATGAAATTTTTTTCCTAATGATACTTTATGAATTTAAGATACATTATATTATCTTCACAAACCCTAGCACATATGATTTTATTATTATTAGTTTTTGTTCTATTTATATTATTTCTAAATTATTTTGAATGTAATTGGTGAATACATGCATGCACTACCTTCTTCAAGAAAACCAATGTCTTCCTTGCATAAACTCGAATATGTGTGAATGAAACTATTCTTCTGGACAAGTATATTGTGAAATTTCTTATGTCATATTCAAAAAAATTGTATGATAAATCACTTCCTTATTGTGTGAAAAATTAATCTTTAAAATATCAATGTATATGAAGAAGTAGTGATTTTTATCTTCTCATTATCCAAGGATTTTTACATAACTCATGATGTGATTTTCATAATAGTGTATAATGAAGCTAGATCCTTTGTCTATTTTTGACCAAAGAGGATTTTGGATAGTTCTTCTTCATCATGAAACATGTGTTTCTTAGTGATTTGTTTCTATAAAATTGAGAGCCTCAAATATGAATTGAAGTAGCAACCAAAATCTCCTCTAGCCCTTGGTATTTATTGGAAATGATCACTACCTCTCTTCTAGGATTCATTCCATGTCAAATATCCTGTAAATAATGCTATGTTAGGGATGTTATAAATATACCAAAAGATTTATAATTTTATATATTTGACCTTATGTTTTCTTATTATGTGAAACCAAATTTTAAGACATCTTCATGTAAATGGATTCGTATGATCTTTCTTCTTCTTTTTTAATAAAAGTGTGTGTGGATGTGAAAATAATCTCATGAATCATCATTTAAAAACACTAAACTCATCCATGAAACTGAATGGCCTTCTACAAATTTGATTTCATTCATCCAAATCATGATCTTCATGTTATCATAAGCATGAAAGACATCTATTACATGCATGGACTCAGGTCGATCAAGATTATCTCAATCTCTCAGTTTGATCACCAAAAAGAGGTACATCAAATTTTGAAATAATTATGTTGATGGTTTTGATCTCACATGATTAATCTCAAAGGATGGAGGTTAAATATTATCAGACAAATCAATCATACAATCGATATAAAATAGATTAAACATTGTATGTTTTATCCGTATGTTTTTAATATGGGAACAATAACCCATGTAACGCTGGTCCCACCTCAAACTTCATTTTTGTTGGGTTCCTCTTTATAATAATATTAGTGTCTTCAACCTCTCAAGTTGGAACTATAATTTGAAACATGTAACACATTGAATACACTACCCTCATGTCACTATACCACCCTCCACGTTGGTCATGGAACCTCCATGCATAACTCCCCCATTCATGAACCTACTTCCTATATAGGCACTCATTACCTCCCACCTCTATGACACCATAGTGAGATGGAACATCCGTGTGGTTGAGCTATCCTCCAACCATGTGTTCGATTGAGCTGCCACACAAGGAATGTGTGGTTGGCCATATTTTTTGGTAACAACTATAACAATCTATGCGTTCCAATTACTTCATATAAATAAAAATTCCAAATAAAACTCAATCTTCTTCAAATATTCTACATGAAATATATATATATATATAGATAATTTTCATGGACTTATTTAATTCCTAATATTCATCTTGCTGTATAGAATGTGTTTTCCTTAGTAGGACCTCACTACCTACTTCCTCCATCAAAACTCAGTTGGATTGATCTCCTGTGTGGATGAGGTATCCTCCAACAATATGTTTGATCGAGCTAGCCCACAAGTCTTGTGTGGTTTTCCATGTTTTTGGGTAACACATAGAAAAATCTCCAAGTGTAAATTCCTTAATATAAATACAAATTACAAACCAAATCTTAATATTATTCAATTATTCTGGTCTCTATTACATATTGAATCATTATTTAAAATAAAATAAAATTCATGTCCTTTGGGTTCGGTAAATTCCAACCACTCGATCATCATTCATGCCCTTCTCAATAGTTAATTCCTTTTATAGAACCTCTAGATAAATCATTATATAAAAGATCCTAACCTTTTTTCTTATATCACAATAAATACCGATCTAAAACATCCTGGCCTTTTGGCCCTCATTTTCATTTAAGACATGAGAAAAACAAATAAGTTCAGTGAAATGAGTAGAGTATGTAGATACCTTCTTGGTCCCCTTATAAAGATCCATAAATTCCTAATCATGATCTATCTTTAGTGTATTAGGAATAATTCTACAAATAATGGGTCCTTAAAGGCCTCTCAAGAAAGAATATGTTATTTTCCTTCTTGACCCATAAGTCCCTACCATCACCTAGTGGGTCCTTGAAGTGTGAACTCTAATAGCTTGACCTTTTATCATCAGGTGTATCAGTGAGTTCAAAAATACCCCTAATTTTATCTATCCATTCCTCCCAATCCTGTTGTCCTCTAGTGCAATGAAATGGTGGTGGATGTTTGTTCTTGAATTCAATAGTGTAATAGTACTTGGACCTCCGTGCCCCTCCACCCTGGGTAGGCACAAGAGTAAAGAATCTTGAATTTGGTGGGCTCATTTCATGTGCTATCAGAGTGGCTAAAAGATCATTTACTATTATACCCTCTTACAAGACATGTTATGGAATATGGGAATCCTCCCTAGATAAATCATCTTGACACATGTTAATTTGTGGTCCCATATGCCTTCTTCGAGTTGATATCTTATGAAATGTGAAGGAAACACTTAGAATATCAATTAAAACATGCTTATTCCATCGACCTAAGAATCTAATTTCAATAAACATGCATTTACTATAAGGAAATTAATAATAGGAGGCTACCCATATCCCAAGGTATAACCCACCTAGCACTACCCATGGTTGAATCTATATTCTATATCCTTTCACATTAGTCACTGTTATACAAATAATAATCAATAAGCATGCAATAGTTCAATCAATTCCAATTATAAACATGAGGGTATCATAACAACATGGATATACCACAAACTAATAATATAGATATATATAACAAAAAAATATATCATATAATTAAAATATAGAACCACATACATCAAACAAAAGATATATATATATATATATATGAATTTTG
The DNA here is from genome assembly GCA_963277665.1 of Viscum album. Taxonomy (NCBI): domain Eukaryota; kingdom Viridiplantae; phylum Streptophyta; class Magnoliopsida; order Santalales; family Viscaceae; genus Viscum; species Viscum album. The sequence goes on from OY728161.1 coordinate 776,957,479, forward strand.
ATCTTGTATTCCTACTAATGATTCATGATGCGCCCAATATATCATAAAACCATAAGAATAATACCATAATAATAACTCAGAGGTCTATTACTCCTGAGATGGATAGACACACGGAACAAAGAGGATTTAGTTCCTCTATATATTTTGAGGAAACCATGCTATAGAAAATATGGCTACCCACCACCCCCTTTGGGTGTGACGGTATCCACACCGTAGCTACACCTTTTGACTTGGAGGTTTCAAAATTGGCAGAAGTGAAGTTAGGGGTTCTTTAATTCTTAAAAAATTCTAAACTGCAGTGATGTATCCATGTCATAACCATTTTGGTGCGAGAAGTTTTTTGATGAGACCATTCCATATAATTCATGAGGATAGTAAAGAGTTATTACTCTAGGAGAATTGATTGACTGACTAACTGAAAATTTGGTTTTTATTTTATTTTCAAAATCCGCTTTATGGTTGAGCAGTGACCTAGAAACTAGGTGGTAAAAAAATGATACCAAATTTCAATGTTCAAAATTATAAAATTACACAATATATTTATCCTTGCCTTTTTGACATAGCATTACATGATTTTAAGCACAATTAAACTTTAGAGTACAAGCAAAGGATCGTGAAGTCTAGTGTCTTTGAAGAAAAGGTACATAAAACCTAAACATGGGAATAAAAAAACTTATTTATTTAATCTTCATAAATATATCCTAACTTCCTTTGATCCCTTACATATGAATAGGGTACCCTGGGGATCATATGAACAAAGGGATGAGTTAAAATCTCAGTAAGGGATTAAACATAAGAATAAGGCTTATAAAAAGGGTTCGAGATCATGACATAATGATATAGAATGGAATATAGAATCATAACATATAAACATGGGATCATATAAAAATTAATTCATAGTATTGTGTTAGCAACATAAATCATGAATTTATCATGAGCTAATGATCATTGTACATAGAGGATCACAAGTAATTCTTAACCACCAAGACCGTTTCACATGGTAGCATGAGTCAAGGCTAACTACCAAGACGGTTTCCCAGAACGTATCATGAGACTGAAATTTACCCAATGCATTAGAGAACTATATGGGCTCAGCCATCTTAAAATATTCATGAATATTCCTTCCACATAAATAATCATACATAATAAACCATACATAAATATAAGGGAACCCATGGAGAGAAATGGGTATCACATTCATGTCATAAAGCATAATGAATGGGTGTATCCTAAAAGTGTCCATAAAAGAAAGGAATTAAAAAATAAATGTAAATTAATAAGGTAAAGTAGGAATATATCCTGGTAAGTGATGTAAAATAGATGTGAAAATATGTAAGAAGAGTATTTAGGAAATTCTTAGCATTAAAAAATTTTATTGTGTTTTTAAGGAAAATACTAAAGGGAATTTAAAATAGAAAAGGGAATAATATTTTATATAGAACCAGAAGTAAAAAATAGGGTTCTAATAATAAAAATACTAACTTTATAACACAAATTTTGGCTTAAAACAAATGGTAGAGTGAACTTGAAATTGGGTAAAAATTTGGTATGTTCCTTTAAAATAAGTTTTCTTATTTTGAAGTATCGAGGAGGGAATCACTTAAAAGTATGTATATCTCTGAAAGAGAATGAGGGATAGATCTTGAAACATGAGTTTTTAGAATATAAATAGTATTTATAAGTTTTAAATAAAAATAAAAGACAACTTAATTTGGGTTAAAATAATTATAGAGCAACCCGAAGGAATAAAGGCTGTTCGGGTAGAACCACATATTGAATATCAACATGGTATCAGGTGTACTTAGGAGGTATTAATGAGATAGAAAGATATTTATCATCTTTTATACATAATGAGGAAATTATGGGAATGGGGTTAAATCATACCACCTCATTATGAATTATACATAAAATTCTATAACATAGAGGATATTTATGAATAAATGTGAGAAAGAGAGGATCGCTTACCATAAATCTGATGGTGTTCTCCCCTTGATATTAATGACATTTATAATAAAATTATGTTCATTAATTTATAATTTTAAAACCAATTTTAATTTTAAATTATTTATTATAACATTTTTTAGTTAATTAATAACATTTTTGATTGGTTATGAGGTTAAATTTCATTGTTCGGGTCCGTTTGTTTCATGTTCAGTTTACTTATATACATGAACAGATAAACATGTACGATGAGAGTGGTTGTATAGAATTTAAGATATATGAAATTAGTGAAAATAAATATGATTAAATGGTTGTAAATTGAATTTTTTTACTTGGAGGGAAGGTGAATCATTATATAAAACATTAGTGATAAACTCTTGGATAAATGTGGTGATTTTTCTCACAATTAACTTGTTTTGTATTATTATTTTATATCATGAATTTATAAGGATTAAAGAAAATTAAATAATATAAAATACATATATTATGATCTGGTTCAACAATTAAAATTGATTCATGACTAGTCTAGAATATGGTAAATAAATTTTAAAACCTGTCATCCCTGAATGTGATAAATCAGCACATCTTGGATAGTGTTTTCATTTATAGTATAAAAGGAGGGGAAAGAGAGATTATGATAAAATATTCCAATATAATAATAGAATTACAGTAAATATATGATACTATAGTTATCATACCATTTGGGTGAAGTGAGGTGAGGAATCAAAAAATAAAAGAAAAGAACTAGAAAGAAAATGAAAGAAAAGAAAAGTGGAATTTACCACTTGATTTAAAATTCCTTGAGAGCCTCTTAAAGGGGGAGGATTTGGTATTTTGAGGTGACCAAAGGATGATAGATGTGGGGAAGGATATTGGGGAGATATTTGGTCATAATTTTAGGAATTCAAAAGGCATGAGACGTGTAACGACCAGAACTTTTGAATAATATTTGTTTTCTAATTTTTGGGTGTTATTTAATACTCAACTAAACTATATCATTAAAGTAATGAAGTGAGTATAATTAAAATGATACCACTGGGTTTCAGCTATTATATGACCATTGGTCAATATGACCATTGGAAAATAAACTCTTAATGTTGCGATTATTGTTTACAAATACAAGTGATCTTGGTTAATTAATACAGAAAGAAGAGTCGATGGCCTCATCCAGTAGACTCGGGCCATACAAAGCCCATCTGTCAGAGCTTGGGAGGGTGGTAGCATCTTTGGTCTTTGCTCTGGACCAAGACCAAGCTAAGCTTTAACATTTGAATCTTGAACGTAATCGCCTATGGGAGAAGTTAAAGATGATATAAATCACTACTCAGACAATGTTTTCTGAGCCACCCTAATATTCTATCACCATAACACACCTTACACTTTGGTACTATGCTAGTGTTATAAAGGGATATGTAATAAGACCTTAGCTACTTTGTCTAATCCTTTTATATAAATAAAATTTTTATTTGTTATTATAGAAATGTTTGTGATGTTCAAATATATGGATAAATGTATGATGAATTTATAGTTCCATATTATTGATGAATGTTGGAAAACATGGGTATTTTAAAATATTTTTGTATTCTTTAAATAATTAATAATGTGAATTGATTTTCAAAAAATGGTCTTCTATAGTTGTTTTCAGTAAGAAATTTAGAGTCTAATCAGATCAAATTAATTTTTAGTGAATAGTAATGTATGAAAAGTAACATACCCATATGAATATTAATGAATATTAATGAATAGTAAATCGGCCAAAAAAATAGAAAATTCACCCATGAATATATAAATACAATATAGACATCTTAAAAGTGAAAAAATGATCATAGTATAAGTTTTGGTATTTTTGTATGTCATAAATATTTTATTTACAATTTTATAATTAATTTAATAATTTAAAATGGAAATTTATTTTCCTAAAATGTAATCAAATATTGTTACTTTATTGTTTTATGGTTATACTATAATTTCATGGGACCTTGATTACTTTCTTAAGGTGTTACAAAATGAGTTATAGTTTTAAAGCTGTATTTTTGGAATAAATAATGATTTTATTTAAAAATTAAATTAAAAATATTTAGAAAATTATTTTCATAAAATAGAGTTCATTTTTTAATTTAGATCATTGATATTAGGTTAAGGTGAATTTTCGGGATTAGTCTGAAATAGCAGATTTTTCAGTGAATAGTAAAAATATAATTTCCAGTTTCATGTATTTAATGACATCATTAATGATGTAATAATTTTGGTCTACTTATTAATAGTAATATATTCTACTAGGTGTCCCAATTTTCCAATAACATGGGAAAATACCATGGGCAAGCCCATGGTTTTTCCAATACCACCGATGAGGTGTCCCTTGGAAATTAATAATTTACTCCCTCACTTTTCCTATAAATACCAAGACATTCACCCATTAATTTAATGCCAAGATCCTTATAAAAAAATTTATGGTCTCTTTACCTCCCAAGGAGTCCTCCCATGGTTTCCTCAAGCCTCCCAATGTCCTGACCTTCAAGATTTCGAAGTTACTCTTCAAGGTAAGGGAACCTTTCACCCTCCTCTTTTAAGTCATGACTCCGTTTATGTTATGTCTTATAGTTCCATTTCATTATGTGGGGGATTGTTATCATATATCCATATTTCTGTCCATTTGATGTCCAAATTATAAGAGACCCTTTCCACTCTCATCAACTGGTTTTCTAAAATTTTAAGTGATGTCGTTAGGCTGCCACATTTTCTTGAAAGAAATCACATTTGTCTCTTTTCTTTCATGTTTCCTTTTCATGTGGTATGTCATTCAAAAATCCATACTATTATCTTATTTATTATTTATTATATACACATACTATGTTATGATTCATTTATGAGTGGGTGACCCTTGTCTCCTATCTTTTTAATGTTTTCTAAAAACATGTTATGTAGTCGTTATGCTGTATAATTTTTGACTAAAAATCCCCCTCCTTTTTCTCAAGAATTCTCTTGTTTTATTTATGTGAATACCCAAATCAGTTTTCATTTCTAGGGGTATTAATTGAGACATAAAATTTATATATTTGATTTTGTAATTGACATACATATAACCCTCACTCCCTTTCCATGGGTTTTAAATGACATAATGAACTTATTTTTAAGCACTTTTAAAACATCATGATTTTGAAATGAAACCCATATCTTTTATTCTCTATGGATTATTTATGAAATGTTTTAATATGATCTATGTGTCTCACATGAGAATAAATAAATATAAATGTTTCTCCCTAATAGTGCTCCAATGCATTGGTTAAATTATTAATATCTAGAGATGACAAGTTTCACGATACATTGGTGAATAACCTTGGTAATTTTTTTGACACCTTGGGGATGAATCTTGGTGATATGTTCATGAATGTATAAATGAAATGTTGTAGCCACATATTCAAGATATGGTTCAAGTTATTTTCATTGTGATATTCCTATACATCCATTGCTCATGTCTTTATGTTTTCTTTTTATCAAGTTCTTACTGATATCACAAGTAAACTGATTCCCTTGCTTTCCTTATTGAGCCTTATGCTCACCCTTTTCTTTGAATATATGTCTCCAAGTTATGAGATGCAGTAATTATATGTAGGATGAACTTTTCAATAATATTTTCAAGGGGTTTTAAATGATTATTTTATGTTTTCATGTTTTATTGTTCCTGATTTCCAGGAAACTAGAATTTAAAGATCCTCTATTTGTAAAATGTAATAAAAGTTATGTAATAAAAATGTGGGATGCCATAGTTGGTATCACATGATAGTTTAGTTATTTATGGAAATTAGGCTATGAAAACTATAGGGAGAACCCTATAGGTTTAAATATAAGGAAAATTCATGGTATTTTGGTGAGTATTGAGTAAGTGGTTTATCAAGCAAATACATCCCTGTCTGGATACGAGCAGGTAGAGGTGGATCTGGTACAGATGTATGTAGGGGTAAAACTCGAAAACACTGCTTTGAGCTAGACTCGAACGGGAACTGGTGCACGACAATAAGCCTTGCTACACTCTTGGTACGACACTCTCGGGGGATATGTTTGGTTAATCATAATCTTTTTATGAATCATTATGAAGGAATTGTAGAGAAATGTAATTGTTTAAGCATGAAGTTTTAAGACATAAGATCCTTTATAGTTAAAAGATTCATAAATGAAATAATCTTCTCGCTAAGGTTTTGTTCTTTTATAAAATGGTGGGAAATATGATGAACCATGAAAATGGTGACCACAATGGACCATACACTGATGGACCTCTGATGTAAGTTGGAATGGAAACTTTCATGAGAATGATGAACCAAATGACTCAAGTTATGGGAAATAACTTGAATTAAGCTGAGAGACTGATCTCACCACGATGGGAAAATATTTATGTTGAGTCATTTATGCATCAACGACCACCAATATTCAGTGGATCTACCGACATATTGATTGCTGAACAGTGGATCAGCTCTATCAAGAAGATCTAGTCTGTGCTCCTCTATTCTAAACAAGATAAGTTTACCTTGGTTGTTTATCGCTTAGATGGATAAGCTGATAAGTGGTGGTAACTGATTAAAAACACAATTCTAAGAGTGGAAGTTGAAGCAATGGAGTGGGAAGAGTTCAGAGGGATATTCTTCAATAATTATTCCCCTCGATTGATGAGAACATGAATGGAGAAAGAGTTTCTCGAGCTGAAGCATAAGGAGAATGAATCTATGGGAAGCTACGAGATGAACTTCACAAGGATTTCATGTTACACCTATAGCTTTTTCATGGATCCAAATGGTAAGGTTGATAGATTCTTCAGTGGATTGAGACCTCATTACAGAAGAATCTATCCAACTGATATTATGATAGCTATGAGGAGATCGTGCGAAGTGCGATAAAAGTCGAACTAGAGTTTGGTGAGACACAATGGTCTCACAAAACCAATGACAAGAAAAGATAAATGGAGCCAAGATTAGGGAGAATCTTCTATCAAGGAAGAGGAGACAATAAAGTACAACATCCAACATGTAATAAATGTGGGAAGAAGCATTCAGGGAACTGCCTTCTCGGGAGCCGGAAGTGCTAAAAGTGTGGTAGATATGGCCACATTGCACAGAATTGTCATAGTGAGGTGAAACCACAACTTCGAAAAACTAAAGACAAGGGGAAGATGGTTCAGGACCTACCTTATGTCCAATGATATAATTGTGGACAACATGGGCACTTTTCCAATCACTGTCCAAATATGCGGGTAGTGTAGGGGAACCACCATCATCCTCAACAAATTCTAAGGGAGCGAGGAAATGCATTTTCTATCACGACAGCTGAAGTTGAAGCTCCGAATGATGTGGTAGTAGGTACTCTTGTTGTTATCTTAAAGATTTCAAGTACTTTGTTTGATTCTGGTTCTACACATTCCTTTATTTCCTCTATGTTTTTAAAGAATTTAGAATCAACCCCCAACTTTCTAAGAGTAGAGTTATCAGTCCAAACTCTAGGTGGGATTATCTAAGAATCGTCAGTGTTTTGAAACTCTAGTATTTACTTTAGTGAGTAAAATCTTATCAAAAATATATTAGTAATTTCCATGATGGAATTTGAAATTATACTAGGGATGGAGTGGTTCTCAAAGTATAATGCTATGATAAAATTCATAAGAAAGGAAATCTCAGTAGTCTTGAATAGAAAACCTACAATTATCTTCCAAATAGAGATATCTCAACCTGATCTTTGTCTAGAATAACATTCTGTATCCTTATTTATGGAGTTGATTGGTGAAGAAGAATAAGGAGATTATAGTTTAATGATATAAAATGTCCCCATCATCCAGGAATACGTGGACGTATTTCCTAAGGAGTTACTCAGACCTCCCCCGGAAAGAGAGGTAGAGTAATCCATTGAACTCGTACCTGGGTCTCATCTAATATCAAAGACCCACTATAGGATGGAAAATGTGGAGTTAGAGGAATTAAAGAAACAACTCCAAGATCTTTTGGGGAAGGGGTTTATCCGATCGAGTGTGTATCCTTGGGGAGAACTGGTACACTTTCTGAAGAAGAAGGATGGATAAATGCGGCTATGTATTGATTATAGAGAACTGAATGGGATCACAGTGAAGAAAAAATACCCTCTTCCAAGAATTTATGACTTATTTGACCAACATCGTGGAGCTCAATTCTTCTATAAGATTGATCTTCAATCTAGTTATCATCAATTGAGGTTGAAGAAAGAAGATATTCCAAAAACTACCTTCTGATCAAGATATAGGCATTATGAGTTTGTTATTATACCCTTTAGACTGATTAATGCACCTTCTATTTTTATGGATTTGATGAATAGATTCTTTAAGGACTACCTTGATAACTTTTTGGTAGTTTTTATTATTGATATTATGATATATTCCAAAAGTCATGAGGTGCATGAAGATCATATAAGGGTTATTTTGAAAACTCTATGAAAGGATAGGATTTTTGTGAATTTCATCAAACTTGAATTCTGGTTTCAACAAGTTTCTTTCTTGGGGGAAATTGTGACCAATGAAGGAATCACAGTTGATCCTACAAAGACAAAAGTTTTATAGGAGTGGCCTCAGCCTATAACAATAACTGGGATTTGAGGTTTCCTTGGATTAGCAGGATATTATAAGAGTTTTGTGAAAAAAATTACATAACTTTCTAATCCGGTAACCTAGTTAACTCGAAAAGGGGTCAAGTTCATCTAGGAAAAGGAGTGTGAGGAATGTTTCAAAGAGATGAAGAAGATATTGGTTACTACACCCTTGTTAACTCCTCCCTCAAGTGGAGAAGGATTATTTATTTTTAGCAATACATATCTGAAAGGGATTGGGTGAATCCTCATGAAAAATGAAAAAGTTATTACTTATGCATCTCGACAGTTGAAGACTCATGAGAAGAATTATCCTATACATGATTTGCAATTGACTGCGGTCGTTTTTTCTATGATGATATGGAGGAACTATCTTTATGGGGAGAAATGTGATATATACATAGACCATCAAAGTTTGAATTTTATTTTCACACAAAAGGAATTGAACATGAGATAGGGGAGATGGTTGTAACTTCTCAAAGACTATGATTGTTCAATTCATTATCTTCCCGAAAGAGAAAACAAAGTTGTTGATGCATTAAGAAGGAAAGACCTAGTTGTAATTTCCATGATGAAGATTAAAAGAGATCCTTTGATCAATGTCCTAGTGAATATGGACATGGGAATTATAAGGGAAGGGACATCATCAACCCTATCCTAAATGATTTCTCAACCATCATTATTGGAGAAGATCATGAAACCTCAAAAAGAAGATCCTTTGTTAGAGAAGAAGTTTTGAAGTGATGAATTATGGGATGTTTCCTGAGTTCAATATTGATCAAGAAGGTGTACTAAAATTTCATACAAGACTATGTGTTCTATCTATTCTGGAAATAAAGATGGAGTTGATGGATGAAGCTCATAGTTCTACTTTCTCTATACATCCTGGAAGCACAAAAATGTATAGGGACCTTCATTATAATTATTGGTGGGATAATATGAAATGGGAGATTGTTGGATACACTTCAAGGTTCCTATTATGTCAGCAAATGAAGGTAGAGTGACAACATCCTAAAGGGGTATTACAACCACTACCCATACCAACATGGATGTGGGACAATATCACTATGGACTTCATCCCTGGTCTCCTGAGAACTTCCAAAGGAAACAATGTGATATGGGTTATTGTGAGCTGTCTCACCAAGACTGCCAATTTTATTTCCATTCAGGATGACTTCTCTCTTGATAAACTTTCCATGATTTACATGAAGGAAGTGGTAAGGCTGCATGGAGTTCCACTTTCTATTGTATCTGATCATGATCCAAGGTTCACACCAAAATTCTGGAGAATTCTTCAACATGTTGTGAACACAAAATTTAATTTCAGTACATGTTATCACCACTAAACTGATGGGAAATATAAAAGGACTATTCAAACACTCGAGGAAATGCTGAGAACATGCTCAATGGAGTTTAAAGGTGGATGGGATCAACATCTCCCTCTAGTTGAGTTCTCCTACAAAAATAGCTTCCACTTGAGCATTCAAATGACACATTATGAAGCTCTATATGAGAAGTGTTGTTGAAATCCTACTTGTTGAGATGAACCCGGTGAGTGAAAGCTTCTTGGGCCTGATCTTGTGCAAGAGATGACAGAAAAAGTCCATGCCATCCAACAGCACATTAAGGCTGCTCAGAGTCAACAAAAGATCTATGCCGACAACCGTAAAAGGGACTTGGTCTTTGATGTTGGTGACAAATTATATCTTCTAATTTAACCTTGGAATAGATTCATGATGTTTGGGAAGAAAGGGAAGCTCAGCCCTAGGTACATTTTCCCCTATGAAATCCTTGACCGCATAGGAGCTGTGGCCTATCGGCTTGCACTTCCTCCAAATCTAGCACAAGTTCATGATGTCTTCCACATGCCCCTATTGAGGAACTACATAACTGACCCTTCACAAGTACTAAATCCATAGGTGGTTCAACTGGAACATGAGCTATATAATGAGGAGAAGCCGTTGGAGATCTTGGATCATAGAGACAAGGTTCTACGCAACAAGACTACCCACCTTATCAAGGTGTTGTGGAGGAACAACAAATGTGAAGAAGCCACATGGGAACTAGAGGAGTCTATGAGGCAAAAGTACCCAGACCTTTTCTCTTATGAGGATACGAGTTAAAAATTTCAGAGACAAAATTTCTTAAGGGGGGATAAATGTAACGACCCGAACTTTTGAATAATATTTGTTTCCAAATTTTTTTGTGTTATTTAATACTCAACTAAACTATATCCTTAATGTAATGAAGTGAGTATAATTAAAATGATACCATGGGTTTTTTACTATTATATTACCGTTAGTCAATATGACCATTGGAAACTAAACTCTTAATGTTGTGATTATTGTTTACAAATATAAGTGATCATGGTTAATTAATATAGAAAGATGAGTCGATGGCCTCATTCAGTAGACTCGGGTCATACGAAGCTCATCTGTCAGAGCTTGGGAGGGAGGTAGAATATTTGGGATTTGATCTGGACCAAGTCCAAGCTGAGCTTCAATACGTGAAACTTGAACGGAATCACCTATGGGAGAAGTTCAAGCTGATAGAAATCACTACTCGGGCAATGTTTTCCAAGCCGCCCCAAGATTCTATCACCATAGCACACCTTACACTTAGGTCCTATACTTGTGTTATAAGGAGCTATGTAACGAGACCTTAGCTACTTTGTGTAATCCTTTTATATAAATAAAATTGTTATTTATTATCATGGAATAGTTGGTGAAGTTCAAATATCTGGATAACTGTAGGATGAATTTATAGTTCCATATTATTGATGAATTCTAGAAAAAGGGGTATTTTAAAATATTTTTTCATTCTTTAAATAATTAATAATGTGAATTGATTTTCAAAAAATGGTCTTCTAAAGTTGTGTTCAGTAAGGAATTTAGAGTCTAATAAGATCAAATTAATTTTTAGTGAATAGTAAAGTATGAATAGTAACATACCTGTATGAATAGTAATGAATAGTAATGAATAGTAAATTGGCTAAAAAAATAGAAACTTCACCCATGAATGTATAAATACAATGTAGACATCTTAAAAGTTAAAAAACAATCATAGTATAGGTTTTGGTATTTTCGTATGTCATAAAAATTTTATTTAAAATTTAATATTTAATTTAATAATTTTAAATGGAAAATTATTTTAATAAAATTTAATAATATGTTGTTACTTTATTGTCTTATGGTTATAAAATAATTTCATGGGACCTTGATTACATTCTTAAGGTGTTACAAAATGAGTTATAGTTTTAAAGTTGTATTTTTAGAATAAATGAAGATTTTATTTAAAAATTAAATTAAACATATTTAGAAAATTATATTCATAAAATGGAGTTCATTTTTGAAATTAGAGCATCGATATTAGGTTTGGGTGAATTTTAGATATTTTTCTGAAATAGATGATTTTTCGTTGAATGGTTAAAATACAGTTTTGTGTTTCGGGTGTTTAAGGACATAATTAATGATGTAATCATTCTAGTCGACTTATTAATAGTAATATATTCTATGAGGTGTCCCAAGTGGCCAATACCATGGTCAAATACCATGGTAAATCCCATGGTTTTTCCAATACCACCGATGAGGTGTCCCTTGGAAATTAATAATTTATTCCCTCACTTTTCCTATAAGTACTAGGCCATTCACTCAGTCATTTCATTCCAAGATCCTTATCAACAAATTTATAGTCTCTTTACCTCCCAAGGAGTACTCCCAAGGAATCCTTCCATGGTTCCCCCAATCCTCCCGAGGTCTCGACCTTGAAGCTTTCGAAGTTACTCTTCAAGGTAAGGGAACCTTCCACCCTCCTCTTTTATGTCATGGGATCCTTTATGTTATGTCTTATAGTTACATTTTATTATGCGGGGGCTTGTTATTCTATATACATATTTATGTCAATTTTATGTCCAAATGATGAGAGATCATTTCCACTCTCATCAACTAGTTTTTTGAAATTTTACGTGACGCCGTTAGGTTGCCGAATTTTCGAGAAAGAAATCACATTTGTCTCTTTTCTTTCATGTATCCTTTTCAAGTTTTATGTCATTCAAATATCCATAATATGATATTTTTTTATTATGTACCCATACTGTGTTATGATTCATTTATGAGTGGGTGACCCTTGTCCCCTATCTTTTTAATGTTTTCTAAAAACATGTTATATAGCTGTTATGGTGTCGAATTTCCATCTCAAAATCCCTCTCTTTTTTTCTCAAGAATTATCTTGTTTTTTTATGTGAATAACCAAATATATTTTCATTTATAGTTGTATTAATTGAGATATAAAATTGATCTATTTGATTCTGGAATTGACATACATATAACCCTCACTCCCTTTCCATGGGTTATAAATGACATAATGACCTTATTTTTAAGCACTTTTGAAACATCACGATTTTGAAATGAAACCCATATCTTTTATTCTATATGGGTTATTTATGAAATGTTTAAATATGATCTATGTGTCTCACATGAGAATAAAGACATATTAAGGGTGCACCCTGATAGTGCTCCAATTCATTGGGTAAAGAATTAATCTCTAGAGATGAGAAGTTTCATGATACCTTGGTGAATATCCTTGGTAATTTTTATGACACCTTGGGGATAAAACTTGGTGATATGTTCATGAATGTATAAATGAAATGTTGTAACCACATCTTCATGTTATGTTTCAAGTTAATTTCATTATGATATGCCTATACTTCCATTTCTCAAGTATTTATGTTTTCTTTTTACCAAGTTCTTATTGATATCACAAGTAAACCGATTCCCTTTCTTTCCTTACTGGACCTTCAGCTCACCCTTTTCTTTGAATGTATGTCTCCAAGTTATGAGATGCAGTAATTGTATGTAGTATGAGCTTTTCAAGGGGTTTTAAAATAGTGTTTTATGTTTTCATGTTTTATTGTTCCTGATTTCCAAGACACTAGAATTTAATGATCCTCCGTTTGTAAAATGTAATGAAAAGTTATGTAATAAAAAGGCGGGATTCTATAAGAGGAGTTAAGAGAATAGAGGAGTGTGGTGGGTTTTATAGTGGAGGAGAGGTGTTAATTTTGAATATTTAATTCATTATTTAATCATTTTTCTCAATACAAGAAATAGTGTTTGATTCTTATGAAGAAAAAGTAATAAGTTCATGTTAGTTTGAACCAATGGCCATTTACATCATCCATGAATCATGCATGATGTAGGAATTCAGGTTTTAGCATTTATTGTGAATTATCATATATTAATATTCATAAAAAATCATGTATTTTTGAAAAATTCCCAAAATTCACCATAACCATTTTTCAACGTGTAGAATCAAAAAATGAACTTCATTTTTCAATTTTTTTTTCGAAATATGATTAATTTGTTTCTTAAATAAAATCATAATTTATTCAAAAAAAACATTAATACTATAACTCATTTTATAACACCTTGAAAAAATAATCAAGGTCCCATAAAATTACCTTATATTCATAAGACATTAAATTAAAAATTTCTGATTACATTTTATGAAAATAAATTCAAATTTTAAATTATTAAATTAATCATAAAATTGTAATTAAAATATTTATAACATTCAAAAATACCAATACTTATACTATGATCATTTTTTAACTTATAAGATGTCTAAATTGTATTTATACATTCATGGGTGAAGTTTATATTTTTTTGGTCAACATACTTTTCATTACTATTCATAAGGGTATGTTACTAATTACAAGGGTATGTTACTATTCATTAAAAACTATGTTGATTCTATCAGACTCTAAATATCTTACTAAATGCAACCGTGTATGTCATATTTTTCAAAATTCCAAATAGAGAAGTGTCAAAATTATGTTTAAAGGTCACATTGTACTTAGTAGTTTATTTTGTTGTTATTTCATCTGATTATATGACAAATTTATAAGAAAGAAATTTACTTTGATAAAACATTGGGTAGTTACATTGTTCTCCCCTTATGAAATTTCTCCCTTGAAATTCCGTTTTTTACATTCTAAGCCACAAACAAGTGCGAGTACTTTTACTTCATTGCCTCCTCCAGTTCCCATGTTGTCTCTTCATACTTATGGTTCCTGTATAGTAATTTGACCTAGTGAGTAGTCCTATTATGAATACCTTTATCTCTATGATCCAAGATCTTTAATGGTTGTTCCTCATAAGAAATATCATTCTAAAACTGTAACACCTCTAAAGATAGTACGTGTGAAGGGGCTGTTATGTACTTCCTTAAAAGAGATACATGAAAGACATTATTCACTTTGGACATGTTAGGTGGAAGTGCTAGTAGATAGGCCCCAACGCAAACATGATCAAGAATCTCGAAGGGGATGATGTACCTGGGACATAAACTTTCCTTTCATCCCAAACCTCATGAACTTCTTCCATTGTGATATGCGTATAAATACCATGTCTCCAACTTTGAAATCAAGGTCTCATTGAAGATGGTATTCATAACTCTTTTTTTTCAACATTGGACTGCCTTGATGTGATGTTGAATGTTTTTCAACTTCTCCACCATTTCTTTGACCATTTTGGGTCCTATCAGCTTTTGCTCACCGACTTCATTACAACATGCCAGTGTTCTGCACCTTTTCCCATAAAGGGATTCATATGGTACCATTTCGATGCATGAGTGAAAACTATTGTTCTTGGATAATTAAAGTAGTGGAAGATGTTAGTACCATCCACCTTTTAATTCCATAGAACATGCTTTCAACATATCTTATAGTTTCTGAATAGTTTTCTCATATTTTCCATTAGTTTGAGGATGTTAGGTCATGATAAAGTTCAGTTCAGTGCTTAGAGCATGTTGGAGACTTCTAGATGTCTTTGGAAGTCCAGTGACAAAGTCCATGGTGATGTTCTCCCACTTCCATGTTGGTATGGGTAGGGGTTACATCATCCCTGTCATGAACCGACCCAACGGGGCTCATGTCGTGACTCCCCATGCCCACCTCCAATAGGCCAGGGGCTGGCGTCCAGCACCGAGTAGGCCATCACACACATGGGAGGCATTATCCAATGGTACCTATACACACACACCCACATACACCTCCATGCAACAGTGCAGAGATATATATAAAAACTGGAAATAAAATGCATGCATACATCTATCCCAAACCAGAGTGCAACAGCAGTACAAAATGGAAAAACAAGGCCCACCAAAAGAAAACTACAAAAGCATCCAACCTTCTCAAAAGGAGGGAAACGCCGCCAAAATCACCACCAAAAAGCTCCTCAACACGGCTCCGGTAAGACTCCATGGTCAGTCCTACTCACTCAGCTCCACCTACTCCGGGTGCTCCGGGGACTCCATCAAAAGGCATGCTGTCTGCAAAAGACACAAACATGTGCGGGCAAAGCCTATGCAGGGGTGAGTATAACAATACTCAGTAGGAACCCCAAAAATGCAAAACCAAAGAGAGAAACTGAAAGTAAATAGTCCGCTCATCCTAGCCAGAGGGAACCCAGATGAGAGAGAAACTCCATCTCGTGACCATCCTCGGCTAAACACAACTAGTTAGCTCTATCCAATTGTATTCCCATACATACACCATGATCATTCGCTCAGGTATATTCTCTTATGTATACGAAAAACTTCCAGATATACTCAGATCACACACCAAGCCACATGAGGTACCGACCTCATCACCAGCAATGAATCACAACTAGGAGAGCATGCTCCACTATCATTGTCAACCCAGATGACACTCGTCCGAGATATACACTCCATCGAGTTCCACACAAACATCTTAGATGCTCACCCGAGAGATCACACTCGTCTGATAACGTCACTAAAGAAACCACGCTGAAACAACATAAACACCAAACTCCTCGGATAGGGGATCACTCCTAGGGTCCGCTAGGGGATACCAGAACCCACACCAGTATACGAAGATCTGACAGATAGGGGATCACTCCCAGGGTCTGCTGAGGGATACCATAACCCAATCTGGAATTCGTAGATCACACAGATAGGTGATCACTCCCATGATCCACTAGGTAATACCACAACCCAATCAGACACTCGAGATAAACATGTCACTCAGATAGAGGATCGTCGCCCGTGAAAAGGGGGTCACGAAGATACCAGAACCCTATCTGATATAACTCGCGATGTAGGGGATCAAACCGATGATGCCATAACCCTACTGAAACCACATGCTAAGTAGGGGATCGTATAACCGATGATGCCGCAACCCTACCGAAATGACATGCTGAGTAGGGGATCCTATAACAAACAATCCCACAACAATACTAAAACCACATGTTGAGTAGGGGATTGTATGACCAATGATTCTGCAACCCTACTATGCACGACCCACTACGTAGGGGATCATATACCTGATGATGCCATAAACCCAACAGGGTTAAGCTACTTGATTGGGGATCACCACCTGTGGGTAAGCGGTCACAGCGATACCAAGAACCTGATCTAGGGAAACGATTCTAGAGGATCCCACTCCGGGCCCACCGGAGGGATGCCACAACTCTAACAGATTAAACAACCCATTGAGAGGATCACAAACCTATACTAAGGTTGTGATGTTGTGCAAAACCTCAAAGGAACGAACCAGGGGAGTACCCTCAACCACTGCTGGTCGAAACGTCCCTAACCCGAGCACCCACCACCACACGACACTGCACACCTCCAAGGCCGATACTGAGGCCACCATCGCGATCCACGCAGAAAAACATGCATGATAAGCTGTTTACTCACATGAAACAGACAACCGGGGAAAAATTCACTATTGACCATAGCTAGACCATGCGTGGCCCACACAACGATCACGAAACTCATCCAACTGATCATACCACTATGATCCCCTCGGAAAAAACACACGGAATCGACTACCCATTCATCCTAAACGGACACCCGGTGAAAAAGAGTAATATTCAACTATCCCAAACCAGAGTGCAACTGTAGTACAAAAGGGGAAAACAGGTCCCACCAAAAGAAAACTACAAAAGCATCCAACTTGCTCAAAAGGAGGAAAAATCTTCCAAAATCACCACCAGAAAGCTCCTCAACACAGCTTCGGTAAGACTCCACGGTCAGTCCCGCTCACTCAGCTCCGCCTACTCCGGGTCCTCCGGGGACTCCGTCGAAAGGCATGTAGTCTGCACAAGACACAAACATGTGCGAGAAAAGACCATAAAAGGGTGAGTATTACAATACTCAGTAGGAACCCCAAAAACCCAAAACAAAAGAGAGTAACTAAAAGACAACAGTCCGCTCATCCCAGCCAGAGGGAACCCAGACGAGAGGGAAAATCCATCTCGTGACCATACACAGCTAAACACAACTAGTCAGCTCCATCCAAGTGTATTCCCATACATACACCTTGAACATCCACTCAGGTATACGCTCTTACGTATACCAAAAACATCCAAATATACTCAGCTCACACAACAAGCCACATGAGGTACCGAACTCATCACCAGCAACTGATCACAATAAGTAGAGCATGCCCCACGATCACTGTCATCCGAGATGACACTCATCCGAGAGATACACTCCATCAGGTCCCACACAAACATCTCAGACGCTCACTCGAGAGATCACGCTCGTAGGATAACGTCACTGAGGAAACCTCACTGAAACAACATAAACACCAAACTCCTCGGATATGGGATTACTCCTAGGGTCTTCTAGGGGATACCAGAACCCACACCGGTATACGAAGATCTCACAGATAGGGGATCACTCCCAGGGTCCACTGGGGGATACCACAACCCGATCTGGCATTCTCAGATCTCACAGAAAGGGGATCACTCCCAGGATTCGCTGGGGGATACCACAACAAATCTTCCACTCAACATAAACACGCCACTCAGATAGAGGATCGTCTCCTTTGAAAAGGGGGTCACGACGATACCAGAACCCTGTCTGATATAACTTGTGATTTAGGGGATCGAACTGATGGTGCGCAACCCTACTAAAACCACATTATGAGTATGGGATTGTATAACCGACGATGCTGCAACCCTACCGAAATAACATGCCAAGTAGGGGATTGTATAACCGACGATACTGCAACCCTACTAAAACCACATATTGAGTAGGGTATCATATAAACAACGATGTCACAAACCTTCTTTGAACGGCCCACTACATTGGGGATCATATACATGATGATGCAACAAACCCTACGGGGTTAACCTGCTAGATAGGGGATCGTCGCCCGTGGGTAAGCGGTCACAACGATACCAAGAACCCGATTTAGGGAAATAATGCTAGAGGATCCCACTTTGGGCCCACCGAATGGATGCCACAAATCTAACCGATTAAATATCCCATCGAGAGGATCACAAACCTATACTAAGGTTGTGATGTTGCGCGAACCCTCGTAGGAATGAACCATGGGAGTACCCTCAACCACTGCTGGTCCAAGCATCGCTAACCTGAGAGACCGGCCACAATGCCACATTGTGCACCTCCAAGGCCGATATTGATGCCACCATCACGATCCATGCAGAAAAAACCCCAGGATAGGCTGTTTACTTGCCCGAAACAGAAAACTGGTGAAAAAGTCACTATTCACCATAGCTAGCCCATGAGGGACCCACACAAGGATCCCGAGACTCAACAAATAGATCATACCACTATGATCCCCCCGAAAAAACCTGCGGAATCGACTACCCGTTCGTCCAAAACAGACTCCCGGTGAAAAATAGTACTATTCACCGAATCCAGCTTGGGTGGGGCCAATGTATCAATCCCAAAACTCATCAGACAGATTGCACCATTGCGATCCTCTCGTAAAAAAACACAGGATCTACTATTCATCCGCCAAAATCGGACTCCTGATGAGAAAGTTACGTTTCTCCACAAATGCCCAAACATGGCCTCGTGGGGGCCGCACCCCAAATTCGGTCCGAACACCTAAAAACCAATAATAAAAGTCTATCGAACCATCAGGGTCTCAATGCCACTGATGGCATGTCAATTAGATTCTTTGGGTAGAAGATACGATGACCCGAAGTCGAATAATAATAAAATATTATTATTTTATTCGATGCTTAAAGCTCATGGGCCATGATCCTGAAACTTGAAACACTCGAACCCACACTGAAGGGTTCGCCTTATCTCCAGGGTCGCGTCTCCATATACGGCGCAAGATTTGGATTTCCAGGGAGCAAGATACGGGGGTTTTAAAATCCCTTTGTACAAGAAAAGGGCCGCACCGGCCCGCACCGGCCGACCCGATCGCCGCTACCGCCGGCCACTCCGGCCGGTAGACCGCTCCCCCGCTTCGTGTGCACGTGCGCCTAACTGACCCCCACCGCGGGGGTCACCGGTAATTTGCGTCGGACCGCTGTCGGTGCGGCGGTCCCGATCGAATCCCATGGCTAGTCGCCGCGGGCCGCAGCCACACCGGCGGACCTTCCGAGGGCCGCCTAGGGCACACCGATGGTCCGTTTTTCGATCTGGAGGTGTCTGCGCACCCGCGGGACCCAATCTTCCCTACTATGACAAAAAAACGAAGCAATTAGAAGAAAAAACTGGATTGGGGAATTAAAACTCAAACCACCTACCTCGCGGGAGACACACCGATGCTTTTTGTGTAGAACGACGCCTACGACGCGCTGGAGCTCGATCTGCTGACGATTGGAACTGAAAACGGACGCCCAGGGCTCGATCTAGCGAAGAAACGGAAGAGGGGGAAGGATTCGTTCCACCTAAACGTAGGGGTTTGAGGGGGGAAGATTAGGATTGATTTGTATTTCATTTTATTTTTAATAAAAATCTCATTCGAGCTCCTCGCCAACATGCCTCCAACCCAGCACCAGGCACCGATGAAAATTATGTCACGCCTAGGGTAAACATGGAGTTCTAGATGCAACGAATCACTCATAATTGCAATCTAAGACTCGATTCAAGAATTATATGAGCCGGTGCTCACAAATAAACTTGTCTATTTATTTATGAAAATTCCCATGGTGCATTTTCTCATAGTTGGCCTGCATCCTGAAAGTTTACACCCCACATAGGGTAAAAGGCATGATACATACGCAAATGTTCCCTCAGATTACCATTCTGAGCTACCGTTTAGGAGATAACACACCCCCGCCACATGCATAGTATAAAAAATACTTAATATTTTTATAAAATTAATTCCGGGCACACTGGGTCCTGGAATCGCACGCCGTCTTCGCGCCTAGATCTGGAATTATTCATAAGAATATTCCAAAGTCTCACAAGGCCAAAACCTGAGTCGCTACATCCTCCCCATATTAGATCTTTTCGTTCCCGAAAATCCCTAAGCACAAGGGAAGCAACTGGACTCTCAACTGGGTCGCCAACACCAGCCAGTTTGCCAACAAACACCCCTGTCCGAACAAATAAGTCAGAGGGACTCAGCCACTACACCTCAACACTATCCGCTTTGGGTGGAACTGACTCACCCACATAGTTTTGATCGCATCACAAAAATGCGACTCGGTGGGGGAAGGATCCCTCTTTCTCACACATTCAAAACACGCCAAAAAGCACCCACACAGGGTCTTACCAACACCATGAACAATACTTGAGCAATCTATGGAAAGTATAGAGTACCTCTAAACAGTGTCTATCAAACTACTGCAAAAATTAGAAAGGACACAAGACGTACCTCGATCCATCCACGGAGCCTCTGGGTCAACAGCCTCCAGGGCATGCAGCTGTCCTCGCCCTCATCCCCCAGCTTCTTGAGCTTGGCATGGACCACCTGGGGGTGGGGGTGGTGGCAACTGATATCGTCGACCACCGCCCGCTATTGCACCAGCTCCATCGCCTCATCGGCCGCCCTATGGGCCTCCTTGCTCGAGAAGTTGCCTCTGCCAAGGCGGTCTATCGACCGGCTCCCTCTCAACAGCACGACAGGTTGGAAAATCTCTAGCAAGATGTCCCTGACCATCTCAAGTGTAACACCGACTCTCCTGCAGTTGACCAAAACTGACCTGAGAGCCCTGATCCTCGGATCCTCCATCCTCGGGTCACCTCCTGAAACGTCGGCCACATTTGGGCCCCTGAGTCTATCGTTGGCTACTAGATGCTGATTTGACTGACAAAGTCTCAGCACTCATGCCCCCTGCACTAACAGGCAGGATCTTCTCATCCAGAAAGTTCTCCACCACCAACGCTCTCTCTAGCACTTCAGCATAGGTGGGAAGACACAAAGAAACCACACCTGCTCAGATGTCTATGTGTAGGCCCTGCTCGATGGTCCAAGACCTAAAGAACTGGTCTTGAACCATATCCAGGGAGTAGCACGACAGGTCTATAAACCTCTCTGAGTACTCCGACATAGTCATGCCCTCCTGCCAAAGCTGTAGAAGCTTCTGAATCCACACTAAAATCAGCGTCATCAGACAGAACTCCTCCCTAAAGAGACGCTCAAACTCTGCCCATGTGAGCATCTCCTCATCATGGGACTTCGTCACCAAACTCCACCATCTCCTGGATGAACCATAGAGAAGACTTGCCGCTAGGAACACCATATGATCTGGAGGTGTTCTCACTAGGAAGAAAACTCGGGTGACTGCTTTGAGCTAGTCATCGGCTGCCTGGGGGTCTGAATCACCCAGAAACTGTAGAGGTCGCTTCCTCTGGAACTCGTGCAGTGCACTCAGCCTGCGTGCAACCTCATCCTGCACTACCGACACAACCAACTGCTCGAGGGGTGGTGGCTCAACTGGCGGACCACCAGGAGGTATAGCCTCAGAACCTGCGCCCTCGTCCACTACCTCAACACTGGGTGGATCCTCACCACAACCCTGCTATGAAACCCCTGCTGGCGGTCATCGTAGAGGCATCCTAAAATACAATCAAGATGCTCCACGTTCAAAGAGTATATCTAGAGAGATGACTCAAGTAGAACAAGGGAAACCCAAAAACCTATTCCTATATGATGCATGTACCGTTATGTCCCTGTGACTAGTTTCCAAACGTCCCAAGTCGAAAGGCAGGTTACCAAAGTCCTGGTGAATGGATACGTCGACCGCCGCACCAACTCTAGAGTCTGTGGCCTGAAAGCCGAACTCTAAACATCTTGACACTACCTCTATGCAACCCAAACAAAACTCACAGCTAGACCAGCTATGCTCTGAGATCCCAAAGGTGGAACTTTCTCTGATACCACTCTCTCACGACCCGACCCAACATGGCTCCTGTCGTGACTCCCCAAGCCCACCTTCAATAGGCCAGGGGCTGGCGTCCAGAGCCGAGTAGGATATCACACACATTGGAGGCATTAGACTAAGGTACATGTACACACACACCCACACACACCTCCATGAAATAGTGTAGAGATATATATAAAAACTAGAAAGAAAATTCATGCATACATCTATCCCAAACTAGAGTGCAAAGGTAGTACAAAAGGGAAAAACAGGTCCCACCAAAATAAAACTACAAAAGCGTCCAAGTTTCTCAGAAGGAGGGAAACGCTACCAAAAGCACCACCAGAAATCTCCTCAACACAACTCCAGTAAGACTCCACGGTCAGTCCCGCTCACTCAGCTCTGCCTACTCTGGGTCATCCAGGGACTCCGTCGAAAGGCCTGTGGTCTGCATAAGACACAAACATGTGCGGGAAAAGCCCATGCAGGGGTGATTATAAAAATACTTAGTAGGCGCCCCAAAAACCCAAAAGAAAAGCGAGAAACTAAAAGGAAACATTCTGCTCATCCCAGCCAGAGGGAACCCAGACGAGAGAGAAAATCCATCTCGTGACCATCCTTAGCTAAACACAACTAGTCATCTCCATCCAAGTGTATGCCCATACAAACACCTTGAACATCCGCTCAGGTATATGATCTTAAGTATACCAAAAACATCCAGATATACTCAGCTCACGCACCGAGCCACATGAGGTACCGACCTCATCACCAATAATGGATCATAACCAGGAGAGCACGCTCCATGATCACTGCCATCCCAGATGACACTCGTTCGAGAGATACACTCCATCGAGTCCCACACAAAAATCTAAGACGCTCACACGAGAGATCATGCTCCCTATATAACGTCACATAGGAAACCTCACTGAAACAACATAAACACCAAACTCCTCTGATAGGGGATTACTCCTAGGATATTCTAGGGGATACAAGAACCCACATCGGTATATGAAGATCTCACAGATAGGGGATCACTCCTAGGGTCCGCTGGGGGATACCACAACCCGATCTAGCATTCGTAGATCTCATAGATAGGGGATCACTCCCAGGATCCGCTGGGGGATACCACAACCAAATCTGGTGCTCGATAGAAACACGCCACTCAGATAGAGGATCGTCGCCCGTGAAAAGGGGGTCACGACAATACCAGAACCCTATCTGATATAACTCACTATGTAAGGGATCAAACCGACAATGACACAACCCTACTGAAACCACATGCTGAGTAGGAGATATTATAATTGACGATGCCGCAACCGTACCAAAACGCCATGCCGAGTAGGGGATGGTATAACTGACAATACCGCAACCCTACTAAAACCACATGCTGAGTAGGGGATCGTATAACCAATGATGCCACAACCCTACTATGTATGACCCACTACATAGGGAATCATATATCTGATGATGCCACAAACCCTATGGGGTTAACCTACTAGATAGGGGATCACCGCCCGTGGGTAAGCGGTCACAGTGATACCAAGAACCCGATCTAGGGAAACGATGCCAGAGGATCTCACTCCGGGCCCACCGGAGGGATTATATAACTCTAACCGATTAAACATCCTATAGAGAGGATCAAAAACCTATACTAAGGTTGTGATATCGCGCTAACCCTCGTAGGAACGAACCAAGGGAGTACCCTCAACCACTGCTGGTCCAAGCATCGCTAACCCGAGCGACCCACCACAACGCCACACTGCAAACCTCCAAGGCCGATACTGAAGCCACCATCATGATCCATGCGGAAAAATACCTAGGATATGCTGTTTACTTGCCCGAAACGGACAACTGGTGAAAAAGGCACTATTCACTGTAGCTAGCACATGCAGGGCCCACACAATGATCCCAAAACTCATCAAACGAATAATACCACTGCAATACCCTCATAAAATCACGTGGAATCAAATACCCGTTTGTCCCAAATAGACACCCTGTGAAAAAGAGTACTAATCACCGAAGCCAGCTCGGGTGGGGCCCATGCCTTGATCCTGAAACTCATCGAACAGATTGCACCATTTCTTTCCTCTCAGAAAAAAACACAGGATCGACTATTCATCCGCTAAAATCAGACTTTTTGTGAGAAAGTTACGTTTCTCCGCAGACGCCCAAACCCGACCTTGTGGGGCTCACACCCCAAACTCTCTCCCAACACCCGAAATCGAACAAGAACATTCCTCCATACCATCAGGGTCTCATCACCACTGAAAAAACATCAATCGGACGCTTCGGGTAGAAGATACAACTGTCCGAAGTCGAGTAATAATAAAATATTATTATTTTATTCGACGTTTCAAGCTCCTGGGCCACGATCCCGAAACATGAAACTTCTGAACCCACACCAAAGGGTTCATCTCATTTCCAAGGTCGCGTCGCTATAGACGGCGTGCAATTTTTATTTCCAGGGAGCATGATACAGGGGTTTTAAAACCACCGTGTACAAGAAAAGGGTCGGACCGGCCCACGCCGGCCGACCCGGCCGCCGCCACCGCCGGCCGCTCTGCCGCGGCGCGATGCAGTGCATGTGTGTGCGCCTGGATGACACCCACCGTAGGTGTCACCGGTAATTGGCACCGGGCTGCCACCGGTGCGGCGGTCCTGATCGAATCTCGCGCCCAGCAGCCGCGGGCCGCCGCCTCCGGACCTTCCGAGGGCCGCCAGGGGCACCCCAGTGGTCTATTTTTCGATCCGGAGGTGTCTGCGTGACCCTCAGGACCCGATCTTCCCTGCTATGACAACAAAACAAAGCAATTAGAAGCCCAAAAAAGGGATCAGAGAATTAAAACTCAAACCGCCTACCACGCGGGCGAAACGCCGAAGCTTCGGGTGCAGAACGACGCATGCGACACGCTGGAGCTCGATCTGCTGACGATCAGCACTGAAAACGAACGCCTGAGGCTCGATCTAGCAAAGAAATAGAGGAGGTGGAGGGGTTCGTTCCTCCTTCACATAGGGGTTGGGGGATGGGGAAGATAAGGATTGATTTTTATTTTTATTTTCTTTAATAAAAATCTCATTCGAGCTCCCCGCCAACACGCCTCCAACCCTGCACCCAGTGCCGACGAAAATTATGTCTTGCCTAGGGTAAAATCGACATTATGGACGCAACGACACACTCAGAATTGTGATCTAAGACTTAGTTCAGGAGTTAGTCAAGTCGACGCTCATAAATAAACTTTTCCATTTATTTACGAAAACGCCCCTGGTGGCTTTTCTCTCAGTAGGCCCGAGCCCACAAAGTTTACACCCCACCTCGGATAAACGACATGCTCCGAACGCAAACGTGCCCTCAGATTCCCATTCTGAGCTACCATTTAGGAGATAGAACAACCCCTCCATGTGCATAGTATAAAAAATATTTAATATTTTTATAAGATTAATTCTGGGCACACCGGGCCCCGTAATCGCACGCCGTCTTCGCGCCTAGCTCTGGAATTATTCGTTGGAATATTCCAAATTATGACAGGGCCAAAACCCAAGTTTCTAAAATCCCCTTTGACTTCTGTCTTTTATCCTTCACATGTTGACATACCAGACACTTTGATGTATATTCAGCAATCTTCTTATTCGTATTACCCCCCCAAAAGTTATCTTGGAGATCTCGATACATATTTGTGCTCCCTAGGTGAATAGAGAAAGTTGAGCTATGTGCATCATTTAGAAACCCCTTATTTATCTATGGATCTAATAGTACACATAATCATGATCCAAATCTTAAAACTCCTTCCTCACCAATCATGAACTCTGAGGATTTCCCATTTTTAATGGCTTACACTGTTTTCTGAATTTCCACTTATTTTTTTGATCATCCATTATTTTATCCATGAGGGATGGTTGAAAAATCACTTGAGAAAGGATTGATGATGTTCCCCCCTTAATGATTCCCATGTCAATCCTCTGCAAATATAAGAAGATTATATCCTTTTCAATTCTCATCATTTCTAATGATGCAGTATCCTTTATACTTATAAAATATGCCACCTTTTTTGCCTTACCGGTATGATAGTGGATTGAGCAATCATAATCCTTGATGATATCTATCCATCTTCATTGGTACATATTAATATATTTTTGTGTGAATATATATTTTATACTCTTATGATCAGTATATATCTCACACTTCTCCCTATGGAGATAATGCCACTATATTTTTAATGCAAAGATCACAACCACCAACTCCATATCTTGTGTAGGATAGTTTTCCTCATGGATTTTTAGCTTCCTTTAGGTGTAGACTATCAGTTTATCATTTTTCATCAACACAAATCTTAATACCTTCTTTGAAGCATCACTATACACCACAAAGAGTTCTACACTTGTCAGGAGTGTGAATACTATCATAGTGATTAGCCTCTTTTCCAACTCCTTAAAACAGTCTTCACATTACTGAGTCCAGATAAACTTTACTCCCTTCCATGTCAGCATGGTAATTGGGTTTGAAAATCCCAAAAAGTTCTTCAAAAATCATTGGTAATACCCAGATAGACCCCAAAAGCTATGGATCTCCATTTCAGATATTAGCATGGGCCACTCTTCAATTGCATTTTTCTTAGAAGGGTCCATAGATATCCCTTTTTTGGTGTTAACATGTCCCAAGAATGATACTTCCTCCATCTAGTGCTCACATTTACTACACATTGCATACATATTCTCCCTTCGAAAAGTCATTTAAAAAATATTCAGATGCTCCTCATGTTCCTCCTTGATCTTGGAGTATATTATAATATCATCGATAAAGACTAACAGAAGTTTGTTGAGGTATTATCTAATGACTATATTCATCAAATCCATGAAAATTTCCACAGAATTTGTGAGTTTGAATGGAATCACTATGAACTCATTGTGTCTATACCTCATTCGAAATGAATTCCTGGGTATATTTTCCTTCCTCACCTTTAATTGGTGATATCCCGACCAAAGTTCCACCATAGAGAAATAACTAGCCCCATGAAGCTGATCAAACAAGTCATCTATAAGTGGAAGGTGATACTAGTTCTTTATCGTTATTTTATTGAGCTCACAATAATCTATATAAAGGCTCATTGATCCCCCCTTATTCTTGACAAAGAGGACTGTCGCATCCCAAGGTGAAACACTTGGGCTTGTAAAACCCTTCTCTAGATTCTCATGTAACTACTTATTCAGCTCATAAAACTCTACGATGGACATTTTATACAGTGTCTTTGATATAGGAAGATATCTAGAAATAAGTTCAATTGAGAACTCGACCTATTGTTCAGGCAGAAGAGCCGAAAACTCTTTGGGAAATACATCAGTGTAATCCGTCATGATGGGCATGTCATCAAGCATGATTCTATCCTTTTTCAAAATCATTTGATCTAGAAATTCTTTCTCATAAGTAATTAATATCCACACTTTAGACAATGATTCCAATAGAGATTAAACTTTCTATTTACACTTGTATATAATTGGAGGATGCTTTGGGATGTGAAGAGTGGCATCCCTTTACCGATAGTTGAAGTATGATTTATATAAAGATATCCAATCAATGCCCAAGATATCGTAGAACTCCACTAAAGGAAGTATGACGAGATTTACTGGGAGGTTAAGTCCAAAAATGTTAAAAGGGGAGGATTTATAAACCATGGACATAAGAATTTCTCTATTCGATGTTCTCACAGATAACTTATCCTCTAAATATTGAGGTGGTGTTTCAATAGTTCTAATAAACTTACTAGATATGAAAGAACGTGTAGAACCAGAATCAAA
Source organism: Viscum album (assembly GCA_963277665.1). Lineage (NCBI taxonomy): Eukaryota > Viridiplantae > Streptophyta > Magnoliopsida > Santalales > Viscaceae > Viscum > Viscum album. Next base: position 776,985,909 of record OY728161.1, read on the forward strand.
TAGTAAATTCACTATTCATGAATGAATAACTAGCATACCTGTCACAACATCATTATCTGGATCCACCTGAGTAGATATGATAATATAATCCCTTCCTTATTTCCTTGGAGGTTTTTTTTATCGCCTCTGACTACCCTCATCTTAGGAAAATTGTTCTCATAATTCCCTTGCTCCTTAGAGTTGTAACACTTCACTAAAGGATGAGTATTGATCTAAACATTCCTTTATTCTTCCTCATTATTGGGATTCTTCATATCCCATAGGCATTTTTTAGCCAGATGTCCAACTTTCCAAATTTGTTGTAATTCCTGGTTCCCTTTACCCAGTTCCTAGGATTTTTCTTACCACAATTTTTACATGTGGGATGATTGAGCGTCTTCCCATCATGGAATTTATTAATGGGACCTCCCACATGAGATTCAATTTTCCTCTTCTTATCGTTAGGCCCATGATACCACTAAGAGTCTCTGATATCCATTTCAACCTTGAGGGAACAACTGGGAATCTCCTCATAGTTGTCAATGTCTCGAATCACCATCACTTTTTGTAGAATTGTCTTTGGTCCACTAAAGAAGTGATATACCTTCCTTTTTATGTCCATGACAAAGCCAGAGGCATACCTTTCAAGCCCTGTAATGTTTTCTTCATATGCCCCGATTGACTCATCTTCCTTCTGGTTGAGTCCAAGGAACTCTTTTTCCATCTTGATATGGAGGGTTCAAGGAAAATATTTAATTAAAAACATTCTCTTGTATTCCTCCCATTATATGGAATCAATTTCCACATGGGGATTCATATTCATAATCAATTTCCACCACTGATCAACTTCCCCATCAAAATGATAGACCACCATTATAACTTTTTCTTCTTCTGAGCACTAGAGGACAGATAATATCTTTTCAATGGAGTTAATCCACTATTTCACGTGGAAGGGATCATAAGATCCACTAAACATGGGAGTCATTTGCCTCATGTAATATTTAATGGAAAATTTCTATTTCCATGGGAGGCCTTTGCCTCATGTAATGGTGTTCCACATGATTGAAGTTATTTTTCATAACATGAGCCAGCTGAGCAAGTACTGTCATGAAGTTTTGAGTACTCATTCCCATCATACTAGGATTATCATTAGGTAAATATTCACATTCCCCGTCACATTTATTGTTGGCACTTGTTCTTATATTTCACACTATTATCTAAAAAAATAATGTACAATTAGAGGGCTTGAATACTTATCTATTGATCATAAAAAGGAAACACTGAACATAAGAAGAAAACTTGTAAAGGATAATTATATCTTAACATGTGATTCCCTATGTTTAAATATAGTTTATCCTTGATCTATTTCATAACCTATATTATTATGGGGGTTTTTATTCCCTTAATAATGGTTTGTACCAAGATAATGAAATTACCAAAGTATATGCCCCAGGAGTGTCAAACCAAGAGTGCAACAAGGCTCATTATCGTGCACTAGTTCCCATTTAAGTCTAGATAAAAGTTGTGTTTTTAGGCTTTACCCATAGATACATATGTGCCAGAGCCACCTCTACCTATTTATATATAAACATGGATGTATTTTCATGATAAACCAGTTACTCTATACTTACCAAAATTGAGGGGTGTTTTCTTATACATAGTCTCATCCTTAAGGTTATTACTAATGTTCTATATTCCTAATCTCCAAAAATAAGTAGACCATCATATGAAACCAAATATAGAGATCCTAGACTTGTACACATATCATTACATGATTTTAATCAAAATTAAACATCAGAGTACCAGCCAAGGATCATGAAGTTTAGTGTCTATGGAGACAAGGTACATAAAACATAAAACATGGGACTAAAAAAACACTTATTTGTTTTATCTTCATAAAGAGATCATAACTTACTTTGGTCCTTTACACCTTCATAGGGTCCCCTAGGGATCACATGAACTATGGGATGAGCTAAAAGCCCAGTAAGGGATTAAACATTAGAATCAGGCTAAGCACAAGGGTTAGAGATCATGACATAATGATATAGAATGGAATATAGAATCATAAAATATAAACATAATATCATATAAACATGAAATCATAGTATTGTGGAAGAAACATAAATCATGACTTTAGCATGATCCAAGGATCGTTGCACATAGAGGAGCACAAGTTAAGGTTAACCACCAAGACCGTTGCACAAGGTAGCACGAGTCAAGGCTAACTGCCAATACTGTTGCACATAATGTCACATTATACTAAAAATTGAAAAATTAATTGGAGCACTATCTAGTAACACCCATATTAACATATTCATGAATATGCTTTCCACATAAATAATCATTCAAAATTAGTCATACATAAACATAATAGAACCCATGGAGAGAAATGGGTATCACATTCATGACATAAAGCATAATGATTGGGCATATCAAAAAAGTGTCCATGAGGGAATGGAATTAAAGAATATATGGACATTAATATGGTAAAATAGGCATATATCATGGTAAGTGTCTTAAAACTGAAGTTACAACACATAATAAGATTATTTAGGAAATTCGTAGCATTAATACAATTTAGTTCGGTTTTAAGGAAAATATTAAAGAGCATTTAAAATAGAAAATAAAATAATGTTTTATATAAAACGAAAAGTTAAAAAAGAAGGTTTTAATAATAAAATAATTATTCTATAACAAAAAAGGTGGATTAAAACAAATAATATAGTTCACTTGAAATTGGGTAAAAATTTAGGAAGTTCCCTTAAAAATGAGTTGGCTTATTTGGAAGTATCAAGGAGGGAATCACTTAAACGTATGCTTATCCCCAAAAGAGAATTAGGAATGGATTTTGAAACATGAGTCTGGATAATATAAAAATTATGTAGAAGTTGTACAAAAAATGAAAAGACAACTTCATTTGGGTAAAAAGAATGATTGAGCAACCTGAAAGAATAAAGTTGGTTCGGGTAAAATCCCTTACAGAATATCAGCATGGTATCATGTGTACTTAGGAGGTATTAATGAGAGATAAATGGATTTATCATCTTTTATAAATAATTAGGGATGTATGGGAAAGGTGAAAAATCATACCCCATCATTAGGAAATATACGTAAAAGGTAATAACATAGAGGAGATTCTTGAATAAATGTGAGAAAGGGAGGATCCCTTATCTTAAATTTGATGGTGTTATCCCCTTGATATTAATTACCTAAATAATAAAATTATGTTCATTAATTAATAACTACAGTACCTATTTTACTTGTCAATGATTTATTATAACCTTTTTTAGTTCATTCATAACCTTTTTGATTGATTATGAGGTTCAATTTCATTGTTTGGGTCTGTTTGTTTCATGTTCGGTTTACTTATATACATGAACAAATAAACATATATGATGTGAGTGGTTGTGAAGAATTGATGTTATAGGAAATTAGTGAACATAATTATGATTACATGTTTTTAAATTTAATTTTATTACTTGGAGTGAAGGGGAATCATTATATAAAACATTAATGATAAAAACTTGGATTAATGTGGTGATTTTTATCACAATAAACTTGTTTTGTATTATTATTTTACATCATGTATTTATAAGGATTATAGAAAATTAAATAACATAATATATATATTTATATTATGATATGGCTCAACCATTAAAATGGTTTCATGAAAAGTCTATAAGATGGTAAATAAAATTGAAAACTTGTCATCCCTGAATGTGATAAATCAACACATCTTGGATGGTGTTTTCATTTATACCCCAAAGGGAGGTGGAAGGAGAGATTATGATAAACTATCCCATTATCATAATAGTATTCCATTATATTTATGTTAGTGAAGTTATCATACCATTTGGGTGAAGGGAGGTAAGGAAAGAAAAAAGAAAATAAAAGAACTTGAAAGAAAATGAAAGAAAAGAAAAAATGAATTTACCTCTTGATTTAATCATAATTGAGAGCCTCTTAAAGGAAGATGATTTTGTATTTTTAGGATAAAAAAGGGTTCCAGACATAGGAAAGGATCTTGGGGAGATATTTGGTCATAATTTAAGGAATTCACAAAGCTTGAGTGGAGTTAAGAGAAGATAGGAGCGTGGGTGGGTTTTAAAGTGGAGGAGAGGAGTGAATTTTGAATATTTAATCATTATTTAATTATTTTTCTCAAGACAAGAAATAGTGTTTGATCCTTGTGACCTAAAACAATAATAAGTTCATGTGAGTTGGAAAAAATGGCCATTTACATCATCTATTACTCAAGCAATATGCCTAAATTTAGGTTTTAGCATTTATTGTGAATTATATTAATGTACTATTCATAAAAAAATCATTTATTTTAGAAAAATCCCAAAAGTTCACCCTAACTAATTTTTGATGTGTAGAATCCAAAAATGAACTCAATTTTTATAAAATAATTTTCTAAATATGATTAATTTAATTTTTATTAAAACCATAATTTATTTGAAAAAAACAACATTAAAACTATATCTCGTTTTATAACACCTTGAAAAACTAATGAAGGTCCCATAAAATTATCTTATAACCATAAGAAAATAAAATAAAAACTTATGATTACATTTTATGAAAATAAATTTCCATTTTAAATTATTAAAATAATCATAAAATTTTAATTAAAATATTTATGACATACAAAAATATGAATACTTATACTATGATCATTTTTTCACTTATATGATGTCTAAATTGTATTTATACAATCATGGGTGAAGTATCAATTTTTTTGGCCAACTTACTATTCATTGCTATTAATATGGGAATGTTACTAATCACAAGGGTATGTTACTATTCATCAAAAACTTTGTTGATTCTATCATACTCTAAATATCTTATTAAACACAACCATGTATGTCATATTTTTTAAATTTAAAACATAGAAGTGTCAAAATTATGTTTAAAGGTCACATTGTACTTATTAGTTCTTTATGTTGTGATTTCATTTGATTATTTGGCATACTTATACGAATGGAATTTCCATTGAAAAAACATTAGGTTGTTACACATAACATCTAAGAAGATCATGATCCAAGATTCACCTGTGTCAGCCAAAGTCAAGTTGCAAGCCATCATCATCATGATTTTCCACTGTCGTCATCTTCATCCATCACCACCATCGTCATCAACTTTCAAAATCCACACCAATGGCCAAATACCATAAGATTCTATCAAGGCCACCATAAAACATCACACCATATCATCACCATCCCCCAAAGATCCAGAAATAACCAAACCACCAATAAAGAGTGAGAAATCCACATCCAAACGTATAAAACCTCGACATGACACCATCAAGAGAAACACATATGGCCACCACCATAACAAAAAATGAAAAAAATAAAACCAAAACAACAAATCAGAACACCAATGAAAAATAATCGACACATCAACCACCAAGAAGAATAACAAAAACCTTTATCGATAACTTTAGGATGAAATCCGAAAAACCAAAACCTTTGTCGAAGGGATCGCACCTGGAACATTGATGACTACCAAAAAACACATCCTAAAAACTCATTATCACCACCGCACTACTTATTACTAGGAGAGGAGTAGTAGAATATGAGGTCAGAGTAGTGGTTTGAGCAGCTGAGGGCTCCTGATGATGGAAACACCGATGAGGTAGAAAACCCGAGCCTTTAAAATAGGATCAAGCTGACCCAGGAAGAACCATGAGACCCATCAACCACCGAACCAAAAAAAACCTCTTTGAAAAACTAATCGACTTGGATAGGTGTAGAGGAACATGAGGTTAGAAACATGGAAATAATGTTTGAGGGATTCAACAATAGGAAACCATCATCGGGACTCTCATACCTCTTTAAAGATGATTTATTTGAAATGATATAAAACCAGATCACATTTACCATAGTGAAATAAAGGATTTGGACCAAAGATGAAGAACAAACCTAGTGCGAACAAGTTTCAAGAGAAACATAGGGAGAAGAACCCATAGAGAATCCATACTAATAGAGTATGAGAAGGCAGGAGGAGACTAAAAGAGGTGATGAAAGGAAGAAAAGGGAAGAAGTACATCACTCAGATGTGAATTTGACCCCAAAGTGAATGGTTTTAGGAGGAAACCTTAGGGGGAGTTGAGAGTTATAGGAGGAGATCTGAGAGAATGGATCCATATGGAAGTGTGTAACTCTAGGAGAAGTAGATTTGGTCAACTGAAGAGTTATTACTTCACATTGAAAGTTCTATGATTTGTATGATATGCCATAGAAAAGGTTTCCATTATATAATAAAAATTGAATAGTTAGAGGCTACACCATGGTGGAAAAGACAACAGTATATAATTTGGAGGTTCTATGACATTGAGCTTCAGGACATACCATAACTAGGTGTCTTATAGTTGTCCACAAGTGGTTCTTTCTATGTATTTATGGTGAAATTCATGGTTCTTAATTGGTGTTTTTAATATCCCAATTACAGTGAAAAAGGTAGATATCATTTGGAACATTATTTCCTTTTTATAAAGGTAATACCATGTAGGAAAAAGAGGAAACCAAGGAGGATTCTTTTTAAATATCCTCCATATACAAAAAATAAAGAAAAATAGATCCAAACATAGAGAACATTGATGATCTAATTTTGAGATGAAAAGAAGGTGTTGTTATAGGTGAGGGGCTAGAAGTCTTGTATAATTGGAAAAGATTAAATATAGAGTTAAATAAGGTGAATTTTTGACATTCCTATAACAAAGTGGAGTTGTTTTAGGAATTATGGAAATTAGAAGGTGTTATGTCAAGGTGTTTTGATAGATTTTGAAGAACCATAAAATGAACATAAATAGAGAATATACCCATATTGGAATATTCATTTAGTGTTGTTGATGAAGGGACCTACATGTCCACAAAATATGTATAGATCCTCTATATAGTAGTGCTAAAGGGAATATGAATAATGTGATTCTTTCCAATAGTAGATATCCAATGAAGTGAAGTTCAATGGAGTGACCCTAGAGAAGTAGTGAGTTATCCCTAAACATTATAAGGCAATGAAATAAGGCATAAGAGTGACTCATCCTAAAACTATGTAGGCAATTAGCTTCATAGTTGATTCTAGTGAATGAAACAACACTGATGAATTATCCTTGGACATATCCTAATGATGATGAATCAATTAAATACCCATGTCCATATTTAATTTATGAATTCACACTAAAATAGATCAATAAACCTTAAACATATTCATCTAAAGAGTATAACAAAATGACCCTCATGGTTAGGTGGTCACGTTCCTATATGGAAAGTGATAAATTTCAAGGAGTAAGTGTTTTAATTGTGATTGATAGTGAATAGATTTATTCACACCCTTCTTTGTGTAATCTCACTCTATGTCTGACACATAAGTCTAACAAGTGGTATCAGAGGTCTAGGTATGATTTTTTATTTTTTATTACACTAAATTGATCTGAATTTGTATTAAATATGACATTAAAATTGAAGGATAATTTCTTTGATGGAAAGAATTTCAAATAATGGAGAAATTATTTCATCAAATCCATATATGTTTTTCGATGAGTTTTAGAAGATGTAATAGAATATGGAATTATTCTATTGATAGGACATAGAGTTATCCTTGAAACATATCAAAGAAAAATTAAAATTAATTCATTGGTCAATGAATCATTAAATGAGGATCTTGAGGAATACTTTTATAGAAATATAAATCATTGAAAGTTCTCAAAATAGATGTCGATGCATCTAGAAGATTTATTTGTAAAAGAAGAAAGTCTAAGTGAGAGTTGCCTCACGACAAAATGTAGGAAGAAGAAGATTAAGAGTAATTTATCCTAGATGTTCTATTCTCCAGCCAAGGTAAATTATAAACATGATGTGTAACGCCCCGACCCCAGAAGCCTCGAGCAGGAGAATTATTTTAATACATTGGAATTATTACAAGGAATCAAGTCCCAAAAGACCGATCAGTTTAGCAGTCTTGGAAAATATATTACACACATGAACGTTACATTAAACATTAGAAAATAAAACACAACATAAATTATCCTTTTAGAACTCCATTAATCCCTTAGATTAACCCTTCATATCAATCATAATACACTTCTTGGAATCCTGGGAGAATAAAACTTAAGAAATGGGTGAGGTCAGATGCTCAGTAAGAGTAAGAAATACAGCGGAAGATAACATAAACATTAGGCATGGTGAATAATTGAAAACACATGCTTTTATAAATAATAAACATGAACACTTTGTGGCAGGAATATGAGATGAGTAAATACTGTGATAATAAAGCATAGTCATGGGTATTCTACTAGTCAAATAACCACATGAAATATCAATAGGTAATCTCATAATGATGGAATGCATAATGCCGGGCATCATAACCACATATTCAAGGCCTCGTTCCAAGACTACAAATAAGATTTTGTCAAGGCTTTGTTCCAAGACACTAGTTTGTCTCATGAGACGTACCGATGCATCGAGGAGATATAGAGGGCTCCACCCATCACTTACTAAGTCCAATTCATTCCTCATATGAAATGGTGAAACATAATCAAGACATTCATACTAAAACTAGCATATGAAATTTCAATAATTTAACCACAAACCATGAATGGTATAAAAATATCACATCCATAGTCAAACATAAATCATTAAATACAATATGTAAGATTGTATTATTATAAATTAACCTCAATTGAGAATAATGAAGGATATTGACATAGATGAAAATAATCATCAAAACTATTTGAGAGGAATATCCCCCTTTTTCTTGAAAACATTTAAAAGTCTCACAATTTATCAAGAAGCCATTTAAAATAGATTTTTGAATCAAAGAGTACCATAGAACTTTTAATATTTTAAAAATAATTTTAATTTGAAAACATTAATGTCCATATAAATAAATCCTTAAAACCATTTTTAAAACATGGATATTAATGAGAAATATTTAGATGAATAAATCTTTAAAATATCTAAAATGATATTTTAGTTAGAGTTCCTAACCAAAATAGAGACACTTGAATAAAAATAATTGAGGTAATAAAAACTTTATATTATCATGAGAATAAATGGATTAATGATATACTATGTCAAAGTTCATTATATACACCATATAAAAGTTAATTGGCGTATAACAACAAATAAGTCTCAATGGAATGTAAATTGAGATGAAATCCCTTATAAATATCATATCCTTAAGTTAAGGATAAATCAACGACAAAATTATCCATGAAAAATATATATACAATAAATATGATTTGATATTCAGTGTAAATAAATCTGAGTATATTCACACATATTCTTGTAAATACACCACCAATGACTTGGATGTTTAACTCAATGAATGGAAATTGAGTTAAGATTACTCTTAACAAGTTCATATCAATGTCCTAAGAAATTATAAATGGAGTGATTATGTGTATCAAAAGTATATCAAAACAAAGGTGAGTGGAAATTACTACATAAATAATAAATAGTGATTCCACACATAATCTTGGAGAAAAATAATGAATGAAGTATGCATAAATCCCATTGAGTGGAAATTGAAATTTGAAATTCCCTTACCGATTTGGTAACTCACGAAACATACACCCAATGAAAGAAGGATCATATGATGAAGATGTAAATACCCATAAATTAAATTATATTACACCAATAATAAAATCATGGGTAGTACATACACCACACAAAAGGAAATAGTGGCTAATATAGCATGAATCTCACGGGAATAAAAAGTGAGATGAAAAACCCTTACCAAGTTATAATCAATCGAGTCATATGAACAAAAGTTAATAACCACCTAATGAATCACATAATACCATGAATATAAAGATAATCATGATAATATATATAAAATGTCAGTAAAAAATACACCACATGCAATAAATAAGTGGAGAACAATGGAAATCTCACGAAATTCAGAGTGAGATAAGAAACCCCTTACCTCATGTCCGACTTGACTCGTTCGTTCTTTAATCTCTTGAATAATAAACTAAAGTTAATTTATACATTCTTAAGAACACTTTTTAAGTTTATTATTCCTTTTATATCACTTATTACCATGTTATAAACATTATTTAATCATTTAAGTTAATAATGGTAATTTTGTTGATATTTGGTACTTGAGTCAAAAATGAACTTGTTATAATTAAAAATTGTCCATGTGGTCAAAATTATATTATCTCTAGTATAATATTCATGATTTAAATATCATATATATCATATATATACCATATATATATATATTTATAATTAGTTCATGATAATTGGAGATAATAAATGAAATCCACCATTCATGGATACGGTAAGCCGTACGTACGCATGAACAATACTTTCATTTCTATTTCATATTTAATGAAATGAAAACATAATGATACATTGGTATATTATAATTCTAGTATAATATCATATGATACATGTGTTACATAATTTAATTAATTCTATCCTTTATAGGTTCCATGTATGTAAAGAACGAATCATATCACCTTGAGGGGGCGGTAGTCCGGACATCCTCAAATGAAGTTATCATGTTCACACATATTAAAAATAATAATGGTGTGTTTGTAAATTAAAATTACTTAAGCATAGAGAAAACATATGTAAAGACCCGGAAATTTCAAGGAATTTTTTTTCTTAATTTTCTTTGGAATTTTACAAGAACGCAATTTCTGACGGCGCCTGAATCCGAGGCCCGGTGTGCCCGGAAACTTTTTTCGAAGTTTGGCTCGGGTACGTTCAGTGAACGAACGAGCGGGAATTTCTAACTTTTGAACCAGTGCTTGGAATCAAATTCTGAGGGCACCGATGGAACCGCAGCGCCGGTTTTTGCTTAGGAACACCTATTCCGCAGTTGCGTTGTATCGAGTTTGGAAGTTAGTTTTCGGGGGTTTTTAATTAAACTGAATAAAAATATGTGTTTGCCATATTTTTATTTGAAGTGGTAGTTAGAACCTCCAAGGGGAGGTTAGTGGAGGGGCCCACCTGCACATAACCTCCCTTGGGTGGATGTTATAATGTGGGGCCCACATGAGTATCAAACCCCCTTAACCCCCCCCCCCCCTTAACTCTTGAACTCTCCATTTATGTGGATGAAACTCTCTCTCATTGAATGAGTCTTTCCACCTCCCTCTCATTAAATTTGAAAAATTGAGATATTTAATTATGTGAGTTAATTTAATTTCAAACTCTTGAAATTCATAAGCTTTGTTGTGTTAATAAAACAAGTTAAGAACTTATTTTATTTGGGTTGGAGTTTAGTTGATTGGGAGCCTTTGGAGAAAAACCTTAGGAAGTCTTGAGTTTCTTCTTTCTCTACGACGAAGAACACGAAGAACGTCTCTTCCGCCACTAAAGCACGACGACACCATCTTCTCCATCGTTCTTCAACCGAGGCATGGAAAGGGAAGCGATGCCCAAGACATCTCCAACGATGAGTACCCTTCTTCCTTTCCGACGCATGAGCATGAGAATTGGGAGTGTGTGACGAAAACGACAATCGAGGAATCGATATCCGCCCTTTTTCTGAGATCGTCAACGAACGACTATTACGAGGTAGGGAATTTAAATTGTGATTGTTGGTGAACCCTCGTTTACTCCCTTCTAAATCTAAGAACGCGGTTCAACTAAATATTAAGTTGATCCGCGAAGATTATTTTGCGGGTTGGGATTATTGTTATGATTATTTTTATTTAAGAGGTTGTCGGGGATTGTCTTTACTTTATTTTGTTCGAGATTACTCCCTTGATTTTTTTATTCTTCGTGAATATGTCCAACTGCTATCTTTTAACGAGAGGGGGACGGTCCGCACAAACACGGCCGACCCACCTCCTTTTTCCATGTTGGATTTCATTGTGGCTTGGTACGGGAAGGCGTGGTGCCGTCGCACCACGCGGAATCATGCGACAAGGAAATATGCGGCGCCGTCGCGCCGCGTCGTGAAAAACAAACAAGGGCGCGACACCGTCACGCCGCGTCGGAGAAATCTGAAGACATCCACGGACGGAGTCGGGCCACGGCGAAGGGGCGCAGAGCCAACGCGTCGCACCGGAGAACCACGAAGACGGCACGTTTTGTTAATTGACGTTCGGATTGACGAGCGACGACATAACGAGGCCGCAAAGTATTTTTGAAGCTTGCGTAGTAAAGTACGAGACCCGAGATGAACACCGGCTCAGACAGTTTTGAAAACGGACCACCGGAGCAACTCCGGTGGCCTGCGGAAACACCCGGAGACGCGGGTCGACGGCGCAGCACCGCCGGCGACCGGAGGCGGCGGTGCCCGAGCGCGCCGCCGGAAGAATTGGCGGCGGCGGTTGCGTCGCCACCCTCAATTAACGGCGAGGGGCGGGCCGCGCACACCCCCCGCTCCCCGACTTCGGCTCGGCCACGCCGAGCCGCGGCTGGCCGGTCGGGTCGGACCGAGCCGGTCAGGCCGGGCCAGGCCGGGTCCAGTCGGGTCGGACCCGGTTCGGGCCGACCCAGGGGGGTCGGGTCGGGTCGGTCCGGGCCCAGACACCCCGTTTTCGGACAACTTTCGGCCAAATTCTCATATCTTGGGCTACGGACCTCCGATCGATGCACCGTCAGTTGAGTAGCGATCCTTGGAACGATACGGTCGTTTCGGTATATTACACTCAAAGTTTCAGAGAACTTTGGGTTCGGCCGGGTTGGTTCGTACACGGAACCAACCGGGCCCTCGGAGCGGAAACGCTTATATCTTGAGCTCCGGGCGTCCGATTGACGTGTCGTCGACTTTGATGGATTCCTCTAAGTGAGACTGATATTTTGGCTTACTCTGCTTGAGTTTTGGATGCCGTCGGAGTGCGGTCGGGTTGATTCGCTCACGAAACCATCCGGGCCCCTGGAACGAAAAAGCCAATAACTCACAGACCGAGCGTCCGATTGACGCGCCGTCTGTCTCGTTGATTTCCTCTTGATGAGATGGAACTTTTGGCATACTTCGCCCGAGTTTTGGATATAGTTGGATAGTGGTCGAGTTGGATTGTACCCGAAATCCAATCGGGCCCCTGGATTGGGAAAGCTGATATCTTTCAGACAGGACATCCGTTTGACGAACCGTTAGTGGCGTTGATGATCACGTTGAGAAACGGTCCCTATGAGTATACCCTATGAGAGTTTGGGGTATAGTTGAGATACGACCAGGATTGGTTCGCTCACGAAACCAACCGGGCCCCTGGGACGAAAAGGCTAGTAACTCACAGACCGGGCGTCCGATTGACGCGCCGTCTGTTGCATTGAGACCCCTATGACAAGGCGGTCCTTTGAGATACTTCTTCATGGGACTTTTAGATTCTTGGTGTATCGACTTGTAGCTCGTGGAGCGGACCCTCCCAGAGACGAGCGTGCGGAGTACGGAGACCGTGTAGCCGACTGGGACTTGACGACTGCTTGACCGACTCGACTTGTAGTGAGTCGACTAGCCCAGTGGACGGAGCAATACTTTGTGAGGTGCAGACCCATGGAGGACTGAGCACTACCTATGTGACAGTGCAGACCCGCGGTACTCGTCCGGAGAGTACCTCAGCAGGCTACTAGGGGGTGTGCACTACTGTGTTTGGGTGGCATACCCCGGCGGGAAGCACTACTGTGTTTGGGTGGCTGGCCCGCGGTACTCGACAGGAGGAGTACCTCAGCAGTCTTAGGTTAGTGAGCAGTACCTCGGAGTCGTGAGAGGACCACTGTACACTTCAGAGACGGAGCTCTACAGCAGTTACGGTTTCGATAATGAAAATCCTGGTTTGAGCTGAGTCTATGACCTTTTTGTTTACCTCATGATTGAGATGGGTCACTTGATAACTTAGGTATATGTATGGGCATATACCTAGGTAGTGGTTATCCGTTGATTTCATGATCTTGGTGTTTTCCTCATGATTGAGATGGGTTACTTGATAACTTAGTTATATACATGAGCATATACCTAAATAGAGGTTATCTGTTGAGATCTTCTTTGTGGATATCCTTGTTGGTTTTAGTGAGACCTTGAGTGTCTTGGGGTCCCTACTGAGTATCGTTATACTCACCCCTGCACGGGCTATGCCCGCACCTCGTTGTGTTGGTTGCAGACGACGGGCAGTGCTGACGGAGGCAGAGTGTTCGTGGACTGGACGGTACCTGGAGGTGGACTACACGACGAGTCAGTATCTGGAGGTGGACTTCACGGCGAGACGACTTTTGGAGGAGGTTGACAGGCAAGAGCGTTGTGGAGGCTATCTGTACATACCCTTCAGGTAGGATCCGTGGTGGACGATCCAGGAGCTACGCCATCTGTACCTACCCTTCAGGTAGGATCCGAGGAGGACGTCCCAAGAGCCGCTTTTGTTCTTTCAGTTGTTTGTCTTTTCCTGTTGTACTTTCATTCAGTAGTAGTTGTACTTTCAGATGGGTTTGTATTCTGGCCCATTTACTTTTCAACACTTTCTTTTGTAATTAGTGTTTTACTTCTGCTTGTACTCTATAGTGTTTTGTTTACTTTTATAAAGGCAATGCCTTCCCAGTTATCTGGATTTACGCCTTTGGTGCTAGTCGCCATCCCCTGGCCTATGGAAGGCTGGCTTGGGGTAGTCACGGAACGGGCCAGAGGACGGGTCATGAAAAATTGGTATCAGAGGAGTCGGTTCTATCGCAGAACTTATAACTCTGATATTTTCTTTTTGTGAAGCAATAGTGTTAAGGGTACCGAGTGTGGTCTTCAGTTCAGGGAGTCCAGTGTTGGTGAGGGTGGCCGACGTATCCATACACCAGGACCCTGACAACTAAATTCCGACTTTGTGCATGAAAACACTGATTGCATGTGTGTTTTCCAGAAGTTTTATTTAAATATCAGCTCAAACCAGGTCAGCTCACCAGGTATAATCGTTTGACCGTGTCACGTTGTTTCTTTCAGGATGCCTTTTCTCGGATGACCAGCTAGAGCCCAGAGGGATGTGCGTGCTAACAGTCTTTCGAGCAACGAGGCTTCGGTACATGGCCCTCTTGCAGTTGAGGCACCAGCGGAGGCACCAGCGGTACTACCATACGTTGGGCCACCGATGCCACCAGCCCTAGCAGTAGGCGATGCACGCCACTTGAGTGCGCTGCGCGAGTTCCAGCGCCAGAGGCCACCCAGGTTCCGGGGAAAGATGGGCCCGCAGGCGGCTGAGGTTTGGCTGGAGGCTGTGGTGAGAGTCTTCAGGCTAGTGGGGATGCCGGCAGACTTCATAGTGATCTTTGCTGCCAGCCTTCTTCAGGCAGCAACAGGCAGGTGGTGGAGCCACTTGTTTCAGTTTTGTGACGGGATGACCTTCGCATGGGAAGACTTTGAGACCTTCTTCAGGGTGGAGTTTGTTCCAGTAGCTCTACACCCCGAGCGTGTACAGGAGCTTCTGCCTTTGCCACGTGTTTTTTTATCAGTAGCCGAGTCATCTGTGGGCAGTAGACAGATGATGCAGAGGTCCAGGAGGACTAGATCAGCAGTTGGACGATCTCGGGTTTTAGGACTGATGGTTCGGGGCACCCAGGGTGGGGACAGAGCCAGGCATGCCAGAAACAGACAGTGTTACTCATGCGGCGGGAAGGGTCACCTGGCACGTGACTGTCCGACTCCTCGTACAGTTGATCTGCAGGCGTTGGAGGAGCCACCGAGGCAGAAGTAGCGATGAGTGCTTGAGCAACAGTCGAGCAGTGGACAAGGAAGTAGAGCTCCGGGAGCAGGTGTACAGGAGAGGAACTAGTGGATACGTCCCTTGTACTTCTAGTTCCATGTTGTTGTTGTATTCGTGTCTTTGTACTATGAGCTGAAATAATAAAAAGACACTTATCTTTGTTTTCTTTCCTGTCCTTTTGTTTGGTTGATACTGAGTGGTCCCGGTTAAACTATTGACTTGACCCTCATTTTCGAGATTTCTACTGGAGGAGACCCAGTGACTGCACACTGATTCCAGCAGTGTGACTCGACCCTTGGAGGCGAGAGGGACAGTGGGATCTCTTAGTAGTTACGTCGAGGCCTTACGATGTCATCTATGGCATGAATGCGTCATTCATGTCAGGATTGACTGTATTAGGCAATGGGCATGGTTCATCCAGGGGATAAGACCGAGTTTCTCTTTTCGGAAAAGGAGAAATTTTAGTAGCTCTTTCAGATCATAGGCAAAGCAGGTGAAGATCATCTAGGAGTGGATGAAGACTGTACAGTGCAATAAGAAACACAAAACCGGTGCCAGTCTTAGAGACTCGGGCGTGTTAAATGTTTCAAGAAGAGAAAGCTTTAAGGAGAGTAGCGTGAGGTGGTGTACATCTTAACATGCTACAACCACCCGCCTTAGTAATCCCCGCCAGGCTCAGGGAGCTGGAGAGCGGAGGAAGAGTGTGGCTGCATGCGGTCAAGGAGTGTGACCCAATGGCTCTAAAAATGATTCAAGGGATAGTCTGTTTCCACTACTAGTTGTTGTAGTAACAGACGTCGATATGAATCATTCCTCGCTTTCACAAATCTTGTCCCAGACCTAGAGTTTCTGGTAAGCTGTGGACTTGACCCTCACGTCTGGAGATACCTTGGGAGGAGACTCGATAATCACACTTACGCCGACGGTGTGGTCAGACCCTCGAGGCGAGAGTTTCGGTTGGAATCTCTTGGTGGCAGCGTCGAGGCCTTACGACGTTGGTTTGAGTATGGACTGGGCAATCACAGTTCATACACAAATTGACGGTATTAGGCAAAAAGGTTGTGGTTTAACTATGACGTCGGGACGGGTTTTCCTTGGTCGGCGAAAAGGAAACCCCAGGCAGCAGAGGATAACTCATGCATAGGAGGGTGTGACTGATCACTCTTGAGTCGGTCAACCTTACCCTCGTGGCAGCAGTCGTTTGAGTTCCTGTTCTAACAGGAATTGGAAACCTCTGGAGTTTGAGGATGACGATCACGTCCTTATACGGGTCTCACCTCGACGAGGTTTACGGAGATGTGTCCAAGGTGGAAAGTTATCTCCGAGGTTCAACGGACCTTTCTAGGTTCTCAGCTGGGTAGGCGAGGTGGTTTACCGCTTGACCCATCCACCTCAGTTTCACCAGGTGAACGACGTCTTCCACGTATCTCAAATGAGGAGATACGTGCTTGATCCTTCACACATCATCGACCTCAGGGAGTTGGACGTCGATGACAGGGCATCATGCACGGAGGTTCCATTGGGGATTGAGGATCGACGGGAGTAGGTCCTACGAGGACAGTCGATTCCTCTTGTGCGTTTTTATAGGCAGCACGGAAACCTTCAGGTAAGCACATGGGAGCAGAAGGCTCAGATGCGTGCTCTGTACCGCTTTTGTGACCCTAGTTTGTGTTGAAACATTACAGGGACGTAAAGCCCTGAGGTGGGAGTAATGTAAAGACCCGGAAATTTCAAGGAAATTTTGTTCTTAATTTTCTTTGGAATTTTACAAGAACGCAGTTTCTGACGGAGCCTGAATCCGAGGCCCGGTGTGCCCGGAATCTTTTTCCGAAGTTTGGCTCGGGTACGTTCAGTGAACGAACGAGCGGGAATTTATAACTTTTGAACCGGTGCTCGGAATCAAATTCTGAGGGCACCGAAGGAACCGTAGCGCCGGTTTTTGCTTAGGAACACCTATTCCGCAGTTGCGTTTTATCGAGTTTGGAAGTTAGTTTTTGGGGGTTTTTAATTAAACTGAATAAAAATATGTGTTTGCCATATTTTTATTTGAAGTGGTAGTTAGAACCTCCAAGGGGAGGTTAGTGGAGGGGCCCACCCGCACATAACCTCCCTTGGGTGGATGTTATAAGGCGGGGCCCACATGAGTATCAAACCCCCTTAACCCCCCCCCCCCCCCTTAACTCTTGAACTCTCCATTTATGTGGATGAAACTCTCTCTCATTAAATGAGTCTCTCCACCTCCCTCTCATTAAATTTGACAACTTGAGATTTTTAATTATGGGGGTTAATTTAATTTCAAACTCTTGAAATTCATAAGCTTTGTTGTGTTAATAAAACAAGTTAAGAACTTATTTTATTTGGGTTGGAGTTTAGTTGATTGGGAGCCTTTGGAGAAAAAGCTTAGGAAGTCTTGAGTTTCTTCTTTCTCTACGACGAAGAACACGAAGAACGTCTCTTCCGCCACTGAAGCACGACGACGCCATCTTCTTCATCGTTCTTCAACCGAGGCAAGGAAAGGGAAGTGACGCCCACGACATCTCCAATGACGAGTACCCTTCTTCCTTTCCGACGCATGAGCATGAGAATTGGGAGTGTGTGACGAACACGACAATCGAGGAATCGATATCCGCCCTTTTTCCGAGATCGTCAATGAACGACTATTACGAGGTAGGGAATTTAAATTGTGATTGTTGGTGAACCATCGTTTACTCCCTTCTAAATCTAAGAACGCGGTTCAACTAAATATTAAGTTGATCCGCGAAGATTATTTTGCGGGTTGGGATTATTGTTATGATTCTTTTTATTTAAGAGGTTGTAGGGGATTGTCTTTACTTTATTTTGTTCGAGATTACTCCCTTGATTTTTTTATTCTTCGTGAATATGTCCAACAGCTATCGTTTAACGAGAGGGGGACGGTCCGCACAAACACGGCCGACCCACCTCCTTTTTCCATGTTGGATTTCTTTGTGGTTTGGTACAGGAAGGCGTGGTGCCGTCGCACCACGCGGAATCATGCGACAAGGAAATGTGCGAAGCCGTTGCGCCGCGTCGTGAAAAACAAATAAGGGCGCGACATCGTCGCGCGGCGTCGGAGATACCCGAAGACATCCGCGGATGGAGTCGGGCCACAACGAAGGGGCGCGGCACCAACGCGTCGCGCCGGAGAACCATGAAGACGGCGTGTTTTGTTAATTGACGTGCGTATTGACGAGCGACGACATAACGGGGCCGTAATGTATTTTTGAAGCTTGCGCAGTAAAGTACGAGACCCGAGATGAACACCGGCTTAGACGGTTTTGAAAACGGACCACCGGAGCAACTCCGGTGGCCCGCGGAAAAACCCGAAGGCGCGGGTCGCCGGCGCGGCGCCGCCGACGACCGGAGGCGGCGGCGGTTGCGCCGCCGCCCTCAATTAACGGCGAGGGGCGGGCCGCGCGCACCCCCCACTCCCCGACTTCGGCTCGGCCATGCCGAGCCGTGGCGGGCCGGTCGGTCCGGACCGAGCCGGCTGGGCCGAGCCATGCCGGCCGGGCCGGGCCGGGTCCAGTCGGGTCGGACCCGGTTCGGGCCGACCCAGGGGGTCGGGCCGGGTCGGTCCGGGCCCAGACCCCCCGTTTTCGGACCACTTTCGGTCAAATGCCCATATCTTGGGCTACGAACCTCCGATCGACGCACCGTCAGTTGCGTAGCGATCCTTGGAACGATACGGTCGTTTCGGTATATTACACTAAAGGTTTCGGAGAACTTTGGGTTTGGCTGGGTTGGTTCGTACACGAAACCAACCGGGCCCTCGGATCAGAAACGCTTGTATCTTGAGCTCCGGACGTCCGATTGACGTGTCGTCGACTTTGATAGATTCCTCTAAGTGAGACGGATCTTTTGGCTTACTCCACTCGAGGTTTAGATGTCGTCAGAGTGCGGTCGGGTTGATTCGCTCACGAAACCAACCGGGCCCCTGGAACGAAAAGGCCAATAACTCACAGACCGGGCATCCGATTGACGTGTCGTCTGTCTCGTTGATTTCCTCTTGATGAGACGGAACTTTTGGCATACTTCGCCCGAGTTTTGGATACAGTTGGATAGTGGCCGGGTTGGATTGTACCCAAAATCCAACCGGGCCCCTGGATTGGGAAAGCTGGTATCTTTCAGACAGGACGTTCGTTTGACGAACCGTCAGCGACGTTGATGATCACGTTGAGAAACGGTCCCTATGAGTATACCCTATGAGAGTTCGGGGTACAGTTGAGATACGGCCGGGATTGGTTTGCTCACGAAACCAACCGGGCCCCTGGGACGAAAAGGCTAGTAACTCACAGACCGGGCGTCCGATTGACGCGCCGTCTGTTGCGTTGAGACCCCTATGACGAGGCTGTCCTTTGAGATACTTCTTCGTAAGACTTTGAGATACTTGGAGTATCGACTTGTAGCTCGTGGAGCGGACCCTCCCAGAGACGAGTGTGCGGAGTACGGAGACCGTGTAGCCGACTGAGACCTGACGACTGCTTGACCGACTCGACTTGGAGTGAGTCGACTAGCCCAGTGGACGGAGTACTACTTTCTGAGGTGCAGACCCATGGCGGACGGAGCACTACCTGTGTGACAGTGCAGACCCGCGGTACTCGTCCGGAGAGTACCTCAGCAGGCTACTAGGGGGTGTGCACTACTGTGTTTGGGTGGCATACCCCAGCGGGAAGCACTACTATGTTTGGGTGGCTGGCCCGCGGTACTCGACAGGAGGAGTACCTCAGCAGTCTTAGGTTAGTGAGCAGTACCTCGGAGTCATGACAGGACCACTGTACACTTCAGAGACGGAGCTCTACAGCAGTTACGGTTTCGATAATGAAAATCCTGGTTTGAGCTGAGTCTATGACCTTTTTGTTTACCTCATGATTGAGACGGGTCACTTGATAACTTAGGTATATGTATGGGCATATACCTGGGTAGTGGTTATCCATTGATTTCATGATCTTGGTGTTTTCCTCATTATTGAGATGGGTTACTTGATAACTTAGGTATATGCATGAGCATATACCTAAATAGAGGTTATCTGTTGAGATCTTCTTTGTGGATATCCTTGTTGGTTCTAGTGAGACCTTGAGGGTCTCGGGGTCCCTACTGAGTATCGTTATACTCACCCCTACATGGGCTATGCACGCACCTCGTTGTGTTGGTTGCAGACGACAGGCAGTGCAGACGGAGGCCGAGTGTTCGAGGACTGGACGATACCCGGAGGTGGACTACACGACGAGTCAGTATCTGGAGGTGGACTTCACGGCGAGACGACTTTTGGAGGAGGTTGACGGGCGAGAGCGTTGTGGAGGCTATCTATACCTACCCTTCAGGTAGGATTCGTGGTGGACGATCCAGGAGCTACGCCATCTGTACCTACCCTTCAGGTAGGATCTGAGGAGGACGTCCCAGGA
The DNA here is from genome assembly GCA_963277665.1 of Viscum album. NCBI lineage: Eukaryota > Viridiplantae > Streptophyta > Magnoliopsida > Santalales > Viscaceae > Viscum > Viscum album. Next base: position 777,006,954 of record OY728161.1, read on the forward strand.
GCCGCTTCCGTTCTTTCAGATGTTTGTCTTTTCCTGTTGTACTTTCGTTCAGTAGTAGCTATACTTTCAGTTGGGTTTGTATTCTAGCCCATTTACTTTTCAGCACTTTTTTTTTTACTTAGTGTTTTACTTTCGCTTGTACTCTGTGATGTTTTGTTTACTTTTATAAAGGCAATGCCTTCCCAGTTATCGGGATTTACGCCTTTGGTGCTAGTCTCCATCCCTTGGCCTATGGAAGGCGGGCTTGGGGTAGTCACGGCACGGGCCCGAGGATGGGTCGTGACAACATAAACATAATATATATCATATATAAATACAGTGTCATCATAATGTCCACCATAAGAGGCGGTAGTAGATAATTGAATAATCATCGTATCGTGAGGCTGTAGTTCCCCGTCCACAGAAACAATATGTTCTTTTCCAATTAGATGGAGGTGTGTGTTAGTGTAGCTCGAATCCTTCTCATAAAAACAACCTAGTATATTGAGGATACTGGTGTTGTTATAAAATAAAGTAATAAAAAGAGTTTAGGGGGTTGGAGAAGTAAAATAAAAGAAGAGAACTTTAGAGAAGATGTTACCTTAAAATTGGGTAACTCCCTTTGGTTTGAACCAAAAGGATTTATTAAAGTGCCTTCTACCTAATGTAAGGCATCTAGGTGGAAGGTAGGTATATTGAGAGTTTATTTGGGCAGAGTTTGGATGATCCCAGGGGCTTGATAGGTGATGTGGCAGTGTTTTCACACTCTTTTCCACATCCCTTTTTTATTTTTATTGATTTTTTTATACAAAAATGATTATTTTTAGTAAGTATTTGATAATTGTTGTTTTTTTGTACTTGCTGTGTAAAATAATCAGTTTTTAGTTTAAAAAATGAGTTTTAATGTGCATTAGTGTCATTTTAAATAATTCTTGAATTAAATTAGTCCTATGAATTTGACTTTTATTTATTCTTTTATTTTTACATTTTTTCATTTCAGTAGTTTGTTAATTCATTAATTAATTTAAGTAATTATTTATTATTTAAATTTTAAATAAATAACAAAAACATGTTTTTAATTCTTTTAATAATTTAACTAATTTTAACTTACCAATTTTATTCAACTAACATCTTTATTATTTAATTAATTATTTTCTTAATTATTTGGTTAATTAGTGGGTTAAATAATTTAAGCAAGTTACTGTAAATATTTTAATTTTTTCTTCAATTAATTTTTTTATAATTTTTAATACAAAAAAATTCATTCTTTTTAATAAAGCATAATTTATTTTATTATTTAACTGTGTTGTTTTTAGTTTTTAATTCCATTTTATTTAATTTAATTTATTAATTAATTTTTTTAGTTTCATTAAATTAAATTATTTATTTAATTTTCATTGTTGTGTTTTTTTGAAGGTGTTGCGGTCACACGGTTATGTTCCTTTACGATGCCTTTGCCACCATTTTCAGCCTAACTGTCTCACAGTGCCACCGTTTTTCACCTGTTCCATCGTATCCCCCACCCAACTGTCTCACCGTATCCGCTTCAACCTGTCTCATTGTTTTCCCATCTCTCTCACGATTTCACCATCAGTATCACCCACTGTTTCTTTATTGTCTCACCGCTTCCCCAATACACCATCACCTCCAATACTCCTCTTCTCCTGTATCCACCCTTGTCTATGAAACACCACCACAACAACCATTCATGCAGAACCACAAAAAATCGCATAACAACAAAACTATCCAGCAGCACAACAATTCAAACTCACAGTAGTGAAAATCGAAGGAAGAGTTGATTAAAAAATAACAAAGAAGATCGAATAAATATTGAAACTAGAAACCAAAACGCCCCATTTAAAACCAGATCTGAACCAGTGTGCCACTATCCGAACCCTAACCGAACCACGACCTCACCTTTCCGTTCATCTTCACCCACTTTCACCCCCTTACCTCGCTACTGGCCGAACCTCCATGAGCCCTCCCTGCACATCCTTTGGCCGAGCGAGCTTCCCTGCTCCCCAAATCGAATCGTGCAAGCCTGCACAGCGCTGTCGCCCCACTTCTCCCCTCCTCTATCTGCACCACCTGCACCTCGCCGTGGCCTCACTTCCTGGCCTGATCTTTCGCACCGCCCCCTACTTCTCCCTGCACGCCAGTGACCCTACCTCCTTGACCAACTGCCACATCAGAGACCCGAGACGCCACACCGGAAGCCTCGAACCTCGCCACGTTCCTCTACTCCGCTGCACGAACCCCCTTTCTCCCCCTTCGCCAGACCCGATTTTCACCCCCCTTTTCATCTCATTTTTATTCTTTTTTTAGTTTTTATTTTTTTATATAATATATCATAATATATTAGAATATATATATCATATACTATACAATATTAATTATAGTTATATTAATAATTTTATATAAGCTTATATATAATATTAGTATATCATATTAATAAATATAATTACATATAATAGTAATAATAATATTAGGTATTATATATATAAGTATTTTCCCATCTGTGTAAACCCCCTGCTCTACCACACTCTTTGGTTTTTTAATAAATTTGTTTTAGGGTCGGGCTTGCTCCGATCCTGAACCTGTTTTCAGTATATATATAAGTATTTTTATTTAAATAAAAATATTAATATATAGTATATAATAGTTTCATTTTATTTTTTATTTGATTCACGTGTTTTGTTGTTGTTTCATTGCAGGGGGGTGGGATGCACTTACATAGAGTTCACTTAAAATATGCTGACATGCAGATAAAAGCACGCTACGTGGATCGGTTGTTTCCAGGGAAAAAATTGGCTCGCCGCGCGCGCACCCATTTAATTAGTTAGGACCAATTGCTCAAGTGACCAGTGTGGGAGGAAGCAGCATAGTGAAAGTCTCATGTGGAGGTCAGGGAACACTTCAGATGATATTCCAGAGACTTTGATTGGGTCATTAGAATTCATCATAGGCAGGAGGAGGCAGATTGATTGATCTATCCAGGGGGAGTAGCGTGGGTATGCCAGAACTGGAGGCCGTAGGGGCGAGCATCCACTCTTCTATCTAGATATCCATCGATCCATCAGGGCATCACGATCAGCCCTCGATCCATCTCATCACCAAAACAGAGACAGACAGACATAGAGTAGGGGATCAGATTCGAAGCAGTTGCTGGAGAGAGGAGCAATCTCATGGGATATGTTTCTTAATTCATTATCTGTTTCTTTCTGTTTTACTAATTTAATGTGTAGTTAAATAGATTAGGGGAATCAGGCTGTAGAGAACTGACCATCCATATATCTGTCATGTTAGTTTGATTGCTCAGTGCAATTCCATTGCTCGGTTTTCTCTTCTGTTTATTTTAAGTATCTTTTTACATTACCTAATGACCGATGAGGGTGGTAATGAATCATTTCACCATGGATCATTGACCAAAGTACTGTGATTTGGAAAAGGTCAATGCATCTTTTCTCCAGTTTAAGCAGGTTTATCCAAGGGTCAAGATCGACAGATCGAGACTCAAGGATGTTAATCGAGCTGTGTTGATCCACAAAAGTGACAACTCAATGGATTAACACCATTTTTATGCACTGAGTAATTGAATTAAACCAAGAAGAAGAAGAGAATAACTTTTTAATCAGTTAAAAAATCCTGGGGACCCTAAAATCATCATTACTGTTTTCTCTTTATTCAAGACACATATTTCACCATATCACTTTCATTTTCACACCCACTATCAGTGTTTTTTTCAATATTTGCGTACAATTTTTTTAGTGTTCTATTTTATCTTTTTTCTGTTGTTTTTGTTTTAATTTTGTCAAGCACAATGTAAGTCCTTCTCTATGGTTCGACACCCTTCTTAGCACAGTACTATTAGAATTTAGGGTTTATAAATTTTAAATTTGCATGTATTCAATGACTATGAGGCCAAATTTTGGCTCCATTTTCGGGGAAGGCACGTGCGACAAAGTTTAAAAAAACACACACACAAAATTATTAAATAGAACAAACAAAAATAAAAAACTTAAAACAGTACCAAAAAAATCTCAAGAAAAGCTTATTGTTGAAGTTTCATGCACACTAGAGATTCTAAGTCAGAACTTGAAACTCCAAATCATGAAATCAACAGGCACATTTCTGCACTTAGATATCAAAAGAAACTTGAAATGGAGAATTTGGATAACATTGCTGGAAATAAAAAAGTCAATGGGCCACAACCCTTAGTTCCTACCCCTGAGAAACCTAAGATTAGGGAGTTTCAAATTCCTATTGTGTCAAACAATCCATCCTACATCAAATTGTCACCTAGGTCTAGGAGCTATGAGATCAAACAGTCTCATCTTTCTCAACTGCCATCATTTAATGGTCTTCCAGCAGAGGACTCCTTATAGTTTATCAGAGATTTTTATGGCTTTGTCCAGTAGTTGCCTCCGCGAGATCTTAGTGAGGAAGAGTTGAGGTTGAGGTTGTTTCCTTTCTGTCTAAAGGGGATGGCTAGGACTTGGTTTCAAAATTTAGATGAGGAAATATTTGAATCATGGTAAGAGGTGTGAAATTCCTTTGTATCTAAATTCTATCCCAGGAAAACCACCATTGAGGTTAGGCATAAGATCACTGGATTTGTCCAGGATGAGGGAGAAATCTATCACGAAGCATGGTAAAGGTTCAGAGGTCTTCTTAGACAAATCCCCAACCATCAATTATCTCCCCATCATCTCATGGAGACTTTCTATAATTCCCTCAGCCCCTACAATCAGAACATAGTTGGTCAATATTGTGGTGGTGATTTCTATGATTCCACTGCTGATGAGCTGAAACAATTGTTTGATAAGTTGGATCAAAAATCTCAGCACAAGTTCACTAGGAAGAGTGTCATCCATAGGGATGATACAAATCCTCAAGAAGTTATTGTTAATGATAGGGTCCTTAGGGAGTTGTACTATCACTGTGGGATGTTTGGTCACACTCATAGATTTTTTCCAAACTTTGATCTCTCTGGTTCGTGTGAAGAGAGTGCCCAGTTTGTTGATTACAGGTCTAGGAATCAAGGTGTCCATGCTCAACTCTCAAATCCATACCACTTTGGATATCAAGGTCAGACCAATATATCATGTAATGATCAGGGGGTCACAAAGAAGCTCACTGCCCCAAACAAGCATCCCATTGCCCCAACCTTCCACCCACAGCCCAACAAAATTTTCTTGAATCAATATGAGGTTGAATCTTCTAATTCTAAAGGGGAGTTAAAGGGGATTCTGCAAAAAGTGTCGAGTGAGATCATCTCATTTATGAAGGAAAAATATTCTAAGATTAAAAATTTAGAACTTCAAATGAGTCAAATGGCCAAGAATGAAGTTGGTAAGGAAAAGAGCAAGCTGCCTAACACTTCAACCCCCAATATAAGAGACAATGTGATGGCAGTAACAACCAGGTCAGGGATTAAACTTAAGGAACCAGTTAAGGAGCCACCTAGGAAAGAGGAAAAAAATGTTCATGATGAAACTGAAAATGAAAATATGGAAAATCCCAATTCCGAAAATCTGGAAAGCCAGTTTCAAACTGAATAGATTATGAAACCCACACCTAAGAAAGCTAAGGAACCAAAGAAAATGACATGGGAATTGATTAAGTAAGCGAATAAGAAAGTGGGATCTGAGGAGAAGGTGATTAACCTACCTGTTATAAAACATTATGCTCCTCCCATTCATTTCCTTGAAAGAGTGAAGCAAATTGTTGAACCTGATTACCTGAGATTTTTGAAACTGATTCGATGATTCACCATCAACATGCCATTCTTAGAAGCCTTGGATAAAATCCCTTCATATGTTTCATTCAAAAAAGGTTTTTGAAGAACAAGAATGATTGGAAGAAGTTGGATAAAATTGATCTTAATGCAAAGTGTAGTGAAATTGTCCAAAAAAATATTCCTCCCAAATTAAAGGACCCTATTGGATTTATTATTCAGTTCCGAATAAGAGGAAGTGGGAAACTGAATTGTCTATGTGACTTATCAGTGAGTATCAATCTTATGCCTTTCTCATTGTTCAAAAAGTTGGGTCTTAGGGATATCCAACCAACTTCTGTTTGTCTTTAGCTTGCTGATAGGTCACTCACACACCCTTATGGGAGAGTGGATGACTTATTAGTAAGTGTAGGAAAACTGACATTGCCCACTGATTTCCTGATCCTTGATATGGAATGTGATGAAAAGGTTCCAATTATCTTAGGAATACCCTTCCTTGCTACTGGTGGTGCCATCATTGATGTCTCCAAAGGTAAACTCTCCCTCCAAGCTGTAGATGATGTGGAGGAAATTTTTGTGTTGGAAAGGCCCCGACATGATGTTACTTGTGATGTGATAGATGTGGCTGCAAATCAATGTTACAAAATTGAGGTTAGAGCTGAGTATGGGTCTTTCCCACTTGATGTCATAGAGATACTAATTCCCCAACGCACTGAAATTTTTTCCCTAGATACTGCTCTTTCCCTACACCCTATTGTTGATGAACAAATTATTTCTTTGGAACCCATTCAGGACAGTGAGTCACAACTTTTTCCTACACTGTCTCAACCTGTTTATGAAAGTTTCCCTTGTGAAGTTGAATGTCTAAGAGTTCCTGAAGCTGAAGAAAGCTCTGGGTTGAGCCCTGCTTAAAAACATGATGATTGCCATTATGAACAAGTTCATTTCCTTGATATCATATTACCTACCCAGTTTGATGTTGTGAGTGATGATTTCAAATCTGAAATCGAAATATTCACATCATTTGAGTCCTCTGTGGACATTCAGAACAATTCTTTGAAAACTGAATTTGATAGCTTCTTCTGGGAGATTTCTAAGTTGTCAGAGTTGCGAGCTATTCTGGGACTTTGTGAGGATTTTGTCAATGTTTCCTCTTCTATTTTTGGGTTTGAGCAAAATTCTAAGTGTGGTGGAAGCTCTGGAAGTATTCTTGATCTGATCGATGATTTTCATGGGCAACTATTGAACTTTTTAAGGGCTAATGAACTGATTTTTAGAGACACAGTTGAGATGGGAAAATGAATCCTCTTAGTGATCTGGATAAATTTTGGAGAATTACAATTGGTGCTGAAGGTGAAAATGTCTTGAGTAGTCCTTATCTTGATTCCTTAGACACTTGTGAAGTTCACACCATTGACAAAAATTTCCCATTAAATGATCACGGTTAGAAATATTTAGGGGAATAAGGTCTGGCTAGGGAATTTAAACCCAGCGCTATATGGGAGGCAACCCATGGTTTACTTTGTTTTCTGCTTTAAATTTTTAGTTTGAATAAATGCTTCTTGCTCAGTTCTTTGTCTTTCTTTTTGGTGAACAATAATGTCTTCATTTCCTTATCATATGATGCAAGTAGTCTTGTGGTCCTGGTTTGCTAAGAGAACCATGTTTCAGTGGTAGCCACATTTGGAACATTTATGGTGGAAGGAGGCTGTCGTCATAGAACACTGAATTAATGGATAAAACTCCCAATATCACACTTTTTAGATGATTTTTATTTTAGCATTAAATATTTTACACTAATGTTAAATTGTTTCATCATGTAGGTGAAAAATTGGAGTATCCAGAGTCATGCACAAGGTGAATAATGGGAGGCATAAAAAAATTAAGAAGCTGCACATTCAGGGGAGTATTGTGTTATGTTTCAATGTTTTACTCTCACATTTTCATTTCATGCTACTGTGATTTAAGTGTGGGAGATTTCCCGCTGGTTTTTGAAACTTGTGAACTGTATTTCCTTCATGGGTGTTTAGATACTAGTATCTAGAGAGTTGAAAATGTATTTTGAGCTAATTTGCTAACACATGCATCCACCCACTGCTTTCAATTTCATTATTCTGCTGCTGCACGTCACTGTTAATCATGATACTATTTGAAGTAAATTGGTACAATCTTTTGTCTGCTCACAATAATTCAAAGCATGAACATTTTAGGAATATAAATACACTTGGTTGCTGGTGATGGTTGGTGGGGTTGGACTCTTCTGTTTTTTTTACTTTCATTCACTTTTTGTGTGGAAAAGAAATTTTTTTAACTTCATTGATACCCCTCCATATCCTTTCTCAGTTGAAATGTCCATCTATTTTGAACATAATCTTTCTTACACCTTATAATACAACATTAGGGAAAATTTTTGGTTTTATGTGTGGGGGAGAGGGGTTATTCTAGTGTCATGTCGAAATCTCCCTTCTGGAACATGTGGTTGTTTAAAAAATGGTCAATGTTTTTTCATTTTTTCAAAAAATGGTTCAAAATTCCATTAAATTTTTTCAAATCCTTTCATCACATGATGGTCATTGGAGGTTCACTGGTTCTTCAGTTTTGTTTTGTTTGGTGGATAAGTGTTTGCTGGATGTTGAGAGTGACACTTAGTCAGAAACTGTTAAGTATGAATGATTGCTGAGTGTAATTGTTCACTGTTTCTATGAACCTTTCTGTTTAGGAAATGAGAATGGGAGTGTGACATGATAGGTTTTGAGGGATGACGATCATGACTTAGGGTAACTTGATGTTCTCACTCGAACCCACGGGACTCACATTTTTATTAAATAATATTCAACCACTTTAGGAAGTCAACTTGATTGATTATTAATTAAGTCCTTTGTAACTGGAGTAAAATGGAAAAATGGGATCCCATAGTGAGTATCTGAGACAAGGTGCATTGGGTGCGTTTCTGTGAATAAATAAAGCCAGTTTCAATTTTAATAAGTGCTATGCACAGTGCTCTGCACATGGAATATGGTTGGGAAAAAGTAAAATAAAGTTCCCTTGTCAAAAATGAACTCATTAAGGTGAGGGGAATATTGAACCCATATGATGAAGTGAGCAATTGACTTGGTTAATTTTCATTTGAGTTGAGTCAATAATGTGACAAAATTAATGGACTTTGATTTTTGAAACCCGGGGGAAGGTGAGAATGGAAGGTTCCCTTGGTTAAGCCTTGAGTTCCACTTAACCTAACCTATCAACACTCCTGGAATTAGAACGTGAATTGGACGGTGAAGCAGGATAGTTAATGAATACACATAGGAGGCATGAAATACTTGATAGTGTATGAATTTTTGATTCTGTTGACATCCAGTGAGGTTTTGAAGCTAGACAGGACATCATTTTTGAACACCTTTGGATAGACTGACATACTGTTGGTCCTGCTCCAATTGATATTAATGTTTAATCATGCACCTAGTGAGATGAAACTCACTTAATATCTTCATATTTTAAAGTTCAAGGCCTCTATTTGTTTGAGGACTAAAAAAGCTTTAAGTGTGAGGAAATTTGATGCGGTAGTGTTTTCACACTCTTTGCCACATCTCTTTTTTATTTTTAGTTTCTTTTTTATACCAAAATGATTTTTTAGTAAGTATTTGATAATTGTTGTGTTTTTGTACTTGCTATGTAAAATAATCAGTTTTTAGTTTAAAACATGAGTTTTAATGTGCATTAGTGTCATTTTAAATAATTATTGAATTAAAGTTTTCATGTGAATTTGACTTTTATTTATTCTTTTATTTTTACAATTTTTCATTCTAGTAGTTTGTTAATTCATTAATTAAATTAAGTAATTATTTATTCATTAAATTGTAAATAAATAACATAAGCTTGTTTTTAATTCTTTTAATAATTTAACTAATTTTAACTTACCAATTTTATTCAACTAAAATCTTTATTCTTTAAATAATTATTTTCTTAATTCTTTGGTTAATTGGTTGGTTAAATAATTTAAGCAAGCTACTGTAAATATTTTAATTTGTTCTTCAATTAATTTGTTTATAATTTTTAATACAAATAAATTCATTATTTTTAATAAATCATAATTTATTTTATCCTTTACGGTGCCTATGCCACCACTTTCAACCTAACTGTCTCACCGTGAACCTCACTCACGGTGCCACCATTTTGCACCTGTTCCACCGTATGCCCCACCCAACGGTCTAACCGTGTCTGCTTTAACCTGTGTCACTGTTTTCCAATATTTCTCACCGTTTCACCATCAGCATCACCCACCGTTTATTCACAGTCTCACCACTTCCCCTGCACACCGTCACCCCCAATACACCTCTTCTCCTGCATCCACCCTCGTCTATGCAATACCACCACAACAACCATTCACGCAGAACCACAAAAAAATCACATAGAAGCAAAACTATCCAGCAACACAACAATTCAAACTCACAGCAGTGCAAATCAAAGGAAGAGATGATTAAACAACAACAAAGCAGATCGAATAAATCTTGAAACTGGAAACAAAAACATCCTATTTGAAACCAGATCTGAACCATTGCACTGCTTTACGAACCCTAATCGAACCACAACCTCACCTTTCCTTTCGGTTTCACCCGCTTTCACCCCCTTACCTCGCCGCTGGCTGAACCTCCCTGAGCCCTCTCTGCGCATCCTCTGGCCGAGCGAGCTTCCCTGCTCCCCAAATCGAACCGCGCAAGCCTGCACAACGCTGTCGTCCCACTTCTCCCATCCTCTGTCTGCACCACCCGCACCTTCCTGACCTGACCTTTCGCACCGCCCCCTGCTTCTCCCTGTACGCCGGAGACCCTACCTCCTTGACCAGCCGCCACATCACAAACCTTTGCCGCTGCACCGGAAGCCTCGAACCTCGCCGCGTTCCTCTACTCCGCCGCACGAACCACCCTTTCCCCCCCTTCGCCAGATCCTATTTCCACCCCCCCTTTTCATCCCCTTTTTATTCTTTTTTTGGTTTTTATTTTATTTTATATAATATATCATAATATATTATAATATATATATCATATACTATACAATATTAATTATAGTTATATTAATAATTGTATATAAGCTTATATATAATATTATTATATCATATTAATAAATATAATTACATATAAAAGTAATAATAATATTAGGTATTATATATATATGTATTTTCCCGTCTGTGTAAACCCCCTGCTCTGCGACACTCTTTGGTTTTTTAATAAACTTGTTTTAGGGTCGGGCTTGCTCCGATCCTGAACCTGTTTCTACTGTATATATATAAGTATTTTTATTTAAATAATAACATTAATATATAGTATATAATAGTTTCATTTTATATTTATTTGACCAACGTGTTTTGTTGTAGTTTCGTTGCAGGGGGGCAGGATGCACTTACATAGAGTTCACTTAAAACATGGTGATGTGCACATAAAAGCACGCCACATGGATCAGTTGTTTCCAGGGAAGAAATTGGCTCGCCGCGTGTGCACCCATTTAATTAGTTAGGATCAATTGCTCAAGTGACCATCACGGGAGGAAGTAGCATAGTGAAAGTCCCATGTGGAGGTCGGGGAACACTTCAGATGAGATTGCAGAGACTTCGATTGGGTCATTAGCATTCTTCACGGGCAGGAGGTGGCAGATTGATTGATCTATCCAGGGGGAGCAGCACGGGTATTCCAGAACTGAAGACTGTAGGGGCGAGCGTCCACTCTTCTATCTAGATATCCCTCGATCGATCAGGGCATCGCGATCAACCCTCGATCCATCTCCTCAACAAAACAGAGACAGACATACACAGACCAGGAGATCAGATTCGAAGTAGTTTCTGGAGAGAGGAGCAATCTCGTGGGAGATGTTTCTTAATTCATTATCTGTTTCTTTTGGTTTTACTATTTTAAGGTGTAGTAAAATAGATTAGGGGGATCAGGCTGTAGAGAACTGATCATCCATATATCCGTCATGTTAGTTTGATTTCTCAGTGCGATTCCATTGCTCGGTTTTATCTTCTGTTTGTTTTGAGTATCTTTTTACATTACCTAATGACCGACGGGTGTGGTAATGAATCATTTCACCGTGGATCATCGACCAAAGTACTGAGAATTGGAAATGGTCAATGCATCTTTTATCCAGTTTAAACAGGTTTATCCAAGGGTCAAGATTGAAGATCGAGACTCAAGGAAGTTAATCCAGCTGTGTTGATCCACTGAAGTGACAACTCAGTGGATTAACACAATTTTTTTATGCACTGAGAAATTGAATTAAACCAAGCAGAAACAGAGAATATATTTTTAATCAGTTCAAAGTAGCCTGAGGACCCTAAAATCATCATTACTGTTTGCTCTCTATTCAAGCCACATATTTCACCATATCACCTTCATTTTCACACCCATTATCAGCGTTTGTTTCAATGTTTGTGTATAGTTTTTGTTAGTGTTCTATTTTATCTTTTTTTGTTGTTTTAGTTTTAATTTGGTCAAGCACAACGTAAGTCCTTCTCTGTTGTTCGAAACCCTTCTTACCATAGTACTAGTAGTATTTAGGGTTTATAAATTTTAAATTTGTGCGTATTCAATGATGGCGCGACCAATAGGTGTGAGTAATGGTTTAAAGGTGAGAGATTTTTATAAGGGGGGGGGAGGGGCTCTTTATGAAAGTGTGAAAATATTATTTTATTATATAATGATTTTCAGTTTCTAAATGTCCAAAATTTATTAAAGTATAATATAAGATGACTCATGGTCGAAATAAAATCATCCAATAAGATTTGGATAGGTTTTGGATATTATTTTAATCTTTATAATCTTATTTATTTAAATCATTTATTAATGAGGTAAACACCACATCATTATTGTGTCATAAATAATCTAATTTATTTGATGTCTAAAAATTATAAAAAAAACCATAATGTAGTAAAGATTATTATCCTTCTAATGAATATTTATTGTAAACTTTATCAATTATATAACCCCACATTAAAATTTCTTTTAGCAAAACAATACATGTTTATTATATTTTTATTTTTACTTTAAATAAAAATTATTAATATCATTATCTTACCCAAGTGTCTTTGAAAGGAAAAAAGTCTCACCCAAGTATTTTTTTGGTCATCCATTACTCATCCAATAAGGTTAGGACAAGTGTTATGGAAATTTTATATTAATTTTATATTATTTTTACCTTGAATTACCCTATTTACCTTTAATTGCGGTAAATAAAAATCAAAAGTTACTATTCACCAATTTTTTTTCATCTTATTGAACCGAATTTTACTTAAAAATAACAAACATTTATGTCATATTTTCTAAATTCAATTCACATAAGTGGTAAAATTTCATTTAAATGAAAAAGTCAGATTTTTAATTACTACTTAGTGGTTTCACTATTCATAAAAAATTGATGTTTTTCCGAAAAATACCAAAGATTCAGCCTAATCTATATTTGATATTACAAATTCAAAAATTATGTCTATTTTACCAAATTCAAAACATAGAATTTGGATTAATTAATTTAAATTTAATTCCCGTTGTCAAAACAAAAAACATGTTTTTAAGAAATAATAACTATCAAAAGATTGACACTTGTTTATGCCCAATTTCAAAGTTAAATTTCTTACAATGACCAAAATTGGATTAAATGGTAAAATTATAATATAATTACACTTTAAAACCATTTATGAAGATAATATAACCATATAAATAAGTTAGATTAAAAGGAAATTTTGAATTAAAATAGAGTATTTTTCACGATTCATTAAAAAATGAACATTATTAGAAAAATACCGAAATTTCATCCAAAGTAAATTTTGATATCCCAATTCTAAAGAAGAATTTTATTTTTTCAAATTGAATATGTAAAAGTTTTAAATATTGGATTTAAAAAGGGTTCTCCATTAAAAGGTGGTAAAATTTCATTTTTTTGAAAAATAAATTTTTATCTGAAAAATTGAATTTGTTCTTATAATATGTCTAAGAAACACATAATACATAAGAGAAAAATATATGGAGTATATAAAATTCAAAATCTAGTTAATTCTATTCATAACCATTTTCTTTGAATGGTTAGTTTGGTAAGTCGTGGTGCGCTCGAACTTAGTGTTGCGTATAGTACAAGTTATTGAATTACTTTGAAGAGATAGCGTGCCATGAAATCACGAGGTGTTACATTCTCCCCTCCTTCAATAAATTGTGTACTCGCCATTTGAAATTGTTCTTCGAAAATGAAAGGTTAAAAATAGAAAAATACCTTTGTGGAAAACCCACATCGGAAATTGGGTTAATACAATTTAGTCTTAATAAGAGGGAAAAGGAAATTAAAAAGTCACCACCAAATTGTAATGTCCTAGTTCTGGAAGCCGCCCAGAGGTGCCCCGTATCCAGTTGGTCACATGGCCTCAAGCGCATTTCCCCGAATGCTAGAGGCTGCTGACTAGTAGTGAAGGCCTTAGGTGTGAGAGTGTGGAAACTATGCCCTCATTGGCAGTGTAACATAGCGGAAGTAAAACAGATATACAATTGCAGAAGCCGTAAAATGCCAAACAACAGTAAACAATGGATGAATGATAAAGAAACAACTAGAGGATATATAAATGATGCATGATACATATATGTATAGGAAGGAATCTATACAAACCACAATTCTAGAAGACAATAGTACTAAACCAAAGTACAAAATATAACAGATAAACAACTCCTCAGCATCACAAGCCTTAGCTTGGTCCCATGCTCTCCAGCTCCAAAGTTGTCAATTACCTGAATTAGAAGGGAACTTGCCCTTATCTTTACCTGAAACAATATAATCTGTTTGGGCCCAAAAGCATGACCCAAATAGGGTGAGAGACTAAATTCTAGTAAGCAATCACCAAAAGATCTATACCTAACAGTCAGTGAGTATATAGCAAGTAATAAGTAAAAGGAAGAAGTAAAAAAGGAATTACTCACCAGTAACAATCCACAGTTCAGTTTCATTCAATTTACATCTAACAAGCAAGCATCTAATCAAAGTAGGTGACCCTCTGGAAGGAACACACAACCTATCCCCTATAGTTCATCCAAACCAGCACAATCATGCATCTAAACACAAATGGTAACCCTATGGGAAGTACTCATGAACTAACCCCTCTGGTTTAACAAAAAAAGTACAAGCAACCCTATGGGAACACACACATTCTAACCCCTTTGGTTCATCTTAAGAATAGACTCTCTGAATAAACACTCACCATCAATTCCCCCTATAGTCTCATAGCAGTACTAAAGGCGCTCTAGGGAAGCACTAAACGTCTCATTCCCCCTGTAGACCACGTCGAGGAACTACAGACACTCTAAGGAAGAAATCAACATCAGTTCCCCCTGTGTTCGCGCATCGTAAAAATTATAAAAGACACTCTAGAGAAGCCCTTAAGTCCATTCTCCCTATGGTATACTACACTAGGTTCTCACGACCTTGTTTAAGTCAAACGATCATAGAAATGCATAGAAGCCAAAGTAATCCTTAAGAACTACTTGGATAAATAGTCTAAAGAATATCAGCATATCAGATAAATAAACACACCATCCTACAATACTAGGCATGGGAAACAATCAAGGCAGCCTAACAGGCAAAGCAGGACCAAACGGTCATAAACAGAACATGCATGAGAAAAAACATCCAAAGCATAGAAATTAACCCTATTCCAATTCAATTTACTTCTACTCAACCATACAAGAATAGAAGACAAATAATAGGGCTAAAACAGTAAACACGCAATACCCCATTCAAGGGTATTGGGAATGTTTTCACATATAACACAAAGACTTTCTACAGAAAGGCACAAACCACCTATCTCAGTGTTATGAGATTGATATAATTGAATCTCAAGCCTTGAATCGCCTTATAACTCCATAGATCTACAAAAACACACAAAATGCTCAACCGAGAAAAAATCACGAGAGAGGAGAAAATAAGGGATGGTGTTATAGGAGAAGAGAGAACTCATCGATGCGATTCCAATGCAAAAAACCATGTTCAAATCACAGGACAGATGCTCGGTCAGGGGATCAGTGAAGATTCGTAGCGTACGAATTCTCTTGGATGAACCAGACCTAGAAGAAGGTGTTTCTGTCCATCAGACGGGACCCCGATACGTTTAATGAAAAAATACATAGTGTTTAATTTTAAATTACACATCGTGTACTTTACCTTACTGGCCCTGCTTTAGGCGGATTCCAGGTCACCACACATGGCCGTGTGTCAGGCCGCTACACATCCAACACACAGCTACCCACGGTAACAAAGTACACGACGTGTACTCATAAAGTAAATGGTATTTACTTCAAAAAATTTGAGAGACTACTATTTTACTCAAAAACACCAAGAAAAGGAAAACATACCTGAAAAGAAGATCCGGGTTCTTACAAACTTTCCCCCTTAAATAAATTCATCCCTAAATTTCCCTAGCAAGGTGGCGTAGTCGAAGAAACACTGAACAGCTCCGACCACTGTGATTGTACATCGGCCTCCCTCTCCCAAGTCTTGTCATGTACTCTCCCGTGCTTCCATAACACTCATACAAGGGAAACATACCCGCCATGAAGAACATTCATACTTCGATCAACAATACAGATAGAATGCTCCTTGAAAGATGCATCTACCTCTAGCTCAAGTTCCTCAGGTTGAAAAGCATGAGATGAGTCTGAGAAGCAACGTCGAAGCTAAGAAACATGGAAAACGTCATGAATAGCCCGGTACCTCTGAGGTAACTACAACTGATAGGAAACCGGCCCAACTCTCTCCAACAACTCAAATGGCCCGACATACCTCGGCGAAAGCTTACACTGTCTTCTAATCCTCCTGTGTACCAACCTCGGTGTGACACGTAGGAAAACCAGATCTCTGACCTCAAACTCTAGAGGCTGTCTCCGCTGATCAACATAAGTATTCTATCGATACTGTGTAGTATCCATCCTCTTCTTAATCAACTCTATCTACTTTGTGGTCTCCTGAACAAGAAGAGGTCCGAGCATAGCCGCTTCTCCTGCCTCCAGCCAACATAAGGGTGATCGATATGGATTACTATAAAAAACCTCATAAGGTTCCATCTGAATAGTTGATTGAAAACTATTATTGTAGGAAAACTCTACCAGTGGTATGTGATTCTCCCAAGAACCTTCAAAATCCAGGATGCATGCTTGAAGCATGCCCTCAAGCACCTGAATCGTACACTTGGACTGAACATCTGTCTGGGGATGGTAAAATGTACTCAAAAGTACCTGTGTACCCAAAGCCTTCTGAATCCCCTGCCAGACCCGAGAAGTAAAATGTGCATCCCTGTTTAAGACAATGGAGTGTGGAACCCCATGTAGACATACAATCTCCCGAATGTACAACCTACCCATCTCATCAACACTAAAGGTATCCTTGATTGACAAGAAGTGATCAACCTTCGTGAGTCTATCAATGACAAACCAAACTGCATCATTCCCTTGAGGTGACCTTGGTAAACCTATCACTAAGTCCATCACGACATCATTCCACTTCCACTCGAGAATGGGTAACTGTTGTAAAAGCCCTGCTGGTTGGAGATGCTCCTCCTTCACCTACTGACAGGTGGAACACCTCATCACAAAACCAACAACATCTCTCTTCATACCTGACCACCAATACTGATGGTGTAGGTCACGATACATCTTGGTGACTCCAGGGTGAACTGCCCAAACATAGGAATGAAAGTCCCACATCAGCACCTCACGTAAGTCTGCTGACACCCATACGCGCCCCCAGAAATGCAAGATCTCATCCTGGACTATGGTTTATCCAGAAATAGGGTCCACTCCCAACATTCTTTCTCATAGGACTAGGCCTTCATATTTTGATAACTTCCTCATTCGCACTCGATTAAGAAGAGTATAGGTAACAACTACAAAAGATAGAAAATTTTTCCCCTGTCTGTCTTGCACCTCCAAATGCATCTCAGAGAACAGAGCCATAAGATTCCACTCACTACTGGCCTCCTGTATTGCCTATATCTAGGTCCTCATGCTTAGTGCATTAGACACTCTGTTGCCTTTCTCAGGTGTATAGGAAAGCTCAAAGTCAAGGGACTGAAGGTACTCAACCCACCTTCACTGTCTCAAATTCAGATCACATTGAGTGAAAGTGTAATTGAGACTTTTGTGGTCGGTGAACACTAAAAAATTCTCTCCTATAAGATAATGTCTCCAACAACATAAAGTATGAACAACTGCGGCCAACTCAAGATCTTGCATCGGGTAATTCCTCTCACGTGGCCTCAACTACCGAGACCCTGCAATGAATCCTTCTCCCTGCATAAGAACATATCCTAGCATGATACCTGAAGCATAACAGTAAATAGTATAGCTCTTGCATGAATCTTGAAATACTAGTATCAGTGCTAAATTCAACCTCCGTTTCACCTCCTGAAAGGTTGACTCACAATAATATGACCACCAGAATGTTGCACCCTTCTTAGTCAGACCCTTCAGTGGAGCTGGTAAGCGTGAGAAGTCCTGTATGAAACGTATATAGTATCTAGACATTACTAGAAAACTTCGTACCTCGAAGAAGTTCTTCGGCTGCTCCCAGGACACTACTTCTCTCACTTTCTCCGAGTCTACTGATACTCTTGTCACTGAGATAACATGAACCAAAAGAGAATCTGGTCCATCCAAAAGTGGCATTTTGAGAGCATTGAAAATAACTGATGCTCTCTCAGTGTACTCAAAACAATCTCAAGATGGGTGGAATGGTTGTATCAAGTGTGAGAGTACACTAAATATCATCCACGAAGACTACCACGAAAGAATCCATGTATGTATGGAACACTCGGTTCATCAGTTCCATGAATACTGCAGGCACGTTCATGAGACCGAACGACATAACCACATACCTGTATAGACCATACCTGCTTTATAAGGCTGTAATAGGTATATCAGATGGTCTAACGCGCAACTGATGGTAACCAAATCTCAAGTCAATCTTTGAGAACACTCGGGATCCTTGAAGATGATCAAATAGATCATCAATCCTTCATAAGAGATATTGGTTTTTAACCATAAACTAGTTTAACTTCTGATAATACACACAAATTATAAGGGTACCATCTGCCTTCTTCACAATCAGGACATGCGAACCCCAAGGAGAAGTACTGGGTCAGATGAAACCCTTTGCCTGCAACTATTCCAACTACTTCTTGAGCTCCTGTAACTTAGGTGTAGGCATCCTATAAGTATGAATGGACACCAGTGTCACTCATGGAATAATCTCAATAGAAAAGTATACCTGTCGCTCAGGAAGAAAACCTAAAAATTCCTCTGGAAAGATTTCCCTAAAACGATCCACCATTGGAAGAAAGTCTATCTATGAAGTCCCCTAGTCATCCAGATTTAGACTAGCAATATGGGATGTACCTCCTCTAAACCCACGACGCTCGGGTCCATCTATGATCTCCTGGATATCCCATTCTCCCTTATGAAGAAGCGATCCACCCTCTGGTGACGTGAAAATCACCCTACGACGATAACAATAGACAACAGCCTGGAAGGGAACCAACCAGTCCATTATGAGAATGACATCATATACTGTCATCTCTAAGATATAAGGGTCTCATAAGAAGTGACACCCACCAACCTCAAGAGGGAACTCCTTGCACTGACGTACAATAGTCGTTCTAGTCCCCAATGGAGTGTCTAGTGTTAAGATATTAGTAGAATAAAAGATACCAAGACCATGGCTCTCCACAATAGCAACAAATATAAAGCTATGGAAATCCCCTGTATAGAAAAGAGAAGAAGCTAAAATTGAGGCAACTATGATCATACCTCGAACTGTAGAGGGTCCGGGATCCTACTCCATCTGGGTCTGCTCCACTGCAAAAGTCTGACCTACACCATGACCCTATGACCATGCTTGACCACTCTAATCTGATCCACCCTGCTGTTACTGAATTCCTGGCGACTGACTACCACGAACGTGACCTCCACCTCAGATTGAATGACCGGAAGAACTCCAGTTCCCAGAATGGTGAGAAACTAGTGGTGCTACTCCTGAACGAGGAGTTATAGAAGAACCCCTGTCACAAGATTCTAGTGAGAAGATATGATAGAAGTATTGAAGATGACCCATCTTTCCACAAGATAGGCACTCCATTGGTTCTCTCTGGCACTGCAGCCACGTATGCCCGCTCTTCCCGCACTAGTAGCATACCACCTAGCTACCAAAAGATGTTTCTCGTCTCCACGGATCTCCATGCAAAGACCCCATACGACACTTCATGCTATCATTAGGAGGGATACTAAATCCAGATGTTGATCTTCTCGGGATCACAACTCCAGAATCCCTCAAATTATGCTTCGTGATTAGCGCCTGGTTGACTATATAAGTGATGGTAGTCAGCTGGAAGATATTGACCTGTGAGCGGATGTCCTGTCTAACACTATACTCAAACATCCTTTCTAGAAACAACCTATATCCTCTAGGAAGGGTGTAAAGTGCTGAAGCTCGGTGAAGCGAGAGGAATACTCCATAATAGAAAGAGTACCATGCTCTAGACTCATGATCTCTAAAGCTCGATCGGCCCTCAAGGTCTCTGGATAGAAGTAGTCATAGAAGATATATTGGAACTCCTACCAAGACATAACCTACTGATGTCCCGCCTGTGAGATCACATACCACCATTTCTTGGTGGAATCCCATAGCATATTTGTATCGAGCTTGACCCACCTCTCTGAAGGCGTCTCCAGATGTTCAAAGTTTGTCAGCATGGCTTCTAGCCATGACTCTGCTGCCTGGGGTCCTCCTTCCCCTATGAAGGTGGGAGGATGGGGCTACTAAAAAACTCATGTCAAATCTGACATTGATGGGGAAGGAGGCAGTGCCTCTTGAAAGGTCTGCATCATCCTCATAAATCCCTCCCCGAACTGTGCACCAGAACCTATGCGAGGTATAACTACTAGTGCCAAGACTGGCATAACTAGAGGATCTACAAGAAGTCACCGATCAGCCATATCTGGTGATAAGAAGAATAAATATTTAAAACATTTAAAATGATATTTTAGTTAGAGTTCCTAACCAAAATAGAGACACTTGAAAAAAAATAATTGAGGTAATCAACAGTTTATTATATCATGAGAATAAAGGGATTCATGATATACTATGTCAATGTACATTATATACACCATATAAAAGTTAATTGGCGTATAACAACAAAGAAGTCTCAATGGAATGTAAATTGAGATTAAATCCCTTATAAAGACCATATCATTAGGTTAAGGATAAATCAAATACATAATTATGCGTGAAAAATATAAATACACTAAATATTATTGTACATTTAGTGTAAATCAATTAGAATATATTCACACATATTCTTGTAAATACAACCCCAATGACTTGTATGTTTAACTCAATAAATGGAAATTGAGTTAAGACTACTCTTATCAAGTTCATATTAATGACTTAAGAAATTATAAATGGAGTGATTATGTGTATCAAAAGTATATCCACACAAAGTTTAGTGGAAATTACTACATAAATAATAAATAGTTATTCCACACATAATCTTGGAGTAAAATAATTAATGAAGTATGCATAAAGCCCAATGAGTGGAAATTGAAATTTGAAATTACCTTACAGATTTGGTAACTCACGAAACATACACCCCATGAAAGAAGAATCATAGTATGAAGATATAAATAACCATAAATTAAATAATATTACACCAATAATAAAATCATGCGATGTACATAAACCACACAAAAGGAAATAGTGGCTAATATAGCATGAATCTCACAGGAATAAAAAGTGAGATGAAAAACCCTTACCACGTTGTAATCAATTGAGTCGTATAAAAAAAGTTAATAACCACAAAATGAATCATAGAAAAACATTAATATAAATAGAATCATGATAATATATATAAATGGAAGTACACAATACACCGCATGCAATAAATAAGTGGCAAACAATGGAAATATCACGAAATTAAAAGTGAGATAAGAAACCCCTTACCTCGTGTCCGACTTGACTCGTTCGTTATTTAATCTCCTAAATAATAAACTAAAGTTATTTTATACTTGATTAAGAACCTTTTTAAGGTTTATTATTCCTTTTATATCACTTATTATGATATAAACACTATGTAATCATTTAAGTTAATAATGGTTGTTTTGTCGATATTTGGTACTTGAGTCAAAAATGAACATGTTATAATTACAAATTGTCCATGTGGTCAGAAGACTGTTATCTACAGTATCATATTCATGATTTAAATATCATAAATATCATATATATCCTGTATATATATATATATTTATAATTAGTTCATTATATTTGGAGATAAGAAATGAAATGCACCATTCATGGAGTCGGTAATCCGTACGTACGAATGAACACTACATTCATTTCTATTTCATATTTAATGAAATGAAAACTTAATGATAAATAGGTATATTATAATTACAGTATAATATCATATGATATATGTGTTACATAATTTAATTAACTCCATCCCTTATACATTCCATGTATGACATGAATGAATCATATCACCTTGAGGGGGTGGTAGTCCGCACTTTCTCAAATGAAATTATCGTGTTCACACATATTGGAAAGCATAAAGGTGTGTCTGTAAATGAAAATTATAGAAGCATAGAGAAAAAATAAACATAATATATATCATATATAAATAAAGTTCCATAATATTGGCCACCATAAGAGGCAGTAAGAGATAATTGAACAATCATCGTTTCGTGAGGCAGTAGTTCGCTGTCCACAGAAACTGTTTGTTCTTTTTCCATTAGATGGAGGTGTGTGTAAGTGTAACTCAAATACATCTCATAAATAAAAATAGTATATTTAGAAAACTGTTTTTGTTATAAAATAAAGTAATAAAATAAGTTTACAGGGTTGGATAAGTAAAAAAAATAAAAGAACTTTAGAGAAGACGTTAACTTAAAATTTGGTAACTCCCTTTGGTTTCAACAAAAAGATTTTTTTGAAGTTCTTTCTGCCCAAGGTAAGGATTCTAGGTGAAAGGGAGGGATCAGGAGAGCTTATTTGGGTAGATTTTGGATGAGCCAAGGGGATTGATAGGTGTGACTAATGGGTTAGAGGTGAGGTATTTTTATAAGGGGTTGGAGGGGCTCTTTAGGAAAGTGTGAAAATATTATTTTATCATATAATGATTTTCGGTTTCTAAATGTCCAAAATTTATTAATGTAGAAGATAAAAGGACTCATGGTAGAAATAAAATCATCCAATAATATTTGGATAGGTTTTGGATATCATTTTAATCTTTATAATCTTATTTATATTAGTCATTTATTAATGAGGTAAACACAACATCATTATTGTGTCATAAATAATTTAATTTAATTTATGTCTAAAAATTATAAAAAAATCACAATTTAGGAAATATTTTTATATTTATAATGAATTTTTATAGTAAAATTTTTCAATTATATAACCCCACATTAATTTTTCTTAGAAAAACAATACATGTTTATGATATTTTTATTTTTACATTAAATTAAAATGATTAATATCATTATCTTACCCAAGTGGCCTTAAAAAAACAAAAGTCTCACCCAAGGATTTTATTGGTCAGAAATTAAACATACAATAAGTTTAGTACAAGTGTTAGGTAATTTTATATTATTTTTATATTATATTTACCTTGAATTACCCTATTAACCTTTAACCGCGGTAAATAAAAGTCAAAAGTTACTATTCATCAAAAATTATTTTCAAATTATTGAACAAAATTTTTCTTAATAATAACAAACATATATGTTGGATCTTATAAATTTAATTCACATAAGTGATAAAATTTCATTTAAATGAAAAAATCATATTTTTAACTAATACTTAGTTGTTTCACTATTCCAAAAAAATTGATGTTTTTCAGAAAAATACCAAAAATTATGTCTAATATATATTTGATTTTACAAATTCAAAAATGATATCTATTTTACCCAATTCAAAACTTATATGTTTGATTAATTAATTTAATATTAATTCTCGTTGTCAAAACAGAAAGCGTGTTTTTTAGAAATAATAACTATCAAAAGATTGACACTTGTTTATTCCCAATTTCAAAGTGAAATTACTTCCAATGACCAAAATTGGATTAAATTGTAAAAATAGAATCTAATTACACTTCAGAACCATTTAATAAGATAATATAACTATATAAATAAGTTATATTAAAAGGAAGTTTTGAATTAAAATACAGTATTTTTCACTATTTATTAAAAAATGAACATTATTAGAAAAATACCAAAATTTCATCCGAAGTAAATTTTGATATCCCGATTCTAAATAAGAATTTTATTTTTTCAAATTTAACATGTAAAATTTTCAAATATTGGATTTAAAATGGGTTCAACATTAAAAGGTGGTAAAATTGCATTTTTTAAAAAAAATACATTTTTTATCTAAAAAATTGAATTTGTTCTTATAATATGTATAAGAAACACATAATACATTATTCATAATTATATGGAGTATATAAAATTAAAAATCTAGTTAATAATATTCATAACTGTTTTTTTGAATGGCTAGTTTGGTAAGTCATGGTGCGCTCGAACTCAGTGTTGCGTATAGTTCAAGTTATTGAATTACTTTGAAAAGATAAAGTACCATGAAATATTGGGGTGTTACATGATGTAATATATGATTCTATCCATTATGTGAATAAAGTATGTGATATTTCATACTCTCTATTGGAGATGAAGAAAATATGTTATTCTATAGGTGAAATAGAAACTGCATCAAATTTCTATTATAAGGAATGATCATGTAATGATAATTAATAATGATGGAGGGTCATTCAAGGATTGTACTTTTCAATTATTGAATATTTATCCATGGTAAATTATAGGTTAAAGGTTGAATAAATTTCCTTGAATTTCAGAATTAATAAAATTTCAATGAAGATGAAAGATAAAAGACGTACACATAAAGATATTTCCCAAGTGACCAAAATACAAATGGATAAGGAAAAGGAATTAAAATAAAGTGTTCTTTCAGTATGAACATAATCTGATGAAATTAAATGGACATTGAGAGATTCTAAATTAGATTTGAAGAAGTTGGTTGTATATCTGGAAGAAAAGAATAAAAAGATAAGAGGCCTTTAGGATAGGATGAACACATTAATAAAAAAGGTAAAGATCCCTATAAAAGCTATTTATACTTATACATCAACTAAGAGTTATCCATATTTTAAATATGGAATATTTTTTTTGTTCCATGAAAAATATTGAAGTGTATTTCCTCAAATGAAGAAGGCACCAAGGTGTTTTTAGTGTGAATTATTTGGGAATATCATTGGTAGATGCATCAAACCTAAGAAGTCCAAACAAGTTGGAATAACTCTAGTAATACCAAAATATCATTAAAGGATAGGAAAAATGAGGAATGATTCATATGGTATATGATTCAATTGTTTCTAGCCATGGTCACATGGTAAGGTACTAAAACTGGTGGAGTACATGGAAGGGTAAGGAATCCATACATAGACACACCACTCCTATGACATACAAAGAGAATTGTTATCCTAGAAAAATGATTATTAAGTTCAAAAACTGGTTTAATGTCTTATATCTTGAGAAAGAGCCTCAAAAAAATGTGTATCAATAACCCAAATATGTTTTGTTTTAAAAACTCTCTTATAGTAAAAGAAGAAAAATATAGATTAAAAATTAAGTGGTTGTTCCAGCTGTGAATAAGGTGGAAAATAGTATAAATTTGACTCCACTAATGAATTTTATTCCATGTTGGAATTCTTGACCATCATGGAAGAGGTTTTATAAAGTGTTCTTATAAAAAACACTAAGAGGGGAAATATGATGATACAATGGAGAAGAAGTATGGAGTTGATATTCATTTCCTTATCAACTCAAGAATATACTTGTTTAAGTGTGAACAATTCCACAATTATAGAAAATACTAAGCCAAAGAAGAACATAAATGATTATAAACATGAGGATAATAATACAAGTGTAAGTATAAAAGTAAGTTCCTTTTCTAAGGGGTTGATTTTTCTATATACAAGTGATGATAGAGAACATGTAGAGATGATTTCATTCCTTTCTTCAAACCTGAAAAGGGTGACTGGAAAGGTGGATGGTAATGGGTTTCCTCATAATGACTAGTGTTATTCCTCAACATGAGTAACCTTGATGTACCCATATACCCATATACTATATTATTTATGACTATTTGTGAAAATTTATAGAATTTATATGGAGGTACAATCCATGGGGTGATTATGATTGAAAAGAATAGAGTCAATTGTGCTAGAAAAGCACAAGTGGATGGAGCCAAATGAAAATTTTGATTTCACATGTATTCCAAATAATAAATTGATACATTATTATATAAATTGGTATCAATAATTCAAATATACGTATATGTAGAATTTACATGTTGAAAAGTTCCTATAAGGAAGGCCTATGTGGTGATTTACAAAGCTGGTACCAAATTTTCTATTTTCAAGCCCAGAAAAGGAAGAAGATTTTATGGGAAACAACAACAGACAAAAAATAAATCTTATGTTAATATATTTGTTTATTAATAAGTGGTATCTATTTTGGTATCATATAATTTTTTATGTATATCCAAATATACTAAATTGGAAAAGTTTTTCCAACAGTTGGTACCCCCATTTTGTACACCAACAAGTGATATCAACAAATAGAGTCAAGAGAAAAATACTACAGGGGAGTTGTGCTAAACATCAAAGGATATTAAGCCTTATTAGAATTTTTTGAGCCTATGAAGATCTAAATGGAACATAGTTACAATGATACCATTTTTTAATGTGAACTACTCTTGAAACAACTGGTTTCAAATCTTTATTAGGCAGTATCAATTAATTTATCATATGGTATGTTTCTCAAAACCAAGTACCTTAAAGTTATATACATATTTTTTGGTGTAATGTGATATAGATTACTAGTTATCTTTTCAAACTGGGAAATATAATACTGTTATCTGTGTTTATTTACAGTCATAAGTTACATAGATAACCTTATCGTTGTTTATAAAAACTCTTCTTTCCCATATAAAGCTTACTCTTAGTAGTATTAGAGTATTTATATAAAATACCAAGTGCCAAGTGGTAAATTCACTCATTGAATCTCCTTTGAAAATATATCCAAAAAGGGGATTGGATATTGGGATTTTATAGACTTTGATATTCCAGCCAAAAATTCTGTTTATATAGTTTCAATGGGTTTGAATGATCCACAGGTGGTTAATGATAAAGAATAATGTTATTTTGAAACATTGGAGATATTTTCCTTGGAAATAGAATAAATCCTCAAAGGGGGAGTTGAGATTTTTTATATTCTTCCCATACACTAAGGTGGATAATGTTTTCAAAATTAAAGGGGGAGAATCTATATTCATAAGGGGATAACTTTCTTACATTAATGTGTAATTTCCTATCAAATTAAAAATTTTATTGGAAGTATAAGAACATGGTCTAACCCCTTGTAATTTTTAAACTATAATGGAGGGAAGTGAAAGTTCAGTTCACATCTCAAGGTGATACTGTCAAATAAATCCAAGGAAGATATATTTAAACTCCTAAGATTATATAATGGATTTTTTTACAATATGTGAGAAATAGATAAATATGTTCAAGGTTGATGGCCCAGGTATGCTATTGAAATCAATTACTATTTCTATTTAAGTGTTGAAAAAGTTATTATTGGACAAGTAGAGATGTCCTCAGGCATGTCAGAGGTAAAATTCATGGAGTTTGTTAGAAAGTCGAAAAACACAGGAAGGAACACACCGTAGTGGTGGCTGTAGAATTAGGGACACACCTCAGAGATCATGATCCATGATGTAGTGGATATGTTAGAGAGTGAATCTATTCCACAGAGGATATGTTTGAGGTGGATTTCCCACTATAGTATTGATGGTTTCACCATAGCGCTGAGGGTTGTTCCATAATGAATTTTGGCTATGAGGTTTCAAAAATAAGGCAAACCAGTAAAGGATACACCATGGATGTAGGTGAACATGCACACAATAAGGTGTGTTTTTATGTAATTAGAGGTCTACACTGGAAATGTGGTAGCGTATAGGCAGTGTTGCACTCCACAAGTCGACAACATGGATGAGCCATAGAGTGGACTTTGCTACATGAATCTGGTGAGTCAATGGGAGGTGGTGGATTATATTCTATGATTTTTTTATATTTAATATCGATGTGGTAAAAGAGGTTTTAAGTCTATACTATATCTAAGTACCAGGACATCAAGTTGGTTTCAAAGGAGTTCTGTGCCTTTGGAAAATTTGTAGTGTCCACACTACAGTCAGATATTCTATGACGTAGATGGTATTCATTGCCTCTATAGTTTTGTTGGAACCCAATCCATAAAAAATATGGATACTCCATAACCCATTGGTTGTGAAAGAATCCATGTCATAGACATGCCTTGCAACATGGATATTTTGAAACTGGAAAATGTAATGTTTTGGGTTCTCTAATTTATACAGAAGTCTACACCATAGTGATGTTTCCATGCTGCATCCAACTCAATGTGAGAAGCGGTTTAAGGAGATCATTCCACAAAATGTGAGAGGTTAATGAGAAGTTATTAATCAGGGAGAAGTTGATCTAGTAAACAGAAAAGTTATTACTCTATGTCACAAGTGTTGTGATTTCAGGTCTATATCATAGTAAAGGTGGCCACGCTGCACTAAAAAATGAATATTTGAAGCACTTACCATTATAATAACTCTAACCCCATTAGAATAGAGATGGTGCCTAAATTATTTCATTATCACAGATTAATGTTATCACATCCCAAATGATTGAATAGTTTAGTAATCTTGAAGAACTAGATACACACATTTTTACCATTTTACATTGTATATAAAATATAAAACTTAGTTAGATAATATATTATTCATCCTTGAACACATTCAATGATTCCTTATTCATATACTAGGGAAAGTAAAATAAAAAAAAGGTGAGATAAAATACTTAGTAAGGTTTATGTACAACAGAATAAATTTTGCATTAATAATCCATAATCAATATGGAATGGTAAATAACTGAAAACACTTTCCATTTAATCAATAACTTGAGGATGAAATGAATCCATGGATAATATCAATGAAATTATTTCATGTATAATAATAAAAAAATCCTTAATTATGTAAATGCATACAGTTGGATTTCAGGATCTCAAACATCAGGATATCCCTGCCATCAATACCTTGAACCAAGAAAGTTTAAAACTATGGGTAAAGACCGATTTAATTTTGGGAGATGATTTTTCTCATGATACCAATCAATACATCAATGGAATATATAATTCTAAACCACACCCATCACTTAATTCCCAATACATTCCTCATATATCGAATGGTCGGTTTAATTCAAAAACAATATGCCTTATCAACATATATCCATATTTAGTAATGAATAATAAATTACAAAATTTCTAGAGTCAATCAGATAACATTCAAAATAAAACACTATATATAAAAAATTTATAGAGTTTAGGAAATTATCAAATCCATGAAGCAAATAATATGGATATTTAAGGAAAAGTTAATGTGAAATGATCCCAAGAAAGTGAATGTTTCAAGAGAATGTTAATACCCACAAAATAAAAAATATTTCCTTCAATTCATCACAAATATAGGTTTTGAAATAAATTCATGTCTTTTATAGAAAACATGAAAAATAATCACAATTTTTTTCTTTTAATTTCCTTTTAAATATTGTAGAATAAGCTACAGAGTATAAAATGGTTATGGCAGTGGGAAGGTCTGTTAATACTATACAAGTTAATTCTTTTTGACTTTTTTATAAAGAAATTTGAAAATGACCCATTTTGATAAAAAATTAGAAAGATTAATTTCAAACAATGTAAAAAATATATGTATAACATGAAATTTCCTTAATAAATAATTAGAGTAAACAAAAAAAACTTTTGTAAAATAGATTTGAAAAACATGGATATGGAAGAAAAATATACCAGATCAAGAAGAGAAAAAAGATCTGATTTTGTTTCTAACATTTATCTTGAAAGAGTAAATTAAATTTAATCATTAATAATCGTGAATAAATATTTATTCATGTTAAATAACTCAAATGGTCATTATATACACCACAAAAAATTAAATTGGTGCATATTACCAAATATGTCTCAATGGAGTGGAAATTGAGATGAAATATATTACCTGAAATTTAATCTAAGTTAAACATTATTTAGCCTCAATTTATAATAGTTTATAACATGTTATTAATATATAACATAATCATATTAATATTTATAATATCAAATATGATCCTCTTATAACATCTTATCACCCGTTTTCAATAATCTTTCATTATTACCATTTTTTTGAATGTTGACCGCTTTATTTTCTCATTAATATTTTGTTGATGATGTAATGGTAATTTTAATTGGATTATGGTTCCATAATCTCAATAATTTTAATCATTTTATAAATATCATATATATCAATTAAATATATCCTTATTACCTTCCATGTAAAGAGGAAATAAAAAACAGATCATATCACTTCATGGAGGTGGTAGTCCCCACGTATGTATGAGGGGCATTATGATTTTATAATGGATTAAAAGGTAAGAAGGTTGATACGATATTAAAATTAAAAAGTAATAGTAATTACATAAATATGACACATATTTATTAGTTCCATATTTATAACCACCCGTGTAATGTGGTGATGAAAAAATAATTATACCATTATGTGAAGATGGTAAGCCGTACGTACGTACGAGCGATGTTTTCAATTTTCATAGGATATAAAAGAAATGGAAAATAGTTGTAACATAATAATAATAATAAGTTATAATAATTTTTATTATACTATATTTATTATTTTTGGGTGGATAAAGGGGATTTAGATAATGTTTAGGAAGAAAGAAATTTGAAAGAGTTGGTAAAGATGATTGCCTCTTATTAGAAATAGATCCTTTTTATATTCTCTTATGGGACCTATGGTTGGTCATTTAGGAAAACTAATACCTCCATAACTTATCTAAGGATTTTTATAAGATAATTTTCGTAAGGACCCGGCCCCAGTTTCCTAGATCCGGTGCCTTATTTTATTACATTGGCATATAAAAAAGGAATATGAATCCCAAAGGACCAAGTGTTTTAGTATATTTTTCAAACAATATACATAAATAAGTTCAAAATTACATCATGAAAGGAAATAAAACATTAATTTATTCCATTAGGAACATCCACACCTCTTAGATTATACATGCAAATCACTCATAACTTACTTATTCATATACTGGGAAAATGAAACACAAGAAAGGGGTGAGATAAAATGATCAGAAAGAGGAAGAAATATAGTGGAAGATATCATAAACATAAGAATTAGGCATGGTGAAAAATCGAGAACACATGACTTTAAAAATAATAAATAATAAAGTTGAACCCATTAGGATAGCTATAAGAACTGAGTAAATAATTCCATAATAAAACATAATCATGTGTATTCTACAAGTTGAATAACCACATGAAATTTCAAAAAATAGATTCATAATGAGAGAAGTTCATATTACAGACATTCTGATACATTTTTTCAAGGCCTCATCCAAGATGTCTAAAAATGATTAAGGTCTTGGCCAAAACCATATATCGAATTAGGAAAGGCCTCATCCAATTCCACATTTATTTGTCTCATGAGACCTGGCGATGTATCGAGGGGATATAGTGGGCCCCCAAATCACATAATATGTCCAATAAATTCTTAATATTATCATGGATAAACATAATCAGGATATACATTCTTATTGAAACTCACATATGAAATGTAAATAACTTTCCCCGAACATTAAGCTTAAACACTAACCATTTAGAGTAAATTTGGGGAATGGTTTTAAGATAGAACATACACAATAAAAATAGTCATAAAACATCCAATTAAATATGGTATATGAAATCATAAATATTTAAACCCAATAATACATTAGAATCAACAAGTGTGTTGAAACAGATGAAAATACTATTATAAAATCATTAAGTAATTCTTGAGATAAATACACTTTTATTTTGAAAAGAAGAGTTCTTTTGTAAAAGTCTCTGTATAAAACTAGAAAAAAATTAAGATAGTATTTTTATTATAAAATTATTGATTTTATAAAGATAATGGTTTCTAAAAACTGATTATATATTTCCCTTTAAAATAGTTAAGAATTTGAGAAATTCCCTTGAATCAGGCGTGTATTTCGGAAATAATTTTGAAAGTTCAATTTAAAGTGTGTAATGCTCCATAAAATAAGGATGTATTCTGGTTGGTAAAAATATATATAACACAAACACAGAATTTGTGAGGATTACATAGTAATACTATCACGACCCGACCCTACTCGGGCTCGAGCCGCAACTACCCCAACCCGCCTCCATAGGCCAGGGGCTGGTGACAAACGCCGAAGGCTAAATAACTCGGGGAGGCCTTTGCCTGAGTACCTGTACACACACACGCAGCACACTCAATGCATAAGTGAAAAGTAAAAGAAAAGACAAGTAAAGTAAAAGGAAAACTGCTATATATAAACCACCAAAAGTCCATCGACCTCTAATCAGTACAAAGAAAGCTGAAGGTAAACTAAAAAGGAAAAAGGAAAAAACATGCGCCCAACCAGAAAAGTGCCACAACCTTGCAACAGGTAAACAAAACAAACAGCTGGAAGGGTCCCCCAGCTGGAACCCGACTCTGACCACCACACGCAGTCCAAGCTCCCAAGCTCCTAAGCTCCTCTGAAGTCACGCTCCACCTGTCCGTCATCTGCAAGGGCACACCAAGTGCGGGAAAAGACCAAGTAGGGTTGAGTATAAAAATACTCAGTAGGATACCCCGAAGGCTCAAGGGAGAAACAAAGGAGGTACCGAAGGGTGAGCAGTAGAGCGAACGGGAAAAGTAAAGGTGTACAACCGAGAGTGCAGTAAAGTAACAGTAAAGAGTCCAGTTCAACCCAAAAATAGAAAGGAGATAGACTTGTCCAGACACAAGGAGCTGTAAATAGTGAGAAGATGAACTTCTAGTCAAGTCTTTGCTACCTATAGTAGGAGAGTAGACTCGTCCAACCACGAGAAGCTAGACACGGAGAGCACGTGGCGTACCCCACGCGTCTTCGCCTCTCCTGGAATGAGAGTAACCAAAACCCGAGAAAATGGGTACCAGAAACAAGGTATATACAAATACATATGCTTAATAAGAAGCCCGAACAAGGTCGTAAGGGGATATCCATCCCGTAGCTCAGCCCAAGAAATTGAGTCTCCAACAGTCCCAGAAGTAACACCATCGATGCCCAACATACTACCCGTCTGCCCCGAACTACAAGTCAAGTGACCCAAATCACCGCACCTTGACAATATCCGCTTTGGGCGGCACTGACTCGCCCGCACGGTTTTAGGTTGCATCACAAGGACACGTCTTGGTGGGGAAAGAGACCCTAGTACTTGAGAGTTCCGAGTTAAGTCAAACCACACCTCGTCACTGCCCCATAGTCGAGAGGTCTCCTCAAAGTCAAGGTTATTCCATCACGGACCCGTACAACCAAGGGTCCCGCTCCGGTAATCACAGAGGAAAGCCACATATTAGCCTAGTAGAAAGGACTGAGTCTGGAATGTCAACGGGTGTCCCACTGCCCAACCCTGCTGGAGGCTAATTCATAATATGATATCGAGTGACCCACTACCCAGCCCTGCTGGAGGGTAAACCATAATAGATCATCAGGCGACCCACTGCCCAGCCCTGCTGGCGGGTAAACCTGGAATAAGTCGTCAGGTGACCCACTGTCCAGCCCTACTGGAGGGTAGACCTGGAAGGAGTCGATGGGTGACCCACTGCCCAGCCCTACTGGAGGGTAAACCCGAAACAAGTCGACATGCGACCCACTGCCCAGCCCTGCTGGAGGGGAGACCTGAAATAAGACGACGGGTGACCCAATTCCCAACCCTGCTGGAGGGTAGACTCTCAAGAGTCGTCGAGTGACCCACTAACTAGTCTTTTCTAGAGGGTAAACCCTGAGAAGTCTATGAGAAACCCACTACCCTGCCCTACTGGAGGGTAAATCTGAAGAAGTCGATGAGTAACCCACTGCCCAGCCCCGCTGGAGGGTAAACCCAGAACTGCTCTATCCATCTCTATTGGATGGTACAACCCTGGCCAAATGAACACGGAGTGGGTATCGCGCAACCACCCGACTCTGGGACAAACCAGGGGAAACCACTCAACCCTGCTGATCTAAACCATGGAGCACAGATCCAGGGGAACACTCAACCCCGTCGGTCAACAAATGAGAACAAATGGACCCTCTACATCATGGGAGGCCAAAGGTACGCGAAGTAGAACACGACATGCACCTGGGGCCCACACGACGTGTGGACCCAAGTCAAACCCAACAAAGCGCACAAACGTTCCTAGGTACAAACATCCACATGTACCTCCTAGCGTTCCCGTATACTCCCAGAGTATACCATGTCTCCAGCCCAAAGGCTAATGTGCAGCCGGCACCCAACGTCAACGTGAAGGCGTGAACATAATAACTCCAACCTACTACCTCAACGGCTGAGGCACAACCAACAACATATTTGCAAGCATTTACATCACTCACATGGGAGTGCATGTGATCACACTCCACGGGTCTGCTACAAACACGGTAGAAGAATCGCCACCGAGGCACCTTCACATTTCCACATTTAATAAGATCACATAAGAGGCTCCACCCACCTGAACAGATTACACCATTGTATTCCTCGCGGAAAAAACATGTGATATAGACTACTTACTCGCCTGAAACGGTCAACCGGTGAAAAAGGTACTATTCACCGTAACCAACCCGTGTGGGGCCCACCCCAAGATCCTGAAACTGAACAAACGGAGCACACCACTGTGATCCCCTCGAAAAAAACACATGGGATTGACTACTCAATCACCCAAAATGGACACCTGGAGAAAAAGGTAGTATTCACCATAGTTGGGTCGGGTGGGACCCACACCACATCCCCGAAAAAGGTCGGGAAAACTACGCCATCGCAATGCTCTCGAAAAAACACGTCAAAAGCACTACTCACTTGAGTGGAACAGATATCCGAATAAAAGATGCATTTTGGCACACAGCACACGAGCGGTGCTACGTGGGACCCGCATCCCGTTCCCGAAACACAATGAACGGATCGCACCGCTGCGATCCTCTCGAAAAATACACAAGGTGGACTATTCACTTGTCCAAAACGGTCGCATGGTGATAGAGATGTAAAATCACCGTCAATGCCCAAATGACCCTCATTGGGCCCACACTATCATGCCAAATTAGAGCGGGCAGATTGCCCCATTGCAATCCCCTCAGAAAAACCTCCATAATTGATTAGTCGCACGCCCCGAACGTACGCCCGATGAAAAAGTCGCTAAACGCTGCTGACAGCTCAAAAGACGGGCCGTGGGGCCTATGCCTCAACTCCGGTATCAATGCCCGAACCCCCACTAGAAAACTCTGCCTCGGTGCCAGGATGAGAACCTCTCTGACGGCACCCAAAACAGACTCCGGATGTGTTCGCGCCGCCCAAAAAAAGAATTCCCAGGAAGCCCGCTAAGCTGCTTTACGCACATGCCGTGCCCTCGAGCCCCTTGTCTCGGAAGTTAAACTACCGAAACCACCTCAAAAAGTCCGCCTTGACGTCAGGTCCGCACCGCCGCAGACGACGCGCAAAACGGACGCCCGTAGCTCAAAATACGGGCGTCCAAAAGTCTACGGGGGGGGGGGGGGGGGCGATTACGCCTGGGCCGGACCGGCTCGGTCCGGCCGGTTCGCACCACTCGGGCCGGCCAACTGAACCATGGCCCAGCCGCTGGGCCCGGTCCAACCGGACCCACGGACCGCCGCACCGTGGCCCGCTGCATTCCGTGAGGCCCGCGCGTTTGCGCGGCCTCCTCCACCGACCGGCCAGCTGGCCGGTCGCGTCCACGCGGAGACCCGCCATCGGCGGGTCCAGGTCTCCCAGTGGGGTCGCACACCTGCGACTTCGGTTGTCCCCTCACAGGTGCCCCAGCGCTCCCCTGCGCCCTGGTGAGCTTCGCCTCACCCCGCTGACGGACGTCGCGCCAACCGTCGAAGCCGAGCGCCCTGCCGCCTGGAAGAGAAGCTGCCACCGCCAAGGGAGACCACCACCGCCTTGAAGATCCACGCCGCCGATGAAGCCCCTGCCACCGCCGCTGGAGCTCGCCGAAAAAAAAAGAAACCAGCCGGAAACTTTGAAAACCCGCAAACTTCAACGAGCCGTTGCGGCCTCCTCCGAACTCGGATTTCAAATACGAATTGAGCGTCGGAAAGAAAAAAAATTATACCATATGACCATGGGATTGGTTCGAAGATTCAACAGCAAATAGATGTATAAAATTGAACTCAAAGGAAGTTTCGGAAATGAAAACGCAAACCAAAAACCTCCTACCTCGTTGGGTTTCACCCGACGCTTCCCAGAGGGTCCGCCGCCGCGCCGCTGCCTTGCCGGAGCCGCCTCCCCGACATGGAGGAGGAGAGGGAGGGGCTGCCGCCTGCCGTCATCCAGGCGAAGAAGAAGAAGAAGAAGGGGGAGGGGTGTGTTTAAGTAAGAAAATTAATTAAATTTTTAATTAACTTAAACCCCTAATTTTAACCTGCATCCGAAACTTTTTGAGAGGTCAAAATTAAACCTCCCCTAAGGTAAACACCACCTCCCGAGCACAACGGTGGTCTTGGAATTTGATTCCGAGCATCCATTTTAATGTTATAAAGCTGAACGCCCAAAGCCTCCAAATTACGAAAACGCCCCTAGGACCATTTTTCACAAACGGCCCGCGCCCGCGAAGATTACACCCCTCTTAGGGTAAACGACACACTCCGAAATCAACGGTGCCCTCAGTTTTCCCATCTGAGCCACCGTTTAAGAGATACTATCGTTTCACCATTAAACGAATTAATTAAATTATTTAATTATCCGTTTAATGTTCTGAAAGTGGGCGAGGGGTCCAAACATCACACGCTGACATGTTTTATGTCATTACTAGGGTAAAAACCCCATTTTGGACCCATCCGTACACTCAAATTTATGATCTGAAGCACTATTTAGGAGTTATCTCATTCATTTATTGTTTCCAATGTGAACACACTGAAAATTTAATTCCAGCCACTCCAGGGCTCAGAATCGCACGCCGTCTGAAGGCGCTACTCTGGAATAATATTAAGAATATTCCAAAGTCTTTTTCAGCAAAAACTGGGTTCTTACATAATTCCCTCCTTCAATATTTTCATCCCCGAAAAGAAAAACTAGGGAACAACTCAGGGTACTAATCCCATACCTGGCTCTCCCGTACCCAGAAGAACTCTCGCACAGCTTTACGCCACCGCACATAGACCAAAGGATTTGATCAGTTCATGTGAGGTCTTCCCTCACTGATGTCGTGCATAGGAGCACACACACCTCTTCTCAGGTGAGTCATGTGGGAGACGTTATGCACCCAAACCAGCATTTGGGGTTAGGGAAAGACGGTAGGGAACCTCGCCATCCCTCTTCACGGTCTCAAATGGTCTGAAGGACCTCAGGGGTAGCTCATGTCCCCGACCAAAACTCTACGTTGCATGCCGTGACTGGAATCACCACCCGCACCTAGAACAAGGCCCGGTGATTCCCTCCTTCAGAATATCCATATGGTGAAACACCCAAGGATATCTGGTCATGAAAGGTTCCACAGTCGATGTCCCACAACCAAGGCTCTCTTACACACTCGAAATGTGAAGGAGTCGACACCATAGACTAGAGAAAAAGGTCCAACGCATTTTACCTTACCAACACAGGGTTACACCCGATGCCCTGCATCACCCTGGTAACACCTCAAACAAGGAGCAGGGAGGAAAGAATTCCACACGTAGAGTCTAACAATTCTACTGCAAAAAGGTAGAAGAGCCATAGAGCGTACCTATTATCACCTGGTGCTCTACAGGGTCGTAGACATCCAAAGCTCGTGGCTGTCTGCGGTCCCAACTGTCAGCTCCCGGAGCCTGTCGTGGACCGGCTAGTGGTGATGTGAAGATCTCGTAAAGCCGTCCCCCACTACCAGCTCCTCCCGCTCCTCTGCTAGCACCACCTCTCTGGTTACTACTCCGATCATGACACTACCTCCGTCATGGTGGTGCACCTGCTGCCTGCCTGAAGCTCTCCGCATGCCTGGTCGGGCAGTCCCGTGCCAGGTGACCTCGACCATCACAAGCATAGCACCGAATCTCTCCAGGATGCATTGGTACCCCCCAGCACCACTGTGCTATACGACCATGACCCTGAGTCCAATCATCAGAAATCCATCTGTGTCGAGGGTTTCCTTGCCGATGCCCACTAGCTGCGACAGACGTGTCGGCTCCAACGTGCCTGCTGCCACCACCATCTCCAGAATGTGACAGGAAGCTCTCTGTCACCAGCGCCTGCTCTAGCACCCCGACATATGTGGAAATGCCCAAGGGTACTATGAAAGCACTAACCACTCCGTGGAGACCCTGCTCAAACTTCCGCGCTCGGATGTTGTCGTCATGGACCAAGTCCAGGTAAAAGCGTGCACGGTCTGCAAAACTAGCCGCGTACTCGGACACCGTCATCCCTCCCTGCTGAAACTACAGGAGCTCCTGAATCCGAATAGAGCTCAAGAAAGAGGGGCAAAACTCCTCCCGGAACAAAAACTGAAAGTCGCCTCACGAAAGTGATGACTCGTCAAGAAACTGGGTCACCAGACTCCACCAACACCAGGCTGCTCCACGAAAAAGGTCAGCTACCAAAGGCACTCTCTGATCTGTCGGCGTCTGTACAAGCCTGAAAAGGCGAACCACTGTCTCCAGCCAAACCTCTGCTGCCTGAGAGTCTGGCTCACCATTGAACCTTAGCGGTCCCTACTACTGGAACTTGCGGAGTGCGCTCAACCTGCGCTCAAACTCAGCCTGCTTCGCTAAAGCTGTCTGCTGCTCAACAGGTGGGGGTGCTGCTATCGGCCCACCTGGAGAAAGGGGATCACATAATGGGTCCTAGACTGAGGCCTCGTAGCTCACAGGGTCGTCATCATGAACCTAAGCTGGTATCCTGGTTGGCTGTCTTTGCAGAGACATCCTGAATATCATCAAGGAGTGCCGTGATCAAATGAGCATATGTGTATATTACAACAACAACAACGATGGGGAGCTGACTCAAGAATGATAGTCAAAGACTCAATCCTATGTGATGCACAAACCAATTTTTCCTACAACAAGTGTCTCAACATGCCAAGTCGACAAGCGGGTTATCACGGTCCTGGTGAATGGATACGTCGGCCACCGCACCATCACTAGACTCCCTGGCCTGAGAGCCACTCTCGAGACACGTTAACACAGTTTCCCTAAATCCTAACCAATTACTTTTATTTTAGGGGAGTCTGAACAATGTCCCAAGGAATGAACCACCTCTGATACCACTTTGTCATGACACGACCCTACCCGGGCTCGAGCCGCAACTACCGCAAGCCCGCCTCCATAGGCTAGGGGCTGGCGACAAGTGCCGAAGGCTAAAAAACTCGGGGATTCCTTCCCTTGAGTACCTGTACACACACACACAGAACAATCAATGCAGAAGTGCAGAGTAAAAGAAAACACAAGTAAAGTAAAAGGGAAACTGCTATATATAAACCACCAAAAGTGCATCGACCTCTAATCAGTACAAAGAAAGATGAAGGTAAACTAAAAAGGAAAAAGGAAAAAACACGTGCCCAACTAGAAAAGTTACATAACCCGGCAAAAGGTAAACAAAAAAACAGATGGAAGGGTCCCCCACCTGGAACCTGACTTCGACCACAACACGCGGTCCAAGCTCCCAAGCTCCTATGTTCCTCTGAAGTCACGCTCCACCTATCCGTCATCTGCAAAGGCACACCAAGTGAGGCCAAAGCCTGTGCATGGGTGAGTATAAAAATACTCAGTAGGATACCCCGAATGCTCGAGGGAGCAACAAAGGAGGTACCAAAGGGTGAGCAGTAGAGCGAAGGGGAATAGTAAAGGAGTACAACCGAGAGTGCAGTAATGTAATAGTAAAGAGTCCAGCTCAACCCAACAAGAGAAAGGGGATAGACTCGTCCAGACAAAAGGAGATGGAAACAGTGAGAATATGAACTTCTCGTCGAGTCTTCACTACCTATAGCAAGAGAGTAGACTCATCCAACCACGAGAAGCTAGACACGGAAAGCACGTGGCATACCCCGCGTGTCTTCGCCTCTCCTGAAAGGAGAGTAACCAAAACCTGAGAAAATGGGTACTGGAAACAAGGTATATACAAATACATATGCTCAATAAGAATCCCAAACAAGGCCGTAAGGGGATCTCCATCACATAGCTCAGCCCAATAAAGTGAGTCACCAATAGTACCAGAAGTAACACCATTGATGCCCATCATCCTACCCGTCTGTCCCGAACTACAAGTCAAGGGACCCAAATCACCGCACCTCGACACTATCCGCTTTGGGTGGCATTGACTCGACTGCACAGTTTTAGGTCACGTCACAAGGATGCGTCTCGGTGGGGAAAGAGCCCCTCGTACTTTAGAGTTCCGGGTTAAGTCAAACCACACCTCGTCACTGCCCCACAGTCGAGAGGTCTCCTCAAAGTCAAGGTCATTCCATCACTAACCCGTATAACCAAGGGTCCCGCTCCAGTAATCACGGAGGAAATACACAGACTAACCTAGTAGAAAGGACTGAGTCTGGAATGTCAACAGGTGTCCCACTACCTAGCCCTGCTGGACGGTAATTCATAATATGATATCGGTTGACCCACTGCCCAGCCCTACTAGAGGGTAAACCCTAATACATCATCAGGAGACCCACTACCCAGCCCTGCTTGAGGGTAAACCTGGAATAAGTTGTCAGGTGACCCACTGCCCAGCCCTGCTAGAGGGTAGACCTAGAAGGAGTCGATAGGTAACCCACTGCCCAGCCCTGCTGGAGGGTAAACCCGGAACAAGTCGACAGGCGACCCACTGCCCAGTCCTGCTAGAGGGTAGACCTAAAACAAGATGACGGGCGACCCACTGCCCAGCCCTGCAGGAGGGTAGACCCTCAAGAGTCGTCCGGTGACCCACTGCCTAGTCTCTGCTAGAGGGTAAACCCTGAGAAGTCCATGAGCAACCCACTGCCCAGCCCTACTGGAGGGTAAACCCGAAGAAGTCGATGAGTAACCCACTGCCCAGCCCCGCTGGAGGGTAAACCCAGAACTGCTCTGGCCATCTCTATTGGATGGTATAACACTGGTCAACCGAACACAGAGTGGGTATCACGCAATCACCTGAAACCGGAACAAACCAGAGGAAACCACTCAACCCTGCTGATCTAAACCACCGAGCAGAGAGACAGGGGAAAAAATCAACCCCACCGGCCAATAAACGAGAACAAAGGGACCCTCTACGTCACGAGAGGTCAAAGGTACGTGAAGTATAAAACGACACGCACTTGGGGCCCACACGACGTGTGGCCCCAAGTCAACCCCAACCAAGCGCACAAACATTCTTAGGTACCAACATCCACATGTACCACCCAACGTTCCCGTATACTCCCAGAGAATACCACGTCTCCAGCCCAAAGGCTAACGTGCACCCGGCACCCAACGCCAACGCGAAGGCGTGAACATAACAACTCCAACCTGCGACCTCAACGACTGAGGCACAACCATCCACATCTCTTCAAGAATTTACATCACTCACATGGGAGTGCACACGATCACATGCCAAGGGTCCGCTACAAACACGGTAGAAGAACCATCACCGGTGCACCTTTATATTTCCACATTTAATAAGATCACGTAAGAGGTTCCACCCGCCTGAACAGATTACACCGTTGTAATCCTCGCGGAAAAAACACGTGATATAGACTACTTACTCACCTAAAACGGTCAACCGGTGAAAAAGGTACTATTCACCATAACCAAATCGTGTGGGGCCCACCCCAAGATCCAGAAAATGAACAAACAGAGCACACCACTGCGATCCCCTTGGAAAAACACACGGGATTGACTACTCAATTGCCCAAAATGGACACCCGGTGAAAAGGTACTATTCACCATAACCAGGTCGGGTGGGACCCGCACCACATCCCCAAAAAAGGTCGGGCGAACTACGCCATCACAATGCTCTCTGAAAAACACGTCAAAAGCACTAGTCATTTGAGTGGAACAAATATCCGGAGAAAAAATGCATTCCGGTGCACCGCACACGAGCGGTGCTACGTGGGACCCGCATCCCGCTCCCAAAACACAACGAACGGATCGCACCGCTGCGATACTCTCGAAAAAGTACTTAAGGTGGACTATTCACTTATCCAAAACGGTCGCCTGGTGATAGAGATGGAAAATCACCGTCAACGCCCAAACGACCCTCATGGGGCCCGCACCATCGTGCCGAATTAGAGTGGGCGGATTGCACCATTGCAATCCCCTCAGAAAAACATCCAGAATTGGCTACTCGCACACCCCGAATGGACGCTCGATGAAAAAGTCATTAAACGCTGCTCGCAGCTCAAAAGACGGGCCGTGGGGCCCATGCCTTAACTCCTGTATCAACGCCCGAAACCCCACTGGAAAACTCTGCCTCGGTGCCAGGGTCGCAACGCCTCTAACAGCGCCCAAAACGGACTCCGGATGGGTCCACGCCGCCCAAAACAAGAATTCCCGGGAAGACCGCTAAGCTGCTTTACACACGTGCCGTGCCCCCGAGCCCCTCGTCTCAGAAGTTAAATCTCCCGAAAACACCTCAAAAAGTCCACCTCGATGTCAGGTCTGTGCCGCCGTAGACGGCGTGCAAAACGGACACCCCTAGCTCAAAATACGGGCGTCCAAAAGTCTAGGGTGGGGGGGGGGGGGGTGGATTACCCCTGGGCCGGACCGGCCCGGTCTGGCCGGTCCGCTCCGCTCGGGCCGGCCCAGTCCAACCGGTCTGCTCTACTCGGGCCAGCCCGTTCTGGCCGACCCGCTGAACCGCTGCCCAACCGCTGGGCCCGGTCCCGCCGGACCCGCGGCCCGCCGCACCACGGCCCGCCGACTCCCGTGAGGCCCGCGCGTTTGTGCGGTCTCCTCCACCGACCGGCCAGCTGGTCGATTGCTTCCACACAGAGACCCGCCATTGGCGGGTCCTGGTCTCCCCGCTGGGTCGCACGCCTGCGACCCCGGTTGTCCCCTCGCCGGCACCCCGACGCTCCACTGCGCCCCGGCGAGCTTCGCCTCGCCCCGCCGACAGACGCCGCGCCGACCGCCGACGTCGAGCGCCCTGCCGCCTGGAAGAGAATCCGCCGCTTCCAATGGGGACCGCCGCCGCCTTGAAGATCCGTGCCGCAGCCGAAGCCCCTACCGCCGCCGCTGGAGCTCGCTGAAAAAAAAAAGAATCCCGCCAGAAACTTCGAAAACCCGCAAACTTCGATGAGCCGTTACGACCTCCTCTGAACTCGGATTTCAAATCCGAAAGGAGCGTCAGAAAGAGAAGAATTTATAATATACGACCATAGGATTTGTTCTAAGATTCAACAGAAAATCGACGTATAAAATTGAATTCAAAGGAAGGTTCAGAAATGAAAACGCAAACCAAAAACCTCTTACCTCGTTGGGCTTCACCCGACACTTCCCGAACGGTCCGCCGCCGCGCCGATGCTTTGCTGGAGCCACCTCACCAAAATGGAAAAGGAGAGGGAGGGGCTGCCACCTGCCACCGTCCAGGCGAAGAAGAAGAAGGGGGAGGGGTGTGTTCAAGTAAGAAAATTAATTAAATTTTTAATTAACTTAAACCCCTAATTTTAACCCGCATCCGAAACTTTTGGCGATGTCAAAATTAAACCTCCCCTAGGGTAAACACCACCTCCCGAGCACAACGGTGGTCTCATAATTTGATTCCTAGCTTCCGTTTGAATGTTATAAAGCTGAAAGCCCAAAGCCGCCAAATTATGAAAACGCCCCTGGGCCATTTTTCCCAAACGGCCCGCTCCCGTGAAGATTACACCCCTCTTAGGGTAAACAGCATGCTCCGAACTCAACGGTGCCCTCAGTTTTCCCATCCGAGCCACCTTTTAAGTGATACTAGCGTTTCACCATTAAAAAAATTAATTAATTAATTTAATTATCCATTTAACGTTCCAAAAGCGGGCGAGGGGTCCAAACGTCCCGTGCCGACATGTTTTATGTCATTCCTAGGGTAAAC
This sequence comes from Viscum album, assembly GCA_963277665.1. Lineage (NCBI taxonomy): Eukaryota > Viridiplantae > Streptophyta > Magnoliopsida > Santalales > Viscaceae > Viscum > Viscum album. The sequence goes on from OY728161.1 coordinate 777,050,904, forward strand.
ACCTCATTCCAGACCCATTCGTACACTCAGATTTCTGATCTAAAGCACTGTTTAGGAGATATCCCATTTATTTTACCTTTCTAGTGTGAACACACAGAAAATTTAATTCCAGCCACTACGGGGCTCGGAATCGCACGCCTTCTGAAGGCGCTGCTCTGGAATAATATTAAGAATATTACAAAGTCTTTCGCAGCAAAAACTGGGATCTTACAAATACAAAATAATTTCATTGTGGTAATTAGACAATAAAATTAACCCGAATGAAAATGGAGGTTCGGGTGAAAAATCCTTTACCATAAGTCTGAATATGTTCCGCTCAACTTAAGATCCTGGAATATGAAATTATACTTATTAATAACTTATTTAAGAATTTATATAGTTTATCATAATTATTTGCATTTCATTTATTCTTTTATTGATAAGTCATTATATGGAATATTGTCATTCCAGAGTGTTCTTTTTCTTTATTTTCATAATCAGTTAACTTGTTCTTATGTAATGGATTTCATGTGGAATGGATGTAAATCTCCATATTTGAAATTAAATATTATTTATGAACATACTAAAGTGTTAATGGTCATTTATATCAATTGGTTACATGGAAATATGATGAACCATTAGATGAATTATTAATGAAATTCACTTCGATTAGTTAACCGGAATTTTGATTATTAAGAACTAGTTTGGTCATATAAATAATATGTAAATATACTAGTTAATGAAGATTAAATAAGTTATAATACATATATTATAGTCTGTTTAGACCATAAAAATGGTTTCATGACCATTAATTAAAGAGAAATTTTAGAATGAAACATCATCATCCAAGCAGGTTATAAATTGAAACCTCACGGACATTGATTTCATTTATAAAATAAAAGGGAGAGAGTAAGAATGTTGATGAGGGTTATTCCATTAAAACGATATAATTTTAGTATATAGTTGATACTAGAGTCATCAGGTTCATTTTTATAGATGAGGTGAGGATATGATAACAAAAGAAGATAAATTGATATGAAACTAAATGAAAAGATAAGGGTGCTTTACCTCTTGAAATAACCTCCTTGAGAACCTCCTTAAGGGAAGGGGTTTTGGTCTTTTGGAAAGACCAAGGTATTATTAGATGTTGGTAGTGACTAGGGAAGGGTAATTGGGAAGATGTTTGGGGAGCTTCAAGGCTTAGAGGAGTGAACGGAAGAGGGAGTGAGGGGGGGGGGGGGGTTATCGTGGAGGAGAGGGGGGTTTTCATAATTTTTTAATCAATAGTTTATTAATTTCCCTGAAGACTATAAATAGTGATGATTCCATGACCAAGAATTGTAATATATTAATGTGATTTTGAACCAAGTGGGATTACATAACTTATGATGTCATAAATGGTGTATTTAACTGATAATTTCTATATATAGTATTTTACTGTATTTCACTATTCCTCAAAAATTCGAGTATTACGGAAAAATACCCAAAATTAAACCTAACCATTTTCCAACATTTAGAATCCAAAATAGAAGACCATTTTCAAAAAATAATTTTCTAAATATGATTAATTTAAAATCATAATTTATTTTAAAAAATCAGTTTTAAAACATTTATTTACTTATTGCAAAACATAGGTAGACCATACTTCCACTTAAATATTATTTATATACTATCATAGGTAAGGTTACTATTAATTAGTGTATATCACTATTAATAAGGGTATGTCACTATTCACAAGAGTAGGTTACTATTCATGAAAAATTATGTTTTTCATATCAGACTCCAAATAACCTACTAATCGCAACTATGTATGTCATATTTTCAAAATTCACATCACAAAAGTGACAAAATTATGTTTAAAGGTCAGATATCACTTAGTAGTTCATTATGTTGTGATTTCATGTGATTATGAAATATTTATAACAAATTAATTTCCACAAAAAAAATATTGGGTCGTTACATTCTCCCCTCCTTACAAAAACTTTCATCCTCGAAATTCACAAAAATGTTACTTAAAAAGATTCAGATATGTCTTCAACATAATCTCCTTAGGCTCCCATGTTTCTTCCTCTATCTTATGGTTCCTCCAAAGAACCTTTACTAGCAGAGTTTCCAATTTCTCAATACTTGTTCTCTGGTATCAAGAATCTTGATAGGATCTTTATAGTAAGATAGATCAGGCTCAAGTTCTATTTTTTTCATAGGTGAGTACATGCGTTGGGTCTAGCATGTATTTCCTTAACATTGATAAGCTGAACACATTGCGAACATCAAAGAGACTTGAAGGTATTTCCAAATGGTAAGCTACGATTCCAATTCAATCTATGATTTTAAAAGTTATGATGTACCTGAGACTTAATTTTCCCTTCTTACCGAATCATATAATTCCCTTCCAAGGAGATACCTTTAAGAAAACATGTTCTCCTTCTTGAAATTCCAAATCCTTTCTTCGGTTATCAACATAGCCCTTTTTCCTACTTTGAGATTTTTTGATATGGATTTTTATAATCTTCACCTTTTCCATTGTTTCCTCAACAAGTTATGGGCCTATGATCTTTCTTTCACCAACATCATCCCAGCAAGTTGGTGTACAACATCTCTTTCCATATAACACTTCATATGGTTCCATATGAATAATTTAATGGAAGCTATTATTATAGGAAAATTCAACGATATTTAAATAATGATCCCATATTCCTTGAAAGTCAAGTGAACAAGACCTCAACATGTCTTCCAATGTTTGAATAGTCCATTTTAATTTTCCATAAGTTTGTGGGTGGTAGGCAGTGATCAAACAAAGACCTGTATCTAGGCCCTTATGAATACGTTTCTAGAATTGTGATGTAAAATAGGGATCACAATGAGAAACAATTTATAATGGTATACCATGAATTTTTACAACTTCATAAATATATACTATTACTAAACGTTCTAGTGGTAAATCTTATCTTATAACAAGAAAAAGTGATTATTTTGTAAGAAGGTCAATAATGACCCATATCACATCATTAATTCATGGAGTATTTGGTATCCCCATGAAAAAGTCCATCATAATATCATCCCATTTCCACATAGGTATAGGAAGTGGTTGCATGACTCCTCTGAGATGTTGTCTTCCAGCCATCACCTATTTATAAACCATACATCTCGACACGTAGTCACCAATCTCCCTCTTCATGTTTTCCCACATAAAATGGTCCTTTAGATCTCTATACATATTTGTGACACCAAGGTGTATAATGAAATTACAACTATGAGAATCATCCAATAGTTCCCTCTTTATCTCAGGAATAGTGGGAACACAAATCCTCTTTCTAAATTCTAAATGCCACCTTCATATATGAAGTAGATAAACTTCCCATCATTTACAACATTAATTTTATTTTGAAACTCCTCATCATCAGCCTGAGAACTTTTTATCCTTTATAGTAAAGAAGTTTTTGAAGACACTTGAAAATTTATTGATGTGTTACCTTCCTTGGTAATTCCCATATAAATATTTACTATATCCATGAAAAAAGGATCCCTTTCAACTCTCATCTTATTCAAAATTCTATGGTCCATTCTACTTGAAGCGTCTTGCACCTTATTTTCCTTCACCAGGTGAGAATTTATTGTGAAATCATAATCCTTGAGTACATCAATCCATCTCTTTTGTCTCATGTGGAGTTATTTCTGTGAGAAGATATATTTCAAACTCTTATGGTCTGTATATATCTTAAATTTTTCTCCATAGAGTTAATGTATCCAAATCCTCAGAGAAGCGATTACCACTGCTAATTCAAGATCACGAGTTGGATAGTTTTGTTCATGAATTTTTAGCTGCCTAGATGCATAGGCAATCACTCTATCATTCTGCATAAGGACACAACCAAGTCCTTTCTTTTATGCATCACTAAAGATGACAAATACATCATTCCCTGATGGTAGATTCAAGATTAGAACATTCAATAA